>LR738714.1:860662607-860770658 GCA_902687465.1 Secale cereale | reverse complement strand
TTTTTTTTTGCAATTTGAGATGTTGTTTCATGTTGGCTCATAATATAGTGTCAATGCTTTATGTGATATGTGATGAGCTAATTTTTTTTCACTCGGTCAATTTTACAGGATTTGTGGTGTTTCATCTCCGTGGAGTGATATTTGACGTTGGAGGTGTTGGTCCACGGTTGTCCCTCCTCTGACCGACTACATCCTCTACATCCGAGGGTGAGCAACAATTCCAGCACCTCATTCGCTTTTTTTCATGTCAATAGATTAAATTTTCACATCAAGTCGCGTAACCTAGGTCTCCCGTCCGAAAGGGTTGTATCGATAAATATGCATTCAATTGCATATTTATCACCAGAGCTCTTTCGGATTGTCCAGCGCTTTCCACGGACAGCCCGAGGATGTGTAGATTGGGTACGTTGTTCATGCTCTACCCCGTTCTGAGACAGGATTTCGGCGGCGCCTCCCTGTTGTTCTCCGGATGCACATTCTCTCGACAATTTGCCGAGACGTGTATTTGGAGAACAGCGGGGAGGTGCTGCCGAAATTTCGTCTCGGAATGGGGTAGAGCATGGACAACGTACTTTTTGACTTTTTTGTATATTTTTCATTCCTTGGTCAAACGAGACAAAAATTTATATCTACATATGGGTTGACCTACATAAATTTAGAGTTGGAGGGAATCTAGTGATGAATTGGGCCCGGACAATGTTTGGGCATGTTCCTACTATTTAACCTATCACAATCAGGTGGAAGAGTCCATTGGTCAAAGGCCGTCCGGTGAAAGTCAAAAGTGTAGATCTCTGGGTTAACGGGGCTAGGTCGGTCGGGTGCCACCAAAACATCGCACCAGGTCCTCTTACATGTCTGAAAGTGTTGTGGCATGCAGAGACGTCCGTCACACGGCTCCGAGGTGTGCCCCCATGATGATTGGGAGGGGGGACGTGTGTGTCGGGTCAAGCCGAAGGGAATCTAGTGGTGAGCTAGGCCCAGTCTATGTTTGGGAATGTTCCTATATGGGCTGAACTATCACTACCAGGTGGAAAAGTCTATTGGTCAGAGGCCATGAAAGTAAAAGGCGTAGATCTCCGGGTCAACGGAGCCAGGGTTAGCTAGAAACTAACTCAAAGATGGTGCAATTTACAAGTGGTCGCTGGTCAGACATCTGTGACACACGCTCAAATTTTTACCACACTCTACAAGGGCCATATGTCGACACCGTGCCAAGTCCCGAGGATTTCAGGTATCGTATGATTTTTCGTGGATTTTTATGGCTAGGTCCGACATGTCGTCGGGGTACATTCGCCCCTCTTGATGGTGGGTTTGCTCCTCCTTTGGTTGCACTAGGCCGACGCATACTGCAAAGACATCATCTATGATTTTACTAACCACTTATGGACATCATTTCAGGTGGCCACCATGCAGATCTGCGATTTCCCGCATTGAAACCCTACGGATGCAGTAAATGTCTCAAATATTCCATGCGGGCCCGAAAAATGCCAGCTCCTGGCACGTGTTATGAAATGGCCCCCTTTGAGAGCATGAGAATTTTTGTGTTCAACGGAGCAACAGGCAGCACACTTCCTTCACAAACCGGACATGTTCCCTCTCGATAGTCAGATACTAACTCGAAGATGGTACAGTTTACAAGTGGCCGCTGGTCAGACTTCTGTGAAACACGCTCAAAATTTTACCACACCCTACAAGGGCCATATGACGACACTGTGCCAGGTCCCGAGGATTTCCGGCATCATATGATTTTCCATGGATTTTTACGGCTAGATCTGACATGTCGTCGAGGTACATTCGCCTCTCCCGGTGGTGGGGTTGCTCCTCCTTTCGTTGCACTAGGCCGACGCATACTGCAAAGACATCATATATGATTTTACAAACCACTAATGGACATCTTTTCATGTGGCCGCCGTGCAGATCTGCGATTTCCCGCATTGAGACCCTACGGAAGCGGTAAATGTCTCAAATATTCCAGGCGGGCCCGAAAAATTCCATGTCCTGGCACACGTCATGAAATGGCCCCCTTCGAGAGCATGCGAATTTTCGAGTTCAACGGAGCAACGGGCAGCACACTTCCTTCACAAACCGGACACGTTCCCTCTCGATAGCCAGATACTAACTCGAAGATGGTGCAGTTTACAAGTGGCCGGATCCCGACATGCCGCCGTGATCCTCCTCTCCCCTCACAGATCGCCGGCAGCTGGGTCCGCCACACCTCGTCCTGCCGCGTCCATCCATGCGTTAGTATCCGCTCCTCCCGTCCACCCACAACCCTACCTCATGGCTAGGGTTTCGGTGGCCTCCACCTCTAGCGCTGCTCCGATGGCGGCTAGGCCAGAGGACGTCAGAACCTTCACCGGTATGGATGCGGTTAGTACCTGCCCTCCTTCATCGGTCCAAGAGAGTAAAAAAAATTAGAAGAAAAGCAAAAGGGAGAACACAATTGCATGAGCTTGATTCCTATTGGTGGACACGTTCGTGCCACGGATCGATGACGTGGCGCATATCCATCCATCTAGCTCTCCACCCCACATCCATCCAGCCATCCATCTAGAGAAAAAGAGAAAAAAAAGCCCATGAGATAGAGCCCACCCCAACTCCACCGAACGCCTCCTCCCTCTCTGTCTCGCGACCTCTCTTCTTTGTCCCCCGCGAACCCCTCTCCCTCGCCGCCGCCACCACCCACGTTGGCCTATTCCGGCGAGCTCTGGCTGCGGGAAGTACTCCCCCGAGCTCCCCAAGATCCACGCCTTCTTCCCCTCTGGCCAGAATCGGCGCTCCCACCCTCTATCATCCCCCGTGGCTAGCTAGGGTACGGCCGCCACCTCACCTCCGGCGACGGCGAGGCCAGCGGGCGGCGGATTAGGCACCGGCGTGTCCCCCTCGAGCTGATCTACCTTCCCCACCCGCTCGATTTGGTTATCCTCGCCTCCTGAGGTCGTTCGCATCGATCCCCTCCGCTAGGGTTTCGGTGGTGATGAGCCCCTCGTCGCCGGCAGTCTCCTGCTCACTGCTCCTGTCGGGTACGCCACGTCCCACACCTCCTCATGGTGCTGGTGTTGCCTGGGTGATGATCCTGCTCTGCACGGTGCCCCTCCGCCGGTCGGGACGGCGTGCTGCGCAACCCCGGCATTGGTTGGCGTCGTGTGGTGATGTGGCTGCTGCCTCGCCGTGCTGGGATGGTGACGTGCTCGGCATCAGCAACAACCCTAGCCAGTGAGTTCCACTTATCCTCCTCTCTGGCCTATTACTACTTCTCCTGTGGTCATGCCCTTGCTTATGTATCTGATTTGGTGTTCTGGTTTGTGTAAGAACTTGGATAATGCCACTATGTTATTGAGATCCTATTGTATGTAGTTCAAGTGGTTCTAGGTTGTTTCTACTGTTGTTGGCACTATGGATATAGTTGCTGGTTTTCTTGTACTGTTAATTGTGCTATTGTTATCGGTTTTGTAAAACTGTTAGGATCAAAGGCATGAATTACTAGTCTAAGGCTATACTGTTAGGATCAGGGACATCTTACTAGTAGTGCTAAATATTGCTAGAGTTCTTATAGCTCCTCTAAATAACAGGGTTCCTACTAGTGTCTAGCTACTGCACAAGTCATATGCCCCTGGTTATAGTTCAGATAGACATTGTGATGTTAGTGTTGATTTGATAACACTGCTGAGATCATTGTGATGCACTACTAGTTAATTAGTTAACTGTATATAGTTATACTAGCACTTGCCTATGCTGTTCATATATAAGTTATAGTGCCTGCTATTGCTCTGTCTTAAGTATTCTAGTACCCATGAATGACTGGTTCTCTACATTATAGCAGTTAGGATAATGGTATATAAAGGTAATTTCTGTAAATTGGTCATGGCCTACTTACTTTCTTATGTGTTAAACAACATGAACTAGTTCCTCTTCTATTGGTATTGATCATACATGCAACTGTTCTTTTGGTAGATTATAAAGGATATAGTTATTTTATTTATATAGTTACAATGCTTGTAATTGCAAAGATTATAATGTTTTCTCCTGTCTATAGTTTTTCTCTTGCCAGGTTATGGATAGTATCTCATCTACCGAATTTCCCCTCTCTCCTAAATCTGATTTGAACAGACGCTACACTTGCCTTCTCTCTTTCTCACGTAAATCTCTCACTGATAAGAACATATGTGACTTGATTTTATGCCAGCCGATGATGTCGCTCTGAGGCTCCTCTCTGGGATTTAATGCTACAGATGCTACACTTCTCATGATCCTACGATGATCTAGTCCTAGCACTTCTAGGCTATCTGAGGACATCTCCCCCAAAATCCTACCTTGGGGTGTTCTATTGCTTGTTCTTCTGGCTGTGTATCTATTTAACTTGGGACTTGCTCCATTTAGCTGTGTGGTGCTTATCTTCCTACTGAACTTTATTTCCTCACAAGAAATCACTACTTAATCATTTGGCTTTAATTTATTTTATAGAACTGCCTTTGCTGACTTGGAGTGCTTTATTTACATATTTGTTTATCTATTTTGGCCAGCTGGATTTCATGTGAAGGTTGGCCTCCTATGTTTGGGACTTTGTCAATGAGCTGGTGCTATGCTTTGGATGTTTTGTGAGCTATGACTTTCTTGCTTCTGGAATGGCTTCAGTTCTGGCCTACTCTTGCATTTGTCATGATCTGATGAAGGACTTGATCTACTACTACTGTTCTTTCCTCCTTGTGGACTACTTCCTGTATGTTTGGTCTCTTGTCCTGTCCATTTGATCCCTTACCGTTCTAGTTGTTGGTTTTATTAGTTTCTATTGCAAACTCTCTGATTACAGGTTTTTGGACCAGTTCCAGTGATCCTAGGTGCCAGCTCAAACAGCATTGCATTTCCCTAAGGTCCCTAAGGGAAATGAAACATTTAAATCATCACCAAATTTCTTTTTCCTCTATTGTTTGTTTTGCAAGTTCTATTCCATAAGAGGATCAGATGATCAAGATGAAGATCTAACAAGCTTACTTTTATTTTATTTTCTTCTTACCTCTTTGATCCAATGTAAATCATAAGAACTTTGTATCTGTATTTATATCAATAAAACTTATTATTTTTTATTTAGATTGTGTAAATTACAATTTCACTTTATAACCGCATTGTTTAGATGATGATTATGATCTTACAACTTTGGGGGCTATGATCTTGTTTATGACGATGATGATGATGTGTAGATGATGATGATGATGACGATGTTGTGTACATGTGCCCAGGACGTGCCACGTCGCAGGGCTATGCCATAGATGCTATGCCGATGGCTTTGCCATAGGCATAGCGCTGTCATAAATTCTGCTTTGAAATGCTGTCAAATGAATTGAAAAAGAAAAAACAGGAAAAAAAACTATGCCTACAGCAAAGCTGTCGGCATAGATGAGCCCAGAACTTCCCAGGACGCGCCACGTGGCAGGCTATGCCTACGGCAAAGCCGTCGGCATAGTTTTCATCTATGCCTACAGCTTTGCCGTCGGCATAGCTGCGCTACCAGGAGGCACCACGGGACGACACGTGGCAGGGATATGCCGACGGCCAAGCCGTCGGCATAGTTTTCACCTATGCCGACGGCTTGGCCGTCGGCATATCTCTGCCACGTGTCGTCCCGTGTTTCGTCGCCGCTTTTGACGGCGCCGTCCGTTGCCGTCAGGCGAAAAACGATGCCGACGGCTAAACTATGCCGACAGCCGACTAACGGCCGTCGGCATAGGCCCCTATGCCGACGGCTAAACTACGCCGACGGTCTGACAAACTACGCTGACGTGATCTACGTTGACGGCCCTATGCCGACGGCTGCCGTCGGCATAGATCTATGCCGACGGCAAAAGACCTATGCCGACGGCCCCTGGCTGTAGGCATAGCCCTCGAGTCCCGTAGTGATGCATCGGCTAAAAGAACAACGCAGTAGGTGGCTCACGAGTACCAGTTAGTGGGTTAGTGCACCGTTCAGCACCACTACTCGTAAGCACTGCTGCCGTATGGACGATTAAGTTTGTACAAGATGCTAAGTAGTAAAATGTGATACTACCAGGATTATCTTCGGTGGCAATTTAATCCCATGATTCATGTGTAAGAACAGACATGACTGAGCAGCTACCACAATTGGGTCGAAGTTTTTAATGCTTCACATTTTACTCGAGTCATCACGCGGTTTAATTTTGTTGACTGGCCTCATGCGTCTGCACTTATCACGTGAAGAACAAGTGACAGCCGTGCACACCGACAACTCACAAGCTTAATGACTAATTGCAAGTTTTGACCACTGATAATTTCATAATGATATTCATCCATCTACTTGCCTGCTTGCTTTTGAAGTGATTCATTTATCCTGTAGGGCACCGACCATTGACGAGCGAACTTAATTTTGTATTCATCAGGTATCCAAAGAAAGGGAAAATGGTGATGCCGTGTTGGCCTTTTTTATGTCGTAATTTCATGTTTCAACTTGCACTTCGTTCTGTTATGAATTCAACAAACATGCAGCAGCCGATAGCTAAACTAAATGCTATGCCTAGACTTGATTTTTGCACGGTCAGTTGTCAAAGAAATATGTATCTCAGAGCGACCACACGTATGGATGTGTCCACTATTCAGAAGAAAAGCTTCTTCTTTGTGGGTAATACAAAAAAAAAAATGAAAGAACTATTAGGATTGGCGATAAAGTTTGGACTTCTCGTGTACTGCAGTTGCTGCTTAAATTTATGCGGTATCTAGAATACAGGCATGTATGACAACAAATTGCTCATCTACTAAGGCAATTAAGGTGATGTCAACTAGCTATAAACATCACTATAAGCATCGGTGTTTAAGCAAAAATCATTTTCTTACAAGCATCTGTATAAGCACCTTGCATTGTAGGAGTGCTTGGTATTGTGGGCCCACCAAGTGTGCATGTTCGATCGACCAATATATGATCATATCAACGGGGTACCTATTAATCAACAAAGCTACCAAGTCTAGGGTCTCTTGATGTATAGATCCGGAGTACTTTACACCTTTTAAAAGTGATTGCATGGAGTAATATACACACATGCGAAAGATTGGTGCCTCCCAAGGAAAAGTCGTTCATGCTCGATCAATCCATCAAAACGAGACGACGACTAACCCGCGTTCACATCACTTTAATTAGTTAATTAGCAAGTTAACGTTACATATGTCTGCATTGATCAACGACAATAGCTCCGCTTGGCGTATCTGCCGTCCACCTCCTTGTCAACTCTGTGACCTGTGGAGATCGATGAGCACGTCCTTCTATTTATCTTATGTTATTTCAGTTTTGAGGTAGTACGTTACAGCTCCACTAACTAAATGCAGTCATGTGTATATAGTACATGCTGAACGAGCTCAAAATATACAAAATTGATACGGCCGGTTTCAGTGGCAGCCTCCGCCTTTTGAGGCGTGTGTATGAAAAGATAGTGTATATGTGAGCTGGATTGATCAGCTTGGAGTATATATTGCAAGTTTTAAAATTTTGGTAATCTCCTGTCAATACATATGTATGTCCACGTCTTTATTTTGTCTTGATCTCCGTGCTTTATGTGTGTTAGATAACAATGAGTAGTATTGCAAAATTGTGGGTTAGTGCATCGTTGAACTCTTTTTTGTGGGGAAGTGCGTTGTTGAACACTTGAACTTGTGAAACAATATTGAATAAGTAACTTGTAAGCACAAATTTTTACTTTTTTTTCTTCAAAAAAGAGGCCTAGAAATGCAAACTTGACTATTACTAATATTTTTTGGGTATGGTTAAGTTGGCTCTCCTCGTGTGTCGCGTGATGCAATACTATGGAGTAAAAGATAAGTAAAATTGGGATACCATGGAATTATATTTGGTGATATATTCAGTCACGTGTGTGATTCACAGCCTATGTAGGTAGGTTGCATGTCGCCACGAGGTTTAATTTTGTCGACTGCATGGATGTGCACATTTACCTAGTGGAGACTAACACTGGTAACTGGCGGCACTAGCAGCCAAGATCGAACTGTATAAAATGATACAAGTTTTACAGCAGTTAAGAAAAAACAAAACTGTTCATCGAAAGTAATCAAGTGACTGACAAATATGAGGTACACATTTTTTACTGGAAAGTATCAAATGGTGAGGCCAATATCAAAAAAGGAAAAAAAATCAATGACAGCCCCCTCCTTTTGAGTACGCAATCATATGTACGTAGGTCTAAGCTGGGACGATGAGCTTGGACGAGATATATTCGTGTACAAGTTTTATCTGTTTGTTTCCTGTGGACATATATGCCTCCATCGATCTGTATAGTTTATCTTGTTCTTGTGCACATGCATGACCTCATCAAAACTGCAATGATCGTCGTGAGCAATTGTCATCATCTCCCACTACCAGCGTGCTTTATGTGGATGCGAATTAACCATGTGGTAGGCGGCTCGTGCTTACATATACTACCTTCATTCCCTTATACATGGCCACTTTGTTTTTTGTGTCAAATTTTGACTTACAATTTTGGTTAATAAAATATGAATTATATGTCATAAAAAAATCTTCAGCAACTTCTTTGAAATGTGCATCTAGTGACATACTTTTTATGGCATATAACTCATTTTTTGTTGGTAAAATTAATGGTCAAAGTTATAAGGGAATGAAGGGGGTGCATGATTTTGATAATTTTTAGTAGGTTAGTAGTGGGTAAACACACAATCAAAACGACACTAATGTAGTGAAACTGTAATTCAATTAGCAATTGAGTAAGCGAGCATGCAGCTACCTCATTGATCGCCGCCAAGATTTTAGTACAATTAGTGCTAACTACAATAGGATCTAGTATTCTCCAATGTTTTCAGAGTTGCTGTTACTATTTGACTGACCAATTGCAAGTTAATAAGTTTTGATCATTTGTTTCATATTTGTATGCCTCGATCAGTGTGTCTGTGACTTTTGTGCAATGGCGATTGACCTGCAATGATACACTACTTTTAACACTCGTCAAGTGTGCAAGGGGGAAAGTGGCATTGCCGCCCTATCTTTTTTTTTTTGACCCATAGGATGACTGGGTCTGGTTCCATGTTCGAGGCTAGTGATTCCTGTTGGGAAACTGGGGCCACCGAGGGCGTGGCGGCGCCTCATGCGTATCGCACGGGGTAGCCCCTCCCGTTTCCCCCGCTTTACGTTAACTGGGTACTTATCCCTTTGTCCCATACCCCTATATAAAGAGCGAGGAGCAATCATTGTAACCCCTGATCATTGATTAATAAAGCTAGTCTCCTCATATTTCCCTGTGTCAATTTACTTTCGCTTGTTTGACTACTTCGTCTACGACGCTCGCCCACCGCTCCGCAACCTCGGACCGGACTCGCCGGCAGAGTTGCGGAACACGTTATCAGCACGCTTCGCTCCACCAACTCTCCATCAAGCCTGCGTCAAGCCTGCATCAAGCAGGCTTTCGTCGTTCACGCGGAGGTATAAGATCCGATCTATCTTTTGCAAAAATGGATCCCTCTCGTTACAACGATTCTGTTTTTGCGATTAGTTTATTTTTCGGATATATCTACCTATAGTGTGGATTTCTCTCCCAAGAACTGGCTGACGAATACGTCGCCGACCAATGTCGATGTTCTTGAATCACGAGAGACTTGTTGACTACACTATACAGGAGTCGGTACAAATCATGATCCAGATGATCACGGCACCGCCGCAACGCATCTGCTGTGCCACGCGCCGTCGACGTTCCGGATGAACGCGACGAAGATCTGCGTCCCGCGGCTGCGACCCTGCTGGTTGCGCGCGCCGCGCCGCGTCCTGCTGACGCCGCCGCCGCCGGCCGGCTCGTCGCCGCCGCGTCCTGCTGTCGCGTGCTCGCGCGCAGTCCGCCCCGATGGCCACGACCCCGCTGGTCGCCGGCGTCACGCCACTACCTGCCGCCGCCACGCACTACCCACGCCGCCCCGCTGGCTGGCTTTGCAGCCGCCGCGCCGAGGCGTGCCGGGCGGGCGCGAGCTGGCCAGGCCCGGCCGCGCGGGCGAGCGAGGCTGTTGGCCGCTGGCCGCCGCGAGCCATGCTGGCCGCTGGCCGCGTGCTGGCCGCGGGCCGCGCCGCCGCGTGCTGGCAGCCGGCCGCGCCGGCCGCGTGCTGGCCGCCGGCCGCGCCGCCGCGTGCTGGCCGCGCCGCCGCGCTGTCGCGTGCTGGACGCCGGCCGCGCCGCCGCGAGCCATGCCGGCCGCCGGCCGTGCCGTGCGAGCCGCCGCCGCTGCCCTGCCCATCGGGCGCTAGGAAAACCTAGCGCGCCCCGGGTGGGCCGGCTGGGTGGGCCGCACGGGTGGGCTGGCCAGTGGCTGGGCCGGGACGGGCCGCGGCCGTGGGCCCCTCCTCTTATATAAAAAAAAGGGGTAGCGCTGGCTGTAGCGCAGGATTTTTGCATTTTAGCCCCTGTAGTTTCTTGTTTCTACGCGTATTATATTCCAGTTGTAATATTTCGCGTATAAGCCCCTGGAACTGTCTGTTTTCACTGAAAATGTGTATTTGGGCTTAAAAATGCCTCGGGAACTCATTTTTGGGCTATTTTTCACGTACTAGATGCGCTTAACATGCTATCTTTTGTAACATGGTATTATTATATGATTTTACTGTTGTAGATTAATTGTTTAGCACTCTTAATCAATTAGTAAGTCATATAATAGCATGTTTTAAATATTGGAACGTCATTTTATTGAACAAGTTTATCAACATCGCATTTATGCAAAAGATTATCTGATGTAATCTCATGATTTTTGCATAAAATGCAGATGGCCGGAATCGTTAACAAGGAGTTTGCTGAGTTGGCCCACACTGGGTTGAACTACCTGTCATGGGTCTCGGACTGCGAGATCTTTCTCCAGGGCAAGAGCCTCCTGAGGGCGATCGGTAAGGGGACCCAGCTGGCCCCCACTGATCCCAAGTTTGAACCTGAGAATGCGCAGGCTCTGCATTTTCTCCGTCATCACCTGTCACCTACTCTGAAAGATGAGTATATGGCTGAGCGGAGTGCTTCTGGCCTTTGGACCGCTCTTCAACAGCGGTTTGAACGGCTGAAGTACACTGTAAAGCCACGTGCAGAGGCAGAGTGGATCCGTCTGAGGTTTGCGGACTTCAAGACGGTTGGGGAGTACAATTCGGCTCTGCACCGGATTTGTACGACTCTTCGGTTGTGTGGTACTGAGATTACCGACACCCAGAAGATTGAGAAAACCCTATCCACTTTCCACCCTGACGCAGTCCAGTCCTCACGGAACTACCGCCAGGGCAACTACACGAGGTATTCAGAGTTGATTGACGTCCTCCAGGTGGCAGAGGCGCCGGACGAGGTTCTGAAAAAGAACTTTGTCGCGCAACCACTAGGGGTGAGTTCTCGCGAGGAGGTGAACGCTCTCAAAGTCCGCAAGCCTCGACAGAAGAAGAGGGGCCGCAAGGGCAAGAAGAAGGGCTCTCAACCGTCCGCTCAGGCTAAGCAGCAAAAGCCGGGCAAGGGTGGGCAGAGGCCTCAGGACTGTTTCCCCTGTGGCTCGGTGGAGCATTTCTCCCGCCAGTGTCGCGCACCACAGGAGGTCGTGGATGCATACAAGGCTCGAAAGGCGCGTGAGACGCACCTCGCCTTGGTTCAGGGGGGAGCACCACCGGCGCCCATTGCGGCACCCGTGATGATCCCTACGCCGACCCCTGCGCCCATAGTTGCGACCCCGCATGTGCCCATAGCGGCGGCTTTGGCGGTCTCTAATGACGCCAACGTTGCCATGGAGATTGAGCACATTGTCGCCCCTACGGCGCCGCCACTGGACATTGATGCTGCAGCCAAGATGATCTCTAACGACGATGGGATCGCCAGTATGGAGATCCAGGCTGAGATCAATGGCCTCTTTGCCGAATCTACTTAGCTTCCCATGTTAGTCCTCAGGATTCCGTGATTTGATACAATATATTCGAATAAATTCGATTTGGTTGTAAGCTCTATGAGAGCACAAACTTATTCTTTATTTTGGCGATTGGATGACATTTATCTCATTCATTTATTCCATTATTTATTCATGATAGTATGTTATGTTCTGAAATGTGTGCATTTATTATTAATGTAGCGTCTTCCTCATTACATTAATTAGATGTCATATTTTAGAACGCGTGTGGCGCCCGAATGGAGGAAACATGCCTTGCCGATAGCGCAACCACACATACCATTTTACGAGAAACTAAGTACTTTGAGTCTATTAAAAAATCTCCGGGAAGTATCATGACAATCGCCGGCTGCGGTTCAAGCATAGTTGGCTCCGGACAAGCTACTATCGCATACTTCCTATGGGAACAACTTTGATCATTAATGAAGCGTTGTTGTTTCCGGAGTCGACTCGTACTCTTTTGAGCTTTAGAGACATCCGCGACAATGGTCTTCATATTGAGACCGATGACGAGAACGGCAAGGAGTGCCTACTCATCACAAAGCGGGATGCAAATGGTAAACATGTTATCGAAAGGCTTCCTTCATTCGACACAGGGCTATACTACACTAAAATAGTAGCACCGCCCGTGTACACTACCCTCAAGACTGTTTTTAGAAGCTCTGAACTCTTCTGCCTCTGACACGATAGGTTAGGCCACCCCGGACTTACGATGATGAGAAATATAATTAACAACTCGCATGGTCATAATGTTAATGTCAAGAACTTCCCGAATCCCGATGATTTCGTATGCTCCGCATGCGCCACGGGGAAGTTAGTCATTAGGCCATCGCCCCTCAAGGTGAGGGATGAAATCCCCGCGTTCTTGGAACGTATCCAAGGGGACATATGCGGTCCAATTCAGCCCCTCACGGGGCCATTTCGGTACTTGATGGTGCTCATTGATGCTTCCTCTAAATGGTCCAATGTTTGCCTGCTGTCAACACGGAACCATGCCTTTGCAAAGTTGATCTCTCAGATCATACAAATGAGGAATAATTTCCCCGATTATCGTATAAAGTCTATTCGAATGGACAACGCCGGAGAATTTACTTCAAAGGCGTTCGATGATTATTGCATGGCAATGGGAATCAAAGTTGAGCACTCAGTACCGCATGTCCATACACAAAATGGGCTTGCCGAGGCATTGATTAAATGAATTAAATTCATTGCTCGACCGCTCCTTCAGGGTTGTAATTTACCAACTACGTGTTGGGGCCACGCAGTGTTACACGCGGCCAAACTCATCAACTTTAGACCGTCGGCCTACAACATCCACTCTCCTGTTCAACTTGCGCAAGGGTCGGCACCGAAAATTTCCCACCTTCGTAGGTTTGGTTGCCAGGTATACGTACCAATACCACCACCCCAGCGATCGATGATGGGCCCGCTCCGTAAGTCGGGGATATACGTTGGTTATGAGACTGTGTCCATAATCAGGTATTTGGACCCCATGACAGGTGACTGTCACACGGCCCGTTTTGCTGATTGTATCTTTGACGAGGATTTTTTCCCGACTTTAGGGGGAGAGAATCAACCCCTTGATGCTAAAAGTCGAGAAATCACGTGGCAAGCCACGGGGATCCACGCTCATGACCCACGCACTGCTGAGACAGAGAGAGAAGTCCAAAAGATAATAGTTTTGCAGTCATTAGCAAATCAACTGCCTGACCACTTTAGTGACTTAAAGACTGTGACAAAATCGCATGTGCACGCGCGCAATGCACCGAAAAGGGTTGAAATACCGAAGAAAAATGATGGTATACCCGCTCCCGTCCAAAGGCCTAAATGGACGAGAGATCCGGCTTCTCAAATCCCAAGTACTCGGGGATGCCCGACGAAAAAGGATAAGAGAGATTTATTACAGCATGTCGCCAAAGTACCCCAAAGTGAAACGGGGAGCCAGTCGAGACCTGGCACAAGTACGGAAAATTCAGTGCACGAAATTCCGGACTTAAACTTTCCCATAGGGGAAACGCCCAGCGGAGATGTGTGCGCACACATCGGCGCGGGAAATCTAAAGGACCTTGCTCCCATAATGGGAAATTTGGTAGAGCAAGTGTTGGCGCCGGATGCGCTCCATGACGAAATGGCCATAAATTATATTTATTCGGGGGAGTCCATGAACCGAGCAACGGTGATTGTCGACATTAACTTTGCTACAAAAATTGCCTCAATCATAGATCTTGACCCTGAGCCTAACACGCTCGCCGATTGTAAGAAAAGGTCAGATTGGAAAGATTGGCAGCAGGCAATCACTGCCGAATTATTATCTCTCAACAAAAGGAAGGTGTTCGGACCAGTGTGTCGAACTCCTCCCCACATTCGCCCTGTTGGCCATAGGTGGGTTTTTGTTCGAAAGAGAGATGAGAATAATAAGGTAGTACGGTACAAAGCAAGGCTCGTCGCTCAAGGGTTCACTCAACGACCAGGTGTCGATTTTGAGGAGACTTATTCCCCAGTCAAGGACGGAGTTACCTTTAGATACTTGATCTCGATGGCAGTAAACATGGGCTTGAAAATGAAATTAATGGATGTTGTCACTGCTTACCTGTATGGTAACTTGGATTCGAACATATACATGAAGGTTCCTGAAGGTATCCCTGTTTCGAACCATGATAGAGCAAACAGGAGTCTATACAGTGTCCAACTTCAAAAGGCACTATATGGACTTCGGCAGTCAGGCAGAATGTGGTATAATCGCCTAAGCGATTTCCTTCATCAGAAGGGCTACATGAGCAATAAAGATTGCCCATGTGTTTTTATACGGCGATCCCAAGATGGATTCTGTATAATCTCGGTGTACGTGGACGATTTAAACATAATCGGTACACCTGAGGATATTGAGGAAGCGAGTTCCTACCTGATGTCGGAATTCGAGATGAAGGATTTGGGTAAAACCAAGTTCTGTCTAGGTCTATAACTTGAACATTCCCCTGATGGGATTCTAGTGCACCAGTCGACCTACACCCAGAAGGTGTTGGAAAGATTTGGATTTGATAAGGCATATCCTTCAAAGACCCCGATGGTCGGAAGATCTTTACAGCCAGACAAGGACCCGTTCAGGCCAAAGGAAGAGGGGGAGGAAACTCTGGGACCAGAGGTTCCTTACCTGAGTGTAGTTGGAGCACTTATGTACCTCGCAAACTGCACACGGCCAGACATTGCGTTCGCCGTCAGTTTGCTTGCTAGGTACAGTTCTGAACCTACCAAAAGACATTGGAAAGGTGTCAAGGACGTCTTCCGTTACCTGCAAGGGACCAAAGATCTTGGCCTTTTTTATAAGAGGAATCAAGACCTATCTATTATAGGCTATGCCGATGCCGGGTACCTATCGGACCCGCATGATTGCAAATCGTAGACTGGGTATGTTTTCCTTTGTGGTGGAACTGCGTTTTCCTGGAAATCGTCCAAGCAAACTCTTGTGTCGACTTCCACAAACCACTCGGAAATCATGGCACTATTCAAAGCGTCAAAAGAATGCGTATCGCTTCGGCGGATGATCGGCCACATTCAGCAGACATGTGGACTGAACACCGTACAAACCCCTACCATTATCTATGAAGATAATGCTGCTTGTGTTGCACAAGTTCAGATGGGTTATGTGAAGAGTAACCTCACAAAGCATATTAGTCCCAAGTTCTTCTATGCACATGAGTTGCAGCAGTTGAACGAGGTGAGAGTTTTGCATACTAAGTCCTGTGACAATCTTGCTGATATGTTCACTAAATCATTACCGGCATCAACCTTAGAGAGGTGTGTGCGTGGAATCGGTATGATGAGACTTAGAGAGATGCAAGGTTCAGGGGGAGAAACTTCACAAACTCGTCGTTAAAATCTCAATCCCGATGATCGAGTACTCGACATGATGGTTGAGTGGATTGTACTCTTTTTCCCTTGGGTGAGTTTTCCTGATGTTTCTCACACGAGGTTTTTCACGAGGCAATTCGTGCAATACAACAACGTATACTATGTGCTCTTTCTCCATATTTTTTCCCACTGGGTTTTTTCGGAGTTTTGAGGCATGGATATACGGATAATTACCCAAGGGGGAGTGTTGGGAAACTGGGGCCACCAAGGGCGTGGCGGCGCCTCGTGCGTATCGCACGGGGTAGCCCCTCCCGTTTCCCCCGCTTTACGTTAAGTGGGTACTTATCCCTTTGTCCCATACCCCTATATAAAGAGCGAGGAGCAATCATTGTAACCCCTGATCATTGATTAATAAAGCTAGTCTCCTCATATTTCCCTGTGCCAATTTACTTTCACTTGTTCGACTACTTCGTCTACGACGCTCGCCCACCGCTCCGCAACCTCGGACCGGACTCGCCGGCGGAGTTGCGGAACAATTCCCATGCTTTGTGCTTAAAGTTTCGGAACATAGATTCAAAGGGCTAAAAGAGAATTTGTTCTCAGCTCGAGTTTGTTGATAAATATACTGAGCTGAGTACCTCACAGAACAATTAAGGTCGGTCCAAACACGAATCTGGATAATACATGGTAAACAGAATCTCCAGCATTGTGAACTGTAACCATGAAATCAGTCCTTAAATGTGGCCACCGTGGGGACCAGTAGATAAAATCTGAATGATAAGTACGGCGCTCCTGAAGAAACTGTTTTGATTTTTTCCTCCGATTTTTTAGTGTAATTTTGTATATTATAATGAATAATTTTTTCTTCTGAAAAAAAAATTATGAACTTTTCGAGACAAACAATGAAGATGCTTTTTTTTGAGAAATAATAATGAAGATGCTTAATGTTGTAAATTTTTCCTGAAGGATTTTCTTTGGAGATAGGCCCATTCGCTAAGGCCGTAGTCATAGTTTTCCCCAACAAAAAAGAATTCATAGTTCTCACTCGGTCACTTCCCTAGTTCACTGCCTCCTCGCTCGACGGCGCCGCCGCCGCTGCCATGTCCATCGTGGAGGACCGCTTCTCGCCGGCGGGAGGAAGACCGCGCTTCGATTTGTGCCCGGTAGGCAGATCAGCAGCCACCTCTCTCCTTCGCTGCTCCCCTAACCTCTCCTACGTTCGTGTTTCCGCAGATCTTGTCCTGATTTCCTCAGCCGGACGCCGGCCGAGAGGCTCACTGACGACATCCTCGTGGAGATCCTCTCGCGCGTCCCCATCAAGTCGCTGTGCCGCTGCAAGTGCGTCTCCAGGCACTGGCTCGGCCTCATCCACCACCCAGTCCACCGCAAAAGGCTCCCCCAAACCCTGGCCGGCTTCTTCTACGGCCGCAGCACCACCTGTGAGCGGCTTCTCAAATCGCCCGTCCACTTCACCAGCCTCTCGGGGAGCCGCCACCCGCCGTTCGACAGCTCCTTCGCTTTCCTGCCCAGGCCCAACCACAATCTCGGTGTCGATCTCCTCGACTCCTGCAATGGCCTCCTCCTCTGTCGCTGGTACGACGTTTCCGCGGAGGATGGCGCATACCATTATGTCGTGTGCAATCCCGCCACCGAGAAGTGGGTCGTATTGCCCAACTCCGGCAAGGCCACTGCCGATGTGGCCTCTGCATGTTTGGGCTTCGACCCGGCCATACCGTCGCATTTCCATGTATTTGTCTATTTGAGTTGGTACATGAGAACACCGATCTTTCGGGAGTTGCAGTGTATTCATCTGAAACCGGAGGCTGGGTTTATAAGGAGAAGAGATGGAACGAACTTACCTGGCTCGCTAGTTGGTACTCCTCCAAAACTGTCTTTCTTGATGGCCATCTTTTTTTCCGTACCTTTGACTTCGAGTTAGGAAATTGTGTAGCTGTGGTGGACACGAAGGGAGAAACATGGATGAAATTCAGGTTCCCTGGTGGTCAGGTTGATGGCTTTATTCAGCTGCCGCAAGGCCGCTTACACTTTGCCAGTTTTCAGAGGGATAAAGTTGCAATTCGATTAGTAGTTTATGTTTTGGAGGACTCTCAAAGCGAAAAATGGATATTGAAGCATGAAGCATAGCATTGAGACTTCAAACATAATTGGATGGACAGATTTCTGCCCTGGTGGGGAGTTCTATTTGATTTCGATTCATCCGGAATGCGACTTGGTCTTCTTCGCTGTGGGGCGGGATATCACATTGATGTGCTATAATATGGATCATCGGCAAGTCAAAGTGATTGACTATCTTGGAGATGTCAAGCGCTGATGTTTCTGCCTTATGTGCAGTTGTACACAGAGTCACAGTCATTGCACATTTGACATCAAAATGAAACGGTTGGTGTCTTTATAAGAAATGGCACTGGTGTCAATTCTTCGTGCTATGGAGCGGCGATCTTGGTATGTCTGCTTAAATTTGACTCTTGTTTTCTCTGGGTGGTGTATGCATACCTTGAAGTTTGGAGCATTGGTGGTTCATTATTGTGACTTGACTGTTTTCTTTGTGATTAGTTGTTCAAATTTCTACAGAAGTTTCTTGTTTGGGCAACTTCTACCTCCATGCATTGCTTAACCTTGTGTAGTGTTTGCGTTAGGGTACTATGATCATTATGTAAAAGACCTGGACAGTGATTATAGCATCATCGTGAGGCTTAAATTCTTATCTTCTATTTGTGGCCATGTGAATTATAAGCATCTCATTCCAGTGATTTAGTAAACGAGCCACTATCATTGCACATTTGACATCAATATGAGATTGCTGGTGCCTTTATGAAAAATGGGCCTCTGATCGGTGTCAATTCTTCTTCTATGGAGCAGCGGGCTTTGTATGTCTGCTTGAATTTGGGTCTCACTTTCTATGACTGATGTATGCATGTGTTTCAGTTTGGAGACGGAGGGACCTTGACTGATTTCTCTGTAAAAGACATGGAGAATGATTATCATGCAGCCTAAAATTTTCTCGAACATCATCATGAGGCTTAAATCCTTATCTTCTATTTGCGGTCATGTGAATTATAAGCATCTCATTCGCAATAATTTAGTAAGCGACCACCTGTTAGTGTAACACTTGGATGAATAAATGACGCTCCCTTGGATGGTACTTCTGAATGTCTTACATAGGAAATGTTAGCAGAACATCAAGAAGCGTGCTGTGCTTGGATCATAATTTTCAATATTTTGCTCGATGTTTTCTTCTTATTGAACACAAAAGTGGTATTTTTGTGTGTGTATTGTTCAGGTAGGTAGCTTACAAGAGTTTGAAATAATAAGCACTGTCGTACACCTTACATTGCAGTCCTGCTTCTAGTTATACTACGATGTGCGATTCCTGTACTGTTGCACATGTGTTAGCAGAATGTTGCAACCTTGAAGATTTGTTTCTGCATTTTGACCTTTTTATGTGTCATAATGCTGAACCAACAAGGTTCATGGCTCTGTGTGGTGGTCCGGTTGTCAGATTCATGTCTCTGAAACAAACTGAAATTCACCTTCTGTATTGCATTCCAGCCGTTAGCTTGCCTCCTAGTATACAGGATGGCACTGGTGTCCAGGAACTAGATCGGTTAGTTTTTGGCGATTTCGAGGAAGATTGATCGTGAGAACATTTAAAAAAAACACGGGAGTCCTTTCCCAGACAAAATCAATTAGGTAGCGCATTCTTGTGTGGCCTGTTAGCCCTTGGCCATATGGTCAGTTAACTTCTGATTTAGTCACTCGAGTGCACCTTTTCCTCAATGGCAGTGGCATGGTTAAATGGAAGCATGTTATCCATCGACATGATCTTTGCTCCTAATGAATCTTTGTGATGGTAGTTTAGTCAAATAAATGTCCATAATCTTTCAAGAAATTTCGCGGAAACCGACAAGCGGTGCAACTGCAATTGCACCATAAGAAGAAGATAGTTCATTTTGCTGGAAAATCAGGGCCAAAATGTACTGTTCTCAGTTCATTAATGAAAAACCATTCTAAAACCATTCTTGAACACCATCGTGAGGCTTAAATTAAATCCGTATCTTATATTTGTAGTCATGTGAATTATAGGCATCTCATTTGCAATAATTTAGTAAACGACCACCTGTTAGTGTAACACTTGGATGAATAAATGACGCTTCCTTGGATGGTACTTCTGAATATCTTACACAGGAAATGTTGTTAGCAGAACATCATGAAGCACGCTGTGCTTGTATCATAATTTTCAATATACTGTTAGAGGTTTTCTTCTTAGAACACAAAAGTGGTCTCTGTTTGTGGGTATTGTTCAGGTAGGTAGCTTACAAAACTTTGAAATAAGCAGTCATGCACCTTTCGCTATAGTGGTGTTTCTAGCTATACTACGATGGGCGATCCCTGTAGTGTTGCACATATTGCAACCTTGCAGAGTTGTTTCTGAATTTTGACCTTTTTATGTGCTATAACGCTGAAACAACAAGGTTCGTGATTTTGTGTGGGGCTCTGGTTTCACCTTCAAGTCTCCACAACAAAATGAAACTATCACCCACGTTTCATTATTTTGTTAGATTTTTTTTCTTTTGTGGAACACGACAGTGCTCTTTGTTTGTGAGTCTTGATCAGGTAGGCACATGCCGTGGAACAGAATAAAAGAGGTTGAAATAAGCACCTGCCGTGCACCTTTACTATTGTAGTCGTGCTTCTAGTTAATCTACTATGCTTGTAATGTTGCACTTACAAGTTACAGCAACTTTGCAGAGCTGTTTCTGATTCTGACCTTTTTATGTCCTATAACACTTTAAAAAAATCATGGCTCTGTGTGGTGCTCCGGTTGTCAGCAGTAACTTGTGTGGGATGGGAGGAAATATGGTGAAATTAGAGCGGGAGTGGTCAGTATTGTAGGAGGGAAGAGTGCATGAGAGAGAAAATGCTTCTGTATTCAATCCCATTTTCTGCGGATGGATTCGATTCCATTTCCTTCTGATATTTATGTGTCCAACCAAACAATTAAATGAAGGCATGGCAATACAAAATCGCAAATCAGTACTACAACAGAAACATTGAAACATGGCCGAATACGGGTTATCTATTTGTATAAGTTCACAACCATACATATAAGTTCATATCTAAGTTTTTCGAATATGTTAGACCCACACAATTCTAACAGAGTATCTCAGTTATACCTTTCTACTTGTCAAAACAAAAAAGCTTCTCTTTTTCTGGAACACAAACAGGGTGGGCACAAACGAAGACGGAATACACCCAGAATGTGCAGCACTAGGAGTGTCTCAGAACCATGCCTATAAAGATATCCGATAATGACGCACCTCGAGAAAAAGATTTACTATATGAGAGGATAGGTAAATGATTACAATTTACAACAAAATTCGGAATCACTCAAATTAAGGAGAATAAATCACATACTGTTACACGGAATCAATCAATCATTTCTCGTACGCCAGCTGCTTGAGGCTGATGGGTGCGGTGATTTGGGCTGGGCCATCATCGAAGAGTTCCTGGGCAGCCACCTCGGCGGCCCGCTGGCTAGGGTGCACGTAGTCCCAGAAAGCGTAGGCATCACGGTCGCTGCACAACATAGCGTTTCTGTTGCAGTCACCCTCTGCGCCCAGCCTACCACTGCCGCAGCAGGCGCTATCATCGTTTTGAAACCCGCTCGCTTGGGGGTTGTCAAAGATGGCCCGTGAGCAAGCGAAGGAGTCGGCGAGGGCGTACTTGAGGCCGGGCAGCCTGGTCGGGACGAGGGCGGTGGCGAGACCTGACTTGAACGCAGCGGCAAGCCCTGAAGCGAGGCGGTTCAGGCCATCGTGGCATGCCCCTGTCGCATTCAGCAAGCGCACCCACGGAAAACAACCCACCGGACCCACGTTGATGATCCCGAACTTTCTCGCACCCATCCCGTAGAGGTCCGTCATGGCGGTTGAGTAGTTCGAGACGAGGGTGGTGTAGAGTGCGACGGCATCATCATGAGACTTTGGTGTCGACAGAAGGAGGTCATTGTTGCCGATGCTGAGCAGGAAGAAGGACCTAGCAAGGAGCTTGGAGACTTCGTGTCTGCCCCATGCAGCCTCCATCTCAGCCTTCGTCGACGCGAAGTAGCGCACCTGCTTCGACAATGGGATGTTCTTTCCTACGTTCTGCATGCAACACATATGAATGTTTAGCAGATTAAACTAAGTATTTTAGTTACAACAACCGCATGGGTAATTAGTAATGTCTATTTTCAAACTCAATACATATTTAGTTTAGTTACACCAAGAATTTGAACATGTAGTTTATGCAACATGGAGTTAATGTAGTTAAAATTGGTGCTAAGTTAGACAAATCCAATGATAGCGTGTAGTCTGGGATATCACTATCCTAAGGGCTCTTTGATTCACAGCATTAAAACGTAGGAACAGAAAAAACGTAGAATTGCAATGTTATGGTTATATAAGTCCTACAGGATTTTGGTTTTGTTTGATTGTTTCATAGAAAAAAAAAATCTTTTCAAGATATTTGAGTGCGTGTTAAAATATCTATGCTAGTACTAGAGAATTCTTGAATAATTCCAGTAGGATTTGAGCCTACGAATCAAACGGGCAACATAGGAAACATCTGTGCAGGTTTTATTTGATATTTCTTTGAATCGAAGAGGCCTCAAGTGAAATTTAGCCGAGAATATGGAGTACTCCATGTCACTAGATATTTAGACTGCCAACTTCGAAAATCGCATGCATGGATTTGTCTTGGAAATTATTTTCCATCAACCATTGTAAGATAAGTTAAATTTTACTTTTTGAGGAGAGGAGAAACAGAAACCATTATTGCCAAAGGCAGAGCTGGGCCCCAGGCTGCAGAGCCGTGCAATATTTTACGAGCCTATATTCAAGGAAAAAACACATTTGACATTCACGCCAGTCACTCATTTATGAACCCAGGGACTAGTTTTGAAAATCTTTGACCTTCTATGCAGATATGCACAATTAATCTCTCTCTACAATATACTCCCTCTGTAAACAAATATAAGAGCATTTAGAACACTATTTTAATGATCTAAACGCTCTTATATTAGTTTCCAGAGGGAGTACTTATTTACCCCCATTTATCAACAGACAACCAAGAACTCGTAAAAGAATATGATTTACAGTAAAGATTGTAATCTTGTAGTATATATTTGCAGGCACCTTAATTTGTTGAATTCATCCGACACGCGTTGACGGTTCAGTGAGGAACAAGCAATCACATGAGGCACGCCACTGAGATTTGTTAATGAGGTTCATCAAACATCCGCTACGTACATCCTTGGGGCTAGACTATGGGTGCTCTTTTCCATGATACCACTGCAATGCCGGCCATCCAAGGGCCGACATGTCTGTGATACTATGTTGGCATGAGTTACATCATGTGCCTACCCTCACATTATATAAGGGGCCTAGGAACACAATGCACCTTCTTCACCATCAGTCCCACTCGCCGCCCGTGTTCGTATAGGGCAGACACCCAAAGAGGAAGGGAGAGGTGAGCTGGCGTAGCAGCGGCGGCAGGGGGAGGTGCTGGCCGGAGCAGCAGGCTTCGGTGCTGCGGGGACACAACGGCGATGAGAAGGATAGTGAGCCGACGGCGGTACAGCAGTGGTTGGGGCTGCGACGCAGCCTACAAGTTTGTTGCCGGTTCCGTGGAGCTGCAGCGGATGGGGGAGCGACACTACTTCACTAAAAACAAGTGCCGCCGTGCGCCGTCGTGCAAGTTTGGCTGTCTCTCAGTTTGGACAACACGGGGTAATTTGGACATTTCATGGTGGGGCCATCTTGTCAGGGGCAAATCATCAAGTTTCAAGCAAACTTATGGCAAATGATCAATTACAAGAAAAAAGAATGCAAATCCTTAGAGTGCAAGCAAACATGGGACAAATCCTCAAATTCCGCCCCAAAAAAGCGGCTTACAGTGGAGTCGAGGATCCCAGCACCGGCGGAATTTCAGCACCAGATATGCAACAGGGCTCCTCTCGAACCCCAGCTGCCTCGCTGCATATATACATATATACATCGTCCAAGCTAACACACGATCTCTTAGGCGACGCTGTGATCAATACGTACCGACGAAGTCGGCGATGTTGTAGCCGTTGCTGAACCTCCCCGTGGCCCGGGGGCTGCCGGGGAAGTCGATGCCGTAGAAGGGGTGGTTGGCCCTGGGCACGTCCTTCCCCGGCAGGAGGTTGTTGTTGCCCACGTCCAGCGTCGAGGCCCCCAGCACGAACATCGCCGGCACCACGGGCAGCCCCGCCGCCCTGGCGCCAATGACGACAGCGCCGACGACCACAAGGCCCAGAAGCATGATGACACCACCCTTCATAGCTAGCTAATTTTGTGTATAATAACACTTCTAAAACACACAGTAGAGGCGTGTATACCAACAAATTATTGGCCGTCTACTAACGGCGATTAAGGTGAAGGCCGGCAAGGGGCAGGTATCGATCGATCGATATGATAAGATCAACGGGCTAGCTAGTCAAGAAATCTACCAAGTCCGGTGTCTCCTGTCTTACAAATACAATATACTTGCGTGGAGTACTCTACACATTTTGAGGTGACGCATGGAGTAATATAGACACATGTGAAAGTGATGCCTACAAAAGGTAAGTTGTGCATGCTCGATCAATCAACCAAAATGACACACGATTAAACTTGGAACAATCCACTTTAGTTAGCTAAATTCATCTAGAGATCGATGACGTCTACAGATTTCTCAGTTTACAGAACAATTATGTACTACCTCCGTAAACTAATATAACTATATAAGAGCGTTTAGATCACTATTTTAGTGATCTAAACACTCTTATATTAGTTTACAGAAGGAGGACATCATTAGGACGTTACAGGTCTACTAAACATGACTACAGTCACTACAAATAAATACTAGCTATAACTGAAACTTAAACTACTGCCAGAATTATGGAACGAAAGGAGTAATATTCAATAGCAGCTGAGCTCGAATCTATCTATCTATCTATTTTAATGGGCTAACAAGTAAAAGGACAAATAAGATTGAAATTATCATAAAATTATAAACATTCAACCATTAATTTAATAGACTAAAATTATATAGCCACCATTGCTATTATTTTATAATCTATTGTAAATAAAAGTACTTGACCATAAAAATTAGAAACACCAGACCGTAATTTAATAGACTAAATTATATAGCCATTAGATAGGATTTTAAGTTAAACAAATTACCCAACAATGTCATTACTTATTATAATTACAAAGTGGAAAAAACGTTTCATTCCGCGTGTTTCTTATTTATTTTTTCTCCAACACGTGGATGTCCGCATGGTGGCGTCACGACGTCCCTGGGTTGTTGAGGCTGAGTTGCTGCGTTGACAGATAAAAGGGGTGTGTTTTGTGGTGCATCTGGTAGGGAGGAGATGATGTATCATAGATTCTTGGACTGCCCCCATTCGGTTCTTTTCTATAAGTATTTGCGTTCAGAATTGGGAGCTCTGATGGCGATCCCACCGGCGTCAGTAAGCTCTCAGAACGCTCTTAGCAGCCAGATGATTTCTTGGTTTGCGGAAGCTACAGATGGAAAGAGGGATTATGTTGAAGGAAGTATATGCATTGTGGCTGGTAAGAAATTACACTAGAGAGGGCAAGAGGATCGCTGAAGCACAGGCGGTAGCGAGGTCAGTCTTGGCCTACACCGACGAATGGCATTCTGTCCACATGTAGCGAGGTAGTGAGGTCAGGCGGTAGCAAGGTAGCGAGGTCAGGCGGTAGCGACACGGAGAGGAATCTGTCGGGCTTAGAACCGGTGATTGAAGAGGTTAAGGATCTTTTACATTCTAGAGCTGAGTTTGAGGTTAGCCGGATTAGGCATTCTGCTAATAATGATGCCCATGTGTTAGCGAAACAGGGAGTTTTTTTTTAAATAACCAAATATATTTCATTAGACAAACGTATTACAAAGAATATATATGTGGTCATCACAGGAGACATACATAGATGTCTTGCAATATTGCATCAAAGACTTTGCAAGTAAAACTGATATTTCACTTTAGCGGAATCTTGTGCCATGCCAAAATGTCGCCTAGCATCGTATTGCTCCGCCGCTGAGGCAACGTCGAAGAAAGAGAGTAACAACCTTCATACCAAGATCTAGAGGAGCCCCTTTGCATACAAGGGTGCTTTTTGAGCCCATGAACCGGACCACCGCAAGTTATGAGACTAAGACTTTGTGGCATGTCGGTCGGGGTTCTTCCTCGCGTCCGCTACTCCCTCCGTTCCTAAATATAAGTATTTTTAGTGATTCCAATAGGGACTACATACAGAGGGAAATGAGTGAATCTACGCTCTAAAATACACGTTTATATACCACTACTAGAAAAAGGGGCTTTGGTTTGGCCTGGCCAGCCCATTAGTTCCGGTTCAGTCCCAAACCGGGACCTATGGGGGGCATACGTCCCGGTTCGTGCGCCCAGGGGGGGCGGCCGGGCCTCGTGGGGCATCTGTCCCGATTCGTCTGGACCCATTTGTCCTGATTCCAGCCACAAACCGGGACCATTGGTCCCGGTTCGTGCCTGGAACCGAGACAGAAGGGTGGCCTTTAGTCCCGGTTCCTGCCACGAACCGGGACCAATGAGTTGCCTATATATACCCCATCGCCGCAGCAGAGAGCAGTCCACACTGCTCTATTTTTTCTGGCCGGTGAGGGGAGAGCTTTGTGGTGCTCTAGCTCACCTCCTATGCACATCAGGTGTTCGATGAAATGCCCGAGCCACACTAGTTAAGCTTTCTCCTCTCGAAGCTCGACCTCCAAGCTACATTTTCTCCGAGATTTGTCTAGGTTTAGTGGTCCGTCACGTCCCGTCCCCGTCTTCACCGCCGTCGATCGCCCACGCCGATCTCGTCGCCGGCACCACCGTGGTGAGCCTCTTGTTCTTATCTTCTTTTGAAAGAAAAAAAAATATTTCTTTAGATAGATATTTGTCTAATTTTCTTAATTTTTTTATAGCTTGTTATTATATAGTGCGATGGTTTTGGTATCCGCCCACGTCGGCCCTCGTCCTTTCTATGATTCGGATGTGGTATATTATCTTTAATTTATAACCATTTGTTTTAGTGTTTATGACAATTATGCCGACCTACGTGACATATATATTTTTATCTAGGAGGTAGTTGAACCGGAAATTCCAACCGACCCTCTTGTGGAGAGGTTAAATTTAGTTGAAAAGGAAAACATTTACTGGAAGAAAATATTGGAAAATACCGAGGAGGAGAAGATGGAATTGGAGTTACATGTTGTGGAAGTCGTCGATGATCACAAGATCAAGATGGACCCTATTGTCAAGAGGTTAAATTTAGTTGAAGAAGAAACAATTACTTAAAGGAAAAAATAAAAAAAAATTGAGGAAGAGAAGATGATATTGGAGTTGCATGTTGCGGATGTCGTCGACGATCACAAGATCAAGATGGATGCAATGCGTTTGAAGATTAGAAAGATTAGGAAATATGCCATTCATACCGAGGCTTGGTATCATTATGCTGTTGGATCAATTGTTACCTTGGTTACGATTATGATCGCATTTGTTGCTGCGTTGAAATGTTTTACATAGTTTCAATGTATGGTTTAATTAGATGCTCTGGAGAGCTATATGTTGTTCAATGAGAACTATGTATGTACTTTGAATTTAATGTGTTGATGAACTTCTATTAATTTGATCACTTATCTATCCATGATGTTCTGTAATGGTTTTTGACACACTTAATTATATATAAATGCACACAGATGAACCAGCAATGAATGTATGGTGACAGACACACCTCCGAGTACTTTAATGGCGTGCATAATTTTCTCGAAGTGACTGAGGCAAACGAGCAGAATGGTTTTATGTGCTGCCCATGCCCTAGCTGTGGGAATACGAGGTCTTACTCTGACTCGAAAACCCTTCACACCCACCTGATTTATAAGGGTTTCATGCCACACTATCATGTTTGGACCAAGCACGGAGAAATAGGGGTTATGATGGAAGACAACAAAGAAAAAGAGGACGATGACAACTATGTGCCTCCGGAATACGGTGATGCTGCAACGGGGGAAGCTGCTTAAGACCAAGAGGAACCAGACGATATTGTGCCCGATGATGATCTCTGTCGGGTCATTGTTGATGCAAGGGGACAGTGCGAAAGTGAGAAGGAGAAGTTGAAGTCCGATCGCATGTTAGAGGATCACAAAAAAGGGTTGTACCCCAATTGCGAAGATGGCAACACAAAATTCGGTACCGTACTGGAATTGCTGCGGTGGAAGGCAGAGAATGGTGTGCGTGACAAAGGATTTGAGAAGCTACTGAAAACATTGAAGAAGAAGCTTCCAATGGATAACGAATTGCCCGACAGTACGTACGTAACAAAGAAGGTCGTATGCCCTCTAGGATTGGAGGTGCATAAGATACATGCATGCCCTAATGACTTCATCCTCTACCGCGGTGCATACGACGATTTGAACGCATGCCCGGTATGCGGTGCATTGCGGTATATGATCAGACGGGATGACCCTGGTGATGTTGATGGTGAGCCCCCAAGGAAGAGGGTTCCTGCCAAGGTGATGTGGTGTGCTCCTATAATACCACAGTTGAAACCTCTGTTCAGATACAAAGAGCGTGCCAAGTTGATGCGATGGCACAAAGATGACCGTAACAAAGACAGGAAGTTGACAGCACCCGCTGACGGCTCGCAGTCGAGAAAAATCGAGAGAACGTACTGGGAGGAGTTTGCAGGTGATGCAAGGAACTTATGGTTTGGTTTAAGCGCCGATGGCATTAATCCTTTTGGGGAGCAGAGCAGCAATCACAGCACCTGGCCCGTGACTCTATGTATCTATAACCTTCCTCTTTGGCTGTGCATGAAGCGGAAGTTCATTATGATGCCAGTACTCATCCAAGGCCCTAAGAAACCAGGCAACGACATTGATGTGTACCTAAGGCCATTAGTTGAAGAACTTTTACAGCTGTGGAATGGACAAGGTGTACGTGTGTGGGATGAGGACAACCAGGAGGAATTTGACCTACATGCGTTGCTGTTTGTAACCATCAATGATTGGCCTGCTCTCAGTAACCTTTCAGGACAAATAAACAAGGGATACCACGCATGCACGCACTGTTTAGATGACACCGAAAGTATATACCTGGACAAATGCAGGAAGAATGTGTACCTGGGGCATCGTCGATTTCTTCTGACCAACCATCAATGCCGAAAGAAAGGCAAGCATTTCAAAGGCGAGGCAGATCACCGGAAGAAGCCCGCCATGCATACCGGTGATCACGTACTTGCTATGGTCAATGATTTACATGTAATCTTTGGAAATGGTCCCGGCGGACTATCTGTTCCGAATGACACCGAGGGACGCGCACCCATGTGGAAGAAGAAATCTATATTTTGGGACCTACCCTACTGGAAAGACCTAGAGGTCCGCTCTTCAATCGACGTGATGCACGTGACAAAGAACCTTTGCATGAACCTGCTAGGCTTCTTGGGCGCGTATGGGAAGACAAAAGATCAACCGGAGGCACGGGAGGACCTGCAATGTTTGCACGAAAAAGACGGCATGCCTCTGATGGCTTCTCGCCCCTCGTTGGTTACTCCAAGTGGAAGGTTTGAGATGCAGTGTAGCGGAAGTTTTCCCTTGGCAAAGATACCAAGGATCGATTTCCCTGAGACTCCCAGTTTCAACAAGAAGGTGTCAACTGCTAACGGCGCCAGATATTAGCAATCAACGTGGACCTGCACACAGATACAAATAACTTTGCTCCCAACGAGTACAGAGAGGTTGTCAATCCCTCCGGCCTTGTAGTTTACAAAGGATCAAACGCAAGTGATAATAGTGATAGATATTGCTGCAATAGTAAGTAAACCAGAAAAAATAGCGGATGTGATCAGTGATGGTAATATGGACCGGGGTCTCATGATGTTCACTAGTGATGTCTCTCTCCCAAAAGACGATAAAACAACTATGTGAGGTAAACGAATTACAGCTGGGCAATTGACAGAATTATGTGCGCAAACCAATGCTAATTATATTGCAAGAAAGGTAGAGGTTCAAAGCATGGGCGGTACGCCAAGGTAAGTAGACCGAAATCCATCAATATCTACTACTAATCATCCACCTTGAGATATCTATCCAGAACATCTCGCTGGTATTAAGTTGCGAGTCCCACACATAGTGTAAACTCAAAGCAACAGACAACTGCATTAAAAGAACTTTGCGTAAAGTAAACAATCCTTGCACCCGCGGGCACAAGCACCGTTGTTTTCCCCCTTGTGGCAACAGCACATCCCCTAGACTCATGTTTCTGTCACTCAATGGGGAACATGCAAGAATTACTTACGAACATAAATATAAAAGAGGTAGATCAAATATATTACTCAAACACAATCTGAACATAATCTCACAATCCATTGGATCCCAGCAAACTCAACATAGCAACAGCATAAGGATTACATATGTGCCTCGATCATGTAGGGCAGCTCACGAGGTCTAATTAGTGAAGCACAAGAAGGGGAGGAGAACATCACATAGCTACTGGTCATGGACCCATGGTCTCAGGGAGACTACTCACAACTCATCCGGGAGGCGTCCATGGTGGTGGAGAGGCTCCCGGTGGTGACCCCCCCTCCGGCAGGGTGCCGGGAAGAGTTCTCCTGGTGCTCCCGATCTTGGAAGCGCGGCGGCGGTGGAACAGAGATGAGATCGCGAAAAAGGGTTCCCGTCTCGAGGGTTTCGAGAGAGGTCTTAAATATATGCCAAAGGGGGGCATCAGCGGAGGCTCGGGGGGCCTAGGCGCCCCCCGGCGCGGCCAGGGGGGGGGCGCCACCAGGGCGCCTGGAGCCCTGGTGCCCCCCCGACTGTACTTTGGCTACCCGGAAGCTTCTGGAACGCTGATTTTTTATATAATTTTTCTGGGATTTTTCGGGCAGTTCTCGTAACGTGAAAACCTGAAATATAAAAACAACAGAAAATAGAAACTGGCACTGGGGTGCACTGAGTTAATAGGTTAGTCCAAATATGATCAAAAGTGTATGGAAGTGTATAAATATCATAGCAATATCACCCAAAAGAGGCGTGGAGCAAGCAGAAATTATAGATACGTTTTGGACGTATCAACATCCCCAAGCTTAATTCATGATCGTCCTCGAGTAGGTAAATGATAACAAGAATAATTTCTGTGGTGACATGCTATTAACCATATAAGACTTTTTCATAGTCATATGACAAAAGCTTACTGAGATAATGAATCTGTAATAATTAAGTTGCCTCATGAGAAAATCACAAAGAACTGAAAGTTTTACAATATGATACTGAAACATCAAATAGATTTGTAATGAGCATGGTGTGCAAATATGATAAGGTAATATCTCGCTTGCCCCCTTTAGTGAAGCAAAACATAAATGCAGGGGCACCTCCAAGGTTTAAGTGATGACTAGATACAATGATTTCAAAATAAACGATATCATAATCATGCAAAATACAATGCTACTTTGGGACAATGCACATTACACTCAGAATGACAATCATGCTCTCAGTAGTTGCTGCTTTTAAAAGAAGGTGGAGACTCTCGAACCGTGGCTTTTGTTGGCAAGGTTGAAAACCCGTGGTCGGAAGCAAAGACAAATCATGTACGAGAGCTCTTGGTTTTAAAAACAGAGGTAATAATTATTTTTTTGAATATGCATGTTTCGTCAACGAATGCTAGCAGATAACTCAATTACTTTTTGAGATGGACAAGTTTTGAGGAACGGCTCCCGAATGAGGACGATCACATCCTCTTAATCTCCGTTGTTTATCACTGCCAAAGTTTTCTGATTTCTCATGAACAAAGCGTGAAGGAGGGTTTGTTTTTATATTAATTTTGAGCCGGGCGCACTCATTGCCAGTTCCTTCTCGTATTATGGGTTTGCACATTATACATGCAATCCCGGGGTGAAGCTTGTCCAACTTAAAAAGATCATGAATTAACCACTACTTCCTCATGAGCTAAAACAGGGGCACAAAATAGTAATGCATTTTTTTCTTAGAATAATTTTGAGATGGCACATGAAAGTCTTCGTTAGGAATGGCAGGTAAATACCATGTATAGGAAGGTATGGTGGACTCATATGGCATAACTGGTTTAAAAGATTTTGGATGCACAAGCAGTCAGTCAGCTTAGTACAGGCGAAGGTTAGCAAAAGACCGGGAGCGACCAACTAAGAGAGCAATGACGGTCATAATCATGCAGAGCGACAAAGCAACATTGAATCAGGCATGGAAGTTATATCGCTACTCAGAAATAAAAGATCATCAAGGCTTGACAGACTTTCTTTACAGTCTTAAATATGCGTGAGCATACGCCAAGTCAATCAAAATAAATTCTTGAAGGAAGATATTACTAAACCATACCACATCATAGGCAAACAAATCATGTTGGTACTCCAATAACATATTGGGAACCCCCCCAGCTATTTGAGACTAACCATAAGAAAACATGAATTACTAAGCGCCATTATGCACGTAGCATTTTTATCATAGACATTTCGACCAGTGCAACAGAAGCAAACTCTCTTAATAAGATAAGCATGATAACTAAAGAGAGTTCAAGCAACCAACTAAACAAAAGCTCTTTAAAGAGATAAGCATGAAAAATAAGAGCGAAACATGATAGTAGCTATTGAAAGACAAAGAACACACACAACAACGATAGACATGAAAATTCTATGTTATGTTCTAGGTAGAAGTGGAGCGTGTTTCTCTCCCACACAAAGAAATGCTGAGTTCCGACTCGTTATGAAAAGCTAAAGAAAACTAAAAAGGAAACTAAAAGCAAGACGCTCCAAGCATAGCACATAACACATGAAGTGATAAAAATATAGTGGAAAGAAAGACGAACTGATAATGTTGATGGAGAAGGGGATGCACGGGGGCATCCCCAAGCTTAGACGCTTGAGTCTCCTTGAATATTTCTTGGGGGTGCATGGGGGCATCCCCAAGCTTGAGCGTTTGACACTCCTGAATCTTTTTATCATCTTCCCTCGCACACTTGAAAACTCCCTTCATACATAACTCATCATAAACTGATTAGCGAGGTTAGTACCCATAATAAAATAATTGTTCCTTGCTGGAAATAAGGATATTCTTGAAGGTCTACTGTTTCTCAAGATTGCCAAAAGGTTTTTGCAAAGAAAAAGCAAGCTCAAGGTTTGCAAAATGAAGGAAAGGCAAAACAGGACAGAATCTGTGAAAAACAGAACAGCAGGTAGTAAATGATTTTTTCGCGGCACTTCTGCAACTCTAATAAAAAAACTCAGAACAGATGCGCGAAAGACAATTGTATAGAGCACGCTGTCGTAAAAATTCAGACCAAAAAGATGATCTGGTGATTTTATACGAATTTTTCTATCCAAGGACAGAATCTGTTTCCTGGACAGCACGTCACAACTTTTGAACTTTCTTGCAATCAGAGGCTACACTTGGCACAAAATTGAAAAGTAAAGATACAATGATGATGCTACTGTAGTAACAACATCAAGACACAACAAAAGCAAAAATAAAATTTTATTCGTTGTGGGCTGCCTCCCAAAAGCGCTTTCTTTTATGCCTTTAAGCTAGGCATGAGACTTTAATGATGCTCTCGTAGGAATAAGAGTTGAAGAACAAAAGAGAGCATCAAGAAGCAAATACCAAACACATTTAAGCCTAACATGCTTCCTATGCATAGGAATATTGCAATAGAATAATTCATTGAAGCACAAAGCAATAAGCATAGGAAGGCAAAACAAGTGTAGCTTCAAAACCTTCAACATAAAGAGAGGGAACTTGATATCATTGAAATATCTATAAGCATATGTTCCCTTCTCATAATAATTTTCAGTGGGATCACAAATAAACTAAACAATATAAGCATCACGTAAAGCATTGTTACCATGATCCACATGCAAAAAGGTATCATTACTCTTCATATAAGCAAAATCTTTCTTATTAGGGATAGTGAGAGTAAAGCAATCATAACCATCATGGTAATCATTGTATTTAGGAGGCATATCATAATCATAATAAATTTTATCCTCAATAGTAGGTGGACTGAAAACATCATATTCATCATTGTAATCATCATGTTTAGGAAGCAAAGTATCATCAAGGTAAATTTTCTCTTCAAAAGTTGGGGGACTAAAAATATCATGTTCATCAAACGTGTCATCCCCAAGCTTAGAGCTTTCCATGTCATTAGCAATATTGATATTCAAAGAAAGCATACTAATAACATCACCACCATCATGATTGTTATGAAAGAAATAAAGTTCCATAGGTTTTTTAATTTTCTCTTCAAACACATCATGTCCCAAAGCAAGGTAGAGCTTATAAAGCTCTCTCATATTTTTGTTGTTTTCCATTAAGCAAAACTAGAGAAAAGACATAAAGAAAACTGAAAGGTAACTAACAAGACTAAAAAGCAAAGATAAAAGATAGCGTGCAACACCCCTATCTTGAAGAGTGGAGTCCCCGGCAACGGCGCCAGAAAACTTTGCTTGATGGCTTCTCGCCCCTCGTTGGTTACCCCAAGTGGAAGGTTTCAGATGCAGTGTAGCGGAAGTTTTCCCTTGGCAAAGATACCAAGGATCGATTTCCCTGAGACTCCCAGTTTCAACAAGAAGGTGTCAACTGCTAACGGCGCTAGATATTAGCAATCAACGTGGACCTGCACACAGATACAAATAACTTTGCTCCCAACGAGTACAGAGAGGTTGTCAATCCCTCCGGCCTTGTAGTTTACAATGGATCAAATGCAAGTGATAATAGTGATAGATATTGCTGCAATAGTAAGTAAAATAGAAAGTAAATAGCGGATGTTATCAGTGATGGTAATATGGACCGGATTCTCATGATGTTCACTAGTGATGTCTCTCTCCCAAAAGGCGATAAAACAGCTATGTGAGGTAAACGAATTACAGTTGGGCAATTGACAGAATTATATGCGCAAACCAATGCTAATTATATTGCAAGAAAGGTAGAGGTTCAAAGCATGGGCGGTACGCCAAGGTAAGTAGACCGAAATCCATCAATATCTACTACTAATCATCCACCTTGAGATATCTATCCAGAACATCTCGCTGGTATTAAGTTGCGAGTCCCACCCATAGTGTAAACTCAAAGCAACAGACAACTGCATTAAAAGAACTTTGCGTAAAGTAAACAATCCTTGCACCCGCGGGCACAAGCACCGTTGTTTTCCCCCTTGTGGCAACAGCACATCCCCTAGACTCATGTTTCTGTCACTCAAGCTAGTCATCGAGGGACATGAACCCACAATCAAGCATAACGTTCCCTCTTGGAGTCACTACCTACTACTTGGCCAAAGCAATAAATAACAACGGGGAACATGCAAGAATTACTTACGAACATAAATATAAAAGAGGTAGATCAAATATATTACTCAAACACAATCTGAACATAATCTCACAATCCATCGGATCCCAGCAAACTCAACATAGCAACAGCATAAGGATTACATATTTGCCTCGATCATGTAGGGCAGCTCACAAGGTCTAATAAGTGAAGCACAAGAAGGGGAGGAGAACATCACATAGCTACTGGTCATGGACCCATGGTCCAAGGGAGACTACTCACAACTCATCCGGGAGGCGTCCATGGTGGTGGAGAGGCTCCCGGTGGTGATCCTCCCCTCCGGCAGGGTGCCGGGAAGAGTTCTCCTGGTGCTCCCGATCTTGGAAGCGCGGCGGCGGCGGAACAGAGATGAGGTCGCGAAAAAGGTTTCCCGTCTCGAGGGTTTCGAGAGAGGTCTTAAATATATGCCAAAGGGGGGCATCAGCGGAGGCTCGGGGGGCCCAGGCGCCCCCCCGGCGCGGCCAGGGGGGGGGGGCGCCACCAGGGCACCTAGAGCCCTGGTGGCCCCCCCCCCCCGGCCGTACTTTGGCTACCCGGAAGCTTCTGGAACGCTGATTTTTTATATAATTTTTCTGGGATTTTTCGGGCAGTTCTCGTAACGTGAAAACCTGAAATACAAAAACAGCAGAAAACAGAAACTGGCACTGGGGTGCACTGAGTTAATAGGTTAGTCCAAATATGATCAAAAGTGTATGGAAGTGTATAAATATCATAGCAATATCACCCAAAAGAGGCATGGAGCAAGCAGAAATTATAGATACGTTTTGGATGTATCAGCCTCCAAAGCAGTATGAAGGTCCTGCCAGCTGCGCTCTTACCAAAGAAGAGAAGGTAATCTTCTTTGCATGCCTGCTCAGTATGAAGGTCCCGTCTGGCTTCTCGCCGAATATAAAGGGAATAATAAATATGCCAGAGAAAAAGTTCCAGACCCTAAAGTCTAATGACTGCCACGTGATTATGACGCAACTGCTTCCGGTTGCATTGAGGGGGCTTCTACCGGAAAATGTCCGATTAGCCATTGTGAAGCTATGTGCTTTCCTCAATGCAATCTCTCAGAAGGTGATCGATCCAGAAATCTTACCAAAGCTAAGGAGTGATGTGGCGCAATGTCTTGTCAGGGTCGAGCCGGTGTTCCCACCATCCTTCTCCAATATCATGACACACGTCCTAGTTCATCTAGTCGACGAGATTGTCATTCCGGGCCCCGTATTTCTACACAATATGTTCCCCTTTGAGAGGTTTATGGGAGTCCTAAAGAAATATGTCCGTAATCGCGCTAGGCCAGAAGGAAGCATCTCCATGGGCCATCAAACAGAGGATGTCATTGGGTTTTGTGTTGACTTCATTCCTGGCCTTAAGAAGATTGGTCCCCCTAAATATCGGTATGAGGGGAGACTGACTGGAAAAGGCACGCTTGGAGGGGACTCAGTAATATGCAGGGACGGGCATTCTTGGTCTCAAGCACACTACACAGTTCTACAGAACTCTACCTTGGTGACCGCATATGTCGATGAAAACAAGAACATTCTGCGTTCCAAACACCCGGAGCAGTGTGATGACTAGATTACATCTGAACACATCAAGACTTTCGGCAGTTAGTTGGAAACATGTCTCTGAGGTGATAATACTGTTTGTAATGAGGTCTACTCGTTGTCTAGGGGACCATCTTCGACTGTATTGACTTACAAAGGATACGAGATAAATGAGAATACATTTTACACGATCGCCCAAGATCAAAAGAGCACCAACTAAAATAGCGGTGTCCGCTTTGATGCTGCAACCGAGAGGGGAAAGGACACATATTATGGTTACATAGTGGACATATGGGAACTTGACTACGGACATGATTTTAAGGTCTCTTTGTTTAAGTGAAAATGGGTTAATCTGTCAGGAGGCGGGTGCTACTTCTCGAGCTTGCGTTGTATTCCCTCGAAGAGGAAAGGGAGATGCAGCACAGTAGCGTAAGTATTTCCCTCAGTTTTTGAGAACCAAGGTATCAACCCAGTAGGAGACTACGCGCGAGTCCCTCGCACCTGCAAAAACAAATAAGAACTTCGCAACCAACGAGATAAGGGGTTGTCAATTCCTTTACGGTCACTTACGAAAGTGAGATCTGATAGAGATGTTAGTTTATATTTTTGGTATTTTTGGTTTATAAGAACAGAAAGTAAAAGCGGAAAAAGTAAAGTAGATGTAGATTGATATGTTGAGAATAGACCCGGGGGCCATAGTGTTCTCTAGTGGCTTCTCTCATGATAGCGATATTCTATGACGGGTAAACAAATTACTGTCGAGCAATTGATAGAAAAGCGAATAATTATGAGACTATCTAGGCATGATCATTGTATATAGGCATCACGTCCGAGACAAGTAGACCGACTCCTGCCTGCATCTACTACTATTACTCCACACATCGACCGCTATCCAACAGGCATCTAGTGTATTGAGTTCATAAGAACAGAGTAACGCCTTAAGCAAGATGATATAAACCCCATCTTTTTATCCTCGATGGCAACAATACAATACGTGCCTTGTTGCCCGTACAGTCACTTGGAAAGGACACCGCAAGATTGAACCCAAATCCAAGCACTTCTCCCATTGCAAGAACTATAGATCTAGTAGGCCAAACCAAACCAATAATTTGAAGAGACTTGAAAGGATATTATGAGCACACATAAAGAGTTCAGAAAAGAACCAAATATTTCTCATAGATAATCTTGATCATAAACTCACAATTCATCGGATCTCGACAAACACACCGCAAAAAGAGATTACATTGAATAGATCTCCTCGAAGACCGAGGAGAACTTTGTATTGAGATCCATAGAGAGAGTATAAGCCATCTAGATACTAGCTATGGACCCGAAGGTCTGTGGTAAACTACTCACAACTCATGGTGAGGCGATAATGATGATGTAGAAGCACTCAGTGGAAGACCCCCCCTCCGGTGGAGCTCCGAAACAGGCCCCAAGATGGGATCTCACAGGAGCAGAAGGTTACGGCGGTGGAACTAGGGTTTTCTATGTACGTCTGTTGGTTTCGGGGTACGTAGGCTTATATAGGAGGAAGGAGGGCACCGGGTGCTGATGACCCACAAGTGTAGGGGTCCTATTGTAGTCCTTTCGATAAGTACGAGTGTCGAACCCAACGAGGAGAAGAAGGAAATGATAGGCAGTTTTCAGTAAGGTATTTTCTGCAAGCACTAAAATTATAGGTAACATATAGTTTTGTGGTAAGATAATTGGTATGTCACATCCCTAGTTAGCACTTGCATTAGGACCTAACTAGAGTGTGCATCATGTTTACTTTTCAAAGAAAATTGAAATGGGATTAACAGAAACCCCAGCACCCCTCTCCTAACAACTAGGGTTTGCTAAAATAATTTCCAATGTACCCAAAATGCCCTTCAAAATGTTCATCATTTCTGCCTTGGTCTTAAACCTCTGCCAAAAGTGGTGCACAATTTTCTAGGACAATCTAGGGCTTTGGATTAAAGCATATGGTATTTGAATTTGGACATTTAAATGCTACAAAATATTTTAAATGCTCAAATAATCATAAACTATAATGTTTCCTACTGTTCATAATATATACAGTAGGTATGACAAGTGTTATGAGTTATAAAAATGTTTAGGCATTTTTATTAAATGAACAAAGCTGCAAAAGAAATGAAACAGAAAAGAAAATAGAAAAAAGGGAGAGAGAGAACTTACCTGGCGCCCCACCCGGCCCACCTGCCGGCCCAGCCCAGCTGCCGATCCAGCGAGCTGCTTGGCTCTGCCAGGCAGGCAGGCAGGTGCTCGACGGCGACCGCGCCGTGCGCCACGCAGCTGCCCGCCGCCTTGCTTCATCACCTCGCCGTCCTGGAGGGATGGTTCGATCGTCCACGTCCTCCTCGACCCCGCAGACACCTCCACCTCCCCCCAGTTCCTCTCCTTCGCTCTCCCCGCGCCATGGCCGACGCCGCCGTGTTCGCACCGTCGTAGAAGCCGCGTCCACCGTCGTCCCTGAGCTCCGCCTTGGTGTCCATCGTCTCCGTCGTCCTCGACTGCTTCGAACAGGCCGAGCCCCGAGCGCTCGCCCGCCCTGGAGACGCCCCCGACCTCTTCTTCCCCAACTCCGGCCGCGGAGATCCCCCTCGCCGTTCTGCTCAGCTCCGACCACCCCCGAGCTCGCTCCGGTGCTTGCTGCAACCCCTGTGAGCCTAGCTACCTCCTCCCCCTCTCCGTTGGCTCCCTTTTGCCCTGGAACGCACTGCACAAAGCTCAACCACACGCACCGCCGACGTGCTCGCCGCCGGTGATGCTCCGGTGACCATTTGGTCACTGGCACCCGTCCAACATACTCACCGCAGCACATAGATGCGAACGGTGCTACGCACGCATCGCCTAGGCCCCTGCAGCCGTTTCTCCACACACGCCCGACGCCAGTCGCCGCCGTCGAGCTCGTTGCCGTCGTCTCCGGCCACCCCAGGTCCGGCGACCACCACCATCCGACGCGCAACAGCAAGGGCTTTCCAACGCACCTAACCGTAGCTCGAGCCGTGCACCGTAGGCGTTTTCCGAAGCACGCTGCCGCATTTGGCCTCGCCGGCGGCTAAACGCCGGCGAGTTAAACCTGTTTTGACCACGGGTTTGACCCCCTGGGTCAATGACATGTGGGCCCTGCCCGCAAGTCAAACCTAGTTTAGGTGTTAATTTAATTTTAAGTGGTTAATTAGTTTAGTCACTGACCCGTGGGCCCAGGCCCCACTGACAGCTAATTAGTTTTAGTTTAACTCTAATTAACTCAGTTAAGTAGCTGAGACACTGACATGAGGGACCCACCAGTCAGGTTTGACCTGGACTGGCCCTGTTGACTGGCTGACATCAGCATGATGTCATGCTGACGCAGTAAAGGTTTTTCTGGGATTTTTAGATTTAAAATAATTCAGGAAATTCCAGAAAATACCCAAAACTTCTAAAAATCATATAAAATCAAGCGTAGCTCAGATGGAAAAGATTTATATATGAAAAATGATCAGAAAAATCCAATCTTTCCAATGGCACTGGTTTCATGCATGTTTGAACAAGTTAACTTGCTGTATACATCAAAAACATGATAATGCACTTATTTAAATAATAGCTTGAACTTCAATTTGAATCCTTGATTCAAATAGGTTCAAACCCTTCTGGTTTTAGTTGCATTAGCCAACACACATGCATCTTGCCATGTCATAAACATGCATCATATTGTTGCATTTGTTTGTTAATGATTGTATCGTCGGTATTCCTTGTGTTAGGTCCTGCTCCCAAGGATACTGCTGCGTATCCAGTTGAAGAGCAGTACCCGACAACTACCTTGTCAGGCAAGCAATCATTGATCATTCCGATACAAAACCAACCTTCTCGCTCCTGCTCTCTTTTACTGCATTAAGGCAACAGCGTGTGAACTGCTACTTGCTGCGGTAGTTGAACCCTATCCCTTGCATGACCTGTCATTGCCACAGTAAATAGTTGAAACCCACTAGCATGTGTAGGAGTTGTTTGAGCCATGTGATGTGTGATCCACCATGCTATTTGTTTATGTTGCCTGCTATGCTTAGAGTTGTGTCTGGTCTGGTTCATCTGGGTGATGGATCAGAGTGAAATGATCATACCGATAAAGAGAGGGAAGTGTGGAACACCCTTGGTAAAGGTATCGATGAAAGGCCATGTAGGAGTACATGGTGGGTTGTTTCATTGGAATCGTCCATAGGACCCGAGATCTGTGTGTGTGATTCAAGTTATAGTTACTACCACACATTGGGCCCTGAAATATGACCCCGCTCGACTTATTGACTGCCCTTGTACTCTGTCCAGGAGTTGCAACTAGTTTCTGGTGTTTATAGTTTGCTGGAGGTCGTGCACAGCGCTGACCCTCGGGGTAGGCTGTGATGCGACAGGTACGTGGCACGGTGTACCGTTTGCCCGTTTGGTGACTCGGGAACCCTGTACACATCGTTTGGGGCCGTGAGCGACACCCCGGCCGGATCTCCCCACGGATGGAACCCAAATAGGCGATAAACCTGGACGAGAGACTTGAGTGGTTGGTTAGGTCGTGGTCTACACCCACGTCGGCTTTCGCTTGAAGTTTGCCGAGCACATGTCGTGTGCAGACGCTAAGTGGTGAAAACATGTGTGAAGAAGTACACCCCTGCAGGGTTATCAATCTATTCGAATAGCCGTTGTTCGCGGTACGGACTACTTGGTTACTCTTACAGTTCATAGACAAGTTGATGGATACTACTAAAAGCCTCAAGATAAGTGTGAGTGCCGTGGATGGCCCTTCCGTAGGATGACGGAAGAGGATCCTCGGTAGTGTATTGATGTGGTGAGTAGAGGACTCGAGTTCGTAATAACATCTTGCAATCTGTTGAGAGTTGTAGTATAGGTTAGCCAAGGTCAAAGCTGGCATTCTGCTATAAACTCCACTACCCCCTTTTGATAATATTGCATGTATGATAGGTTCTGTGGTAAGACTTGCTGAGTACCTTTGTACTCATGTTTGCTTAATAACTGTTGCAGAGGAGAACCTTGCCCCTGCTGATGGGTTCTACATAGACGTTGACGTCGACGAGTAGCTTGACACCCAGACGGTGATCTGGAGCTTGTGAAGGGCCTTGTAGATAGTCAGGCTACACCAAGCCTGTTTTATTTTCTAAGTTGTCTGTACTCAGACATGTAGCTTCCGCTTGTGCTTGTATGACTGTATGACTTGAGTGTTGGGTCATGTGACCCCTACCTGTATGGATATGTTATGTATGGCTCATGGAGCCTTTTAAATAAAGTACTTTGAGTCATAGAGTTCTGTTGTGAAGCAATGTTGTATTTGCACATATTGAGCATATTGCGTGTATGATTGAAATGCTTGGTATGTGTGGGATCCGACACCTAGTTGTTTTCCTTTGGTAGCCTACCTTATAGGGAAATGCCTCCTAGTGTCTCCAATGAGCCTTGGTAGCTTGCTACTGCTCGGAACACGTAGGCTGGCCGGCATGTGTCCTTCTTCGTTCCTGTGTCTGTCCCTTAGGGGAAATGTCACGCGTTGTTCCTTTAAGTCCATGTAGCTTGCTACGACTTGGGTTCATACGTTGATGGCCGACACGTTCGTTGCTGGGTCATGGATGCCTGTCTCTGTAATTTAGTGCCACTTTTGGTTTATAACTAGCCATGTCGGCCCGGGTTCTCTGTCATATGGATGCTAGCAACACTGTCATATACGTGTGCCAAAATGCGCAAACGGTCCCGGGCCAGGTAAGGTGGCACCCGTGGGGTTACCGTGCGTGAGGCCGCAAAGTGATATGACGTGTTACAGCTAGATCGGTGTGACTTAGGATCGGGGTCCTGACAGCGTTGGCATCAGAGCTGGACTGCCTGTAGGTTTCTCAAGCCAAACTGGTCGATGTTGAGTCTAGAAAAATTCTTAGTTATATGTAGGGGAATTGATTGTGGAAGGGAACGTAAGGCTCTTTTTACTCCTTTACCTTATGCCCTTCTGATCTGAGTCAGTCTATTCTTTCTACGGGGATTTAGGACTAGGCCTCTTATCCTTACTAGGTTCACGTGTTACTAATCCGTAGACTCTTAGGATTGTTGGTTTCAAGCCTCAGTTCAGTTTCTATCATTTTAGTATGATGATTGTTGAACCGGAACCTTGATATGGAATTGTTGAGTGGCTATGCTATCATTTGTATGATGTCTCAAATCTTTGTTTGAGCATTTACAGTTGTTATGCTGCCCGATTTCTTCCGGAAACACTAATGCCTTTGCATTACTTCGTGTTTCAGATGTCTGGCCGCATCCCTCATCAAGTGGTTCGTTTGACTCGGTGCATTAATGTGCCCGGTCACACGGCCATGCTAGTCCGTGTGATGACTGAGACCGGTTATCGCTGGTATCCTGAATACACTGTGGAGGAACAGTACCGGGATTTCAATCAGAGTCAGTATTTCTGCACAGTCTGGATATACCCCTCATATCCTGGAGCTAACGATCCCATCCATTGGTCTTATGGACTCGGGATTACCATCGAGATGGCAGTACAGGATGCCGCTTATTCGATGATGACCATTCTCCGTGCTAGGCATGCCCTGTTGCTGAACACTGAGTTCTGTTACATGCCAGCCTCACTCCCCGGAGAGGAAGGCTACTACACTGGTCTGTATACTGATGCTGCTCATGAAGAGCCACTGCTTCAGACTACTGTTCAGATGTTGGAGGATAGGGACCGTGAGGTCCGTGCCCTCCGAATGGAGCTGTATAACACTCGAGCCGCTCACTGGACTACTTTGACACGGCTTGCACCTGCTGTGCACGCCGGATATCTGGACATGCGGGATTTGTATCCTGTGCGGACTCGTCTGCCTGATCGCATGGATTGGCGTGACGTTGGGGGGTATTACACCTCCACGTGGGCGTCGGTTACCACCAGCATCGGGACCGAGACCACACCCATGCCCCTATGGTCCACAGCCTTCGAGTGCTCGCGAGTTCCAAGATCCGTCTGTACCACTTCCAGGCTACGGTTGTAATCTCTACGAGGATTACTACGCGAATGTCTGAGCTAGTCCGTGGTAGTAGTAGTATTGTAGTAGTTGTATTTCCACAGTCCCGCGCGTCTTGTGGAATATGACTTAGTGTGTACTAAGTTCCGGAGGTGTAGTTAAATAATGTATAGGAGCTTGGAATGCCTCTGATGGGATGTATCGTCTTTCACCGCAGTTGTACTTTAGCCTTGGCTTGTACTAAACTTATATGGTGTGTATGACCACTGGTGTATATATAGCAGTTTCTATATTACCATGTCGTACGGATGAACATCTCTGCATTCTGTGTCATCCATTACATTCTGCACTTCTATGTCAAATTTTTGCCATCCTTGTTTAAACCGTTGTTTTGTTTTCCTAGGATGGTCAACACTCGCAACACTCCTGCTGCTCAGGAGCAGGGTGAGGCTAGTGGGGCTAGAGATGGAAATCTGCCCCAGCCACCCTCTTTGGCGGAAGTTATGCTTGAAGCAGAACGGAACAAGAGAGAGACCAACCGTCTGCTGGAACGCATATAGCAGAACACTGGGTTCCGTCAGAGGAATGACGTGGTGTCAATCCACGATTTTATCAAGATGTGTCAACCAAAGTTCCATCACTCCACTGAACCTCTGGATGCTGATGACTGGCTACGTAGTATCACCCACAAGCTACACTCTGCCCGTGTGGCCGAAGCTGACAAGGTTATCTACGCCGCCTACCATCTTGAGGGCCCTGCCAGTCTTTGGTGGGAAAACTTTGAAGCAATGCGTCCTGCTGGCCAAGTCACTACCTGGGTTGAGTTCAGTGAGGCATTCCGTGAACATCACATTCCGGAAGGTCTCATGGATCGCAAGCGGGAGGAATTCTGCAATTTCACCCAGGGCCGTTTAACTGTGGATGGCTATAGCCGCGAGTTCGGTAATCTGGCACGCTATGCACCTGAGGAAGTATCCACCGATGCCAAGAAGCAAGCGAGGTTCCGCAAGGGACTCAGCCCTGAACTCCGTCGAGATTTACGTCTGCACGAGTGCACTTCCTTCCAGAAGTTGGTTAACAAGGCTATCAGTGCTGAGACAGGCCAGACCGACTTCGATGCCACCCGCAAGCATACTCGAGACTTTGGTTCCTCATTCGGCTCTGGCTCTCACAAGTGCCGTGTGTGGGTTCCTAACACTGCACTGCCACCCAAGTATACACCGAGGCCATCCTATGAGGCACCTCGCCCAACTCAACAGTTTGCACCTGCTAAGACCTATGGAGGACCACCTTCCAATTTTGCTCCACGCACCACCACTGTGACTTGTTTCAAGTGTGGAGAACCGGGACACTACATGCGTGATTGTCCCCAGAATCAGCCAGGAAAACCCGTTGGCCGTGGTAAGCCAACCGGCAAGGTGAACTATGTCAAGCCAATCCCCACTGCACGTGGTCATGTGAACTATGTTTCTGCCGAAGAAGCTTATGAGGATCCTAACGTCGTCCTTGGTACGCTTCTCGTCAACTGCCATCCGGCATCTATTCTTTTCAATACTGGAGCATCCCATTCGTTCATATCTAAGATCTATGCTCGATTGCACAACATGACTTTTTGTGACATGCCTACTTCCATGGTTATTCAAACTCCTGGTTCAAAGTGGCAAACCTCTAGGGTGAGCCATGGAAATGAAATCCTTGTCGATAGACTTGTTTTCCTTGCATCTTTAATCGCTCTCAAGTCCTCGGACATAAACATCATCTTGGGTATGGATTGGATGACAACTCATTATGCCAAGATTGATTGCTTTACTAGGACCGTTCAACTTACACATCCATCCGGCAAGATAGTCAATGTCTTGACCCGAATGACTGAACGTCAGCTCTACTCTCTTAATGCCAGCCCTCTACCAGAACTCGAAGATATCCCGGTAGTCCGTAAATTCCCGGATGTTTTTCCAGAAGAACTGCCAGGGATTCCACCCGACAGAGATGTCGAGTTCGTGATAGATCTTATTCCTGGAACTGTCCCAATCTCTAGGAGACCCTATAAGATGGCACCACTAGAATTAGCTGAGCTAAAGAAACAACTCGATGAGTCTTTGCAAAAAGGTTTCATCCGTCCTAGTTATTCCCCTTGGGCTTGCCCCGTCCTCTTCGTTAAGAAGAAGGATGGAACGGAGCGGATGGTTGTAGATTACCGACCTGTCAATCTGGTCACCATAAAGAATAAGTATCCGCTTCCCAGGATCAACGACCTGTATGATCAGCTCGCGGGATCCTCAGTCTTCTCTAAGATGGATTTGAGGTTGGGCTACCATCAAATCAAAATCAAGAACGGGGACATTCCTAAAACGGCTTTCGTTACTCGTTATGGCCAATATGAGTACACCGTTATGTCCTTCGGATTAACCAATGCCCCAGCTACCTTTTCTCGGTTAATGAATTCTATATTCATGGAGTATTTGGATAAATTCGTCGTGGTATACCTCGATGATATACTCATCTATTCCAAGAATAAGGAAGATCATGCCGAGCATTTAAGGCTGGTATTGACGAAACTTCGAGAGCACCGCCTTTATGCCAAATTCTCTAAATGTGAATTTTGGTTGCCAGAAGTAACCTATCTAGGTCATGTGATCTCTGGCAAGGGTATTGCTGTCAATCCCGAGCGAGTTCAAGCCGTACTTGATTGGACTCCCCCTGAATCGGTCAAGCAAGTTAGGAGTTTTCTTGGCTTAGCGAGCTATTGCCGACGTTTCGTCGAGAACTTCTCCAAAGTTGCTAAACCTCTAACCGAACTCCTCAAGAAAGATAAAAAGTTTGAGTGGACCCCACAGCGCGAATCCAGTTTTCAGGAACTGAAAAGACGCCTGACATCTGCACCTGTACTGGTACCACCAGACTTTTCCAAGGATTTTATAATCTATTGCGACGCCTCGCGACAAGGACTAGGTTGCATTCTCATGCAAGATCGTCAAGTGATTGCCTACGCATCCCGACAGTTGCGTCCACATGAGGATAACTATCCTACTCATGATTTAGAGCTTGCAGCTGTAGTCCATGCACTCAAAACATGGCGACATTACCTCCTTGGTAATCGCTGTGTAATCTTCACTGATCACCAAAGTTTAAAGTATATCTTCACCCAACCGGATCTAAATCTCAGGCAAAGACGTTGGGTTGAGTTGCTTACAGACTACGACTTAGGAATCACCTACACTCCTGGAAAGGCCAATGTCATGGCCGATGCACTAAGTCGTAAGTCATATTGTAACAATTTAATGTTACAACAAAGTCAACCACTTCTCCACGAGGAATTCCGCAAGCTTAACCTTCACATTGTTCCTCGAGGATTCCTTTCCACCTTGGTGGCGAAACCTACCCTTATGGATCAAGTTATAGCTGCCCAGAAGCGTGATAAAGGTGTATCACGACTCCAAGAGAACATTGCTAGCGGACTCGCTAAAAGTTTCTCCATGGATGATCGAGGTGTTGTTTTCTTTGAGAACCGTGTAGTGGTTCCCAAGAACCACCATCTACGGCAATTAATCCTTAAGGAGGCTCATGAATCTCCTCTCACGATTCATCCCGGTAGTACCAAAATGTATCAAGACCTACGTCAAAGATTCTGGTGGACTAGGATGAAGAGAGAAATCGCTCAATTCATTGCTAACTGCGACGTTTGTCGTCGAGTCAAAGCAGAGCATCAACGGGCTGCTGGCACCCTTCAACCTTTAGCTATTCCTGAATGGAAATGGGATAAAGTTGGTATGGACTTCATTACCGGGTTTCCCAGGTCCAGGAAAGGGAATAATGCTATCTTCGTCGTTATCGACCGCCTCTCTAAAGTAGCTCATTTCTTGCCTGTTCGGGAGAGTATTACCGCTAGCCAGCTAGCAGACTTATATATCTCTCGAATAGTATCACTTCATGGTGTACTGTTGGAGATTAACTCAGACCGTGGAAGTCTTTTCACCTCCCGATTTTGGGAAAGTTTCCAGAATGCTATGGGAACTCATCTCTCTTTCAGTACTGCCTTCCATCCGCAATCAAGTGGTCAAGTGGAACGAGTCAATCAAATTCTGGAAGACATGCTTCGAGCCTCTGTCATTTCTTTCGATATGGAATGGGAAAAATGTCTTCCATTTGCCGAATTCGCTTATAACAATAGCTATCAAGCCAGCTTGGGCAAAGCTCCCTTCGAAGTTCTATATGGACGAAGGTATCGAACACCTCTTAACTAGTCAGAGACCGGGGAAAGACAATTCTTCGGCCCGGATATGATCCAGGAAGCAGAGGAACAAGTTCGCATCGTTCGTGAGAGATTGAAAACAGCCCAGTCTCGCCAAAAGAGCCAATATGATAGTCATCATAAGGCTGTGACTTTTGAAGTCGGCGATAAGGCTTACCTTCGGGTTACTCCTCTTAATGGAACCCATCGATTCGGTATCAAAGGCAAATTGGCCCCTCGTTACATCAGTCCTTTTCGCATTCTTGCCAAACGAGGAGAAGTTGCCTACCAATTGGAACTACCTCCGCACCTCTCCAGAGTTCATGATGTTTTCCACGTTTCTCAACTCAGGCGTTGCTTCTCGGATCCTATCCGCGGAGTGGACCACGAAACGCTTGATCTCCAAGACAATCTCACATATCGAGAATACCCCGTTTGTATTCTTGATCAAACTGAGCGCACCACTCGACGCCACAATATCAAGTTTCTCAAGGTTCAATGGTCACATCATTCCGAGAGTGAAGCTACTTGGGAAAGGGAGGATCGTCTTCGACTTGAGTACCCCACCCTCTTTCCGGAGGAACCTGAATCTCGGGACGCGATTCTTTTAAGTGGGGGTGAGTTGTCACATCCCTAGTTAGCACTTGCATTAGGACCTAACTAGAGTGTGCATCATGTTTACTTTTCAAAGAAAATTGAAATGGGATTAACAGAAACCCCAGCACCCCTCTCCTAACAACTAGGGTTTGCTAAAATAATTTCCAATGTACCCAAAATGCCCTTCAAAATGTTCATCATTTCTGCCTTGGTCTTAAACCTCGGCCAAAAGTGGTGCACAATTTTCTAGGACAATCTAGGGCTTTGGATTAAAGCATATGGTATTTGAATTTGGGCATTTAAATGCTACAAAATATTTTAAATGCTCAAATAATCATAAACTATAATGTTTCCTACTGTTCATAATATATACAGTAGGTATGACAAGTGTTATGAGTTATAAAAATGTTTAGGCATTTTTATTAAATGAACAAAGCTGCAAAAGAAATGAAACAGAAAAGAAAATAGAAAAAAAAGGGAGAGAGAGAACTTACCTGGCGCCCCACCCGGCCCACCTGCCGGCCCAGCCCAGCTGCCGCTCTAGCGAGCTGCTTGGCTCGGCCAGGCAGGCAGGCAGGTGCTCGTCGGCGACCGCGCCGCGCGCCACGCAGCTGCTCGCCGCCTTGCTTCATCACCTCGCCGTCCTGGAGGGATGGTTCGATCGTCCACGTCCTCCTCGACCCCGCAGACACCTCCACCTCCCCCCAGTTCCTCTCCTTCGCTCTCCCCGTGCCATGGCCGACGCCGCCGTGTTCGCACCATCGTAGAAGCCGCGTCCACCGTCGTCCCTGAGCTCCGCCTTGGTGTCCATCGTCTCCGCCGTCCTCGACTGCTTCGAACAGGCCGAGCCCCGAGCGCTCGCCCGCCCTAGAGACGCCCCCGACTTCTTCTTCCCCAACTCCGGCCGCGGAGATCCCCCTCGCCGTTCTGCACAGCTCCGACCACCCCCGAGCTCGCTCCGGTGCTTGCTGCAACCCCTGTGAGCCTAGCTACCTCCTCCCCCTCTCCGTTGGCTCCCTTTTGCCCTGGAACGCACTTCACAAAGCTCAACCGCACGCACCGCCGCCGTGCTCGCCGCCGGTGATGCTCCGGTGACCATTTGGTCACTGGCACCCGTCCAACATACTCACCGCAGAACGTAGATGCGAACGGTGCTACGCACGCATCGCCTAGGCCCCTGCAGCCGTTTCTCCACACACGCCCGACGCCGGTCGCCGCCGTCGAGCTCGTTGCCGTCGTCTCCGGCCACCCCAGGTCCGGCGACCACCACCATCCGACGCGCAACAGCAAGGGCTTTCCAACGCACCTAACCGCAGCTCGAGCCGTGCACCGTAGGCATTTTCCGAAGCACGCCGCCGCGTTTGGCCTCGCCGGCGGCTAAATGCCGGCGAGTTGGACCTGTTTTGACCACGGGTTTGACCCCCTGGGTCAATGACATGTGGGCCCTGCCCGCAAGTCAAACCTAGTTTAGGTGTTAATTTAATTTTAAGTGGTTAATTAGTTTAGTCACTGACCCGTGGGCCAAGGCCCCACTGACAGCTAATTAGTTTTAGTTTAACTCTAATTAACTCAGTTAATTAGCTGAGACACTGACATGAGGGACCCACCAGTCAGGTTTGACCTAGACTGGCCCTGTTGACTGGCTGACGTCAGCATGATGTCATGCTGACGCAGTAAAGGTTTTTCTGGGATTTTTAGATTTAAAATAATTCAGGAAATTCCAGAAAATACCCAAAACTTCTAAAAATCATATAAAATCAACCATAGCTCAGATGGAAAAGATTTATATATGAAAAATGATCAGAAAAATCCAGTCTTTCCAATGGCACTGGTTTCATGCATGTTTGAACAAGTTAACTTACTGTATACATCAAAAACATGATAATGCACTTATTTAAATAATAGTTTGAACTTCAATTTGAATCCTTGATTCAAATAGGTTCAAACCCTTCTGGTTTTAGTTGCATTAGCCAACACACATGCATCTTGCCATGTCATAAACATGCATCATATTGTTGCATTTATTTGTTAATGATTGTATCGTCGGTATTCCCTGTGTTAGGTCCTGCTCCCGAGGATACTGCTGCGTATCCAGTTGAAGAGCAGTACCCGACAACTACCTTGTCAGGCAAGCAATCATTGATCATTCCGATACAAACCCAACCTTCTCGCTCCTGCTCTCTTTTACTGCATTAAGGCAACAGCGTGTGAACTGCTACTTGTTGCGGTAGTTGAACCCTATCCCTTGCATGACCTGTCATTGCCACACTAAATAGTTGAAACCCACTAGCATGTGTAGGAGTTGTTTGAGCCATGTGATGTGTGATCCACCATGCTATTTGTTTATGTTGCCTGCTATGCTTAGAGTTGTGTCTGGTCTGGTTCATCTGGGTGATGGATCAGAGTGAAATGATCATACCGATAAAGAGAGGGAAGTGTGGAACACGCTTGGTAAAGGTATCGATGAAAGGCCATGTAGGAGTACATGGTGGGTTGTTTCATTGGAATCGTCCATAGGACCCGAGATCTGTGTGTGTGATTCAAGTTACAGTTACTACCACACATTGGGCCCTGAAATATGACCCCGCTCGACTTATTGACTGCCCTTGTACTCTGTCCAGGAGTTGCAACTAGTTTCTGGTGTTTATAGTTTACTGGAGGTCGTGCACAGCGCTGACCCTCGGGGTGGGCTGTGATGCGACAGGTACGTGGCACGGTGTACCGGTTGCCCGATTGGTGACTCGGGAACCCCGTACACATCGTTTGGGGCCGTGAGCGACACCCCGGCCGGATATCCCCACGGATGGAACCCAAATAGGCGATAAACCTGGACGAGAGACTTGAGTGGTTGGTTAGGTCGTGGTCTACACCCACGTCGGCTTTCGCTTGAAGTCTGCCGAGCACATGTCGTGTGCAGACGCTAAGTGGTGAAAACATGTGTGAAGAAGTACACCCCTGCAGGGTTATCAATCTATTCGAATAGCCGTTGTTCGCGGTACGGACTACTTGGTTACTCTTATAGTTCATAGACAAGTTGATGGATACTACTAAAAGCCTCAAGATAAGTGTGAGTGCCGTGGATGTCCCTTCCGTAGGATGACGGAAGAGGATCCTCGGTAGTGTATTGATGTGGTGAGTAGAGGACTCGTGTTCGTAATAACATCTTGCAATCTGTTGAGAGTTGTAGTATAGGTTAGCCAAGGTCAAAGCTGGCATTCTGCTATAAACTCCACTACCCCCTTTTGATAATGTTGCATGTATGATAGGTTCTGTGGTAAGACTTGCTGAGTACCTTTGTACTCATGTTTGCTTAATAACTGTTGCAGAGGAGAACCCTGCCCCTGCTGATGGGTTCTACATAGACGTTGACGTCGACGAGTAGCTTGACACCCAGACGGTGATCTGGAGCTTGTGAAGGGCCTTGTAGATAGTCAGGCTACACCAAGCCTGTTTTATTTTCTAAGTTGTCTGTACTCAGACATGTAGCTTCCGCTTGTGCTTGTATGACTGTATGACTTGAGTGTTGGGTCATGTGACCCCTACCTGTATGGATATGTTATGTATGGCTCATGGAGCCTTTTAAATAAAGTACTTTGAGTCATAGAGTTCTGTTGTGATGCAATGTTGTATTTGCACATATTGAGCATATTGCGTGTATGATTGAAATGCTTGGTATGTGTGGGATCCGACACCTAGTTGTTTTCCTTTGGTAGCCTACTTACAGGGAAATGCCTCCTAGTGTCTCCAATGAGCCTTGGTAGCTTGCTACTGCTCAGAACACGTAGGCTGGCCGGCATGTGTCCTTCTTCGTTCCTGTGTCTGTCCCTTAGGGGAAATGTCACGCGTTGTTCCTTTAAGTCTATGTAGCTTGCTACGACTTGGGTTCATACGTTGATGACCGACACGTTCGTTGCTGGGTCATGGATGCCTGTCTCTGTAATTTAGTGCCACTTTTGGTTTATAACTAGCCATGTCGGCCTGGGTTCTCTGTCATATGGATGCTAGCGACACTGTCATATACGTGTGCCAAAATGCGCAAACGGTCCCGGGCCAGGTAAGGTGGCACCCATGGGGTTACCGTGCGTGAGGCCGCAAAGTGATATGACGTGTTACAGCTAGATCGGTGTGACTTAGGATCGGGGTCCTGACATGGTAGCAAGTGACAAACGGTAAAAGTAAATAGGTGCAGCAAGGTGGCCCAATCCTTTGTGTAGCAAAGGACAAGCCTGGACAAACTCTTATGCAAGGTAAATCGCTCCCAAGGACATATGGGAATTATCGTCGAGCTAGTTTTCATCACGATCATCTGATTCGCGTTCGGTACTTTGATAATTTGGTATGTGGGTGGACCGGTGCTTGGGTGCTGCCCTTACTTGGACAAGCCTCCCACTTATGATTAACCTCTAATGCAAGCATCCGCAACTACAAAAGAAGTATTAAGGTAAACCTAACCATAGCCTGAAACATATGGATCCAAATCAGCCCCTTACGAAGCAATGCATAAACTAGGGTTTAAGCTTCTGTCACTCTAGCAACCCATCATCTACTTATTACTCCCCAATGCCTTCCTCTAGGCCCAAATAATGGTGAAGTGTCATGTAGTCGACGTTCACATGACACCACTAGAGGAGAGACAACATACATCTCAACAAAATATCGAATGAAGACCAAATTCACATGACTACTAATAGCAAGACTTCTCCCATGTCCCCAGGAACAAAAGTAACTACTCACAAGACATAATATTGTTCATGATCAGAGGGGTATTAATATGCATAATGGATCTGAACATATGATCTTCCACCAAATAAACCAACTAGCATCAACTACAAGGAGTAATCAACACTACTAGCAACCCACAGGTACCAATCTAAGGTTTGGATACAAAGATTGGATAAAAGAGATGAACTAGGGTTTGAGAGGAGATGGTGCTGGTGAAGATGTTGATGAAGATAGACCTCCCCAAGATGGGAGAGTTGTTGCTGATGACGGCGGTGACGATTTCACCCTCCCGGAGGGAAGTATCCCCGGCAGAACATCTCTGCAGGAGCCCTAGATTGGTTTCCGCCTCGAGACGGCGGCGTCTGGTCCCGAAAGCCTCTCCTTGATTTTTTCCAGGTCAAAATGCTTCATATAGGAGAAGATGGGCACCTGGGGCCCACCGGCTGGACCTCGAGGCAGGGGGCATGCCCTGGGAAGGGGGGCGCGCCCCCCACCCTCGAGGCCAGACAATGGCCCTTCTCGTCGATTTCTTCCGCCAAATATTTTTTATATTTTCCGAAAAACTGTTCTGTGGAGTTTCGGGTCTTTTGGAGTTGTGCAGAATAGGTTTCCAGAGTTTGCTCCTTTTCCAGCCCAGAATTCCAGCTGCCGGCATTCCCCCTTCTTCATGTAAACCTTGCAAAATAAGAAGGAAAAGGCATAAGTATTGTGACAAAACATGTATGAATGGCCCATAATGCAATAAATATCAACTTATAAGCATGATGCAAAATGGACGTATCAACTCCCCCAAGCTTAGACCTCGCTTGTCCTCAAGCGAAAGCCGATATCGAAAAATATGTCCACATGTTTAGAGATAGAGGTGTCAATAAAAATAGAATACAGACATGAGGGCATCATGATCATTCTCATAACATCAACTTATATAAATATAATCATATGATCATTATGTTAAAGTAACAGTTCATGCACAATATCAAGTATGCATCATAAACTACATTGGAAACTAACAAACTTTGGACTCGGTCATTGAAGCAATTGCAATGTATCGTAACATCGGAAAGAGTCAATATAAGAGCTATTCAGCAAGCTTACATACTCAACTATCATATAGTCTTTCACAATTGCTCACACTCACGCAATACTTATGTTTATGGAGTTTTAATCGGACACAGAGAAAGATAGGGTTTATGGTGTTGCCTCCCAACTTTTTACCTCAAGGGTAATGTAAACAATAATAGATCATGAAAACTTACATCCAAGTGGGTATATATATGAGGATCTTTCCAACACAATGTGCTTGCCAAAGGATAAAATGAAAAAGGAAAGGTGGATCTCACCTTGACACTTATAAGAAAAGAATAATAGATAGGCCCTTCGCAGAGGGAAGCAGAGGTTGTCATGTGTTCTTATGGTTGGATGCACAAAGTCTTAGCATAGAAGAACTTCACTTTATATTTCCACTTGTGATAAGGACCTTTATTATGAAGTCCGTCGCTTTTATTACTTCCCTATCACAAGCTCGTATAAAACTAATTTCTCCCACACTAATAAATCATACATATTTTAGTAGATTTGCAACATGACAACTTACTTGGAAGGATCTTTCTCAATCCATAGGTAGGTATGGTGGACTCTCATGGCAAAACTGGGTTTAAGGATATATGGAAGCACAAGTAGTATCTCTACTTAGTGCGAGGAAGTTTGGCTAGCATGAGGGAGAAAGTCAAGCTCAACATGTTGGAAGATCCATGACAATATAATTTACTTCGGATATATGAAGACATAACCCATTATCTTGTCTTCCTTGTCCAGCATCAACTCTTTAGCATGTCATACTTTAATGAGTGCTCACAATCATGAAAGATGTCCAAGATAGTATATTTGTATGTGAAGCCTCTCTTCTTTTATTACTTCCTATTAATTGCAACGATGACCAAAACTATGTTTGTCACCTCCCAACAACTTTTATTTATCATACTCTTGTATGTGAGGTCATTACTCCCCATAAGATCGATATGATCCCTTTGATACTCTTTTTGTTTTCTTTCTTTTTATCATGACCCAAGTGAGGAAATCAAGCCCTTGACTCAACACTAATCTTTATTATATAGCTCACGGACTCGATTATAAAGGATAAAGCTCACAAAGCAAAAGCTCACAACTAGATCATGCTAACTTTATTGTAATAGATCGAGATACTGCCAAAAGGATCGAACTAAGTAAAACAGTAAAGATAGGAGTGATGGTGATACGATACCGGGGTCACTCCCCCAAGCTTGGCAGTTGCCAAGGGGAGTGCCCATAGCCATATGATTATGTCTCCTTCTTCGGTGTTGGTGATGATGGAGTTGTTGCTGATGTAGGCATGTTGTTCTTCCAATGCATGGGCTCACCATCATAGAAGGATGATCGAGTCTCCGGGATACTCAAATCTGCAGCCAAACTCATGTTCATGAATCTATATGCATAATCAAAGTTTTGGTTTTGCAGGTCATAGATCTGGGCTTGGAGGTGATCGATCTTCTCTTGAAGATTGGAGATGGCTTCTCCGAAGATCCTTGAGTCCATCTTGAGGTTGTTGGCAAGCTCCGAGATCATCATGTGGTTGGCATCGAGACCTCGTTCCACCATACCTTGGCACTTGAAAACTTGTTCCATTGCTTCGAGTCTTGTTTCCACGCTTTCGGTTCTCCTCGGCCCCTCCACATCACGGATGTGCAGCACCCCCTCAGGCAACTCCATGGTTTTGGGGTGGTGCAGCACCTCCGCAAGGTAGGGGTTGATGACCTTCTCAAAGAACGTGTCTTTGGGGGTATTGGAGGACGCCATGATGATATAGATCTATCAAAAACAGCAGCTCGAAACGAAAACAGAGGGATTCTGCGTGATACAGAGGTCAAAACCTTCGGGAGTATATACATTGAATTTTTCCCGAACAAAAGGAGTAACCCACAAGAAAACGGAGTCCAGGGGACACACGGGGTGCCCTCGAGGTAGGGGGGCGTGCCCTGGGAATGGGGGCGCGCCCACTACCCTCGAGGCCACCTCGTGTCTCTTCCGGAATGCGGTTTATTTTTCTATTTTTCTAAATATTCCAAAACGGGGAAAATTTGCCTTTAGAACTGTTTTGGAGTCGGTTTACTTACTGTATCACATACCTCTTCCTTTTCGGAGGCCGAATCGTTCTGGAAAGTGTCCCTTATGTATTCCTCTGCGGTTATGGTTTCAATAATATTAGTTTCAACATTAATAGGATTACCTGAGATATAATGTTTGATTCTTTGACCATTCACCACCTTCGGATTTGTGCCTTCGAAGTTGTTGATTTTTATGGCACCGAAACGATAGACCTCCTCGATAATGTAAGGTCCTTCCCACTTGGAGAGAAGTTTTCCTGCAAAAAATCTTAAACGAGAGTTGTATAGCAAAACATAATCACCTACGTTAAACTCACGCTTTTGTATCCTTTTGTCGTGCCATCTTTTAACTTTTTCTTTAAATAACTTGGCATTCTCGTAGGCCTGGGTTCTCCATTCATCGAGATAGCTAATATCAAATAGCCTCTTTTCACTGGCAAGTTTGAAATCAAAATTGAGCTCTTTGATAGCCCAATATGCCTTATGTTCTAGCTCAAGAGGTAAGTGACAAGCTTTTCCATATACCATCTTATATGGAGACATACCTGATGTCTACACACGCTTCTACTCTTGTAGACTATGTTGGGCCTCCAACCGCAGAGGTTTGTAGGACAGCAACAATTTCCCTCAAGTGGATGACCTAAGGTTTATCGAACTCAGGGAAGTAGAGGTTGAAGATGGTCTCTCTCAAGCAACCCTGCAACTAAGATACAAGAAGTCTCTTATGTCCCCAACACACCTAATACAACTAGGAGTTGTATAGGTGCACTAGTTCGGCGAGGAGATGGTAAATTATGGATGATAGGAGTGGCAAAGCAAAGTAGTATAAATCTATAATAAAAAGTGCAGCAAGCAAACAAGTGGTAAACGTGAGCACGAATGGTATTGCAATGGTGGAAACAAGGCCTAGGGATCATACTTTCACTAGTGGCAACTCCAAACAACATTAACATAATCGAATCACATGATATTTCCCATAAAACATGCAAGGGGGACGCACTCGGAGGTCATTCCTTTGTGGTAAAGAGAGGACGAGAATTATGTAGGGCTACAAAAGCACACCTCAAAGTTCGTAGTTCTCAATCTATGGATTTCCCAATGTCACCGCGGCCATCCAAAGAGAGTACCACAATCACCACAACATATCTAAAGGATAGTCAAAGACAAGCACCAAGAGACTCTCAATCTTCAATCAACACACAAAAAAGGAAATCACTCATGAAAATATTCTTCTAATCCATGTCCAATAGACCGCTGTCACCTTGGTCTCGGGAATTATACTAGATAAAGACAAGTGAGTACATCAATCCAATACATAGAGGAAGGGGAAATATCATGGGATCACCCTAGATTAACATAGCCTATGATCACAACGAAGATCACATCATGGGAGAGAGAATTGATCACCCTAGATTAACTAGCCCTGAGGAGGAACTACTCCCGCATCATGGAGGGAGGAAGCAACATCGATGGAGATGAATCCGGGGGCACTTCCCCGTCCCAACAGGGTGCCGGCACAGGAATTCTGGTCCCCCGAAACTTGGTGGCGATGGCGGCGGAGATCGGAATAGCTTCTGGAGAAAAGGGGTCCGGCATCAGGGTTTCCGCGACGGGTGTTAAATATATGCCAAAGGGGGCATCAGCGGAGGCCTGGGGGGCCCAGGCGCCCCCCCGGCGCGGCCAGGAGGGGAGCCGCGCCCCCAGGGCGCCTGGAGCCCTGGTGGCCCCCCTCCGGCCCTACTTTGGCCGCATGGAAGCTTCCGGAACGCTGATTTTTTATATATTTTTCCCAGAATTTTTCTGGCAGTTTACGTAATGGGAAAACCTGAAATACAAAAACAGCAGAAAACAGAAACTGGCACTGGGGTGCTTAGAGTTAATAGGTTAGTCCAAATATGATCAGAAGTGTATGGAAGTGCATAAATATCATAGCAATATCACACAAAAGAGGCATGGAGCAAGCAGAAATTATAGATATGTTTTGGACGTATCAACATCCCCAAGCTTAATTCCTGCTCGTCCTCGAGTAGGTAAATGATAACAAGCATAATTTATGTGGTGACATGCTATTAACCATATAAAGACTTTTCACAGTCACATGACAAGTGCTTACTGAGACAATGAATCTGTAGTAATTAAGTTGCCTCATGAGAAAATCACAAAGAACTGAAAGTTTTACAATATGATACTGAAACACTCAATAGATTTGTAATGAGCATGGTGTGCAAATATGACAAAGTGATTTCTCGCTTGCCCCCTTTAGTGAAGCAAAACATAAATGCAGGGGCACCTCCAAAGTTCAAGTGACGACTAGATACAATGATTTCAGAATAAACGATATCATAATCATGCAAAAGACAATGGTACTTTGGGACAATGCACATTACACTCAGAATGACAATCATGCTATCAATATTTGGTGCTTTAAAGAAGGTGGAGACTCTCGAACCGTGGCTTTTGTTGGCAAGGTTGAAAACCCGTGGTCGGAAACAAACACTAAACATGTACCAGAGCTCTTGGTTTTAAAAACAGAGGTAATAATTTTTTTTAGAATATGCATGTTTCGTCAACGAATGCTAGTAGATAATTCAATTACTTCTTGAGCTGGACAAGTTTCGAGGAACGGCTCCCGCACGAGGACGATCACATCCTCTTAATCTCCTTTGTTTATCACTGCCAAAGTTTTCTGATTTCTCATGAACAAAGCATGAAGGAGGGTTTGTTTGTTGTATATTTTTTAATGAGCCGGGCGCACTCTATGCCAGTTCCTTCTCGTATTATGGGTTTGCACATTAGACATGCAATCCCGGGGTGAAGCTTGTCCAACTTAAAAAGATCATGAATTAACTACTACTTCCTCATGAGCTAAAACAGAGGCACAAAAGAGAAATGCTTTTTTTGAATAATTTCGAGATGGTACATGAAAGTCTTCGTTAGGAATGGCAGGTAAATACCATGTATAGGAAGGTATGGTGGACTCATATGGCATAACTGGTTTAAAGGATTTTGGATGCACAAGCAATCAGTCCGCTTAGTACAGGCGAAGGTTAGCAAAAGACTGGGAGCAACCAACTAAAAGAGCAATGACGGTCATAATCATGCAGAGCGACAAAGCAACATTGAATCGGGCATGGAAGTTATATCGCTACTCAGAAATTAAAGATCATCAAGGCTTGATAGACTTTCTTTACAGTCTTAAATATGCGTGAGCATATGCCAAGTCAATCAAAATAAATTCTTGGAGGAAGATATCACTAAACCATACCACATCATATGCAAACAAATCATGTTGGTACTTCAATAACACATTAAGAACCGCCCAGCTATTTGAGACTAACCATAAGAAAACATGAACTACTAAGCACCATTATGCACATAGCATTTTTATCATAGACATATCAACCAGTGCAACAGAAGCCAACTCTCTTAACAAGATAAGCATGATAACTAAAGAGAGTTCTAGCAACCAACTAAACAAAAGCTCTTTAAAAATAAAGCATGAAAACTAAGAGCTGAACATGACAGTAGCTATTGAAAGACAAAGAACACACACAGCAAAGATAGACATGAAAATTCTATGTTGTGTTCCAGGTTGAAGTGGAGCGTGTTTCTCTCCCACACAAAGAAAAATGGGTTCCAACTCGTTATGAACAGCAAGCAAAGCTAAAGAAAACTAAAAAGGAAACTAAAAGCAAGACGCTCCAAGCATAGCACATAACACATGAAGTGGTAAAAATATAGTGGAACGAAAGACGAACTGATAATTGTTGATGGAGAAGGGGATCCACGGGGGCATCCCCAAGCTTAGACGATTGAGTCTTCTTGAATATTTCTTCGGGGTTAACGGGGGCATCCCCAATCTTGAGCGTTTGACACTCCTGAATCTTTTTTATCATCTTCCCTCGCACACTTGAAAACTCCCTTCATACATAACTCATCATAATCTGATTAGCGAGGTTAGTACCCTTAATAAAATAATTTTTCCTTGCTGGAAATAAAGATATTCTTGAAGGTCTACTGTTTCTCAAGATTGCCAAAAGGCTTTTGCAAAGAAAAAGCAAGCTCAAGGTTTGCAAAACGAAGAAAAGGCAAAACAGGACAGAATCTGTGAAAAACAGACCAGCAGGTAGTAAATGATTTTTTCGGGGCACTTCTGCAACTCAAATCAAAAAACTCAAAACAGACGCCCGAAAGACAATTGTATAGAGCAAGCTGTTGAAAAAATTCAGACCAAAAAGATGATCTGTTGATTTTATACGAATTTTTCTGTCCAAGGACAGAATCTGTTTCCTGGACAGCACGTCACAACTTTTGAACTTTCTTGCAATCAGAGGCTAAACTTGGCACAAAGCTGAAAAATAAAGATACAATGATGTTGCTACAGTAGTAACAAACATCAAGACCACTAAAAACTGAAAGAACAAACTGAAAGCAAAGATAACAAGGGTTGTGTCCCTAGAGCTCTTTCTTTATAGCCATAAAGATAGGCTTAAGACTTTAATGATGCTCTCGTAGGAATAAGAGTTGAAGAACAAAAGAGAGCATCAAGAAGCAAATACCAAACACATTTAAGCCTTACATGCTTCCTATGCATAGGAATATTGCAATAGAATAATTCATTGAAGCACAAAGCAATAAGCATAGGAAGACAAAACAAGTGCAGCTTCAAAACCTTCAACATAAAGAGAGGGAACTTGATATTATTGAAATATCTACAAGCATATGTTCCCTTCTCATAATAATTTTCAGTGGGATCACGAATAAACTCAACAATATAAGCATCACATAAAGCATTGTTACCATGATCCACATGCAAAAAGGTACTCTTACTCTCCACATAAGCATCTTGGGGAGCCCATCGTTAGGACTTTTTAGCATTAACGTTTTCGGTCTCCCCCAAGCTTGAGCTACGCTCTCTCCGTCATGAGGATAGAAATTATAAACATAATTCCTATTCTCATGGAATTCATGAAGAGGATAAAACTTGGAGTAAAAGAGAGACTGCACCTCTTCCCAATCCAGCAGGTGAGAGTCATCTAATAGCCTATACCATTCCAATGCTTTTCCTTTCAGGGACAAGGCAAATAATTTCCTCATGACTCCATCTCTTGTCAAACCTGAAATCTTAAACAACTCGCAAAGTTCTGTAAATTTCAACAAATGAATACTAGGATTGACTTTCCCATCATAACGATCATTCATAATTATTTCAATTATCACAAGTGGTATTTTGAACGGGATACATTTAGTAGGTGGAGGAGACTTCTCTACCACGGGTGTGGTAAAGCGGCCTTCCCAAGCAGCGAATTAAGATTGCGGTTTTCCATAAACATAACTAGTGAAATAAAAACAAGAAACAAAAAGATTTAATTGCAAGATCTAAAGATATACCTTCAAGCACTGACCTACCCGGCAACGGCGCCAGAAATAGCTTGATGTCTACACACGCTTCTACTCTTGTAGACTATGTTGGGCCTCCAAGCGCAGAGGTTTGTAGGACAGCAGCAATTTCCCTCAAGTGGATGACCTAAGGTTTATCGAACTCAGGGAAGTAGAGGTTGAAGATGGTCTCTCTCAAGCAACCCTGCAACTAAGATACAAGAAGTCTCTTGTGTCCCCAACACACCTAATACAACTAGGAGTTGTATAGGTGCACTAGTTTGGCGAAGAGATGGTAAAATATGGATGATAGGAGTGGCAAAGCAAAGTAATATAAATCTGTAATAAAAAGTGCAGCAAGCAAACAAATGGTAAAGTGAGCACGAATGGTATTGCAATGGTGGAAACAAGGCCTAGGGATCATACTTTCACTAGTGGCAACTCCCAACAACATTAACATAATCGAATCACATGATATTTCCCATAAAACATGCAAGGGGGACGCACTCGGAGGTCATTCCTTTGTGGTCAAGAGAGGACGAGAATTATGTAGGGCTACAAAAGCACACCTCAAAGTTCGTAGTTCTCAATCTATGGATTTCCCAATGTCACCGCGGCCATCCAAAGAGAGTACCACAATCACCACAACATATCTAAAGGATAGTCAAAGACAAGCACCAAGAGACTCTCAATCTTCAATCAACACACAAAAAAGGAAATCACTCATGAAAATATTCTTCTAATCCATGTCCAATAGACCGCTGTCACCTTGGTCTCGGGAATTATACTAGATAAAGACAAGTGAGTACATCAATCCAATACATAGAGGAAGGGGAAATATCATGGGATCAACCTAGATTAACATAGCCTATGATCACAACGAAGATCACATCATGGGAGAGAGAATTGACCACATAGCTACTGGTAGAAACCTCAGCCCCGAGGAGGAACTACTACCGCATCATGGAGGGAGGAAGCAACGTCGATGGAGATGAATCCGGGGGCACTTCCCCGTCCCGGCAGGGTGCCGGCACAGGAATTCTGGTCCCCCGAAACTTGGTGGCGATGGCGGCGGAGATCGGAATAGCTTCTGGAGAAAAGGGGTCCGGCATCAGGGTTTCCGCGACGGGTGTTAAATATATGCCAAATGGGGGCATCAGCGAAGGCCTGGGGGGCCCAGGCGCCCCCCGGCGCGGCCAGGAGGGGGGCCGCGCCCCCAGGGCGCCTGGAGCCCTGGTGGCCCCCCTCTGGCCCTACTTTGGCCGCATGGAAGCTTCCGGAACGCTGATTTTTTATATATTTTTCCCGGAATTTTTCTGGCAGTTTACGTAATGGGAAAACCTGAAATACAAAAACAACAGAAAACAGAAACTGGCACTGGGGTGCACTGAGTTAATAGGTTAGTCCAAATATGATCAAAAGTGTATGGAAGTGCATAAATATCATAGCAATATCACACAAAAGAGGCATGGAGCAAGCAGAAATTGTAGATACGTTTTGGACGTATCAATACCCATATGATTTTTGTATGAAGTTCTATAGGCCCATAGTGCAACATCTCGTTTCTTGGACCAATTCTTTCTAGACCTATTAACTGTCTTTTGCAAGATTAATTTCAACTCCCTATTACTAAGTTCTACTTGACCACTAGTCTGTGGGTGATAAGGTGATGCAATTCTATGGTTGACATCATACTTGGCAAGCATCTTACGGTTGGCACCGTGAATAAAGTGTGAACCACCATCAGTCATTAGATATCTAGGGACTCCAAACCTCGGAAATATAACTTCTTTAAGCATCTTAATTGAGGTGTTATGATCAGCACTACTAGTTGGAATAGCTTCTACCCACTTAGTAACGTAATCAACAACAACTAAAATATGTTTGTACCCATTAGAGGAAGGAAAAGGTCCCATATAATCAAAGCCCCAAACATCAAATGGTTCAATAACAAGTGAATAATTCATAGGCATTTCTTGACGTCTACTGATATTACCAATTCTTTGACATTCATCATATGATAAGACAAACTTACGGGCATCCTTGAAGAGTGTAGGCTAATAACAACCGGATTGCAATACCTTGTGTGCAGTTCTGTCTCCCGCATGATTTCCTCCATAGGCTTCGGAGTGGCACTTGCGTATGATCTGTTCCTGTTCATGCTCGGGTACACAACATTTAATAATACCATCTACTCCTTCTTTATAAAGATGTGGGTCATCCCAAAAGTAATGTCTCAAATCATAGAAGAACCTTTTATTTTGTTAGTATGTGAAGCTAGGAGGTATAAACTCAGCGACAATATAATTAGCATAATCAGCATACCATGGAGCAGTACGAGAAGTATTTATGACAGCTAGTTGTTCATCAGGAAAGCTATCATCAATAGGTTGTGGGCCATCAAGTATATTCTCTAACCTAGACAAGTTATCTGCTACGGGGTTCTCAACCCCCTTTCTATCAATAATATGCAAGTCAAATTCTTGCAGGAAGAGAACCCATATAATAAGTCTAGGTTTAGCATCTTTCTTTTCCATGAGGTACTTGATAGCAGCATGATCAGTGTGAATAGTTACTTTAGAATCAACGATATAGGATCTAAACTTATCACAAGCAAATACAACTGCTAAAAATTCTTTCTCAGTGGTAGTATAATTTCTTTGGGCACTATCTAGAGTTTTACTAGCATATTGGATAACATTCAATTTCTTATCAACTCTTTGCCCTGGAACAGCTCCTACGGCATAATCACTAGCATCGCACATAATATCAAAGGGTAAATTCCAGTCAGGAGGCTGGACAATAGGTGCAGAGATCAATGCTTTCTTAAGTATTTCAAATGCTTCTAGACAATCATCATCAAAGACAAAAGGAATATCTTTCTGTAAAAGATTAGTCAGAGGCCTGGAGATTTTGGAGAAGTCCTTAATGAACCTCCTATAAAACCCGGCGTGACCAAGGAAACTTCGTATACCTTTGATATCCTTAGGGCATGGCATCTTTTCAATAGCATCAACTTTAGCTTTGTCAACTTCAATACCTCTTTCAGATATTTTATGTCCCAAGACAATGCCTTCTTTAACCATAAAGTGGCACTTCTCCCAATTCAAGACAAGGTTAGTGTCTTCACGTCTCCGCACAACTCGATCAAGGTTGCTTAAGCAATCATCAAAAGAAGTTCCATAAACGGAGAAATAATCCATGAACACTTCAATAATCTTTTCACAAAAATCAGAGAATATATCCATCATGCATCTTTGAAAGGTAGCAGGTGCATTACATAAACCAAAAGGCATACGTCTACCAGCAAAGGTACCGAAAGGACAAGTAAAGCTGGTCTTTTCTTGATCCCCCTTTGACACAGGTATTTGAGAGAAACCTGAATAACCATCTAGAAAGTAGAAATGAGTATGTTTGGATAATCTTTCTAGCATTTGATCAATAAATGGCAAGGGGTAATGGTCTTTCTTAGTAGCTTTATTTAACTTACGGAAATCAATTACCATCCTATAACCTGTAACTATTCTTTGTAGGATCAATTCATCTTTATCATTAGGGACTACAGTCATACCTCCTTTCTTAGGAACGCAATGGACATGACTTACCCACTGGCTATCAGCAATGGGATAGATAATACCTGCCTCTAGGAGATTTAGAATTTCCTTCCTTACCCCTTCTTTCATCTTAGGATTTAACCGTCGCTGATGATCAATAACTGGTTTAGCATTTTCTTCCAATTTTATCTTGTGTTGGCATATAGTGGGACTAATGCCCTTAAGATCATCTAGAGTATATCCAATAGCAGCTCGGTGCTTCTTCAGAGTTTTCAATAATCTTTCTTCTTCGTGCTCTGAAAGGTTAGCACTAATAATAACAGGATATATCTTCTTTTCATCAAGATAAACATACTTAAGATCATCAGGCAAAGGTTTAAGTTCAAACACGGGATGACCCTTGGGTGGAGGAGGATCCCCTAGGATTTCAAAAGGCAAGTTATTTTTCAATACAGGTCCATGTGTAAGGAATATTTCATCTATCACCCTTCTCTCATTCATTTGCATATCATTTTCATTGTCTAGCAAGTATTGTTCTAAATGATCATTAGGTGGCAGGGCAATAGAAGCAATACCAATAAGTTCATCCTTACTGGATGATGCCTTTTCAAGGGGTTGTCTATGGAATTTAGCAAAGTTAAAATCATGAGACATATCCCCTAATCCAACTGTGACAATGTCTTTCACACAGTCTATCTTGGCATTAACGGTATTCAAGAAGTGTCTACCAAATATAATGGGACAAAAATCATCTTGTGGGGAACTAAGAACAATAAAATCAGCAGGGTATTTAACCTTCCCACATAAGACTTCAATATCTCTAACAATTCCAACTAGTGAAATAGTATCTCTATTAGCCAGCTTAATAGTAACATCAATCCCTTCTAACTCAACAGGTGCAATATCATGCATAATTTCGTTATACAGATCAAAAGGGATAATGCTCGCACTAGCACCTACGTCACATAAACCATGATAGCAATTATCTCCTATCTTGATGGAGATAACAGGCAAGCCTACAACAGGTTTATCTCTATTCCTAGCATTGGGTTTGGCTATTCTAGCAGACTCTTCTTGGAGATAAATAACATGTCCATCTAAATCTTCTATCAAGAGATCTTTGACCATAGCAACACTAGGTTCAACTTTAATTTGCTCAGAGGGTGTAGGTGTTCTAGTATTACTCTTACGAACCACAGTTGAAGCTTGAGCATGATCCTTTATCCTAACAGGGAAATGTGGTTTCTCAATATAAGAAGTAGGTATAACATGATCAACATTATAAGTGATAGTCTTTTCTTCAACTTTAATAGGTTCAACTACTGTAACTTCAATATGGGGATGGTATTTAAACCAATTCTCCTTGGGGAGATCAACATGAGTAGCAAAGGATTCACAGAAAGAAGCTACTATCCCAGAGTCAAGTCCATATTTAATGCTAAACTCACGGAAAACATCGGTATCCATAAAAGCTTTAACGCAATCAAACTTAGGGGTCATACCTGACTCCTTACCTTCGTCGAGGTCCGAATCTTCGGAGTTGCGTTTAATTCTTTCCAATAAATCCCATTTGAAGTCAATATTCTTCATCATATAAGAGCCAGAACAAGAAGTATCGAGCATGGAGCGATTATCATGAGAAAGCCGATCATAAAAAAATTGAATGATCATTTCTCTTGAGAGCTCATGATTGGGGCATGAATATAACATTGACTTAAGCCTCCCCCAAGCTTGAGCGATGCTTTCTCCTTCGCGAGGCCAGAAGTTATAAATATAATTATGATCACGATGAACCTGGTGCATAGGGTAGAACTTATGATGAAATTCCAACTTCAGACGATTATAGTTCCAAGATCCCATATCATCACATAGCCTAAATCATGTCAATGCATCTCTGATGACCCACAACCGTAAGGGATCTATTGCAGCGTTTTCGATAAGTAAGAGTGTCGAACCCAACGAGGAGCAGAAGGTATTGATAAGTGATTCTGAGCAAGGAATAACTGCAAGCACTGAAAGATAACTTTTTAGGGGTTTTCTTGATATAAGCAACAGGAAAGTAAAAGCGAGCAAAGTAAAAGGCACTGGAGAGTAACAAGTGGCCCAATCCTTTCTGAGCAAAGGAGAGGCCTAGCAACTGAACTTATAAAGGCTAAAGTGTTCTTGAGGACACACGGGAGAGGTAGTCATGTGCTTTCGCCATATTTCGTATCGGTACTATGTGATGTGTTGATAAGTGTTGAGTGGGTGGATCTATGTTAGTACACCCTCTAGACTAAGATGAGTGCACTCTTATGATTAAACACCTTGCAAGCATCCGCAAATACAAGATAGTATTTAAGGCAAAAGCCTAACCATAGCAATACGATCGATGATCCATTGTTCCCTTGTGCAAAAGTGTGCGAACTGGGGTTCAGGTTTCTGTCACTCCGGCAACCCACCGTAAGCATTCTTTGTACACAATGTATTCCCCTAGGTCCTTAATAAGGCGAAGTGTTGAGTGTTCGACTCACACAACACAACTAGGAAAATAACAACACAACTTAAGTATCAAACAACACATATTACTTCAACATCATATGACTACTAACAACAAGACTTCTCCCATGTCCTCAAGAACTAAAGTAACTACTCACAAGACATAAAAGAGATCATGATCAGTGGAGATAGATGGATGATAAACAATCTGGACACAATGATATTCTTCCAACAAAACTCAATAACATTCACCACAAAGTAGTAATCAACACCGATAGAGTAGAGAGGATAGATAGTACGGATTACAACACAAGTTGCAATTGTGAGATGAGATTGGATGAAGATGGAGATGGTGCTGATGTTGGGGATGATGTTGATGATGATCACGATGATGCCCGTGACGATGGCGATGATCTCCCCGGCGGAATCTGCCCGCCGGAGATGGCTTTTCTTCTCTGTAGGTTTCCTCCACGGAGCGGCGGTGGAACTCCGTAAACTCTCTCCTTTTTAGGGTTTCTGGATGACGAGGAGTATATAGGACAGAGGGGAGAGCCTGGAGTGGGCCAGGGGCTCCAGGCGCCCTCCCGGCGCGACCAGGGTGGGGGCCGCGCCAGGTGGCCGCCTGGGCACCCTGTGGCCCCCCTCTGGTTGCTCTTTTGCGTATCTTTGTGATCCTTCTGGAAAATACCCTCCGTCGATTTTCAGGTAATTTGGAGGTATTCTTCTTCAGCAACTCAGCGTCCACTTTTTACCGCTGAATCCTGCGTCTGCTGCTTCGGCACCAGAAAGTTGCAAACTGTGTAAAATAGGCCAAAACAACATAAGAACATCATCGTAATGTGAAATATATCAATGAATAAGGATGAATTACGATATAAAATAGTGATGCATTTTGGACGTATCAACACCCCCAAGCTTAGACCTCGCTTGTCCCCAAGCAAATACTGAGCTCGGTAAACCTGTCCACAAGTTTAGAGAGTGAAGTGTCGATAAATAGAGTACGGACAAGAAGCATCACAGTTTCTTCACCAAACTCAAATATCCTCAACAGCAATCTTCAACTCATAAGGCCCTTATAAAAGAGTGGTAACACTTATAATCGAAAGTAGGGCTAAGGAAACTCATCAAATCATGGAAAACGTGTCCTTTGGTCAAAGAACAACTAATAGCTTTTACTTTTGCTCTTTCTCTTTATGTTTTGATGAGATTAATTGAAGCTTTTGAAAGAACATGTTATTAGGCAAGAAGTGAAAGTGTTAACACAAAGGAAGATGTTTGCTTTAGCTGGGCTTGACAAACAACTTACTTATCAAATGATAATGTCAACAAGGATATGATATGACAAATCTTAATGCAACTTTATATGAATGAATCCTCGTCAACATCAAATGTCTGCTCTCTTTAAGAATAGAAGGAAGTAGGAATAACTGAGTCAACCTAAAACTAAGAGATAGGCCCTGCTCTAGGGAAGTAGGGAAAACTCATGTGCTATCCTTAAATCAAACAGAATGAAAACAAGTTTTGAGAGGTGCATGATTTGTCAACGAATGCTAATAGATAACTCAATTACTTCTCAAACTGGACAAGTTTCGAGGAACGGCTCCCGCACGGGGACGATCACATCCCCTTAATCTCCTTTGTTTATCACCGCCAAAAGTTTTCTGATTTCTCATGAACAAAGCGTGAAGGAGGGTTTGTTTGTTGTATTATCTTTGATGAGCCGGGCGCACTCATGCCAATTCCTCCTTGTATTAGGGGTTTGCAGATTAGACATGCAATCCCGGGGTAAAACTTGTCCAACTTAAAAAGATCATGAATTAACTACTACTTCCTCATGAGCTAAAACAGGGGCACAAAATAGAAGATTTTGAACATTTAAGGATAGCACATAAATTCTATACTTTAGGAGGTGGTAGTGGAATACTACGAATAGGAAGGTATGGTGGACTCATATGGAAGGTATTGGTTTAAGGGTATGGATGCACAAGCAGAATTCCGCTTAGTACAGAGTTTAGGCTAGCAAAGGCTTTGAGAGAACAGACAATTGATGATGACTAAGATGCAAAGCAATATAAAGCATAAACATTTAAAATAAGCATAACACATCAAGTTGTCTTCCTTGTCAGCATAACACTTCAAGCATAATAACATAAAGATTTTGGCTATGTCGCTTCTTTAAGAAAATCATAATTGTTGTTATGACCAAAGCTATGTTTGCCAAGATTAAATAAAGTTTTCAAAGCCATACCTGATATAAGGTCAATACTCCCCATAAGAATCATCATATAAGGTCGATTGCGTGAAGAGAATACCGAGTGCAGCAAAGGAACCAATAGACTTCTCATTAATATTCCATCATAGACGACTCCACACTCACGGATACAATCTCTCCACAGAAGGAGTGATAGACCTCAATGCACACACCTATTTCATATAATAACCTCCCTAGACATGATACGACTCTACTTGACTCTAAAAGACAAAAGATAAAGATAAAGATACCGGGCACTCCCCCAAGCTTGGAACAAGCCAAGGGGATGCCATTACCCAAGGAGATTTCACTCCTCATTCTTGTTGACGTTGATTCTTCAAATCTCTTATGACACGGCGAAGGGTTTGGTTTTCCTTCTCCAAGATCTCCACTTGTACCTTTAGTACACGGAAATCTTCGCACAGCTGATTGGTGATGCGATAAGCCTCAGAGATGGTGGAGAGTGTACGTTGATCTTCAAGTGAAGTAGAGGGCCCTGAAAGGTTAAGAGAAAGATCATAATGAGGTTGGACAGATCCCACCATGATGGGATTGCTTGGGCCTCCTTGTTGTTGGGCAGTGATAGTCTTGACTTCCTCCCTCACGGAGCGCTCCATCTCCGCTTGTCTTGTGGCAATCTCTTCTTCGGTAGCCCAGTCAACGTGCTTCCCTTGATTAAGATCCTTCTGGACTTGACGTAGACGCTATCCCAAGAAGTCCTCTCCGCTCGAGCCACAAGAAGACATCTCTAACAATAACTTTTTACCCTGGCAGAAACAGATCGAAAAGAAAACAGATGAAATCGCGAGATATGTTGCCGGAACAATCCGGGCAAATATATAGCAAAAAGTTCTGCACAGAAAGGAAGGTAACAAGCTAAAGTGGGGTCGGAGACGGACTCCTGGGTGCCCAGGTGGCCTCTCGGCGCGGCCAGGAGGTAGGCCGCGCCAGGGGGGCGTCTGGGCCCCCTGGAGCTTGTCTCCGGCTCCACGTAGGCTTAGAATTTTCCTAATTTTGAAAAAAAACTCATAAGATGGAACTTTTATGGTGGTTCGCGATGTTTCCTTACCGTAATACATACCTTTTCTTATTCTGCTTCTGCTGGTGTCGGAAACAGGGCTGCAACATGTTCTTCGTGAGTTGTTGTGTATATCATATTCACATCAACATTGACAGGGTCTCCTGCTATGCAATGCTTAAGTCTGTGCCCATTCACAACTTTAGGTTTGGTGCCTTCAATTTTTTTAATCTTGATCGCACCAGACCGATAGACTTCTTCAATATGGAATGGCCCTTCCCACCTGGAAAGTAGTTTGCCTGGAGAAAACCTGAAACGGGATCTAAACAACAAAACTTTATCACCAACATTAAATTCACGTTTCAGAATCCTCCTATCATGCCACTTCTTTACCTTTTCCTTGAACATTTTAGCGCTCTCGTAAGCTTCACTTCTCCACTCATCTAGAGAAGTCAAGTTCATGAGACGCTTCTCACCAGCTAACTTTGGGTCAGCATTAAGCTCTCTAACAGCCCAGAAAGCTTTGTGCTCTAATTCTAATGGCAAATGGCAAGCCTTGCCATAAACCATCTTATAGGGGGACTTGCCCATGGGGTTTTTGTAAGCAGTTCTATACGCCCACAAAGCATCTCCTAACTTATTTGACCAGTCCTTTCTATTTCTGTTTACTGTCTTCTGTAAGATCAACTTGATCTCTCTATTGGTGAGCTCAACTTGCCCACTAGTTTGAGGATGGTACGGTGAAGCAATTCTATGATTGACATCATACTTGGCTAAAGCTTTTCTAAAAGCTCCATGCGTGAAGTGTGATCCTCCATCAGTCATGAGATACCTAGGTACACCAAACCTAGGGAAAATCACATCTTTGAGCATTTTCAAAGATGTCTTGTGATCAGCACTTTCAGTGGGGATTGCTTCACCCACTTGGTCACATAATCAACAGCTACTAAAATGTGAGTGTACTTGTGCGAAGAAGGAAAAGGACCCATAAAATCAAAACCCCAGCAATCAAAAGGTTCAATCACTAGTGAGTAATTCATAGGCATCTCATTCCTTCTACTAATGTTACCAACTCTCTGACATTTATCACAGGCTAAAAACATAATTTCTAGCATCCTTAAAGAGAGTAGGCCAATAAAAACCTGATTGAAGAACCTTATGTGCGGTCCTCTCACCGGCATGATGTCCTCCATAGGGACTATCATGACATTGTCTGAGAATGTCCTTCTGCTCATGTTCCGGTATGCATCTTCTCACGATCCCGTCTGGACCTTCTTTGAAAAGATGTGGGTCATCCCAAAAGTAGTGCCTCAAATCATGAAAGAACTTCTTCCTTTGCTGAAATGTTAAACCTGGAGGCAAATACTTCGCAACGATAAAATTAGCATAATTTGCAAACCAAGGATCGGAAAGAGATTGTACTTTTACAACGGCAAGTTGCTCGTCTGGAAAACTGTCGTTGACTGGGATGGGATCATGCGGTATATCTTCCATCCTTGAAAGATTGTCCGCCACCGGATTGTCTTCTCCTTTCCTATCAACAATCTGCAAATCAAATTCTTGAAGGAGTACCCATCTGGTAAGTCTTGGCTTGGCATCCTTCTTTGTCATAAGGTACTTAATGGCAGCATGGTGAGTATGAATAATAACTTTGGAATCAACAATATACTGCCTAAACTTATCACAAGCAAACACTACAGCTAAGAATTCCTTCTCAGTAGTAGCATAATTCTTTTGAGCACTATCAAGGGTTTTACTAGCATAATGTATAACATTCAATTTCTTATCAACCATTTGCCCTAAAACAGCTCCAACAGCAAAAACACTAGCATCACACATAATCTCAAAAGGTAAATTCCAGTCAGGTGGTTGTACTATAGGAGCGGTTATTAAAGCTTTCTTAAGAACTTCAAAAGCCTCCTTACAATCTTCATCAAATACAAAAGGAACGTCCTTCTGGAGAAGATTAGTGAGGGGTCTCGAAGTCTTAGAAAAGTCTTTAATAAATCTTCTATAGAAACCAGCATGACCGAGAAAACTGCGAATACCTTTGATGTCCCTTGGATAGGGCATCCTCTCAATTGCTTCGATCTTGGCCTTGTCCACCTCAATTCCCCTTTCGGAAATCTTGTGACCAAGAATAATTCCTTCGTTAACAATGAAGTGGCACTTCTCCCAGTTGAGTACCAGATTTGTCTCCTCACATCTCTGCAAAACTTTATTAAGGTTGTGGAGACAATGGTCAAAGGAAGTTCCATAGACGGAGAAATCGTCCATGAAGACTTCCACAATCTCCTCACAGAAACCATGAAAGATAGCAGACATACACCTTTGAAAAGTAGCAGGGGCATTACATAAACCAAACGGCATACGCCTGTAAGCATAAGTACCATAGGGACAAGTAAAAGTGGTCTTCTCTTGATCAGCAGTGTTAACATGAATTTGAGAGAAGCCAGAATAACCATCGAGGTAACAAAAGTGGGTATTTTTGGATAACGTTTCAAGCATTTGGTCGATGAACGGCAGCGGGTAGTGATCCTTCCTGGTTGCCTTGTTCAGCTTCCTGTAATCAATACACATTCTCTATCCAATAATAATTCTCTGAGGTATTAGTTCATTCTTATCATTAGGAACCACAGTTGTACCTCCTTTCTTAGGAACACAATGTACTGGGCTTACCCACTTACTATCAGCTATAGGGTAGATAATACCTGCGGCTAGAAGCTTGAGAATCTTAGTTCTTATAACATCCATCATCTTCGGGTTCAACCGTCGTTGATGATCAACAACTGGTTTAGCATCGGGCTCAAGGTTGATAGTATGTTGACAGATAGATGGACTAATCCCCTTAAGGTCATCAAGGGTATAGCAAATTGCACCTCGGTGTTTACGAAGTACTTCCAATAGTCGCTCTTCTTCATATCCTGAAAGGTTAGAGTTGATAATAACAGGACATACATTCTTTTCATCTAAATAAGCATACTTGAGCGTATCGGGAAGAGGTTTAAGAACGAACACCGGGTCTTCTTTTGGTTTTGATAAAATTCCCAAAGGTTCAACCGGAAGGTTGTGCTTCAGGATAGTAGGTTGTCTCAAGAATATTTCATCTAGTTCACTTCTTTCCTGCATATGCAAATCATTCTCGTGGTCCTCCATATATTGCTGCAAAGGATCATTAGGGGGAATAGCAATAGAAGCAATACTTTCAATAATTTTATCATCACTAGGTAAATCGGTACCACGAGGCTGCTTAGAGAACTTAGAAAAGTTAAATTCATATGGCTCACCATTGAATTCAACAGAAACTTTACCTTTCTTGCAATCTATTATAGCTCCACAAGTTCTGAGAAAAGGTCTACCAAAAATAATAGGACAAAAACTGTCCCTCACTGAACCAAGTACTAGAAAGTCGGTAGGGTATTTTACCTTTCCACATAGGACTTCAACGTCTCTCACAATTCCGATAGGAGAGATAGTTGCTCTGTTTGCAAGATGAATGGTAACATCAACTTCTTCAAGTTCACAAGGTGAAATCTCACCGATGATCTCTTGATAAAGTGAATAGGGGATAGCACTAGCACTCGATACCAAATCGCATAGCCCATAATAATTGTGATCTCCTATTTTAACAGATACTAATGGAGTACCTGAAATTGGGTGTTTATTCTTGGCTGTGACAAGGTTAGTGGAAACAGCACAAAAATTTACATTGGAATCCAAAACATCATTAGTAACAAGGTTTATAACCAATGCAACTTGAGGATCGACCTTGATCTAGTTCTCAGGCTCATCAATTCTTCTCTCACTTTTATTTATTATGCCTGTCACAAGAGAGTGCTCCCTTATCCTTTCGGGAAAAGGAGGCTTTTCATATATAACTGCAGGCAAAATAGGGTCAGCAACATGAATATCAACAGGTAACTCTTTGAAAGGTTCATGATGCTGATCTCTCTTCTTTTTAAAAGAATCAACGTGAGAGGCAAAATCCTTACAGAAATCAATCATTAGATGGGAATCAAGACCAATCTTAGAGCAAAAGGTATTGAAGTAATCAGTTTTCGCATAGCTCTCAATATAATCATGCTCATAATTTATAGTGGGTTCAATACCTTTATCGATTTCCCAATCTTCGGTATTCCTCTGGATCCTTTCAATGAGATCCCACCTTTCTTGAACGCTCTTTGTCTAAAATACCCCACTAGAGGAGGCATCCAACATCTCCTTATCCTGACGAGAAAGCCTGGCATAAAAATTTGTAAGTATAATTTTCTTGGGGAGCTCATGAATAGGACATTTGAGCATTAGGGACTTCAATCTCCCCCAAGCTTGAGCAATGCTTTCTCCGTCACGAGACCTAAAGTTATAGATATAGTTCCTGTCTCGATGAATTTCATGAAGAGGATAAAACTTGGTATAAAAGAGAGACATAAGCTCTTGCCAATCAAGCAAGTGTGAGCTATCGAGAAGCTTATACCAATCTGAAGCTTTATCTATAAGCGATACGGAGAACAATTTCCTCATGACAAACTCCATTGATACACCTGCAAGCTTAAATAATGAACATAGTTGTGACAGATATAGCAAGTGTTCACCGGGATGTCTGTCTCCTGCATAACGATTAGCCAAAACATAATTGATAATACCAGCTGGTATTTTATAGGCCACAATTTCAGTAGGGGGAGGAGCAACCACCACAGATGTGGGGCGTCTTCCCACAAGCAACGATCCAATAGCAAGGTTGTCCATAAGGACAAAGAGCAGCAACAATAAAATAAAAACAGAAATATAAAAACTTCCTTACCAGCTTCACTTACCAATAGCGCTACACTCCCCGGCAACGGCGCCAGAAAACGGTACTTGATGACCCACAACCGTAAGGGATCTATTGCAGCGTTTTCGATAAGTAAGAGTGTCGAACCCAACGAGGAGCAAAAGGTATTGATAAGTGATTCTGAGCAAGGAATAACTGCAAGCACTGAAAGATAACTTTTTAGGGGTTTTCTTGATATAAGCAACAGGAAAGTAAAAGCGAGCAAAGTAAAAGGCACTGGAGAGTAACAAGTGGCCCAATCCTTTCTGAGCAAAGGAGAGGCCTAGCAACTGAACTTATAAAGGCTAAAGTGTTCTTGAGGACACATGGGAGAGGTAGTCATGTGCTTTCGCCATATTCCGTATCGGTACTGTGTGATGTGTTGATAAGTGTTGACTGGGTGGATCTATGTTAGTACACCCTCTAGACGAAGATGAGTGCACTCTTATGATTAAACACCTTGCAAACTTCCGCAAATACAAGATAGTATTTAAGGCAAAAGCCTAACCATAGCAATACGATTGATGATCCATTGTTCCCTTGTGCAAAAGCATGAGAACTGGGGTTCAGGTTTCTGTCACTCCGGCAACCCACCGTAAGCATGCTTTGTACACAATGTATTCCCCTAGGTCCTTAATAAGGCGAAGTGTTGAGTGTTCGACTCACACAACACCACTAGGAAAATAACAACACAACTTAAGTATCAAACAACACATATTACTTCAACATCATATGACTACTAACAACAAGACTTCTCCCATGTCCTCAAGAACTAAAGTAACTACTCACAAGACATAAAAGAGATCATGATCAGTGGAGATAGATGGATGATAAACAATCTGGACACAATGATATCCTTCCAACAAAACTCAATAACATTCACCACAAAGTAGTAATGAACACCGATAGAGTAGAGAGGATAGATAGTACGGATTACAACACAAGTTGCAATTGTGAGATGAGACTGGATGAAGATGGAGATGGTGCTGATGTTTTGGATGATGTTGATGATGATCTCGATGATGCCCGTGATGATGGTGATGACGATGGCGATGATCTCCCCTTCCGGGAGGTGATCTCCCCGGCGGAATCTGCCCGCCGGAGATGGCTTTTCTTCTCTGTAGGTTTCCGCCACGGAGCGGCGGCGGAACTCCGTAAACTCTCTCCTTTTTAGGGTTTCTGGATGACGAGGAGTATATAGGCCAGAGGGAAGAGCCTGGAGTGGGCCAGGGGCTCCAGGCGCCCCCCGGCGCGGCCAGGGTGGGGGCCGCGCCAGGTGGCCGCCTGGGCACCCTGTGGCCCGCCTCTGGTTGCTCTTTTGCGTATCTTTGTGATCCTTCTGGAAAATACCCTCCGTCGATTTTCAGGTAATTTGGAGGTATTCTTCTTCAGCAACTCAGCGTCCACTTTTTACCGCTGAATCCTGCGTCTGCTGCTTCGGCACCGGAAAGTTGCAAACTGTGTAAAATAGGCCAAAACAACATAAGAACATCATCGTAATGTGAAATATATCAATGAATAAGGATGAATTACGATATAAAATAGTGATGCATTTTGGACGTATCAATCTCCCTTCAAAGATAAAGGGAAGACCTTCTTCTTGATAACATCCTCGGGCATACCTGCAAGCTTAAACAATCCACAAACTTCATCCACATAGATTAGATGTAAATCGGGGTGAAGTGTTCCGTCTCCTGTATAGGGATTTTCAAGCAGTTTCTCTATCATACCCGAAGGAATCTCAAAGCAAACATTTTCAATAGGTGCAGTAGGTTGAGGAGCAACTCTTGCTCTTCTGCTCGGGGTGAAGAAACCCCAAACAAGCCCCTCAAAGGATTTTGAGCCATAGTAACAAGTGACAATAAATTTCAGCACACTATATAAATTTTTCCTTACCAAATTCCACTTACCAAATGTCGGGACCCCGATCCTAAGTCACACAGGTCTAGCCTGTAACACATCATATCACTTTGCGGCCTCATGCACGGTATCCCCACGGGTGCCACCTTACCTGGCCCGGGACCGTTTGCACATTTTGGCACACGTATATGATAGTGTCGCTAGCATCCATATGACAGAGAACCCGGGCCGACATGACTAGTTATAAACCAAAAGTGGCACTAAATTACAGAGACATGCATACATGACCCAGCAACGAACATGTCGGTCATCAACGTATGAACCCAAGTCGTAGCAAGCTACAAGGACTTAAAGGAACAACGTGTGACATTTCCCCTAAGGGACAGACACAGGAACGAAGAAGGACACATGCCGGCCAGCCTAAGTGTTCCGGAGCAGTAGCAAGCTACCAAGGCTTAGTGGAAGCACTAGGAGACATTTCCCTGTAAGGTAGGCTACCAAAGGTAAACAACTAGGTGTCGGATCCCACACATAGCAATACACATTACACGTACGCATAACATGCAAGTATGTGCTGTACAACAAGGCATCACAACATAACTCAACAACTCATATAGATAAAGGCCCAGAAGAGCCATCATAGCATTTATTACAATCAGAGGTCACATGACCCAACATACGGAGCATACAAGCAACGGAAGCATAACATGTCTGAGTACAGACAACTACAAATGAAGAAGGCTGAAAAAGCCTGACTATCTACAAGACCCTCCCAAGGGTACAAGATTGTAGCTGAGGTAACAAGCTAAACGTCGAAGTCCACGCGGAACCACTAGAGAGACTGAAGTCTCTCTGCAAAAACATAAATTAAGCAAACGTGAGTACAAAGGTACTCAGCAAGACTTACATCAGAACTAGCTACATATGCATTAGTATCAACAAGGGGTGGTGGAGTTTGACTGCAGCAAGCCAGCTTTGACTCGGTGGCTATCCTAAACTACGACTACAAGTAACTCTTTTGAGGTGGCGCACACGAGTCCACATATTCACCAATCAATACACCACTATGGATCCGCTCCCGTCTCCCTACGAGAAGGCCATCCATAGCACTCACGCTTATCTTGCGTGTTTTAGAGTATCCACTTTCACTTGTCTATGAACTGTAGAGGTAACCCAGAAGTCCATTTTCGCGGACATGGCTATTCGAATAGATTATATATAACCCTGCAGGGGTGTACTTCGTCACACACGCTCTCGCCACTTACCGCCATGTACACGTCATGTATCTCGGCAACCTTCAAGCGGAAGCCTAGCGAGGGTGTCGGCCACGACCTGACTAACCACACAAGTCTCTCGTCCAGGTTTATCACCTATTTGGGTTCCATCCGTGGGGAGATCCGGCCGGGGTGTCGCTCACGGCCCCAAACGATGTGTACAGGATTCCCGCATCACCAAACGGGCGATCGGTACACCGTGCCACGTACCTGCCGCGTCACAGCCCACCCCAAGGGTCAGCGCTACGCACGACCTCCAGTAACTACAAACACCAGAAACTAATTGTGCACTTTTCTATTTTTTCTTCTTCTCCTCTTTTTTTTCTTCTTTTTTTCTTCGATCTTTTCCTCTATTCCTTTCTTCTTCTCCTCTTTTTTTCTTCTTCTTCTTATTATTTTTTATTGGGTATGTCGTTGTCGATATACCCCCTCCCCGACAACTTCGACATGAGGGGGGGGGGGGTAGGTCATGGAGGGGCGAGGGTCGGGAACTTGCTAGGATAGAGGTTCGAGGGTTTTCGGCTAATTATGAGGTCATGGTTTTCTTGAAATCTTTGACACTAGACAACATGACATATATAAGGGTAGATGAGATGAGGAAAAATATGGACCATTTTCTGCACATCCAGAATGGCGCCATTTTGTTAAATCCCTTGTCGGTCCGGACGTCGGACAAGCATGAGAGAGGCGTTGTCCAGGCCACCCCAAACCCTAGAGAACCGTCGAGGCCACTAATATTATCCCTTGTTGTGATTAGCTAGCTAGGTCTACGTTTGCCACTAATATATCCATCTGTCATGTTTGTATAATAATTGCCATGTCATAATATTTGCAGAAACTATGGAGCATAGACGAGACAAGGAAGCAGAACAGGTGTTGGGGGACATAATCGCAGCCGGAGCTGATGTCTCGTTGTATCCCAACGACAACGATGGTCTAGAAGGACAGGGTGAAGAAGCAGACTACGATGATACAATGGAGGAGGAAGGAAATGATTATGATGGCTCCGGTGACCGAATACCGGTGGAAGAAGGACACCGTGATTACGGCTCCGGTGACCGAACGGATTCCGGCCGGGTATATATATTAATTAAGCATGTGCTGACTATAGCTAATTGATGCATTAATTCTTTTGGTATGTACACATATTAACTCTCTTCTTTCTTCTTTTCTAGCCCTCCGGATCGAGCCAAACTTCGGTAAAGAGACAAGGCCCGAAGAAAAGGTTGCGCCAGGATGGAAAGTTCATCATCGAAGCAATCGCGTGCGATGGCCAACCGATTGAACTCTTCAGGACCAAGGATGCATTTTCTGCTCAGTGCAGGGTTCTTGTTAGGGACATGATCCCGATCAGCATCCACCAATGGTACAAGCCTCAGAACAAAGACCCTCAGGTGTCTTATGTCAACGATATGGAGAAAGATGATCTTTGGACCGAACTGAAGGCAAATTTCACCCTACCGCTAGAGGAGGATCCGGAGAAGCCACCAATTATAGAGCCATTGGTCAAGGAGGCTGCTCTTAAGAAGATGGGGGAACTATTCAGGAGGTGAAAGAATGAGCTGAAAGCAAAGTTTGTCGACAAAGATAGGACTCCAGAATTCACCGATCGGTTTGAGAAGATCGGAGATCACTCGGACGCATTTGTGGCCCACGAGAAATCGGAAAAAGAGTAAGAAGATGTCAGCGACAAACAAGAAAAATGCTGCGAAGAAGAAGCATCACCATCGCACGGGGTCAGGTGGCGACCTTAATGCCCGTCCGTTGTGGCACAAGGCTAAGAATGACCTGCTTTCTAAAGGGGTCGAACCACACACATTAAACTGGCCAGACCGTTCAAGGACTTGGTTCTTCGGGGTTGGGGGAACCTTGGACCCTGAAACAGGGAAGTGCGTTTGGACGCACGAACAACTGCGAATACCCATCACGAAGCTTCATGAATATATCGACGCAGCGCAGGAAAGGACGTTCGTTCCCGACAGAGAGAACGATGAGCTCACAATAGCCCTCGGGAATGCTGAGCACCCTGGATAGACACGAGGCATGCCAGGCTCCGTTTTGTGGAAGGCTGGGTTTCCCGACGCAGGCGGTTACAAACGCCGGTAGAGGAAGAAGAAAGTGGAGCAGACCCAACTGCATGCGCTACACGCAAGGGTACAAGCGCTAGAGGACGAACGAGAAGTAGTTCGCAGCAAGCGACCTGCCGAAGCTACCCCGCCATCTCAGCGGAGAAGCAGCGTGGCTTCCACCGAGCTACTTCTGGAGCCTGTCTTCACGGCTCCTGCTAGCTACTGATGGCTTCTCGCCCCTCGTTGGTTACCCCAAGTGGAAGGTTTGAGATGCAGTGTAGCGGAAGTTTTCCCTTGGCAAAGATACCAAGGATCGATTTCCCTGAGACTCCCAGTTTCAACAAGAAGGTGTCAACTGCTAACGGCGCCAGATATTAGCAATCAACGTGGACCTGCACACAGATACAAATAACTTTGCTCCCAACGAGTACAAAGAGGTTGTCAATCCCTACGGCCTTGTAGTTTACAAAGGATCAAACGCAAGTGATAATAGTGATAGATATTGCTGCAATAGTAAGTAAAACAGAAAGTAAATAGCGGATGTGATCAGTGATGGTAATATGGACCGGGGTCCCATGATGTTCACTAGTGATGTCTCTCTCCCAAAAGACGATAAAACAGCTATGTGAGGTAAACGAATTACAGCTGGGCAATTGACAGAATTATGTGCGCAAACCAATGCTAATTATATTGCAAGAAATGTAGAGGTTCAAAGCATGGGCGGTACGCCAAGGCAAGTAGACCGAAATCCATCAATATCTACTTCTAATCATCCACCTTGAGATATCTATCCAGAACATCTCGCTGGTATTAAGTTGCGAGTCCCACCCATAGTGTAAACTCAAAGCAACAGACAACTGCATTAAAAGAACTTTGCGTAAAGTAAACAATCCTTGCACCCGCGGGCACAAGCACCGTTGTTTTCCCCCTTGTGGCAACAGCACATCCCCTAGACTCATGTTTCTGTCACTCAAGCTAGTCATCGAGGGGCATGAACCCACAATCAAGCATAACGTTCCCTCTTGGAGTCACTACCTACTACTTGGCCAAAGCAATAAATAACAACGGAGAACATGCAAGAATTACTTACGAACATAAATATAAAAGAGGTAGATCAAATATATTACTCAAACACAATCTGAACATAATCTCACAATCCATCGGATCCCAGCAAACTCAACATAGCAACAGCATAAGGATTACATTTGTGCCTCGATCATGTAGGGCAGCTGACGAGGTCTAATTAGTGAAGCACAAGAAGGGGAGGAGAACATCACATAGCTATTGGTCATGGACCCATGGTCCAAGGGAGACTACTCACAACTCATCCGGGAGGCGTCCATGGTGGTCAAGAGGCTCCCGGTGGTGATCCTCCCCTCCGGCAGGGTGCCGGGAAGAGTTCTCCTTGTGCTCCCGATATTGGAAGCGCGGCGGCGGCAGAACAGAGATGAGATCGCGAAAAAGCGTTCCCGTCTCGAGGGTTTTGAGAGACGTCTTAAATATATGCCAAAGGGGGGAATCAGCGGATGCTCGGGGGGCCCAGGCGCCCCCCCTACGCGGCCAGGGGGGCGCCACCAGGGCGCCTGGAGCCCTGGTGGCCCCCCCGGCTGTACTTTGGCTACCGGGAAGCTTCTGGAACGCTGATTTTTTATATAATTTTTCTGGGATTTTTCGGGCAGTTCTTGTAACGTCAAAACCTGAAATACAGAAACAGCAGAAAACAAAAACTGGCACTGGGGTGCACTGAGTTAATAGGTTAGTCAAAATATGATCAAAAGTGTATGGAAGTGTATAAATATCATAGCAATATCACCCAAAAGAGGCATGGAGCAAGCATAAATTATAGATACGTTTTGGACGTATCAACATCCCCAAGCTTAATTCCTGCTCGTCCTCGAGTAGGTAAATGATAACAAGAATAATTTCTGTGGTGACATGCTATTAACCATATAGGACTTTTTCATAGTCATATGACAAAAGCTTACTGAGATAATGAATCTGTAGTAATTAAGTTGCCTCATGAGAAAATCACAAAGAACTGAAAGTTTTACAATATGATACTGAAACATCAAATAGATTTGTAGTGAGCATGGCGTGCAAATATGATAAAGTGATATCTCGCTTGCCCCCTTTAGTGAAGCAAAACATAAATGCAGGGGCACCTCCAAGGTTTAAGTGATGACTAGATACAATGATTTCAAAATAAACGATATCATAATCATGCAAAAGACAATGCTACTTTGGGACAATGCACATTACACTCAGAATGACAATCATGCTCTCAGTAGTTGGTGCTTTTAAAAGAAGGTGGAGACTCTCGAACCGTGGCTTTTGTTGGCAAGGTTGAAAACCCGTGGTCGGAAGCAAAGACAAAACATGTACCAGAGCTCTTGGTTTTAAAAACAGAGGTAATTTTTTTTGAATATGCATGTTTCGTCAACGAATGCTAGCAGATAACTCAATTACTTTTTGAGATGGACAAGTTTCGAGGAACGGCTCCCGAATGAGGACGATCACATCCTCTTAATCTCCTTTGTTTATCACTTCCAAAGTTTTCCGATTTCTCATGAACAAAGCGTGAAGGAGGGTTTGTTTGTTATATTAATTTTGAGCCGGGCGCACTCATTGCCAGTTCCTTCTCGTATCATGGGTTTGCACATTATACATGCAATCCCGGGGTGAAGCTTGTCCAACTTAAAAAGATCATGAATTAACCACTACTTCCTCATGAGCTAAAGCAAAGGCACAAAATAGTAATGCATTTTCTTGAATAATTTCGAGATGGCACATGAAAGTCTTCGTTAGGAATGGCAGGTAAATACCATGTATAGGAAGGTATGGTGGACTCATATGGCATAACTAGTTTAAAAGATTTTGGATGCACAAGCAGTCAGTCCGCTTAGTATAGGTGAAGGTTAGCAAAAGACTGGGAGCGACCAACTAAAAGAGCAATGACGGTCATAATCATGCAGAGCGACAAAGCAACATTGAATCAGGCATGAAAGTTATATCGCTACTCAGAAATAAAAGATCATCAAGGCTTGACAGACTTTCTTTACAGTCTTAAATATGCGTGAGCATACGCCAAGTCAATCAAAATAAATTATTGAAGGAAGATATTACTAAACCATACCACATCATAGGCAAACAAATCATGTTGGTACTCCAATAACACATTGGGAACCCCCCAGCTATTTGAGACTAACCATAAGAAAACATGAACTACTAAGCGCCATTATGCACGTAGCATTTTTATCATAGACATTTCGACCAATGCAACAGAAGCAAACTCTCTTAATAAGATAAGCATGATAACTAAAGAGAGTTCAAGCAACCAACTAAACAAAAGCTCTTTAAAAAGATAAGCATGAAAACTAAGAGCGAAGCATGATAGTAGCTATTGAAAGACAAAGAATACACACAACAAAGATAGACATAAAAATTCTATGTTATGTTCTAGGTAGAAGTGGAGCGTGTTTCTCTCCCACACAAAGAAATGCTGAGTTCCGACTCGTTATGAAAAGCTAAAGAAAACTAAAAAGGAAACTAAAAGCAAGACGCTCCAAGCATAGCACATAACACATGAAGTGATAAAAATATAGGGGAACGAAAGATGAACTGATAATGTTGATGGAGAAGGGGATGCACGGGGGCATCCCCAAGCTTAGACGCTTGAGTCTCCTTGAATATTTCTTGGGGGTGCATGGGGGCATCCCCAAGCTTGAGCGTTTGACACTCCTGAATCTTTTTATCATCTTCCCTCGCACACTTGAAAACTCCCTTCATACATAACTCATCATAAACTGATTAGCGAGGTTAGTACCCATTATAAAATAATTGTTCCTTGCTAGAAATAAGGATATTCTTGAAGTTCTACTGTTTCTCAAGATTGCCAAAAGGTTTTTGCAAAGAAAAAGCAAGCTCAAGGTTTGCAAAATGAAGGAAAGGCAAAACAGGACAGAATATGTGAAAAACAGAACAGCAGGTAGTAAATGATTTTTTCGGGGCACTTCTGCAACTCTAATAAAAAAACTCAGAACAGACGCGCGAAATACAATTGTATAGAGCACGCTGTCGAAAAAATTCAGACCAAAAAGATGATCTGGTGATTTTATACGAATTTTTCTATCCAAGGACAGAATCTGTTTCCTGGACAGCACGTCACAACTTTAGAACTTTCTTGCAATCAGAGGCTACACTTGGCACAAAATTGAAAAGTAAAGATACAATGATGATGCTACTGTAGTAACAACATCAAGACACAACAAAAGCAAAATTTTATTCATGTGGGCTGCCTCCCAAAAGCGCTTTCTTTTATGCCTTTAAGCTAGGCATAATGCATAGAGATCAAGTTTTATCAAGAGTAAAAGAATAGCTAGCCCGTATAACGGACTCAAAAGGTAACTTAATCTTCTTTCGAGGGAAGTGTTCCATCCCTTTCTTGAGAGGAAATTGGAATTTTATATTCCCCTCTTTCATGTCAATGATAGCACCAACGGTGCGTAGAAAAGGACGTCCCAAAATAATTGGACAAGAAGGTTCACACTCAATGTCCATAATAGTAAAATCAACGGGAACATAATTGTCATTGACAATGATAAGAACATCGTCGATCGTCCCCAAAGGTTTCTTTATGGAAGAATCAACGAGACGAACACCAAAAGAACAAGAATCAAAAGGTTTCAATTTAAGCATATCATATATTCTTTTGGGCATAACAGAGGTACTAGCTCCAACATCACATAAAGCATAGCAAGAGAAGTTATTCAACTTAATTTTAATCATAGGATCCCAACCATCTTCTAGCTTTCTAGGTATGGAGGCTTCTACTCTAAGTTTCTCCTCCCTAGCTTTGATGAGAGCATTAGTGATATGCTCCGTGAAGGCAAGGTTAAGCGTGCTAGTGCGGGGATCTCTAGACATCTTGTGAAGGAAATCAATAACTTCGGTAAGAGTGCAATTATCAAAATCAAGGTCACTACTATCAAGTAAGGTGGTAGTGGTGTCCTTTAGGTTCACTTGTTTGGTAGTTTCTATGGTCATAGTATCACCATTAATAGGTCCATCGGGACCAGGAGCGCATTGGGTGCTAAGAGTTTGGATATCCTCAACAACTTGGATAGTAGCAACAGTGTGGTGGGTAGGAAGGTTCTTAATTTTATCTTCTTCCTCCTTTTCTCTAGCCCATCTCTCTTTAAGTTTAGCCAACATCCTAATGTTTTCATTAATTTGCACTTGAATAGCATTCATAGGAGTGACCTTCCTCTCCTCAAGAGGAGAAGTTCTAATTTTAAGCAATTCTACCTCATGAGCTAAATTGTCTACCTTCGAAGAGAGATCATCTAGTTTGTTTAGTTTTTCTTCTACACTCTTATTAAAGGCTTTTTGGGTAGTGATGTAATCTTTAAGCACAATCTCTAGTTCAGTAGTGGAGTTCTTGGTGCTAGGATAAGCATTGTTGTTCCCATATGAATTAGAGGGGAACGGTCTAGGATTGCTACCAAAGTTACTCCTATAAGCATTGTTGTTAAAATTGTTTCTAGAGATAAAGTTCACATCTACTTGTTCTTGAGCAATCAAAGAATTTAAAGGAACATGACGAGGATCAACAGAAGATTGCTTCGAAAGTAGAGACATGATTAAGTCAACTTTTTCATTTAGGGAGGAAATCTCCTCGACAGAGTTTACCTTCCTACCTGTTGGAGCGCGTTCGGTGTGCCATTCGGAATAGTTAGTCATCATCTCATCGAGAAGTTTAGTGGAAGCACCAAGTGTAGTTGACATAAAGGTTCCTCCCGCGGCCGAATCTAACAAGTTCCGCGAGGTAAAGTTCAAGCCTGCATAAAAAGTTTCGATAACCATCCAAGTAGTTCTTGACAAGAGATTTCATACGTTCCCAAGCTTGGGCAACGTGTTCATTATCCAATTGTTTAAAATTCATTGTGTTACTTCTTAGTTGGATAATTTTAGCAGGTGGATAGTACTTTCCAATAAAAGCATCTTTGCACTTGTCCCATGAATCTATACTATTTCTAGGCAAAGATTGAAACCAAATTTTAGCTCCTCCTCTCAAGGAGAAAGGAAAAAGCTTAAGCTTAACAATATTACCATCTATTTCTTGGTACTTTTGCATATCACAAAGTTCAACAAAATTGTTCAAGTGTAAAGCAGCATCATCTCCAGCACCGGAGAATTGATCTTTCATAACTAAGTTCAGTAAAGCAGGTTTAATTTCATAAGAAGGTGCTGAAGTGGCAGGTGTAGTGATAGGCGTGCAGATAAAGTCATCGTTGTTGTGACTAGTGAAGTCACACAACTTGGTGTTCTCGGTGGAACCCATAGTAGCAAGCAAGCAAGATAACTATTTTTGTGATTTTCGATAAAAGATACTAAAGCAAAAACTGAAAGGTAAACTAACAAGACTAAAAAGCAAAGGTAAAAGATAGCGTGCAACTCCCCTATCCTGAAGTGTGGAGTCCCCGGCAACGGCGCCAGAAAACTTTGCTTGATGTCTTCTCACCCCTCGTTGGTTACCCCAAGTGGAAGGTTTGAGATGCAGTGTAGCGGAAGTTTTCCCTTGGCAAAGATACCAAGGATCGATTTCCCTGAGACTCCCAGTTTCAACAAGAAGGTGTCAACTGCTAACGGCGCCAGATATTAGCAATCAACGTGGACCTGCACACAGATACAAATAACTTTGCTCCCAACGAGTACAGAGAGGTTGTCAATCCCTCCGGCCTTGTAGTTTACAAAGGATCAAATGCAAGTGATAATAGTGATAGATATTGCTGCAATAGTAAGTAAAACAGAAAGTAAATAGCGGATGTGATCAGTGATGGTAATATAGACCGGGGTCCCATGATGTTCACTAGTGATGTCTCTCTCCCAAAAGATGATAAAACAGCTATGTGAGGTAAACGAATTACAGCTGGGCAATTGACAAAATTATGTGCGCAAACCAATGCTAATTATATTGCAAGAAAGGTAGAGGTTCAAAGCATGGGCGGTACGCCAAGGCAAGTAGACCAAAATCCATCAATATCTACTTCTAATCATCCACCTTGAGATATCTATCCAGAACATCTCGCTGGTATTAAGTTGCGAGTCCCACCCATAGTGTAAACTCAAAGCAACAGACAACTGCATTAAAAGAACTTTGCGTAAAGTAAACAATCCTTGCACCCGTGGGCACAAGTACCGTTGTTTTCCCCCTTGTGGCAACAGCACATCCCCTAGACTGATGTTTCTGTCACTCAAGCTAGTCATCGAGGGGCATGAACGCACAATCAAGCATAACGTTCCCTCTTGGAGTCACTACCTACTACTTGGCCAAAGCAATAAATAACAACGGAGAACATGCAAGAATTACTTACGAACATAAATATAAAAGAGGTAGATCAAATATATTACTCAAACACAATCTGAACATAATCTCACAATCCATCGGATCCCAGCAAACTCAACATAGCAACAGCATAAGGATTACATATGTGCCTCGATCATGTAGGGCAGCTGACGAGGTCTAATTAGTGAAGCACAAGAAGGGGAGGAGAACATCACATAGCTACTGGTCATGGACCCATGGTCCAAGGGAGACTACTCACAACTCATCCGGGAGGCGTCCATGGTAGTGGAGAGGCTCCCGGTGGTGATCCTCCCCTTCGGCAGGGTGCCGGGAAGAGTTCTCCTGGTGCTCCCGATCTTGGAAGCGCGGCGGCGGCGGAACACAGATGAGATCGCGAAAAAGGGTTCCCGTCTCGAGGGTTTTGAGAGACGTCTTAAATATATGCCAAATGGGTGCATCAGCGGAGGCTCGGGGGGGCCAGGCGCCCCCCCCCCCCGGCGCGGCCAGGGGGGGCGCCACCACGGCGCCTGGAGGCCTGGTGGCCCCCCCGGCTGTACTTTGGCTACCGGGAAGCTTCTGGAACGCTGATTTTTTATATAATTTTTCTGGGATTTTTCGGGCAGTTCTCGTAACGTGAAAACCTGAAATACAAAAACAGTAGAAAACAGAAACTGGCACTGGGGTGCACTGAGTTAATAGGTTAGTCAAAATATGATCAAAAGTGTATGGAAGTGTATACATATCATAGCAATATCTCCCAAAAGAGGCATAGAGCAAGCAGAAATTATAGATACGTTTTGGACGTATCAGCTACCCCGTGGATGCTATCACAGAGTCTCAACATTGCCACCTTATGATGCAATGATAGCAATTCAAAGTCAGGGCGGCTATCGGCTCTGTTTTACCTCCTGAACCTGAAGCAACTTTTCACTACCGCCCGATTCCAGAAGGATATGCTAGGGTGATGGTGGATCAAATAACGGAGAGGAGCTCGAGCTTTACCACCCTACCGGTGAAGGGGAGACTTAGCTGGGTTCTTCTCTGAAGACTCCATGCCTATGGCGGAAGGAGCTCATCAACCTTCGGAACTGGACGCCTCCGCCTCATCCTCCTCCTCCGGCGAGTCAGTGCACTCCGCCTCCGCCTCCTCCACCTGCGAGTGATCAGGGCACTCCGCCTCCTTCTCCAGCTGCCCAGGCACGTGGCAGCACTCCGCCTCCTTCTCCGCCTGCGCTGGCCCGTCCGAGCAGCCTGCCTCCTCCTCTGCCTCGTCAGCAAGGCGGGAAGAGAGCCGCCGCCGCTTCAGCGCGTCATAGCACTCCCCCTCGTAAGCAACAAAAGAAGGAAGCCGTAGCCGCTCCAGCTGCTCCGACGTCTAGCAATACAACCAGAGGAAGGAGGCCTTACGGATACGGTCCATCTCTCAAGCCTTTAGGGAAGTTACCATACGAGAGGACCGACGAGGAAAACGCGAAGATCTCTAAAGCCAAAGTGGAAAACAAATCCCCAGCTCAGCGAACAAGCGAACCAATCGTGCCCCCCGCTCAAGGTGCCTTTCTACATCGTCGCTAATCATCCGAGGATGGCGCCCGGTACCAATCTTGGAGATTACCTAGGCGATGATGTAGTGTTTGATATGTTAGAGGTGGAGAAACACAAATACCGGCACGGGAAGCCACTCGTCAAAGATGTAACTACTCTAACAACTATAATGTGAAGATTCCATCATTGGTACATGGATACCTGCAGAGAGTCTGGTGGGAAGGATAGTTTGATGCTGAAAGTTAAAGAGGAGCACGTACGACATCGTTGGAATTGAGGTGTTGTATGTTCCATTTGAGGAGTTCTTCCAGTTTTTCAATCAAAGGCCCCCGATAAATTAATGGTCACTTGCTACTATCTATAAGTACTACTTCTGTCATTAAGTCTCTATATATAGCTCAGCTCTTTCATTGCATGTATATATAATTATCCTCACTATATTATGCAGATTGAAGATCGTTGAATGCAGAAAAGCTGAAATCTATGATATTGGGTTCATTAACACAAATCTCATTGATGAATATATGGTTACATTTCGTGCCAAAGGAGCCGAGGCCAACTTGCTACGATTGTTGGTAATAAATGAAAACAAAGATAAAATACTCTTTCCTTACAACTTCAAGTGAGTGTTACTGTCTTGTGCATATTTGGTTTCCCTTAATTATTACTCGAGGTTATAGTAATGAATGTAATTGATGAGTTATATGCATGCGTGTGTAGGTTCCACTATATTCTCCTAGAGATTAAGCGTGAGCAGGGACTAGTAACCGTCTTAGACTCGATACGAAAAGATCCCGAGGACTATGCGGACATGTCTAAAATGCTCGACAAGTAAGTTCAATCGATCATTATCATACCATATCAGCAACTTTGTTCATTTCCTGAGCGCAAAAAAAAACTTTGTTCCGGGACTGCCGCGGGATCTGCGATGGAAATACCCGAAAGTAAGGACTACTAGCTAGCTAGTTCCGCTCATCTCCTATTGATTCTAGCTACTTTCATCAATGCCATTTATCATGCTTCATTATCAGTTTGATTGATCTCTGTTTCTCGTAAAGTGCTTCATTATCAGTTTGATTGACCTCTATTTCATCAACGCGACGACCAAGAATAGGCGGGGATACTCTAAAAGACAATATGAAGTGTGTAGGCCAACATATTCACAATTTTATTTTATTACCATTATTTCTATTGAGTTTCATTCATATATATGTATTGACCCCCTTATTGAAATTAGATGTGGCAAATGCGGGATGAACTCCAACCACAAGATCGCATGCGAGCTATTCTAGAGGAATTGGCGGTATTCTTTCTTGACCACGTCATCAGTAAAGCCGGAAAATACCATGTGGAACTTGACTTCAGATGTTAGGGTATTGCAAGAGATCATACACATTATATATATATATATATATATATATATATATATATATATATATATATATATATATATATATATATATATATATATATATACAGCCGGTCTATTCTCATAACATTATGAGAATAATATTCGCATAACACTTTCGAACTGCATTGCAAAATTGCATTGGAGAGATAAACGCACCGCACCACAGAGACCAGCGAACTTCATGTTGAAAAAACTGTACGTGTTGTTTTTTCGATACCTTTTTTGCTCTAGTTTTTTAACCGTTTATCGGAATTATGCGTGTAATATACCGTTGAAAAGTTATGGAGTAGACGCATCTTCGCCATGTTGAACACTTTTCAAGATTCCGCACGTTTTAAGAGCAGTTTCGAAAATCATGCGGCTCACAACGAATGGCAGCGAGCGTTTTTTGGCGTTTTTTTCTAAATCGCTCGTCGGAACGAAACATATGATACACCGTTGGAAAGGTATCGTCGCCACGCATCTTTTTCACATCTATTATTTTTTCTAATTCGCTACGGTTTAAGAGCAGTTTTGAATTTACTAAATCGCGGAATTGTGTTTTTCGAATTTTTTCAAATTTTCCGTACTGTTTTCACTCCAGTTTTTTAACCGTTTGTCGCAACAAGGCGTGTAATATACCGTTGGAAAGCTACGAACGAGGCGCAACTTTCATATGTTGAAATGTTTTTGAGATTCCTTACGGTTTTTAGTTAAATTTGAAAATCGTGCGGCTGACTACGAACGGCAGCAGCCGTTTTTTCGTGAAAATTTTACAAAAAGTTGGCCGAAATGATCCAAATGATACACCGTTGGAAAGATATCGTCGAGACGCTACTTTTTCATGTAGAACACGCCCTCTAATTCATTACGGTTTAAGAGCAGTTTTGAAATTACAAAAACATGAAAAGCGTACTGCTTCAAACTGAAGAACGCACAGCATCAGACAGTTAACCGAACCTCATGATTTATTTTGTTGGACGTAGATTTTTCTCAGAGGAGATTTGTTGTCTTTGTTCCAACTTTTTTTCGAAGGAAAGTGGACCGCAACACTCCCGAAAGTAAAACGAAACGCTACCAAAAAGTGAACCTCATGATTTACTTTTTGTCTTTTTTCGTACTAATTAAATTTTTACGCGCGTTTGAGAAGTGTTTGAGAAGTGAGCTGCTTTTCCGATGTGTTTTTCTTTTTGGATCACCAAGTGAACCGCAATGGTTTTTTTATGGCCAACTTCGTGGGAGAGAAACAAAGTGAGCTTCAAAGAGTCCTTTGCAATGGACTTTTTAGACCAAAGTGCACTGCATTTGTTTGTTTTTTAAATGTAGCTTGTATAGTGGAGCAAACCTGGTGTGTACCTAACTGCACTGCAGGTGTTGCATTGATATTGTGAACCATAGAGGAGTTTTATAGTGTACCACGTGAGACAAGAAAGTGAGCTTCGAAACATATATATATCCATTCATTATGTTTACACAGTCACACACATAAAATCAACACTGTAGCGAGCCGAACCACAATTGAGGACTAGCCTAGCTGCAGTAGATCACACCTCGAGCGACGTACTGCACCTGCAAGCTAGACTATGCCACTGAACTGCATATTCAAAATAAAATAGGCTACAATGTCTGACGAGATGAAACATTTTTCTATACAAATAAAAAAATACAGCCTGCACCACAGAACTGTATTCGCGCTCCAATTAACTGAATGTCTGCGTGCACCTAACTGCAATTTTTTGCAAGCATGCACTGTGCAAACTGCATGGTGTGGCCGGTGGACTGCATATCACCGCTGCACGTCTTCGCCCTCATGCCCGACATACCACACGCCCGCGCAAATTGTACATGAACATCTGCCCAAATTAAAAGAGGATTGCACTTGAACATCTGCCCAAATCAAAAAAGAGACGTGAACAAAATCAAGCATCGTGCTGCACTGCCTTGCCGCTTGGGAAACGAACTGCACAGACACCCCCGCACCAGAGATGATGAAGGGGAGGAGCTTGGATCCGCTCAACCTCGGCAGTCCTGGAGTGGGGCGACACCCTGCTCGCCGACGAGCGCCATCTCAACCTCCTGCAGGTCGATGCAGTGGAGAAGGAAGGTCGTTGACTAGATCCGGGAGGGTGGATCCGGCCGCCGCGGCTCAGCAAGAGGTCGCAGGGAGGAGCCAGGTGGAGGAGCACCTCGGTGGCCGTGGCTTTTCTTCATCAACGGAGTAGAAGAAGGGAGGAGGGGTGCTCGAGAGGGAGGCGAAGGGAAGGTGGGCGCGGGGGCAGCCCAGCCGGATCCGGATGGGCTGGTGCGGGGGAGGTGGCTCATCCGCTCGCTGGTGCGGGATTTCAGTGCCCGGTGGATCCGGTCGAAGCGGCTTGATGGATGTGGGCGGCCGGCGATGGGGGAAGGCGTTGGGGGGCGGCAGCCGCGGGGGCGCTGCCGCGCTAGAAGGCGGGGAGGGGAGGGGGAAGCTGTCGGGCGCTTCGCGCTAGAAACTTGTTTTAAGTTGGGGTGTTACGAGAATAAGGCCTTTGTTATGAGAATAAGGTCTTAAGGGGTGTTATGAGAATAGACCCACCCTCTATATATATATATATATCACTAGTAGAAAACGGGGTAATGGTCCAGGCCGGGTTAGCCAATTAGTCTCGGTTCAGTCTAGAACCGGGACCAATGGGCCTTGCTCCTGGCCCACTACCATTGGTCCCGGTTGGTGACTTGAACCGGGACCAAAGGCTCCCGTTTAGTCCCGGTTGATGTCACCAACCGGGACCAATGAGGTGCCTATATATACCCCCTCGCGTAAGAGCAGAGCACACTGCTCTATTTTTTCTGTCCAAGGGGGAGAGGGCTTGGTGGTGCTCTAGCTCACCTCCGATGCACACAACGTGTTTGATGGAATGCCCGAGCCACACTAGTTAAGCTTTTGTCCTCTCTAAGCTCGAACTCCAAGCCTCATTTTCTCCGAGATTTGTCTAGGTTTAGCGGCCCGTCACGTCCCATACCCGTCTTCGCCGTCGTCGATCGCCCCCGCCGATATCGTCACCGGCACCATCGTGGTGATCCTCTTGTTATGTCCATGCTTTTCTTACTTTTATTATTGCTTGTTATTATTGCTTTAGATAGATATTTGTCTAATTTTCTTACATTTATTATTTCTTGTTATTATATAGTGCGATGGTTTTGATATCCGCCCACGTGGGCCCTCGTCCTGTCTACGATTCGGATGTGGTATATTATCTTTAATTTATAACTATTTGTTTTAGTGTTTATTACAATTATGCCAACCAACCTGACATGCATAGATGTTTTTATATGTCTAGGAGGTAGTTGAACCAGAAATTCCAACCGACCCTCTTGTGGAGAGGTTAAATTTAGTTGAAGAGGAAAACATTTCCTTGAAGAAAAAATTGGAAAAACGGAGGAGGAGAAGATGGAATTGGAGTTGCATGTTGCGGAAGTCATCGATGATCACAAGATCAAGATGGACCCTATTGTCGAGAGGTTAAATTTAGTTGAAGAAGAAAACAATTTCTTGAAGGAAAAAAAAAATGAGGACGAGAAGATGATATTGGAGTTGCATGTTGCGGATGTCGTAGATGATCACAAGATCAAGATGGATGCAACGCGGTTGAAGATTAGAAAGATTAGAAAATATGCCATTCATACTGAGGCTTGGTATCATTATGTCGTTGGATCAATTGTTACCTTGGTTGCGATTATGACCGCATTTGTTTTCGCATTGAAATGTTTTACATAGTTTCAATACATGGTGAAAATTAATTAGATGCTCTGGAGAGCTATATGTTGTTAGATGAGAACTATGTATGTACTTTGGTTTTAATGTGATGATGAACTTCTATTAATTTGGTCACTTAATTATCTATTTATGATGTTCTGTAATGGTTTTTGACACACTTAATTATATATAATGCACGCAGATGAACCGACAATGGATGTACGGTGACAGACACACCTCCGAGTACATTAAGGGCGTGCATGAGTTTGTCGATGCGGCTGAGGCAAACAAACAGAATGGTTTTATGTGTTGTCCATGCACTAAATGTGGGAATACGATGTCTTACTCTAACCGGAAAATCCTTCACTCCCACCTGCTTTACAAGGGTTTCATGCCACACTATAACGTTTGGACGAGGCACGAAGAAATAGGGGTTATGATGGAAGACGGCGAAGAAGAAGAGTACGATGACAACTATGTACCCCCTGAATACGGTGATGCTGCAATGGGGCGGGAGCTGGTGAAGATCAAGAGGAACCAGACGATGTGCCTGTTAGGGAACGTAGTATTTTCAAAATTTCCTACGATCACGCAAGATCTATCTACCAGATGCATAGCAACGAGAGGGAAGAGTGTGTCTACGTACCCTCGTAGACCGGAAGCGGAAGCGTCAAGTGACGCGGTTGATGTAGTCGAACTTCTTCGCGATCCAACCGATCAAGCACCGAACGTACGGCACCTCCGCGTTCAGCACACGTTCAGCTTGATGACGTCCCATGAGCTCTTGATCCAGCTGAGCTTCACGGGAGAGTTTTGTCAGCACGACGGCGTGGTGACGGATATGATATATTTACCGGCGCAGGGCTTCGCCTAAGCACTGCGACGGTATGACCGAGGTGTGTTTCTGTGGAGGTGGGCACCGCACACGGCTAGAACAATTCAACTTGTGTGTTCTAGGGTGCCCCCCTGCCCCCGTATATAAAGGAGCAAGGGAGAGGCCGGCCCTAGAGGGGGCGCGCCAAGTGTGGGGAGTCCTACTCGGACTCCCAAGTCCTAGTAGGATTCCCCTTTCCTTTCCGGAGTAGGAGAGAAGGAAAGAGGTGGAGAGGGAGAAGGAAAGGGGGGCTGCACCCCTTGTCCAATTCGGACCAGAGGGGGGCCGCGCGCCTCCTTCCTTTTGGCCTTTCTCCTCTATTCCCGTATGTCCCAATAAGGCCCATATACTCCGAAAAATATCCGAATCACTCGGAACCTTTCCGATATCCGAATATAGTCGTCCAATATATCGATCTTTACGTCTCGACCATTTCGAGACTCCTCTTCATGTCCCCGGTCTCATCCGGGACTCCGAACTCCTTCGGTACATCAAAACTCATAAACTCATAATACCGATCGTCATCAAACGTTAAGCGTGCGGACCCTACGGGTTCGAGAACTATGTAGACATGACCGAGACTCATCTCCGGTCAATAACCAATAGCGGAACCTGGATGCTCATATTGGCTCCTACATATTCTACGAAGATCTTTATCGGTCAAACCGCATAACAACATACGTTGTTCCTTTTGTCATTGGTATGTTAATTGCCCGAGATTCGATCATCGGTATCTCTATACCTAGTTCAATCTCGTTACCGGCAAGTCTCTTTACTCGTTCCGTAATACATCATCTCGTGACTAACTCATTAGTCTTTTGCTTGCAAGACTTATTATGATGTGCATTACCGAGAGGGCCTAGAGATACCTCTCCGACACTCGGAGTGACAAATCCTAGTCTTAATCTATGCCAACACCACGAACACTTTCAGAGACACCTGTAGAGCATCTTTATGATCACCCAGTTACGTTATGACGTTTGATAGCACACAAGGTGTTCCTACGGTATTCGGGAGTTGCATAATCTCATAGTCATAGGAACATGTATAAGTCATGAAGAAAGCAATAGCAGTAAAACTAAACGATCATAGTGCTAAGCTAACGGATGGGTCTTGTCCATCACATCATTCTCCTAATGATGTGATCCCGTTGATCAAATGACAACTCATGTCTATGGTTAGGAAACATAACCATCTTTGATCAATGAGCTAGTCTAGTAGAGGCATACTAGGGACACTCTGTTTTTTCTATGTATTCACACATGTACTAAGTTTTCGGTTAATACAATTCGAGCATGAATAATAAACAATTATCATGATATAAAGAAATATAAATAACAACTTTATTATTGCCTCTAGGGCATATTTCCTTCAGTCTCCCACTTGCACTAGAGTCAATAATCTAGCTCACATCGCCATGTGATTTAATACCGATATTTCACATCGTTATGTGAATAACACCCATAGTTCACATCGCCATGTGACCAACACCCAAAGGGTTTACTAGAGTCAATAATCTAGTTCACATCACTATGTGATTAATACCCAAGAGTAATAAGGTGTGATCATGTTTTGCTTGTGAGAGAAGTTTAGTCAACGGGTCTGTCACATTCAGATCCGTATGTATTTTGCAAATTTCTATGTCTACAATGCTCTGCATAGAGTTACTCTAGCTAATTGCTCCCACTTTCAATACGCATCCAGATTGATACTTAGAGTCATCTGGATTTAGTGTCAAAGCTTGCATCAGCGTAACCCTTTACGACGAACTCTTTATCACCTCCATAATCGAGAAACATTTCCTTAGTCATCCAGTTACTAAGGATAATTTTGACCGCTGTACAGTGATCTACTCCTGGATCACTATTTTACCCCCTTGACAAACTCATGGCAAGGTACACAACATGTTTGGTACACAGCATGGCATACTTTATAGAACCTATGGCTGAGGCATAAGGAATGACTTTCATTCTCTCTATATTTTTCTACCGTGGTCTGGCTTTGAGTCTTACTCAACTTCACACCTTACAAGTCAGGCAAGAACTCCTTCTTTGACTGATCCATTTTGAACTACTTCAAAATCTTATCAAGGTATGTACTTATCGAAAGTCTTATCAAGCGTCTTGATCTATCTCTATAGATCTTGATGCCCAATATGTAAGCAACTTCACCAAGGTCTTTCTTTGAAAAACTCCTTTCAAACACTCCTTTATGCTTTCCAGAAAATTCTACATCATTTCCGATCGACAATATGTCATTCACATATACTTATCAGAAAGGTTGTAGTGCTCCCACTCACTTCTTGTAAATACAGGCTTCACCGTAAGTCTGTATAAATCTATATGCTTTGATCAACTTATCAAAGCGTATATTCCAACTCTGAGATGCTTGCACCAGTCCATAGATGGATCGCTGGAGCTTGCACATTTTGTTAGCACCTTTAGGATTGACAAAACCTTCGGGTTGCATCATATACAATTTTTCTTTAATAAATCCATTAAAGAATGCAGTTTTGTTTATCCATTTGCCAGATTTCATAAAATGCGGCAATTGCTAACATGATTCGGACAGACTTAAGCATCGCTACGGGTGAGAAAGTCTCATCGTAGTCAACTCCTTTAACTTGTCGAAAACCTTTCGCAACAAGTCGAGCTGTGTAAACAGTAACATTACCGTCAGCGTCGGTCTTCCTCTTGAAGATCCATTTATTTTCGATGGCTTGCCGATCATCAGGCAAGTCAACCAAAGTCCACACTTTGCTCTCATACATGGATCCCATCTCAGATTTAATGGCCTCAAGCCATCTTGCGGAATCTGGGCTCATCATCGCTTCCTCATAGTTCGCAGGTTCATCATGGTCTAGTAACATGACTTCCAGAACTGGGTTGCCGTACCACTCTGGTGCGGAACGTACTCTGGTTGATCTACGACGTTCAGCAGAAACTTGATCTGAAGTTTCATGATCATCATCATTAGCTTCCTCACTAATTGGTGTAGGAATCACTAGAACTAGTTTCTGTGATGTTCCACTTTCCAATTCGGGAGAAGGTACAATTACCTCATCAAGTTCTACTTTCCTCCCACTCACTTCTTTCGAGAGAAACTCCTTCTCTAGAAAGGATCCACTCTTAGCAACAAAGACCTTGCCTTCGGATCTGTGATAGAAGGTGTACCCAACAGTTTCTTTTGGGTATCCTACGAAGATTTACTTCTCCGATTTGGGTTCGAGCTTATCATGTTGAAACTTTTTCACATAAGCATCGCAGTCCCAAACTTAAAAAAATGACAGCTTAGGTTTCTCGTCAAACCACAGTTCATACGGTGTCATCTCCACGGATTTAGATGGTGCCCTATTTAACGTGAATGTAGCTGTCTCTAATGCATAACACCAAAAGCAATAGTGGTAGATCGGTAAGAGACATCATCGATCGCACCATATCTAATAAAGTACAGTTATGACGTTCGGACACACCATTACACTGTGGTGTTCCAGGTGGCGTGAGTAGTGAAACTATTTCACATTGTTTTTACTGAAGGCCAAACACGCTAACTCAAATATTTTACCTCTACGATCATATCGTAGAAACTCTTATTTTCTTGTTACGATGATTCTCCACTTCACTCTGAAATTCTTTGAACTTTTCAAATGTTTCAGACTTGTGCTTCATTAAGTAGATATACCCATATGTGCTCAAATCATCAGTGAAGGTCAAAAAATAACGATTCCCGCCGTGAGCTTCAACACTCATTGGTCTGCATACATCAGTATGTATGATTTCCAAAAACTCTGTTGCTCGCTCCACAGTTCCGGAGAACGGAGTTTTAGTCATCTTGCCCATGAGGCATGGTTCGCAAGCACCAAGTGATTTCAAAAAGTCCATCACTATGGAGTTTCTTCATGCGCTTTACACCAATATGACCTAAACGGCAGTGCCACAAATAAGTTGCACTATCATTATTAACCTTGCATCTTTTGGCTTCAATATTATGAATATGTGTATCACACGATCGAGATCCAACAAACTATTTTCATTGGGTGTATGACCATAGAAGGTTTTATTCATGTAAACAGAACAACAATTATTCTCTAACTTACATGAATAACCGTATTGCAATAAACATGATCAAATCATATTCATGCTCAACACAAACACCAAATAACACTTATTTAGGTTCAACACTAATCCCGAAAGTATAGGGAGTGTGCGATGATGATCATATCAATCTTGGAACTGCTTCCAATACACATCGTCAATTTATCCTTTAACTAGTTTTCTGTTCATTATGCAACTCCCATTTCAAGTTACTACTCTTTAGCAACTGAACCAGTATCAAATACCGAGGGGTTGCTATGAACACTAGTAAAATACACATCAATAATCTGTATATCGAATATACCTTTGTTCACTTTGCCATCCTTCTTATCCGCCAAGTATCTAGGGCAGTTCCACTTCCGGTGACCATTTCCTTTGCAGTAGAAGCACTTAGTTTCAGGCTTGAGTTTAGCTTTGGGTTTCTTCATGGGAGTGACAACTTGCTTGTCATTCTTCTTGAAGTTCCCCTTCTATCCCTTTGCCCTTTACTTGAAGCAAGTGGTCTTATTAACCATCAACACTTGATGTTCTTTCTTGATTTCTACCTTCGCCGATTTCAGCATTGCGAAGAGCTCAGGAATTACCTTCGTCATCCCTTGCATATTATAGTTCATCACGAAGTTCTACTAACTTGGTGATAGTGACTAGAGAACTTTGTCAATTACTATCTTATCTGGAAGATTAACTCCCACTTGATTCAAGTAATTGTAGTACCCATACAATCTGAGCACATGCTCACTGGTTGACCTATTCTCCTCCATCTTGTAGGCAAAGTACTGTCAGAAGTCTTATACCTCTCGACACGGGCATGAGTATGAAATACTAATTTCAACTCTTGGAACATCTTATATGCTCCGTGGCGTTCAAAACATTTTTTGAAGTCCCGGTTATAAGCCGTAAAGCATGGTGCACTAAACTATCAAGTAGTCATCATACCGAGCTTTTGTCAAAACGTTCATAACGTCTACATCTGCTCCTGCAATAGGTCTGTCACCTAGCAGTGCATCAAGGACATATTTCTCTGTGCAGCAATGAGGATAATCCTCAGATCACGGAACAATTCCGCATCATTCCTACTAACATCTTTCAACTTAGTTTTCTCTAGGAACATATAAAAACTAAACGGGGAGCAACATCGTGAGCTATTGATATACAACATAGATATGCTAATTCTACGAGGACTAAGTTCATGATAAATTAAAGTTCAATTTAATCATATTACTTAAAAACTCCCACTTAGATAGACATCCCTCTAGTCATCTAAATGATCACGTGATCCAAATCAACTAAACCATGTCCGATCATCACGTGAGATGGAGTAGTTTCAATGGTGAACATCTTATGTTGATCATATCTACTATATGATTCACGCTCGACCTTTCGGTTTCCAGTGTTCCGAGGCCATATCTGCATATGCTAGGCTCGTCAAGTTTAACCCGAGTATTCTGCGTGTGCAAAACTGGCTTACACCCGTTGTATTTGAACGTAGAGCTTATCACACCCGATCATCACGTGGTGTCTCGGCACGACGAACTTTCGCAACGGTGCATACTCAGGGATAACACTTATACCTTGAAATTTAGTAAGGGATCATCTTATAATGCTACCGTCGTTCTAAGCAAAATAAGAAGCATAATAAGATAAACATCACATGCAAATCAAAATATGTGACATGATATGGCCATCATCATCTTGTGCTTTTGATCTCCATCTCCAAAGCACTGTCATGATCACCTTCGTCACCGGCGCGACACCTTGATCTAAATCGTAGCATCGTTGTCGTCTCGCCAACTATTGCTTCTACCACTATCGCTACCGCTTAGTGATAAAGTAAAGCAATTACATGGCGATTGCATTTCATACAATAAAGCGACAACCATATGGCTCCTGCCAGTTGCCGATAACATTACAAAACATGATCATCTCATACAAAACCGTATAACACATCATGTCTTGACCATATCACATCACAACATGCCCTGCAAAAACAAGTTAGACATCCTCTACTTTGTTGTTGCAAGTTTTACGTGGCTGCTACGGGCTTAGCAAGAACCGTTCTTACCTACGCATACAAAACCACAACGATGTTTCGTCAAGTATGTGCTGTTTTAACCTACACAAGGACCGGGCGTAGCCACACTTGATTCAGCTAAAGTGAGAGAGACAGACACCCGCCAGTCACCTTTAAGCAACGAGTGCTCGTAACGGTGAAACCAGACTCGCGTAAGCGTACGCGTAATGTCGGTCCGGGCCGCTTCATCTCACAATACCGACGAAGCAAAGTATGACATGCTGGTAAGCAGTATGACTAGTATCGCCCACAACTCATTGTGTTCTACTCGTGCATATCATCTACGCATAGACCTGGATCTGATACCACTGTTGGGTAACGTAGTATTTTCAAAATTTCCTACGATCACGCAAGATCTATCTACCAGATGCATAGCAATGAGAGGGAAGAGTGTGTCTACGTACCCTCGTAGACCGGAAGCGGAAGCGTCAAGTGACGTGGTTGATGTAGTCGAACTTCTTCGCGATCCAACCGATCAAGCACCGAACGTACGGCACCTCCGCGTTCAGCACACGTTCAGCTTGATGACGTCCCATGAGCTCTTGATCCAGCTGAGCTTCACGGGAGAGTTTCGTCAGCACGACGGCGTGGTGACGGATATGATGTATTTACCGGCGCAGGGCTTCGCCTAAGCACTGCGACGGTATGACCGAGGTGTGTTTCTGTGGAGGTGGGCACCGCACACGGCTAGAACAATTCAACTTGTGTGTTCTAGGGTGCCCGCCTGCCCCCGTATATAAAGGAGCAAGGGAGAGGCCGGCCCTAGAGTGGGCGCGCCAAGTGTGGGGAGTCCTACTCGGACTCCCAAGTCCTAGTAGGATTCCCCTTTCCTTTCCGGAGTAGGAGAGAAGGAAAGAGGTGGAGAGGGAGAAGGAAAGGGGGGCTGCACCCCTTGTCCAATTCGGACCAGAGGGGGGCCGCGCACCTCCTTCCTTTTGGCCTTTCTCCTCTATTCCCGTATGTCCCAATAAGGCCCATATACTCCGAAAAATATCCGAATCACTCGGAACCTTTCCGATGTCCGAATATAGTCGTCCAATATATCGATCTTTACGTCTCGACCATTTCGAGACTCCTCGTCATGTCCCCGGTCTCATCTGGGACTCCGAACTCCTTCGGTACATCAAAACTCATAAACTCATAATACCGATCGTCATCAAACGTTAAGCGTGCGGACCCTACGGGTTCGAGAACTATGTAGACATGACCGAGACTCATCTCCGGTCAATAACCAATAGCGGAACCTGGATGCTCATATTGGCTCCTACATATTCTACGAAGATCTTTATCGGTCAAACCGCATAACAACATACGATGTTCCTTTTGTCATTGGTATGTTACTTGCCCGAGATTCGATCGTCGGTATCTCTATACCTAGTTCAATCTCGTTACCGGCAAGTCTCTTTACTCGTTCCGTAATACATCATCTCGTGACTAACTCATTAGTCTTTTGCTTGCAAGGCTTATTATGATGTGCATTACCGAGAGGGCCCAGAGATACCTCTCCGACACTCGGAGTGACAAATCCTAGTCTTGATCTATGCCAACACCACGAACACTTTCGGAGACACCTGTAGAGCATCTTTATGATCACCCAGTTACGTTATGACGTTTGATAGCACACAAGGTGTTCCTACGGTATTCGGGAGTTGCATAATCTCATAGTCATAGGAACATGTATAAGTCATGAAGAAAGCAATAGCAGTAAAACTAAACGATCATAGTGCTAAGCTAACGGATGGGTCTTGTCCATCACATCATTCTCCTAATGATGTGATCCCGTTGATCAAATGACAACTCATGTCTATGGTTAGGAAACATAACCATCTTTGATCAATGAGCTAGTCTTGTAGAGGCATACTAGGGACACTCTGTTTTGTCTATGTATTCACACATGTACTAAGTTTCCGGTTAATACAATTCTAGCATGAATAATAAACAATTATCATGATATAAAGAAATATAAATAACAACTTTATTATTGCCTCTAGGGCATATTTCCTTCAGTGCCCAATGATGCTGCAACGGGTGAAGCTGCTGAAGATCAAGAGGAACTAGATGATGTGCCCGATGATGATGATTTCCGCCGGGTCATTGTCGATGCAAGGATGCAATGCAAAAGTCAAAATGAGAAGTTGAAGTTCGATCGCATGTTAGAGGATCACAAAAAAGGGTTGTACCCCAATTGCGAAGATGGCAACACAAAGCTCGGTACCGTACTGGAATTGCTGAAGTGGAAGGCACAGAATGCTGTGGCTGACAAAGGATTTGAAAAGCTACTGAAAATATTGAAGAAGAAGCTTCCAAAGGATAACGAATTGCCCGACAGTACATACGCAGCACAGAAGGTCGTACGCCCTTTAGGACTGGAGGTGCAGAAGATACATGCATGCCCTAATGACTGCATCCTCTACCGCGGTGCATACAAGGATCTGAACGCATGCCCGGTATGCGGTGCATTGTGGTATAAGATGAGACGAGATGACCCTGGTGATGTTGACGGCCAGCCCGCCAGGAAGAGGGTTCCTGCGAAGGTGATGTGGTATGCTCCTATAATACCACGGTTGAAACGTCTGTTCAGAAACGGAGATCATGCCAAGTTGATGCGATGGCACAGTGAGGACCATAAGAAAGACGGGAAGTTGAGAGCACCCGCTGACGGGTCGCAGTGGAGAAAAATTGAGAGAAAGTACTGGGAGGAGTTTGCAAAGGACCCAAGGAACGTATGGTTTGCTTTCAGTGCGGATGGCATTAATCCTTTCGGGGAGCAGAGCAGCAATCACTGCACCTGGCACGTGACTCTATGCATGTATAACATTCCTCCTTGGATGTGCATGAAGCGGAAGTTCATTATGATGCCAGTTCTCATCCAAGGCCCTAGGCAACCCGGCAGCGACATTGATGTGTACCTTAGGCCATTAGTTGAAGAACTTTTACAGCTGTGGAATGGAAACGGTGTATGTGCGTGGGATGAGGACAGACAGGAGGAATTTAACCTAAAGGCGTTGCTGTTCGTGACCATCAACGATTGGCCCGCTCTCAGTAACCTTTCAGGACAGACAAACAAAGGATACCACGCATGCACGCACTGTTTAGATGACACTGAAAGTATATACCTGGACAAATGCAGGAAGAATGTGTGCCTGTGCCATCGTCGATTTCTTCCGACCAACCATCAATGTCGAAAGAAAGGCAAGCATTTCAAAGGTGAGGCAGATCACCGGAAGAAGCCCGCCATGCGTACCGGTGATCACGTACTTGCTATGGTCAATGATTTACACGTAATCTTTGGAAAGGGTCCCGGCGCACTAGCTATTCCGAATGACGCTGAGGGACACGCACCCATCTGGAAGAAGAAATCTATATTTTGGGACCTACCCTACTGGAAAGACCTAGAGGTCCCCTCCAATCGACGTGATGCACGTGACGAAGAACCTTTGCTTGAACCTGCTAGGCTTCTTGGACGTGTATGGAAAGACAAAAGATACACCTGAGGCACGGGAGGACCTGCAACGTTTGCGCGAAAAAGACGACATGCCTTCGAAGCAGTATGAAGGTCCTGCCACCTACGCTCTTACGAATGAAGAGAAAGAAATCTTCTTTGAATGCCTGCTCAGTATGAAGGTCCCGACTGGCTTCTCCTTGAATATAAAGGGAATAATAAATATGCCCGAGAAAAAGTTCCAGAACCTAAAGTCCCATGACTGCCACATGATTATGACGAAACTGCTTCCGGTTGCATTGAGGGGGCTTCTACCGGAAAACGTCCGATTAGCTATTGTGAAGCTATGTGCATTCCTCAATGCAATCTCTCAGAAGGTGATCGATCTAGAAATTGTACCAAGGTTAAGGAGTAATGTGGCGTAATGTCTTGTCAGTTTCGAGCTGGTGTTCCCACCATCCTTCTTCAATATCATGACGCATGTCCTAGTTCATCTAGTCGACGAGATTGTCATTCTGGGGCCCGTATTTCTACACAATACGTTTCCCTTTGAGAGGTTCATGGGAGTCCTAAAGAAATATGTCCATAACCACGCTAGGCTAGAAGGAAGCATCTCCATGGGCCATCAAACAGAGGATGTCATCGTGTTTTGTGTTGACTTCATTCCAGGCCTTAATAAGATAGGTCTCCCTAAATTGCGGTATGAGGGGAGACTGACTGGAAAAGGCACGCTTGGAAGGGACTCAATAATATGCAGGGACGGATATTCTTGGTCTCAAGCACACTACACAGTTCTACAGAAGTCTACCTTGGTGACCCCGTATGTCGATGAACACAAGAACAGTCTGCGCTCCAAACACCCGGAGCAGTGCGATGGCTGGATTACACGTGAACACATCAGGACTTTCAACAGTTGGTTGGAAACACGTCTCAAAGGTGGCAACACTATTTGTGATGAGCTGTACTTGTTGTCCAGGGGACCATGTTTGACTGTATTGATTTACAAAGGATACGAGATAAATGGGAATACATTTTACACGATTGACGAAAATCAAACGAGCACCAACCAAAACAGTGGTGTCCGCTTTGATGCAACAACCGAGATGGGAAAGGACACATATTATGGTTACATAGTGGACATATGGGAACTTGACTACAGATATGATTTTAAGGTCCCTTTGTTTAAGTGCAAATGGGTCAATCTGTCAGGAGGCGGGGTACGGATAGACCCACAGTACGGAATGACAACAGTGGATCTGAAAAATCTTGGGTACTCTGACGAACCGTTCATCCTAGCCAATGATGTGGCACATGTTATCTATGTGAAGGACATGTCTACCAGACCGAGAAAAAGAAAAGATAAGGAAGCGAATACATCATATGATGAGCCAAAGCGCCACATAGTTATTTCTAGAAAAAGGGACATCCAGGGAGTGGAGGGCAAGACAGACATGTCTGAAGATTATGAAAAGTTTCATGAAATTCCTCCCTTCAAAGTCAAGGCTGACCCAAGCATCCTGATAAATGATGAAGATTATCCATGGTTACGGCGCAATAAACAAATGACACAAGCGAAGAAAAAGTGAAGACTTTCTTCCGCAACTATTATGATGATACCATGCCAACTTTGTAACAGACGAGTATGATACCATTGACCCAAGCTATGTGTGTGAAATTATGATACCATGCCAACTTTCAACTTTTTCAGAGTTCATTTGAAATGCTTTAATGTCTTATGGTTCGGCCCTCGTAATACCATTAATCCCGGTTCGCTCCTTGTCAACTATGTTCTCACCAAGAACACTCAAGAGGGAAGCCACGTGGGCCATTGGTCCCGGTTCGTCTAGACCTTTTGGTCCCGGTTCCACGCACGAACCGGGACCAATGCGCCTCGCCCCTGGCCCATGACCATTAGTCCCGGTTTGTGCTACAAACCGGGTTCTAAAGGGTTGGTCCTCGTTGCGGTCAGAGTTTAATCCCACCTCGCCAACCGAAGGGCGCTCAAACCGGTTTTTAAGCTCGTCCCTCTCTGCCTTGTTGAGCTCCTCTCAAAGTGAAAATAGATGCCCCTATACAGGGAATTTGACCTAAATTCATAGTGAATTTCTCTGAAATTCATAGCAATTTATTGTGAATTTAGATTGAATTTTCTCTATAGGCGCATCTATGTTCATCTTTCTAGTAAAGTTATTCACAAACTTGTGATTCACACAATTTTTAAAGTATTCAAATTTCAACTATTCAAATTTGAAAACTAATGGCACTAACATAAAGTTTATAATTTTTCTAAAACTAATGGCACTAACAGAAAGTTTATAATTTTGCTGACCTAAAAGCAAAAAAAATTAAAAAATAAAGCAAAAAACAAAAGAAAATAAATAATGCAGAAAACAAAACAAAAAAACTGGAAATAAAAATAAAAATATCAACAATAAGTATTTTGTTGTA
>LR738714.1:860634375-860661045 GCA_902687465.1 Secale cereale | reverse complement strand
ATATATATATATATATATATATATATATATATATATATATATATATATATATATATAATGTATATGTGTATGTATGTGGCTATATGTTTTTGTTCATATGTTGCTATATGTTTTTTTATTTTCATTAGTTTAATTTTTTTCTTCATATGTGATGTGTATGTGTATGTGGCTATAATGTATATGTGTATGTGATGTATATGTGTATGTGGCTAGAATTTGCTAAATATATATGTTAAAAATGTTGTTTGTTCATAGAAAGTTTTTTGTTCATATATACAAAGTTACAATTTTAGAAAAGTTTTATATATGCAAAAGTTACAATTTTAGAAAAAGAAGGATAGGAAAGAAGAAAATAAGAAGAGGAAAGAAAGAAGAAGAGGAGAGGAAGAAGAGGAGAAATAAATAAGAAGAAGAAAAAAGAAGAAAAAGAAGAGGAGAAGAAGAAAGGAATAGAGGCTATTTTCTCTTCTTCTCCTCTATTCCTTTCTTCTTCTCCTCTTTTTTTTTCTTCTTTTTTCTTCGATCTTCTCCTCTAGCTATTCCTTTCTTCTTCTCCTCTTTTTATTTCTTCTTCGTTTTCTTATGTTTTATCGGGTCTGTCGTCGTCGATATACCCCTCCCGATAACTTCAACATGAGGGGGGGGGGTCGATATACCCCCTCCCCAATAATATTATTTTCCCATGTACGTATGTCGTGTCGATATAAACTCCCGATAACTTCAACACATGGGGGGGTCGATATACCCTCTCTCGATAACTTCAACGCGAGGGGCGGTCGATATACCCCCTCTCGATAACTTCAACACGGTGGGGGGGAGGGGTCTGTCGTCGTCGATATACACCCTCCCTGATAACATTATTTTCTCGTGTATGTATCTCGTCATTGTCGATATTACCCCCTCCTTGAAGCGTTCTCGAGGCCACCCTAACCGTTGAAGCGTTGTCGAGGCCACCCGAAATCATAGAGAAGCAGCTTCGAGGCCACAAATTAATATATATGATTCCTTACTGTGATTAGCTAGCTAGTTCTACATTTGCCATTAATATATCCATCTGTCATGTTTGAATAATAATTGCCATGTTGTAAATATTTGTAGAAATTATGGACGACACCCCCCGAGACGAAGCACAAGAAGCGTTATTGCTGGACATAATCGCAAACGGACGTGATGCCGTCTTGTCGTTTCTCAACGAGACCGATGATCTGCTGGAAAGAGAGGATGAAGAAGCAGGCTATGATTATGATGGCATTGGTGACCCAATGTAGGTGCAAGAAGTAGATCATGAGGACGGCTCCGGTGACCCAATGCCGGTGCAAGAAGGAGACCGTGATGACGGCTCCGGTGACCGAACCGAGTCCGGCCAGGTGTATATATTAGTTAAGCCTGTTCTGACTAGTTAATTGATGCATTCATTGTTTTGGTATGTACACATATTAATTAGCTCTCGTCTTTGTTCTTTTTTCTAGCCCTCCGGATCGAGCACAACTTCGGTAAGGAGACAAGGCCCGAAGAAAAAGTTGAGCTCAGATGAAAAGTTTCAGATCACAGAAATCGCGCGCACCGGCCAACCGATTGAACCCATCCGGACAAAGAACGCATTTGTTGCTCAGTGCGGGGTTCTGGTTAGGGACAAGATCCCGATCAGCATCCAGAAATGGTTAAAGCCGGCTATAGAAGACCTAAGGTGTCTTATGTCACTGATATGCAGAAAGATGATCTTTGGACTGAGCTGAAGTCAAATTTCACCCTACCGCCAGAGGATGATCCGGTGAAGCCAGTTAAAGAGCAATTAATCAAGTCTTTTGCTCTTACGAAGATGGCAGACCTATTCAGGAGGTGGAAGAAACACCTGAATAATTTTGTCCGAAAAAAAGAGACACCAGAATTCAAGGGCATATATGAGAAGATCAGAGATGATTGGCCCGCATTTGTGGCCTACAAGACATCGGAAAAGAGTAAGAAGATGTCGGCGACAAACAAGCAAAATGCTGCAAAGAAGAAGAATCACCATCACACGGGGTCAGGTGGCTACCTCAGGGCCCGGCCTAAGTGGGCCAAGGCTGTGAATGATCTGCTTGATAAAGGGATCGAACCAGAGACAATGAACTGGCCAGACCGTTGCCGGACTTGGTTCTTCGGGGCTGGCGGAACCTTGGACCCTGTATCAGGGAGGTGCATTTGGACAGACAAGAAATTGGAAATACCAGTCAAGAAGCTTCAGCACTATATCAAAGCAACGCAGCAAGGGACGTTCGTTCCCGACAGAGAGAACGACGAGCTCACAATGGCCCTCGGGAATCCTGAGCACCCTAGACGAACACGAGGCATGCCAGGCTCCGTTCCGTGGAGTGCTGGGTTTCCGGACGCAAGCGGTTACAAATGCCACGAGAGGAGGAAGAAAGTGCAGCAGACTGAACTACACGCGTTGCATGCTAGGGTACAAGCGATAGAGGAACGAGAAGCAGATCGCAGCAAAAGAACTGCCGAAGCTTCCCCCGAAGCTACCCCGCCATCTCAGCGGAGAAGCAGCGTGGCTTCCACCGAGCTACTTCAGCCGGAGCATGTCTTGACAGCTCCTGCCAGCTATCCCGTGGACGCTATAACGGAGTCTCAAAATTGCTACCTTATGACACAATGGATTAATATGAAGGTCAAGCCGGCTGTTGGCTCTGTTTATCCTACTGGACCAGGCGCAACTTTTCACTGCCGGTCGATTCCAGAAGGATATGCTAGGGTGATGGTGGATGAAATAACGGAGGGATTTGAGGACCTCCAGCTTGACCACCCTACCGGTGAAGGGGAGACTCGGCTGGGTTCTTCTCTGAAGACTCCATGCCTATGGCGGAAGGACATCATCAACCTTCTGAACTGGACGCCTCCTCCTCCTCGTCCTCCTCCGGCGAGTCAGGGCACTCCGCCTCCTCCACCGCCTCCTCCTCCGGCGAGTGACGATCAGGGCACTAGGCCGGCACCTTCTCCGGCGCGTGGCGGCACTCCGCCTCCTTCTCCACCTGCGCCGGCGCGCCCGAGCAGCCAGCCTACTCCTTCTCCGCCTCGTTAGCAAGGGCGGAAGAGACCCGCCGCCGCTCTGGCTGCTCCGGCGTGTTGTATTCCTTCTCCTCCGCCGCGCAAGCAAGGAAAGAAGACAGCCGCTCTGTCTGGTCTGCCGTCGTCTAGCAGTACAGCCAGAGGTGGAAGGCAATACAGATTCGGTCCTTCTCTCACGCCTCTAGAGAAGTTACCATACGAGAGGTCCGACGAGGAAAATGCGAAGATCGCTAAAGCCGAAGTGAAGAACTGGCTTGAAGGGTTGAAAGCACAAAGACATCCACCTTCAGAGGAGAAGATAGATCCGGTGAAAGCAAAGCGCACTCTGGCTGCCCTAAAGAAACCAGCGAAGTGTCCGCCGAAAGACAACTATGACCGCATTATTGAAAAGTCATTTCACGAAGCGAAGCAGTCGGGAAGTACTAGAAGTGATCAAAGGTTAGCAGAAGGACGAGCTGGGAAACAATTTGCCCAGCTTGGCGAACAAGCGGACCAATTGTGCCCCCCGCTCAAGGTGTCTAGCGACATCGTCTCTAATGATCCGAGGATGGTGCCCGGTTATAGAAATCTTGGAGATTACATGCCCGACGATGTACATTATGATTTCTTGGAGGTGCAGATACAAAGATACGAGTACGGGAAGCCTCTCGTCAAAGATGAAAGATCTCTATCAACGATGATGCGAAGATTGCATGATTGGTACTTGAAAATCTGCAGAGAGTCTGGGGGGAGGGATAGTTTTTATGTGAGAGTTAAAAAGGAGCATGACCTCATTGTAATTGAACTGTTGCCTATTCCATTTGAGGAGTTCTTTCAATTTTTCAATCAATTGGCCCTCGATAAAGCAACGGTCACCTGCTACTGTCTGTAAGTAGTACTACTTCTGTCATTTAGTCTCTCTATATAGCTCAGCTCTTTCATTGCATGTATTTATAATTATCCTCACTATATTATACAGATTGAAGATCGTCGAATTGAAGAAAAGACAAGTCGGTGATATTGGGTTCATTAACACATATCTCATAGATGCAACTGAGCTTAAATTGCGTGCCCCAAATACCGAGGCCAACTTGCTTCGATCGTTGGTAGTAAATGTGTCACATCCCTAGTTCAAGCCATGTGGTCCTTGCCTGTTCATCATGTCATCATGTTTAATTTTTTTGTTAAACTTGAAATGGGGATTGTTCAAACCCTAGCACTTTAAATCTCAAATAGGTCCAGTCAAAAAAAAATTGCATTCAATGTTTCCAAAATGTTCCTATAATTTGTTGGATATTTTTGGCAAGGCTTTTGCAGCAAACCAAAAATAATGGACATTTCTGTAGAATATTTTGGGCATGGAATTTAATTTATTATTATATTTGAGTTTGGAACTATATTCATAATATATAGAATATATTTTCAAATAACTTTGAAATGTTTTATGTGCTTTGGAAAGGTCCATCTAGCAACATAAAATTATTCAGAGGAGTTTTTGGCATTGTTTGAAATTGTTTAAATTTCAAAACAGTGGCAAAAGAAATTAATAAAGAAAGCAAAATAGAAAACAGAAACTATTTTAAGAAAATGAGAGAGAGAGCACCTACCTGGCCTTACCTGGCCGGCCCAACTGGCAGCCCAGCCCACCTGGGCTTCCCCTGCCAGTCGTCCCTGTCCTCACGCCTGGAGGACAGGGGAGTGTGGTCGATGCGCGCCGGCCACGCGCCGCGCCACCTCCTGCTTCCCGCCGCTGCCGACACGCCTGGTTGCCCTGGACGAACGCCACGCGCACCCCTGGAACCCCCTCGACCTCCCCCCTCACTCGCTACTCTCCCCTCCCTCCTCTGTCTCTCACTCACGCGGCGACCGAACGAAGCCGTCGCCGCCGACGAGCTCCACCATGACCACAGCCCTCCCCACGCCCCCGCAAGGTGCCCACGAGCTTCGCCTCGTCCCTCTCTTCCTCCTCGCCAAGCCGCCCGACGCCAGGAAGCCCCGAACGCCCTCGCCACCGTCTTCTTCAACCTTCGGCCGCCGTCGACCTCGCCGGCGATTCGCGGCAACCAACGCCTCCCCGGCCCCTCCGTCTGCACCAGCCGAACCGCCGTGAGCCACTGAACCTTTTCCCTCCTTCCTTTCCTTCGCGCGCCCCGTAGCCGCCGCCCCCTTCCTCACCGTCGCCGGCCGCCGCTGACCCTGTCACCGCCGTGGCCCCAGCCGCCTCTGTCCGTTTTTGAGCATGTCATCGCACTCACCGTGCTCCCAGGAGCCGAGCGCACGCACCACTTCCTCCCCTAGCGCACCCCAACCCCAAACCCGACGGTGCCCGAACTCCGGCCGCCGCGGCCGAGCTCATTGCTCCCGCCTCCGGCCACCCCAGTCGCTGACTCCGGTCCCATCGGATGCGGAAGAGCGCCAGCTACGCGTAGAGACCACCCGTGCCTCAAGCCGTGGCCTGCAGCGCCGCCCCGATCAACTCCGGTGAGCCACCGCCGTGTTCTCTGGTCACCGGCGCCTGTCGCCGACGTGGCCTTTTTAATTAGAGCCTAACCACCCCAGTAATCACGCCCTAGTGCCACTGCCATGTGGGCCCAGTGCGTCAATTAATTTGCTTAATTTCTTCTGTTTAGTTTAGTACTAATCCCGTGGACCCACATGATAGTATGGACTTTGGTCAAGTCAATGTTGACCGGTCCCACCTGTCATACACACAAACCAGCCCCAGTCACTGACCGGTGGAGCCCACTGGTCAGGATTGACTTGGACCAGCCTCTGCTGACTGCTGACCTCACAGTGACGTCATGCTGACGCAATAATTATTTTTTGGAATTTTAAATAAATCAGAAATGAATTATTTATTTCAGAAAATAGCCAAAACTTCTAAAAATCATAGAAAATAGTCCCTAACTCAGATGAAAATAATTTATATATGAAAATTGATCAGAAAAATCCAAGGAATCTGTTTATGGCATTTTCATGCATGTTTGAATAACTTACAGCCACTGTTTAGGGCAATTTGAATAAATGGCATTTGAATAATCACATATGGAGTTTGAATTTGAACCTTTGGTTCAAACCAACTTCATTTAATTTGGTTGCTAGTTGCATTAGGCCAAACCACATCATATTGCCATGTCATGCTCATGCATCATATTGTTGCATTGCATTGATTGTGTTCTTTCTCTGTTTGTCGATTTTGTCCCCTCTCAGTAGACGACGTTCCGACGATGTGATCGATGACACCGATGAAGACTCACTGATATCTTCAGAAGTGCCAGGCAAGCAGAACCCCCTTGTTCATTCCGATACAATCCCACTCTCTCGCTCCTGCTCTCCTTACTGCATTAGGACAACAACGTTTCAACTGTTACCTGCTGCGGTAGTTGAACCCCTTTCCTCTGCATGACCTGTCATTGCCACAGTAAATAGTTGAAACCCACTAGCATGAGTAGGAGTTGTTTGAGCCATGTTGTGCCTACTCATCCATGTTTTCTGGTTATGCCTGCTATTGCTTAGAGTTGTGTCAGGTCTGATTCATCGGGGATGAATCGGGAAATTATGAACATGTCCTACTATTGAGAGCTAAGTGTGTGAACACGATTTGGTAAAGGTAGCGGTGAGAGGCCATGTAGGAGTACATGGTGGGTTGTCTCACTGGAACCGTCCATAAGAACTGAGTTCTGTGTAAGTTGTCCAATGACAAAGCTACTACCACACATTGGGATCCTTAATTGACCCTCTCGACTTATTAATCAACTCGATCTCTGTCCAGGAGTTGCAACTAGTTTCTGGCGCTTGTAGGTAGTGTTAGTAGTCTACCAAGTGGCACCCGGTACAGGTGGGCTTGGGTCAGACTAGGCACCGTGGCACGGTGTACCGACCGCCCGTTTGGTGATGCGGGAACCCTGTACACATCGTTTGGGGCCGTGAGCGACACCCCGGCCGAATCTCCCCATGGATGGAACCCGAATAGGCGATAAACCTGGACGAGAGACTTGTGTGGTTAGTCAGGTCGTGGCCGACACCCTCGCCAGGCCTCCGCTTGAAGGTTGCCGAGATACATGACGTGTACATGGCGATAAGTGGCGAGAGCGTGTGTGAAGAAGTACACCCCTGCAGGGTTAACATGATCTATTCGAATAGCCGGGTCCGCGGATATGGACTTCTTGGATACTTACGTGGTACATAGACAATCGAAAGTGGATACTATAAAATGCGCAAGATAAGCGTGAGTGCTATGGATGGCCTTCTCGTAGGGAGACGGGAGCGGGTCCATAGTGGCGTATTGATTGGTGAATATGTGGACTCGTGTGCGCCACCTCAAAAGAGTTACTTGCAGTCGTAGTTCAGGACAGCCACGAGTCAAAGCTGGCTTGCGGTAGTCAAACTCCACTACCCCTTTGTTGATACTGATGCATATGTAGTTAGTTCTGATGTAAGTCTTGCTGAGTACTTTTGTACTCACGTTTGCTTAATTTATGTTTTTGCAGAGAGACTTCAGTCTCGCTAGTGGTTCCGCGTGGACTTCGACGTTTAGCTTGTTACCTCAGCTACGGTCTTGTGCCCTTAGGAGGGTCTTGTAGATAGTCAGGCTTCTCAGCCTTTTTCATTTGTAGTTGTCTGCACTCAGACATGTTATGCTTCCGTTGCCTGTATGCTCTGTATGTTGGGTCATGTGACCTCTGATTGTAATAAATGCTATGATGGCTCTTCTGGGCCTTTATCTATATGAGTTGTTGAGTTATGTTGTGATGCCATGTTGTACAGCACATACTTGCATGTTATGCGTACGTGTAACGTGTATTGCTATGTGTGGGATCCGACACCTAGTTGTTTACCTTTGGTAGCCTATCTTACAGGGAAATGTCTCCTAGTGATTCCACTAAGCCTTGGTAGCTTGCTACTGCTCCGGAACACTCAGGCTGGCCGGCATGTGTCCTTCTTCGTTCCTGTGTCTGTCCCTTAGGGGAAATGTCACACGTTGTTCCTTTAAGTCCTTGTAGCTTGCTACGACTTGGGTTCATACGTTGATGACCGACACGTTCGTTGCTGGGTCATGTATGCCTGTCTCTGTAATTTAGTGCCACTTTTGGTTTATAACTAGTCATGTCGGCCCGGGTTCTCTGTCATATGGATGCTAGCGACACTATCATATCCGTGTGCCAAAATACGCAAACGGTCCCGGGCCAGGTAAGGTGGCACCCGTGGGGATACCGTGCGTGAGGCCACAAGGTGATATGGTGTGTTACAGGCTAGACCTGTGTGACTTAGGATCGGGGTCCCGACAGCTTTGGTATCAGAGCCTGACTGCCTGTAGGATTAGCAAGCCAAACTGGTCGAAGTCATGTCTAGAAACTCTTTAGGTATATAAGGGAATTGATTGTGGAAGGGAACGTAAGGCTCTTTTTACTCCTTTACCACATGACCTTCTGATCTGAGTCATCTTCTCCTTTTCTACGGGGATTAAGAACTAGGATTCTCGTTCTATTTATCAGGATCACGTTATTGTGAATTCAACCCTCAGTTCAGTTTCTACTACTTCTGTTTGTTCAATTGTTGATCTCAGAACCTTGACATTATGATGTTGAGTGGTTATGCTATCTTGTGCATCAGTCTCAAAAGTATTTTCGAGCATTTACAGCCGTTATGCTGTCCGAGTCATCCCAGGTTTCTAAATAATCGGATGCATTTGCAAACCATTCCTATCTGTTCTTAATGTCCTTTTAAGCCAGATTAACCACACTAGTCGGTATGTTGAGGTACTTCGTTGCCACGACATATAGGTTGGAGCTACTACTATGACCCGGTAATGCAGCAATACTTTGTATCCTCAGTGTGATGATTCTGATCATCATTCTCAAAGCATCCCGTGATGCCATTTAGTTAGTAGGCATCCTACCCCTGGGTTCTTGAACCCGAGCTTCACCCTACTTACTTCATGTTGATAGTATTTGCTCGTTCCTTTAGGATATTAGTAACCTTGTGATAGTCCTCGAGGTCTGTGGTATGTCGTTCTTCCAATACCATGAACCATCATGGCAGAAGTTCTTCCGAACCAAAGATCACAACCTGAGTGCTCTCGAGTAGTACTCCGTTCATATTGTGACTCTGCCAATCTTACCTTTCTGCATGGGTTATCCGGAAGAAATATGTTGAACTCGTTCGACATGTTAATCTATGCATCCACAACTCAGGAAGTTATATGTTCCTTGAGTTGTCTCCTTCGTCTTTGTATTATGACCCTCGTCTATCAGTTGATAGTCAGGAGTAGTCGTGCACTTGTGTTAATCAATGCCTTTTACTCTTGAGGTCCGTCAAGCCATTCTATTCCGGAATGACTAGGAGAAACAAACTCCAGTACCTTATCCATATCCACGATTGGGTCAAAGAAGTTGTACCTCATAGATGAAGAATGTTAAACCATCTTCTAATCTGTTCTACCTTGGAGTATTACCATCTTTATATCAAGAATGTCATGGGAATTGCACATCATCCTATGAACTCCTGATACAGCAATACTTCTCACCATCGTCGTTCATTCCACGGTCTTCACGTTGTTATAACCGGAATGCTGACAAGTGAATTGTGATGTGTGAAATCAATACTCCTAGCAACTATGTTGCTTGGTAGTTAAATGGACGATAATCTCATTCTTAGCATGATGGTTACCGAATCACCATCCTAAGATTGATCGTGCTACCTAGTCCACTCTCCTGGTGCACTCCTTGATTGATGAGTTAGGATTTTGTTAAGTCCTTGCTCATTTGATCCTATCATCTTGCCTTGAAAAGCAAGATTGTTCTCGAGCTTAATAACATATCGGTGGTTCGTGATTTTCTGAATATCTTCTCGGAAGTATTACCAGGTTGTCACCTAACCGCTATGTTGAGCTCGTGATCAAGTTGGTTTCTTGTAAACCACCCTTTCTCCAAGAATCTGTGTTGGATACCCCGAACTAGTTGGTTAAGCTAAACAACAACTTGGAGAGTTGGAAGATAAAAGCTTAACCCACATAGCTCACTCCAAAGGGATATCTTGTGTGTGTATTGAAGATAGATGATATCTTCTCTGATTGATCCTCGTGATCATTTGTGGATCTATTGTCTTGTCCAAACTTTGATTTGAGTATGGGTTATCGTCAAGTCAAATTAGAACCAACGATATTCGTTATGTTGTCTTACTCATGGTCGTTCCCTTGAGCATACACCATTATATCTTTTGGGTCTGACCAATGCTATCACTTTGATCACGTAGTCATGGAATTCCATTTTATGGAAGCCTGGATGAATTGTTGTTGAGCCCACCAGCAACATTGTTATCTTCTCCATGATCTATGTTGCACATCCAGTTAGTATTGGAAACTTTTATAAGCGTTATCTTCATGGCCGTTCGTGAAGCATATGTACGGAAGAAAGAAGTGACTTCCTCAAATTCATGAGCATTTGATGAAAGTTGTCACCGTGAATGCGAGAAAGTTGTTTTGCTTCCTGTGGAATCATCCCAAATCAGTCATGCATACGTGCGAAGTATTCTGTGGTTTGGAGACTTGCAACCTTCACTCTATATGTATTCCTAGCACACCAAGCCACTGATTGATTATTCTAGGAGAAGAAGTTCCTTCTTAAGGTCCGGATGGTTCCCCAACCCGAACTCGGTAGTGTTTCATTGTAAGACTACTACGTGATCATGGTTGTCTTGGGCAACGTGTTCACAGGTACGTAGCAGAACCAGCTCATGTTTTGGAGCTTACTACCGCAGTCCATTTTCCAAGAATCTCGCAACGCCGTCTCGTCGATTTGTGTTGCAAACCTTCATTTTCCTTCCTAGACTTGATGAGTCTGGAATTTCTTGACACCAGCCAGATCTGAATCTCAGGCAGATATGATGGTTGGAGCATTCTCCAAGAACTATAATATTGGTCTCTCGATAACCGGTAAAGTGGATGATGTGGCCAACACACCAGCCAGAAGACCTATTTTTGTAAGGACTTCGTAGGATTTACTTCCTAGTTGCTTCTTATGGATTCTTGTGCTCCCGAAGTCCGACCTTTATTTGACGTTCTAGATACCAAACCATTATAATAAATGGGTTGTGCTAGCACATCAAGGAGAACATTAGAAGCGGAGTGCTAAATGTCTCTCGGTCGATCATCCAGATCTTGCCCTTGGCTCTGCTAAGGTTAAATCTGAGAAAGTGTTATCTCCCTTTGCATCTGCATCCTCCATTACCGTTCATCATGGTAGTATGTGGTGTTGCCGGGATCCTTGACACGGATATCGGTAAAACCTTGATGAATATGGGAATGCTCAAGTTCTTGAGAGCACGCACAAGCACTAGGTGTTGTCACCGGCACTAACCGGGATTGCTCCCAGTGTTTCTGATTATGCTATAACCTCTCAAAGAGTAGATTCACTCTCTACTGTTGGGTTTCTCCCAGTTACCAGAATCATTCCCAGCATTTGCATTTTGTTCCCAGCTTGCACCGCCAATGTGCCAACTTGCCATGGATCCCATCCATTTCCGGTGATAAGCAAAATCAACCTTGGCATTGTCCTTACAAGGTAGTCCACATCATCCATTCTAACCCGAGAATGTCATTATCTCGAACTCCGTCAAACGATCGATTGTGTTGCCTCAGGCTGGTATAGGGAATTTCAATGATCTCTATATCAAAAGTAATTCTTTTTGCCACTTAAGAGAATAATTCTACGAGTCACCTTCTCTAAGGTGACCCGTTTGGTGACATCGATCACCATCTTCTTAGGTGTGGAATTATTGCCTACCAAGTGAACCTTCATCATTTGTTCACTCCATTCATTTGGATGTGTATTCCGTGTCTCAGCTCAAGAGATGCTTCAATGTCTCACTCCATAAGTTGATCTTGAGTTTCTCGATCTTCGGGAAGATCGATTTCTGCAGAGTATGACTCCGTTATCATCTGGTTGGATGAAGATCTCAAAATAGGATGACAAGATCAATATGATGCAATAAATCAACATCTCCGAGAAGAGGAATTTTGGATCCTGAAGATTGTGCTAGTTTGTGTCCCCTCTGATTTCTTAGCCTACGCCTGAATCTCGGGGCGAGATTCTTGTTTTAGTGGGGGTGAGTTGTCACATCCCTAGTTCAAGCCATGTGGTCCTTGCCTGTTCATCATGTCATCATGTTTAATTTTTTGTTAAACTTGAAATGGGGATTGTTCAAACCATAGCACTTTAAATCTCAAATAGGTCCAGTCAAAAAAAATTGCATTCAATGTTTCAAAATGTTCCTATAATTTGTTGGATATTTTTGGCAAGGCTTTTGCAGCAAACCAAAAATAATGGACATTTCTGTGGAATATTTTGGGCATGGAATTTAATTTATTATTATATTTGAGTTTGGAACTATATTCATAATATATAGAATATATTTTCAAATAACTTTGCAATGTTTTATGTGCTTTGGAAAGGTCCATCTAGCAACATAAAATTATTCAGAGGAGTTTTTGGCATTGTTTGAAATTGTTTAAATTTCAAAACAGTGGCAAAAGAAATTAATAAAGAAAGAAAAATAGAAAACAGAAACTATTTTAAGAAAATGAGAGAGAGAGCACCTACCTGGCCTTACCTGGCCGGCCCAACTGGCAGCCCAGCCCACCTGGGCTTCCCCTGCCAGTCGTCCCTGTCGTCACGCCAGGAGGACAGGGGAGTGTGGTCGCTGCGCGTCGGCCACGCGCCGCGCCACCTCCTGCTTCCCGCCGCTGCCGACGCGCCTGGTTCCCCTGGACGAACGCCACGCGCACCCCTGGAACCCCCTCGACCTCCCCCCTCACTCGCTACTCTCACCTCCCTCCTCTGTCTCACTCTCACGCGGCAACCGAACGAAGCCGTCACCGCCGACGAGCTCCACCGTGACCACAGCCCTCCCCACGCCCCCGCAAGGTGCCCACGAGCTTCGCCTTGTCCCTCTCTTCCTCCTCGCCAAGCCGCCCGACGCCAGGAAGCCCCGAACGCCCTCGCCACCGTCTTCTTCAACCTTCGGCCGCCGTCGACCTCGCCGGCGATTCGCGGCAAGCAACGCCTCCCCGGCCCCTCCGTCTGCACCAGCCGAACCGCCGTGAGCCACTGAACCTTTTCCCTCCTTCCTTTCCTTCGCGCGCGCCCCGTAGCCGCCGCCCCCTTCCTCACCGTCGCCGGCCGCCGCTGACCCTGTCACCGCCGTGGCCCCAGCCGCCTCTGTTCGTTTTTGAGCATGTCATCGCACTCACCGTGCTCCCAGGAGCCGAGCGCACGCACCACTTCCTCCCCTAGCGCACCCCAACCCCAAACCCGACGGTGCCCGAACTCCGGCCGCCGCGGCCGAGCTCATTGCTCCCGCCTCCGGCCACCCCAGCCGCTGACTCCGGTCCCATCGGATGCGGAAGAGCGCCAGCTACGCGTAGAGACCACCCGTGCCTCAAGCCGTGGCCTGCAGCGCCGCCCCGATCAACTCCGGCGAGCCACCGCCGTGTTCTCTGGTCGCCGGCGCCTGTCGCCGACGTGGCCTTTTTAATTAGAGCCTAACCACCCCAGTAATCACGCCCTAGTGCCACTGCCATGTGGCCCCAGTGCGTCAATTAATTTGCTTAATTTCTTCTGTTTAGTTTAGTACTAATCCCGTGGACCCACATGCCAGTTTTGACTTTGGTCAAGTCAATGTTGACCGGTCCCACCTGTCATGCACACAAACCAGCCCCAGTCACTGACCGGTGGAGCCCACTGGTCAGGTTTGACTTGGACCAGCCTCTGCTGACTGCTGACCTCACAGTGACGTCATGCTGACGCAATAAGTATTTTTTGGAATTTTAAATAAATCAGAAATGAATTATTTATTTCAGAAAATAGCCAAAACTTCTAAAAATCATAGAAAATAATCCCTAACTCAGATGAAAATAATTTATATATGAAAATTGATCAGAAAAATCCAAGGAATCTGTTTATGGCGTTTTCATGCATGTTTGAATAACTTACGGCCACTGTTTAGGGCAATTTGAATAAATGGCATTTGAATAATCACATATGGAGTTTGAATTTGAACCTTTGGTTCAAACCAACTTCATTTAATTTGGTTGCTAGTTGCATTAGGCCAGACCACATCATATTGCCATGTCATGCTCATGCATCATATTGTTGCATTGCATTGATTGTGTTCTTTCTCTGTTTGTCGATTTTGTCCCCTCTCAGTAGACGACGTTCCGACGATGTGATCGATGACACCGATGAAGACTCACTGATATCTTCAGAAGTGCCAGGCAAGCGGAACCCCCTTGTTCATTCCGATACAATCCCACTCTCTCGCTCCTGCTCTCCTTACTGCATTAGGACAACAACGTTTCAACTGTTACCTGCTGCGGTAGTTGAACCCCTTTCCTCTGCATGACCTGTCATTGCCACAGTAAATAGTTGAAACCCACTAGCATGAGTAGGAGTTGTTTGAGCCATGTTGTGCCTACTCATCCATGTTTTCTGGTTATGCCTGCTATTGCTTAGAGTTGTGTCAGGTCTGATTCATCGGGGATGAATCGGGAAATTATGAACATGTCCTACTGTTGAGAGCTAAGTGTGTGAACACGATTTAGTAAAGGTAGCGGTGAGAGGCCATGTAGGAGTACATGGTGGGTTGTCTCACTGGAACCGTCCCTAAGAACTGAGTTCTGTGTAAGTTGTCCAATGACAAAGCTACTATGACGCATTGGGATCCTTAATTGACCCTCTCGACTTATTAATCAACTCGATCTCTGTCCTGGAGTTGCAACTAGTTTCTGGCGCTTGTAGGTAGTGTTAGTAGTCTACCAAGTGGCACCCGGTACAGGTGGGCTTGGGTCAGACTAGGCACCGTGGCACGGTGTACCGATCGCCCGTTTGGTGATGCGGGAACCCTGTACACATCGTTTGGGGCCGTGAGCGACACCCCGGCCGGATCTCCCCACGGATGGAACCCGAATAGGCGATAAACCTGGACGAGAGACTTGTGTGGTTAGTCAGGTCGTGGCCGACACCCTCGCCAGGCCTCCGCTTGAAGGTTGCCGAGATACATGACGTCTACATGGCGGTAAGTGGCGAGAGCGTGTGTTAAGAAGTACACCCCTGCAGGGTTAACATGATCTATTCGAATAGCCGTGTCCGCGAATATGGACTTCTTGGATACTTACGTGGTACATAGACAATCGAAAGTGGATACTCTAAAATGTGCAAGATAAGCGTGAGTGCTATGGATGGCCTTCTCGTAGGGAGACGGGAGCGGGTCCATAGTGGCGTATTGATTGGTGAATATGTGGACTCGTGTGCGCCACCTCAAAAGAGTTACTTGCAGTCGTAGTTCAGGACAGCCACGAGTCAAAGCTGGCTTGCTGCAGTCAAACTCCACTACCCCTTTGTTGATACTGATGCATATGTAGTTAGTTCTGATGTAAGTCTTGCTGAGTACTTTTGTACTCACGTTTGCTTAATTTATGTTTTTGCAGAGAGACTTCAGTCTCGCTAGTGGTTCCGCGTGGACTTCGATGTTTAGCTTGTTACCTCAGCTACGGTCTTGTGCCCTTAGGAGGGTCTTGTAGATAGTCAGGCTTCTCAGCCTTTTTCATTTGTAGTTGTCTGCACTAAGACATGTTATGCTTCCGTTGCCTGTATGCTCTGTATGTTGGGTCATGTGACCTCTGATTGTAATAAATGCTATGATGGCTCTTCTGGGCCTTTATCTATATGAGTTGTTGAGTTATGTTGTGATGCCATGTTGTACAGCACATACTTGCATGTTATGCGTACGTGTAACGTGTATTGCTATGTGTGGGATCCGACACCTAGTTGTTTACCTTTGGTAGCCTATCTTACAGGGAAATGTCTCCTAGTGATTCCACTGAGCCTTGGTAGCTTGCTACTGCTCCGGAATACTCAGGCTGGCCGGCATGTGTCCTTCTTCGTTCCTGTGTCTGTCCCTTAGGGGAAATGTCACGCATTGTTCCTTTAAGTCCTTGTAGCTTGCTACGACTTGGGTTCATACGTTGATGACCGACACGTTCGTTGCTGGGTCATGTATGCCTGTCTCTGTAATTTAGTGCCACTTTTGGTTTATAACTATTCATGTCGGCCCGGGTTCTCTGTCATATGGATGCTAGCGACACTATCATATCCGTGTGCCAAAATACGCAAACGGTCCCGGGCCAGGTAAGGTGGCACCCGTGGGGATACCGTGCTTGAGGCCGCAAAGTGATATGGTGTGTTACAGGCTAGACCTGTGTGACTTAGGATCGGGGTCCCGACAAAATGAAAGCAAAGATATAATACTCTTTCCTTACAACTTCAAGTGAGTGTTACTATCTTGTGCATATTCGGTTTCCCTTATATATTAGTCAAGGTTATAGTAATGTAATTGATGAGTTAATGCATGCGTGTGCAGCTTCCACTATATTCTCCTAGAGATTAAGCTTGAGCAGGGAGTAGTAACTGTCTTCGACTCTAAACGAAAAGATCCCCAGGAGTATGCAGACATGACTCAAATGCTCGAGAAGTAACTTAAATCGATCATTATCCACCATGCATATCAACAACTTTGTTCATTTCTGATATCAAGTAATTGTTTTCTTTGTCTGGCAGGGTTTGGAAAAAATTCACCAGAAAGCTCCAGGACTGCCGAAGCAGCTGGAATTTAGACACCCGAAAGTAAGTACAATAGTTGCATGTTCCGTGCATCTCCTATTGATTCAAGCGCTAGTTCCATCAATACCATTTGGCATTCTTGCTTATCAGTTTGATTGACCTCTATTTCTTGTAAAGTGGTTGTGGCAGGAACAATGGAATGATTTCTGTGGATACTACGTTTGCGAGTCCAACCACCACACGACCTGTGAGCGGGGCTACTCTGACGAACAATTTGAAGTGCGCAAGCAATAATATTCACAATTTTATTTCATTACCATCATTTGTGTTGAGTTTCATTTATTCATATATATATGTATTGACCCCCTTCTTCAAATTAGATCTTTCGGATGCGGGATGTACTCCTACCATCAGATCAAATGCGAGCAATTCAAGAGGAATTGACCACGTGATCGCTGAAGACGGAGAATACTATGTGGACCATGCGTCCGTATTATAGGAGATTATATTTGTAAGAGATAATTATTGTATATATATATATATATAGGGTGGGTCTATTGTCATAACACCCCTTAAGACCTTATTCTCCTAACAAAAGGCCTTATTCTCATAACACCCCTCCCCCACCCCTCCCCGCCTCCTAGCGCCAGCGCCCCGACGCCGACGTCCTCCCCCACCCCTCCCCGCCTCCTAGCGCGGGAGCGCCCAGGCGGCCGACGGCCAGCGTCCTCGCCAATCCCTCCCCCGCCTTCTAGCGCGGGAGCGCACGGCGGCCGGCGGGCAGCGTCCTCCCCCACCCCTCCCCGCATCCTAGCGCGGGGGCGCACGGCGGACGGCGGCAGGCGTCCTCTCCCCACCCCTCCCCCGCCTCCTAGCGCCGGAGTGCACGGCGGCCGGCGGCCGGCGTCCTGCACCTCACCTCCACCACCTCCCCCCGCCTCGTAGCGGCAGCGGAGCGCCCGCCAAAACGGCCGGCGATGCAGTCCGTCGGGGACGAAATTTCCGCGGCGGCGTTTAGGAAGCGACGCCGCACCTCACCTTCGCCCCAACAACACCTGGAGGGTCCGCCCCTGAAGCATCCAGCCTCAGCCGTGCATGACAGGGGGAAGCGAACTGCAACGTCGACTACTACATCGCATTCGTCCTGGATGCGAACTGCAATGGTTCACGTCCAGCCTTCTCCCGCAACAATGGCCAAGGTGGAAAAAGCGCATGAGTTCCTGCAGCGGAGGTGGACTGCACGACAACAGCAGCAAGAGCTGCATCTGCAGAAGGAGGGAACTGCATATAAGGTAAGAAAATCAACATACCAACCCCCCCATCCAGTTTGCAGTGTCGTTTTTATACACATGCAGTCCCCCATCTTGCGTCGACTGCAGTCACGTGTGTCTCCAAAAAGTAGAAAATCAGAAAAGGATAGTTCGAAAAATAAAAGACGCTGTATGGATCAAAATTGCAGTCCACATTGACTAAAAAAGTAGAGCGCTGTTACTAGAGCTGAAGTGCATTGTTTCTTCACGTTAACTAGCAGTGCCCCTGCTGTAGAATGACACATTGAAAGTGCAAATCCTTACCATTTGCAAAAATATAATGATATATAGAACGAAAGATGCAGTTCATTTCATTGTTGACATGCATAAAAAAAAGCTATGGCTTAATAACCTGCAGGAATTCGCTATGCCTCAAAAACAGAAGATGCCTCGAATCATTTACGACCCTGAGCCCCTGAACTGCATTGGAAGAGAAGAGTGGGAGATGCCTGGATGGATAACACCTGAATTACCTAGGGGTTTCTTTAACACGACAAACAGAACTGCCTACTCCGTGGAGGAAGATGTAGAGGATAAATATTAAAACAGCGAACCAAACATCATTCGAGATGGAGAAGGCAGTGAAACAAGAAAACCGCAGGATGAAGAGGAGGACGACGACGATATGGTCTTCATGGGTGAACACGTGCAGAAACATGATGATGAAGAGGATGATGACGAGGAGCAAATCATAACAGTTATGCAGCCAAGGTACACGCGTGTCTTTGAAACATTTGGTCAGCAGATCAGAACGGATGATATAGCACCTCCAGAAGCCGATATTGAAACCCAGCAAGTTCGGCAGGTCCATGTGCAAACGATTCGTCTACAAAGGGACAGTGGAATTCCACCAAAGCCGCCTACTGCCCAACAAAAGAATCGGAAGCAGAATCAAGGAGGGCCGCAGGCAACCAAAAAAGTAAAGTTCTCTACACTCCTGCCTCCTCGCGATCCTCAATTACACAGATCTGTTGTCACCCTTCCATGCCCAATAAACATCGGTGAGCTGCAAACACCGTTAGAAGAAAAACAGTACACGCACGTAAGCATCCTTGCCTGACTACTGCAGTTCAGTTATTACGCATAGTTTCAGCTTGTGCATTCTCATTAACAAAAAAAAAGAAACATTCCGTGTTGTATGTGTGCAGGATGAGAACATGCTCCAAGAACTTGTGCATGTGAAAGGTATGCAGTTCACATCAGAAGATGCGGCGCGAGAATTCTACAACACGTATGCGAGGCATGCAGGCTTCGACACACGCAAAAACGGCGGATACAGAACAAACAGATACATCGTGTGCTCAAAGCAAGGCAGAAGCAAACAAACTGTCACTGATTATGATAGAAAGCGGGAAAAAACATCAAAGAGGACTGGCTGCAAGGCGGGGATGAGATTGAAAAAAATAAAGGATGTGTTTGTGATAGCAGAGATTGAGCTCAATCACAACCACATGATGATTGACAGACGGCTATGCTTCTGCACATGCACTCGCATAAGACGGATGACCCGTTGCTCGATAAACTAGTGAAGGACATGCAGAGCGACAACCTCACGCACACGCAGATGATGTCAACCCTGTCGAGGATGTCAAGAGGACTGCACTTTATGGGGCGCACCAGCCGTGACTGGGTGAACAGGTATGTTCACTAAAACAAAAAACGATATCTCGTCTATTTCATGCAGTTCGCTTTGTGCATTTTCTGTATGTCCCTAATGCTGCAAAGTATATTATTATTTCGAACTGCAGGAAGCACCAATTCGCGAGGGAGGAAACAGAGGACGATGTGAAGAAACTCCTGGCTTTCTTTGAGAAGATGCAGCAAATAAACCCCGAGTTCTTCTATGATTACGACAAAGATGTCGATAACCGTGTGCGCAACATATTCTGGGCGAACGCCAGCTGCAGGGGATCGTACGAAGATTTTTGAGATTGTGTCACATTTGACATGACATACAAGACCAACAAGTTCCACATGCCTCTGGGCGTCTTCGTTGGAGTCAACCACCACCTCCAAAGTACAATTTTCGTTGTGGCTCTCATCAGAGACGAAACAATACCGACTTTCGAGTGGGTGTTCCGGACGTTCTTGCGTTGCATGAACAACAAGCGGCCAATCTGCATACTCACAGGTATGCTGAAAAAAAGAGTGAACTTAAATAACAATGCAGTTCACTGCCAAGTTTTGTAGTACATTTCTTACATCCAATGAAAAAAAATGAAAAAAAGCAGAAAAAGGATATGCAGTTCTCTCAATAACTCGATGCTTGTTTTTTTTTCAAAAACATGCAGATCAATGCCCCTCCATGGATGCCGCGATAAAAAGTACGCTCGTAGGCACGCTGCACAAGTTATGCTGTTGGCATATACTAAAAAAATACAAGGATCACCTGTCCTTGTTGTACAAAGCCTATGAGAAATTCAAGGATGAGCTGACATCCGTTCTCAACCACCCACTGATGCCATCAGAGTTTGAACGCGCTTGGCGTGAGCTCATGGGAAAGTATAACCTGCAAAATGATGAGATTATGAAGGCGCTGTGGGCAGACAGAAAAGAATGGATATCGGCTTACTACAAGGAGGTGTTCTGTGCACGGATGACGTCGACACAGAGAAGTGAAAGCATGAACCGGATCTTGAAGAGGAACTTTGTCAAGGAAAGACACGACCTGCACATCTTTGCGTCCCAGGTGGACAGGTGCATCCAGACAAGGAAGGGCGTCGAGCACGCGGAAACCATAGCTAACGAGGTATATAAAACAGAACAAATTTTTCAGAGATGGATCAGCAATTAATAAAAACAAATACTCGCTTTCTTGATTTTTGCTGCAAAAAAGACAACTACTTAACTGGTTTTCTTTGTTTCACAGACGGAGATAAAGACTACTACTCAGTTTGGATTCGAGGTTCAGCTCTCCAAGATTTACACCAGGGCGGTCTTTGCTGACTTCAAGCAAACGCACTACCGCAGCACTGCCTTCAGATCAGAGCAGTCCACTGACAACCCAACGAAATATTTGGTGCGCCACTACAACCGGTCTGATGATTTTGATTGGGCAAGACACGAGTTCCAGGTGGTTGCTGATGTGACGAACGGTATCTACGAATGCGAATGCAAGCTGTGGACACACACAGGTAAGTGATACAGGAAAACAAAAAAAATAAGCACACGTAAAACAAAATGAAGTTCACTTATTGCTCGTAGCAAAAAAAAAAGAGATTAAAAACAAAAAAATATATAGTGAGGTTCACTATAGCAGCAGACACAGGACCTATTTATAATGCAGTTCACAAAACCAAAAAATTAAAAAATGTTGCCTATTTATGTGAAGTTTGCTGGCACGAGTAACCCAAAAATTTTTCTTTTGCTGCAGGCCTGTTCTGCGTGCACATCATTTGCATGTTGGATCAGCTGCGGGTGGACAAGATACCTGAATAGTACATATTGAAGAGATACACACGGAACGCACGCCAAAATCCAACTTTTGACCGCAGAGACTATGAGCAAACTGCTCCGGATGGGAGTTCGATGTTCTGCCGTAGGAGACTACTTGCAGAAACTGCAATGGACCTGGCGAACAGAGGTGTCAAGTCAGATAGAGGGTACAATAGAGCTTTAGCTGGGAAGAGAAAACTTGTACAAGAAGTGAACGTAATAAATGAAGAAGAAGAAGAGGCAGAGAAGATAATGGATGCGCGGGGTGAAGTCCAAGGAAATGAGCAGGGAAATGCTGCTGATGGTGCAGTTCATAATATGGATGACATAATTCTTCCCCCTGCCTGTTTCAAACACAAAAGGGAGAAAGAAAGAGAGCAAGTCAGCCAATAAAAAAGCTACAGCAAATGAAAAAAGCCCTGGAAAAAATAGCAGGCCTGAGCCGGAACTGGACAACGAAGGAAGACCACTGGGGGTAAGGATGTGTAAATCATGCAATAAGATTGCGGGACACAACTCAAGAACATGTGAGGAGAGGCTGAAACAAATCCAGGCTGAAAATGCCACCACATATCACCAAGCTGACCAACAAGATGATACGCCAAAGGGAAGGCTATGTAGCGTCTGCAACAAGAGAGAGAAGCATAACGCGAGAACTTGTCCAAATAGAACAGAGGAAAAAGATGAAGAAGAGGACGAAGAAGCGATCGAAGCTGATGCTGACAGAGAAGAGAGTGAGGAAGCGATCGAAGCTGATGAAACCGAGGAGGAAGATGAGGAAGAAGAAGAAGAAGACGAGGAAAAAGAAGAAGCAGATGAAGAAATCGAAGAACCATCATCAAAAACGAAGGGGAGAGACAGAACGCATAATCCAGCGCGTAGGCAAGCGTCACGGTCGCACGGTCCCGTTACGAGGGGTAACGCGAACAACAAGAGCAAGACAGAAGCAGCAACAACCGTTGAAACAAATGCAGTGCACAATCTGCGAAGAAGCACCAGGAAAAGGGCGTAGATCAAAACACATATGCAGTTTTGCATTTTAAAAAAACATATTAACTTCATCATTTATATATATCGTTATCGTGTAATAATATGCAGTTCTCTTCTATATGAAAAAAGAAAATAAGATGAGAATTCCACTCTCAGAATGCAGTTCTCTTCTGTATGAAAAACCCGACATCGGAATGTCATTTTGAGAATGCAGTTCTATTGCTCGTATAGAATCTGACCATGAACGTGAATCAGTACAGAAAAGCAGATAGAAAAGAAAAAAAGTAGAGTCAGGCTAGGATAAACAATACACTGCAGTCCGTGCGTGGTGCGTTTAAAAGCTTCAGTGCAGTAACCTTCGAGTACACAGTGCAGTGCACTTAGTTCAAAAAAAAATGTAAACAAAAACGATTCCGCTTCTGAAGCGATGCAGTTCGCTTACGGGGAACGATTACGCTTTTGAAGCGATGCAGTTCGCTTACGGCGGACGATTCGGTTCGCCTGCCCTAAAATAAATGCGCCCACTATCGCCCGAAGCGCCCGCGCCCCGCCCCTCCTCTATCCCGACGGTTGCACGCCGCACGAACGCCAGGATCATCACGAACCCACGATCGCCTACACGGTTGGGAGACGAGATCGTGGCCTCGGCAGAAGTTGCTGCCGCTCCCATTTAAATCCCGCGCTCCATCGAACAGACCGTCCGCACAAACACACGACGCTGCGCCTTCCTCCTCCTCTTCGTCCTCTTTGCAGCAATGGGGTTCAGCAGGACCTATGACGCCGTGCATGCGCACGGGAACACGAAGCTGAAGGTGATCTACACCACCGACGTCGCCGCCATGGCGACGTACGTCGAAGAATTCAAGACACTACTCCAGCGGTGCCGCCAGAAGATCGTCGGCATCGACGTGGAGTACACACCCGACCACCGCAGGGCGGCCGTGGTTCAACTATCGATCGGCAAGTACCAGCCAGTGCTTGTTTTCCAGGTATGTGGTACATTGGGCAAGAGATGCGTCCCCTTCGACATGTTCCTCGACGACCCAAGGTAAGCAATTCTCTTTGCCGAGTACGCGTTGCAGTTCTATATGACCGTGTATGCAGTTCCGAAAGGTATAACTTGCGGTTCACTTTCCCTAGGTTCGAGTTCGCTGGCTTCGCCATCGAGCAGGACAAGCAGAAACTCGCAGCCAGCGACCTCCACGTCACCAACTTCATCGACATCCAGATGAACTGGAGGGTGCCTGATGGAACGAAGCCACTGGACTCGCTGGGCGATGTAGCTGCTGCCATCATCGACGACGAGTACGCGGACATGAAGATGAAGATGACAGACCACGACCACAGCCTGTGGACTTCCATTCTCAGCACCAAGCACGTCGAGTATGCTGCCAAGGACGCCTACGCTGCGTTCGAGATATGGAACAGAATCAGCACCATGAAGAAAGGCCTCGCGCGCGCTGAAACAGAGAAGATTAGGAAGCGCCCGAGGTCACCCAAGAGGGGGTGGGGCAAGGGGGCATCAACTTCCACCTCCAACTCCAACGGGTGGAACTGGTGAAGCAGAACAGATGCTGAAACCCAAGGATTCCTGTCGCAAGTGCTCGATTTAGTTTCCCTCTGCGTATGTAGATTAGTTTGCTTTCGTTCTAGTTTGCTTTGGGACAATGTTTGCTTATGTTGCGTTAGTTTGCTTGATGATGTACTGTGTTAATTATGACAGCAGAACCGTGGTTTCTATCTATCAAAATATATGCAGTTCTCCGTAGTCTGTTTTCAGTATGTATATTGCTTCAAAAACTGCTGATGTAGCTAGGATACACATAAAAAACAAAACTATCAGAGCAGTTCACATAGACGATTCTTTCACAAAACTGCTCCCTGATAAGAAGGTTGATGCAGTGCTCTTTTATTAAAAAAACTCTAGTTCCCTCAGTGGGTTAAGAAAAAAAAGAAAAAGCTCCGTGGGGGTTTCCAGAATGCATGTTCTTCAACTGCTGCTGCACATAGGATGCACATGAAAGACTATGTGTAAAAAGGCAGTTCACTTATACTCAAAATTCTCATAAGAAAAAACACTAGAAGCCACGCAAAAAAATGTCAGATTATTACAACAAAAATGTCTCATGCTGCTGCTGCTCAAGCGAGACTGATCTAAAGCAAATTTAACTTGATTTCCAAACACTTTGCATGCCTAAAAAACATAGCCATCACAACATCCCCTGCCTGAAGACCAGCTTCCTCCACAAATTCCTTCCAGCCATCTTTGAGAACCAAACAATCATCAGAGCCAACAGAATACATAACATCAACATCATGATATCCATTCTTGCTGACCAACACCAAATTAACACAGCTTTCTGTTACCCTCAGTAGACCAGAAGGGAATTTCTGCAAAGAAAAACAACAAGAACAGAAAAAAATATAAGAACAACTAAGAAAAAGATTACAATCTTTCATAAAAAAAATATTGATGTCAACACGAAATAATATTGACTACACAAACATTGCTGCTGCTCCTAAAGTGTTCATAAAAAAACTACTACAGGAAAAGCAGTTCGCTTATACTTGGTAGCAAAAAAAATTCTTCAGAAAAATAATACTCCTACAAAAATTCAGGTAGCGTTAACTACAAACAACACATGAAAAAGAATATCCGAGAAATACATACCCATGAAACACTGACATCATCGTCAGTCAACTGATGGACAAATGGAGCCCGAAATCCAATACCTGAAGAATATAGAATAGAACAGAGAGCGCTGTGCCGCTGCTTCTCGTTCAGAACCAAACCTTCAGAAAAAACACATGTCTCCAGCATCGGCTCCACCCTTGCCAGGCAGCCGCACGCGCAATCCATTGCCAGGCGAAAAACAGATCTGGTTGGGAGAAAAAACAGATCGAGCAGGAGTGGCGCCGCCACGGATAAGATGAGATGAGAGCCGCCAGGGATAAGGTGGGAGGGGAGCCAATTGACCCACCAGTATATATATATGTAAAACAAACAACACAAGAAAAAAAACGACAAATAAAGCAGTGCGGTTACATAACAAAATGCATTCCGCATTGCATATTGCTGCAGTCCACCGCGCTTGACAAAAGCAAAAAAAACTAATCAAAGTAGTCCCCCCGACACCCCAGTGGCTGTAATGCAGTTCATACAGGCTCGCATTGCATATTAATGCAGTTCGCCGCACTACAAAAAATTCAAACGCGCATTTGCATATTATTGCAGTCCACCGCTCTTGACCGCGATTCACACACGAAAAACACAGCCTGCAATGCAGTTCTAACAACTATATAATGCAAAAAAACTCAAAGAACATCTTTTGATAAACGACCAGAGCCAGTCGCGCCGCAAAAAAACATGGACAGAAAACTTAAAATTCTTCCAAAATAACAACTTAATCCGCTCTAATTTATATGGATAGATCAAAAGCAGCCCGTAAATGCCGAAAACAACAGAACATTACAAACAAAACGCAGCAATTTCGATCCGCACTGGGGAGAACAGAGAAACAGAGAAAGGCGGACGAACGGACGCAGATCCGCCAAAATCCAAGGATTTCCGTCGTTTTCTCGCAGAATTCAGTGCTTAACCGCAGATTAAATCAGCGCAAGCACGAATAAACCAGTACAAATCAGTCAAACTAGCCAGAAACGATGCTAGTTGAATCTTTCCTGCTGCACCTCTATGTGGTGCACAGCAGAAGACGGAAGCAGTCCGCATAGTTCTCCAATGCATTTCTGCAATGCAGTTCGGAAGTGTTATGAGAATATTATTCTCATAATGTTATGAGAATAGACCATAATTTTTTGCGGATAATCCCAATTTTGGTTTAATAGTACATCCCAATAAAGGACGACCATACTTGTTCAACTTATCTCTTTCAACTTGGATACCATGAGGCGGGCCTTGGAAAGTTTTTGAATAAGTAGGGGGAATTCGTATATATATATATATATATATATATATATATATATATATATATATATATATATATATCGGATAGATATACGAGAACTTGTTGTTCGACCAATCTCTCGGAGAAGCAGAGGTTATCGATATCACTTCTCTCTGTATGCATATATATGTTGATGACGATCTTCTGTTTCCTTCGTTTGCTTACTAGCTAGCTAGCGTGTCTAGTCCTCTCTATACGTATGTATAGTACGCAGCGTCGACCAAGCACGGACATAAGAGAGGACACTTCTCTCTATTAATTAGCTAGCTAACACAATATATGAAACACCTAAATTAACACCGCAAAACCCCCAACCCCCCCCCC
>LR738714.1:860568560-860628555 GCA_902687465.1 Secale cereale | reverse complement strand
CCACAGTCGGACGTCAGAGCGACATCACATAAAGGTCTCATAAAGAAAAAGAATGCCACAGTCGAACTTCTGAGCGACATCACATAAAGGGCTTATAAATAAAAAGAATGCCACGGTCGGACGTCTGAGCGACATCACATAAAGGGCTTATAAATAACAAAAATGCCACAGTCGGACGTCTGAGCGACATCACATAAAGGGCTTATAAATAACAATAGTATAATGATGAAATACTTCTCGAAGTAAATCAATACAGAGGTAGTTGGTGAGTTCATCTACCAAATGAACTTGATGAAAAACACTACTCTGGTTACCAACAAGAATCCACTAGAAACGGTCACCGGGTTGACATGAAGATTGACCCTAGGCCATAAACATGGCTACTGAAGGAATTTAACTCTGCAGAGCTTGTACCATTAACTCATAGCCAACGGATTTTACTAGCCACGGGGACTAGTTCCATCTACGCTGTTTTAGCAGAAACCCAACTAACCAGTACACACCCATTTAACATCCTGCTGTCCGGAATCACCCGCGACAACATTCACGGAAAACTTTAAGACGGGGAGGCTACAACCTCGAATAGCATGGGATCAAATTTATATATGCGCGCTCTAAGGGGTGCCCCACTCTTAGTCCCAACCGGAAACACCCATGCCCCCTTAACGGATGACGGGATTTAATCCAGGGCCATGGAACCCTCATCCCGGCCCCTCTACTTGGTGTGTACGCGGGAACTGGTTTACAACTGACTAGACCGTAATCTCAACAGACGGCCTATGATAGTACCAAAGAGGAGATGAACGGAATCACGACATAATCTCCATTGATTCTGAGTTAACCAAGTACTGGCATGCTCCAACAATACCAGCATTCCACCCATCATGTCACCACATGATCGAGGTGGTTCAAACATTATCATTCGGGGCTCACCCGAAGCTTGCTTGCATGAAATATAACCATACACATATGCTTATATGACCATGCTTATGAAAAGAACTACCCGAGAAAACATGCAACACACTCATCATATCAAAGGTTCAAACATGCTTGCCTGGTTCTGAGAAGTCGGAGTCTAACTCGGTGTGGTTCGCGGCTCCGTCACGTCCTTCGGTATCTACATATTCAAACAAATGTATACTAACATAAATACCGCGCGTGTAAATAAAGTTCCTCCAAAATTTTCCACATTAATATGACAAAAAACTAGACAGAAAACTCAAGAGGACAGAAAAAGAATCAACTCAAAATCATCTTTAGTTAAAAAGATATTAGAGTTTCTGTCCAGGGACTCATCTGTAATGAAACAGAAAAGTTCGAGGGGCTAGAACAGAAAACAGCAAAGCGAACCGGTACGCAGTACGTCAACCGCAGAGGGGAAACGTACTTTGCCCGAAGGCGCTTACAGAAAACGGTTTGGAGGGGAGAGGTGTGAGGCTAACAAGGGGCCCCACACGTCAGGTTTGAAATCTGGAACAGGGTCGCGCCGGCGCCGGTGCTGCGGTGGTCGCCGGCGCCGATCCACGGCGAGTTAGGGGAGGGGAGTGATACGTACGGCTTCTCGGTGATCTTTCGTGTCGAATGGTGGTGGAGTTAAGCGTCGGCGAGCCCCACATCTACGGCGACTCTGTCTCCGGCGGACGGCGACTCGGGTGGTCGTGGGCCTCGTCGGAGAGCGTTCCTGGGGTCGAATTGAAGTGGGGGTTAGGTCTAGGTGCGTGCCACGGTGCTACGCTCGAGTCCACGGCGGCGGAGGTGCTCTCACCGGAGTGAATGCGGCTGGAGCCCGAGGCGGAGGAGGTTGGCTGGAGTTGGAGAAGAAGGGCCCCTCGAGGCTCTTCCAGAGGCTGGGCGTGGTCTAGGGAGGTGGTGGAGATGTGCGGGCTCGAGAACGAGCTCGGGGGTGCCTTATATAGCCGGCCCGAGGCGGTTGCCGTGAATGGATATGTCCGGCGAGTTGATTACGGTGATGCAGTGGCTGGACGGCGGAGTTAGGGGCTTGAGCATCGTCTAGGAGGTGTAGTGGTTCCATTCCCGTGCCTAACTAAGCAGGGGAGAGAGGGTTACGGGCTGTCCCCGACGGAACGGCCGCGCGACACGTCGGCGGCAGAAAACGCGCTCTGCGCGCGCCAGGCCACGGCAACGGTGCGGCAGGCGTGCGCTGGCACTGGAGGTGGACACGCGGAGCGCTAGGGTGATTTGGGCGGTGCCAAACGGCGTCGAGCTACGGGGTTACTTCTGTCAGCCGCCACGGGCGGCGCTGTTGCCGTGGCAGTCGCCGACGCGGTCGGGCCAGGGCGCCACCGACGCCCAGAAGGAGCCAAGCAACCGTGCGACGCTCTGGATAAGAAGATGGTGCGGTGCAGCGTCGAGCCAAGGAGGTTACTGGTGAGATTGTTGAAGCTGCCTGACGAAACTGACGAACTGTCGAACTGTCTGTCGACAGTTTCAGTTAACAGTTTCTGAACTTGACAGTACAGTGCATGCTAAGTGTTTGATGAAATGATTCTGGTATGTGTGCAATGTTTCTGGGGCTGATATTTGGTGGAGTGGCCTCTTGATGCATCTAGAGGCTGCCCGATTTTTCACATGATTTTTGGAAGAAGATAAATATGAATTTCACCAAATTTTGCAAATCTGGTCCAAACTTGCAGCAGGTGAAATTTGAAAATTTTGAACTGTGGACTAGTGAAACAAGATGGATCTAGGTTGTGGGTACTAAGGACCATCTAGGAGAGTTGGTTTGGAATCAAATATCTAGATGGAAATGGTGGCTCCTTTGTAAATCACCAAGGTCCACTATAAAAGACAGAAATAGTTTTGGAGGGAAATAAATGGAGGAAAAATCCCAATAAGGTCAAAACTTACTGGAATTGATGAGAAACTTGTCCTAAGGTGTGAAGAGGGTTTTGGAGAGAAATATTTCTGTTGGGGTCATGGCAAGATGAAGGTTGGAGGGGAGGATAAGTCTGAGATCAAATTTGAAAGGCATAAATCAAAAAGGGGAGAATTCAAACAACTTCTTTGAAACTCAACTAGGGCTTGAGCCAACACAAGAGAAAATCTTCAAGATCAAAAACCAAGCTTGAGAAATAACCAAAAACTTTGGCCAGAATGATTTTAGAAGAGGCTCAAGAAAAGATCAAACAACCCTCTTCCAAAAGGCCAAAAGTTTGGAAGAAAACCAACTCAAAAATTAGGGGTGTTACAACACCTACCCCCTTAGGAAAAATCTCGTCCCCGAGATTTCAGCTGATCCTCAAATAGGTGTGGGTGTTCTGTCCGAAGGAAATCTTCCCTTTCCCATGTTGCCTCATCCTCTGTGTGATTACTCCACTGAACCATGAGAAATTTAATTGACTTCTGACGGGTTCTCCTTTCAGACTCCTCCAAAAAATTTACTGGGTGTTCCCGGTAGGTGAGATCTGGTTGCACATCAAGGTTTTCATGTGACACATGTTTCTCTAGGTTGCTTATACACTTCCGTAGTTGCGAGACGTGGAACATGTCGTGGACGTCTGACAGTTCCATGGGAAGGTCCAGCTGATAAGCTACTATGCCTCTCCGTGCAATTATACGGAAGGGTCCGATGAATCGGGGTGCTAGTTTCCCTTTGACTTTGAATCGTTGCACTCCTCTCATAGGTGATACACGTAAGTATACGTCTTCACCGGGCTCAAAACTTATTTCCCGATGCTTTTGATCGTAATAGCTCTTCTGTCGGCTTTGGGCGGTTTTGAGTCGATCCCGTATTATTTTTACTCTCTCCTCAGCTTCCTTTAACATATCTAGGCCGAATATACGACTGTCCCCTGTTTCCGACCAGTTTAATGGAGTACGGCACTGTCACACCCTGATTTTCATGTCACATTGCTTAAGCTTATTTTCATGTCAAAAATGTGGATTTACAAAAACTTTTGAGTGTTTTTGACTTTGCTTGATTTGACTTTTGTCTGCTGTTTGCTAGTGCTCCAAAAATCAGATAAATCCTCCAACTCTTATACTTCATCTCCTTGACCCAAAACCTTTTCCCAATGATCATGCCATGTGTATAGACCAGTATAGAATTTTCTTATAAAAATATTTTGGCCAAATGGTATTTTCTAAAATTAGTTTTCCAAAAACCCCTGAATTGAGGTTTGCACTGCAAGTACCTTATTTAGGGTGTGAAAAATCTTTCAAAAAGTTTATTTGAATCCTAATAGATATAGGACTCCCAGAAACCACAAAAGTAAAATTTTAAAAGTTATTTTTATATTTTATTTAAAAGCTTTTTCTTAAGGCCAGAAATGATCTTTAATAGGGAAAAATTATTTAATCACTTCAAAAATATTTGCCTCCTTTCTGGATATATATTGTCCATATATAAGAGTTTCAACACATGGTCATGTTCAAAATATATAAGAGTTTCAACACATGGTCATGTTCAAAATATTGGACAACTTCTTCCAAAACCCTTTCTGGATATTTCAAACTTTTGAAATATTTACAAAGGAAATATTCTCCAAATATTCCAGGGAAATTCTATCATGTCACATATGACATATTTGATTATCTTGCAAAGCCTCATGCCTTGAAGATCAGGGAAACATCCTCAAACCCCTTCAAAACCATTCTGTCCATATTTGAAGTTTGAGCAACTCTACATTGCCAAACTTGTCCAAATGCTCTCAAACTTGGTGCACATGCTAGAATGGCCTAATAAGGCATCTAGACCAAATGGCACAAGATTTGGAAAAGAGCAACTTGATCAGATCACCCCAAAACCCCTTCTGTTCAAATCCAAATTTGAACAACTTTACATTGTCAACTTTTTATCTGGAGCCTCAAACTTTGTGGGCATGTTCATATCCCCAAATGATGATGCTACACCAAGTGGTGCATCAAGGGGAGATGATTTGCTTAACTCCAACATGGTGAAACCATTTCTGTTCATTTCTAGGGTTCACCAAAGTTACATTGGCCACTTTGCCCAAATGAGCTAAAATTTGGTGTAGGGGCCTAATTATAGGTGACATTTGACCCTGTTAAGTCCCATGTCAAGTGGATGTCATTTGCTTTACCAAACATTGATCAAACACCTTCTGTTCATTTACCAAAACCTGTGTATGGACCTCTTTTACTATTTCCCCTTACCCCAAATTCTTACCACAGCTCCCCCTGATCATCATCTACCCCCAGTAACATTCCCTTGGCCTCAGCTCAATTATTGGAGGGGGTAAAACCCAAATTTCTACTGCTGGACAGCAGGTTTCACCCTCTTCCTCACCTCCCTCCTCATCCCAGTGGTTCCCCAGAGCATCCAAGACCCCCACGCCATTGTTTACTATCCCCTAGTACTACTGGACACTACTGGAAACTGGGGGACACGGCCTGTAAAGCGAGACATGAGCATGCCGGCCAAAGACGCGCTCTGGAGCACGCTACAGTGCACCAAGGCACTGTAGCTCGGCCCTCCCGAGGCTTCCAGGCGGTCTTGGGCAGAGTGGGCGTGTCCACCGAGGTCCCCTCGACGTCCACGACCTGCAGGACGGTCGGCCCTATCCTCTCCGGCCCTCCTCCTCTCTCTCCACGAGCTCGCCGTGCGTGCCCTGGACCGTGCTCATGGTGCACCGCAGCGTCCCCTATAAGAGGCCTCCCCTCGAGCACCTCTTGCCGCTGCTGGATCCTCCTCTTCTCCGTGCACCTCCCAGACATCCCCAACCTCCCTCCCGTGGCCTCCTACCTCCTCCATGGCCGGAGTGCCGCCGTGGCCCCCCACTCAAATTCGTGCTCTCCAGCCCTCCCCTCCTCTCCTTCGAAGCCTCCGAGCTTCCTGGGAGTCTCCGCCGCCTCCCGCCCGCATCAAACCGTCCGGGGAGGCTCCGCAGCTCGATGCCCAGAATGGAACCCATCTCGGGTGCGAGCAAGATGGCGACCGTTCTGGGGCTTCCCAGCGCGCTCCGTCGGCGGGAACGGCACCGGCGTGTCCTCCCGAATCCAGCGGTAGTCCGAGCTCCGCCTGGGACGGCTCGTGCCGCCGGCGAGCGCCAGCGAACGGCGTCCAGAGCCCTGTCGTCCGTCGTCCAGAGGTAGACGACGACGGGTGGCAAGGGGCCACGTGGGGCCCGCACGTCAGCGGGTCGGCGCCGGGCCCGCGCTGTTTAAGTGGAGGCGCCCCGCGATTTCTGCCTTCCCCGGAGGGAAGCGCATCCCTGGTAATGCGCCTTCGACGTCGCCCTGTCATCCGCGAGGCCCAGCCGCTGGGCCGGCCCAGTGCACAGCAGCACAAAGTCTCGCCCAGTGTACAGCATAAGGGTATAACCCCTTTTCTTTTTATTTTTCTGTTTCCAGTAAACTTCAATAATCTCCCAAATATTCATATGAACTCCAAATTGCATGATTCAAATTTCCTATGACTCCATAAATCATGCTCTATCTGTTGGAGCTACATGCGCATTATTCCAGAGACCTTTCTTTCACAAATATTTATCAAATGCCCATTTTCCACTTTCTGTGATTAACTTTAGAAAATCACAGAGAGCTCATTTTTGATCCAAATGCAGTGGTTCAAATTCCTAGATGCTTGTCATGTCCAAACTTAGTTTTGGCACATTTTTAATAATAGTTTCTGTACCCCACCAATTATTGAGCCATTTCTTCCTATTTATCAGCTTTGGAAAATCCTAGGAAATTCATTTCAATTCCAAATCCATTGAAACCAACTCCTAGATGCTTCTAAAATCATGACTTGATGATGGGTACCTTTGCTCATCATTCAAGGAATTATTTCTGTATACTTCTTCGAAATCCATAAACCCTTTGGTTCCATCATATTGAAATGTTCCAAACTACCCATTGATCCAACACCTATGAAACCACCTTGGTCATTTCCAATATGACCAGAGGTATCCTACAAAAGTCCAACTCCTATTTTTAGAGCACTTTTATTTTTGCTTTTGATTGTGTTGCTTATTATGATTGTTTCCATCGTAAGTTGACGTAATAAACGGAGTATTCAGAGATGGACCAGAAGATTTGAAGACTCAGAATAATAAGGCAAGCAGCCCTTTGACCATGTTCAAGAAACCTTTTTATGCATGTCTCATAACACCTTATTATTCAATGCATCGGAATCATGTTGAGGTGGAAACCACTTTGGTTGCTACCTTTGTTACTTTACTGTTGAAACTTGCATCAAACATGACCCTACCTTCCTATGAGGGTTATGTGGGTGGGAGTAGATAGATGTATGCTATAGTAGTTGGCTACGCAAAATGGGTCGGGGTTATGCATTGAGTGAGACAAGTGTGGTCTGACATACTTGCAAAAGACCCAGTGGGTGCCACTAATGCCCCTGGGAGTTGATGAGGAGCTAGGGCGCTACTTGGTGAGAAGTAGTGTGCCGAGGCTTGACGAAAGTGTTGTTTACAGAGATGGATTAGATTTATGTGTGACTACCGTCCCAACCAAACATGCGCAACCACTCTACCCTTATATGGGAGAAGGGCATTATTGATTACCTAGGTCGATACTAGCATGGTGCCCGCATTACTAGTGACGGGGGTGACATGAGGTCACTCTCGGGACGGGGTCGCGCTTGGATAGGCGGCCATGACTGTCTTTACAGGGCACCGGACACACCGTTGGTACCCCGTGTCAGTGGTATGCGATGAATACGGAGCGAGTCCCCACAAACCTTGAGATGTGAAATGTTTGGCATGGGGCTGTTACCAATCGAGTGGACTCCATATTAGTGTCGTCTAGGGAAAGGTAGTGATCGGGTGCTTACCCCGGGTACTTGAGGTACCACGGGTCGTGGATGACACGGAAGTTCCCCGGATCTTGTGGGTAAAGTGTGCAACCTCTGCAGAGTGTCAAACTATTCGAATAGCCGTGTCGCGGTCAAGGACAGTTGGGTGGTGCTACTTAGACTATGTCCTTAAGTTTCTGGGAAACAACACGATTCAGGGATATTGATGATGTGATTGTGAGGAAGTCACAATGAGCTTGTGCATGTGCTGATTACAACTCTTTCTCGATATTGATGTCTGTGACCTCCTGATACTTGTTACAGACACATGCATGCCCTTGTTATATGTTGATCATAATTGCATATGAAAAACTAGCTTTCCGCAAAACTGCCAACCTAGCAGTAGAGCCTTGCATAATTATTCTGTTATCACACTTGGGTTGCTTGCGAGTACATTCAATGTACTCATTGGCTTGCCACTGGTTATTTTATTGGCCAGGCATGAGAGAACAGGTTATGATGAAGATTTCCTGGCGACGATCATGCGAGCTAGGACGCTTCCCAGTCAGAATGCCTGTAGGGTTAAGGCGGATGGCATGGGTCCCAGTTGTATTTGAAGATTTTTCCGCTGCGATGATATACTCGAGACTTGACCATTATGGTCCTATTTATGTAATACGGTATGTATGGATGTAAGAATCTTGTTATTCAGCTTCTGTGTGTTCAGTGAGCATTGATCTCTGGGATCACTGTACACGTGCATTCGGTGATCACGACTTACGAGTCGGGGTCCCCACAGAGCTGGCTGTAGGAAGCCTTAGTTAGCATGGTCGTTAGTTAGGGTAAAACTATTTCCAAAACTATTAGTAGTTTTCAAAACTATCTATACTTCTCTTCCCTTCCCAGTTTTTCGAAAACTAGGCTATACTTGATCTCTTCCCCTTCAAAACCTTGGTCGCTAAAACCCCTATGCCCCTGACCACTGGATTTTCTGTAATCCTCGTGGAGTGCACCTTGCCAAACACTCACCCACCACTCTTGCACGCAAGATGGGGGACACCCTTGACAAGAGCCCCCAAGAAGATGCAACGTTGGCCTATGAAGACCAGGGTATAGGTTATGCAAAATCATCATATACACCGCTAATAGAGTAATCATGTCACTACCGTTGTTGTATCGACAACCACCGGTGGACGAGAACCTTGCCATTTGGTCCGCCTCACTATAGTGAGCAGGAAAACGGTTCTCTTCATTCCCCGCTCTTGGTGTCGATGTTTTCATCAACGAAATCGACATGTTGGACCTCTATTATGCTTTGTTATTATCATTACATATGGATTGCCTACCTGGTACCCTCGACGTCCCAGAAGGCACAAGGATTGTCATGATTGAAGAGACAAGAGGAGACAAGTCAACGCCAGCTACAAGGAGGCACCTTCACCCCATCACCTCATCAGGCGAGAAGATGTTGAAGATTCTTCAGGATCAACCCGGATCATTCATCAAGCAACTACAAGGGGCATAGCAACATCCGAGGAAGCTTAGAAGACTGCACGAGGCACAAGTCACGACACTGAGTCCGAGAACCCCTAGGGTAGGATGAGTCGTGTACCCCCTATGCGCAGTCGAGTCCATATGATGATTCGAATAGAACCATGATTGTGTGTTGTTTGCTTTTATTCGTTTGTGTTTTGATATAAGTCGCACTTTTGCCCCAGGCAACAAGTGCATGGCTATATCACCTCCCTTGCCTCGTTTCTTTTGTTTCGGCCTTTTTGCACCTGTTTTTTTGCACCTGCACTATAGAACCCCCTTTAGGCATTTCCCTCCTCTACGCTGCTTCTTCCCTCTATTCTCTCTCTCCCCAATTGAAGGCCCGCAAGAAAAGATGCACCAAGGATTCTACCTCGACAGCCAACTGGCATTGAAGACTTCTGCTACAACCTCCACGATCAATGGCAACTCCGTAGAGTTATGTTTAACCCTCCAGACCAGTAACCCCATTCCTAGACCCTTTGAGACTTCCCGAGACACTCCAGCACGAATCCTTAACCATGTGCCTAACCCATGGTAAAGCGAGAGAACCTGTTGAGCCTTTGTAACCTTGCACAACACTGGGTTCGTAAAGGAACTAGTGGACACGGTGAACAAGCACATTTTCATCTTGATATAGCACGAGGTCTGACGATGCCATAGATAGACCAGTTCAAGGATATTGCACTACTAGAAAAAAGCTCATTAGTGGCGCACCACTTTTGGGTATTAGTGGCGCACCTCTGGTGCGCCACTATTACCACGCCACTAGTAATGTGTATTAGTGGCGCACCAGAGGTGCGCCATTACTAATCCAGATATCAGTGGCGCACCACCTGGTGCGCCATTGATATCCCCCCGGGTGCGCCACTGATAATGTATAGGGGTGGCCTGCTGGTGCGCCACTACTAAGTATAAGGGTGCGCCACTGATATTTTTTCAGATTTTTTTTTTCAAATTTTATTCCAGAATTGCTACAGGTGCGCCACTGATATTGCTACAGGTGCGCCACTAGTAGCAATTTTTTTTTTCAAATTTTTTTTCAGAATTTTTTTTTTCAAATTTTTTTTTCAATTTTGGCGGGAATTTTTTTTCCTTAATCTCGAGTCACTATGGCTTAATCTCGGGTCAAATCGCACTCCGTGGTCAAACTTCCCGGAAGGTCACCCATCCTACACTACTCCAGCCCAAGCACGCTTAACTTCTGAGTTCTATCCAACCCTAGCACCAGCTCACTTAGCAGGCACTTGTTGATATATCTATCATATCAATCCTATTAAACCTTGTTGATGTCTAGGAGTTTGTTCATGTTCATGAGTGTGATGAAATTTTGAAAAAATATTTCAAACTTCCCGGTCATTTTACATATCATATTTTGAATTTTTTAAAAAACTATTTTTTTAAAAAAACTATTTTTTTTCAAAAAAACTATTTTTTTTCAAAAAAAACATTTTTTCAAAAAAAAAACCATTTTTTTTCCAAAAAAACATTTTTTCAAAAAAAAATATTTATTCCAAAAAAATAGTTTTAAAAAAAACCCTTTCTGGATATTTCAAACTTTTGAAATATTTACAAAGGAAATATTCTCCAAATATTCCAGGGAAATTCTATCATGTCACATATGACATATTTGATTATCTTGCAAAGCCTCATGCCTTGAAGATCAGGGAAACATCCTCAAACCCCTTCAAAACCATTCTGTCCATATTTGAAGTTTGAGCAACTCTACATTGCCAAACTTGTCCAAATGCTCTCAAACTTGGTGCACATGCTAGAATGGCCTAATAAGGCATCTAGACCAAATGGCACAAGATTTGGAAAAGAGCAACTTGATCAGATCACCCCAAAACCCCTTCTGTTCAAATCCAAATTTGAACAACTTTACATTGTCAACTTTTTATCTGGAGCCTCAAACTTTGTGGGCATGTTCATATCCCCAAATGATGATGCTACACCAAGTGGTGCATCAAGGGGAGATGATTTGCTTAACTCCAACATGGTGAAACCATTTCTGTTCATTTCTAGGGTTCACCAAAGTTACATTGGCCACTTTGCCCAAATGAGCTAAAATTTGGTGTAGGGGCCTAATTATAGGTGACATTTGACCCTGTTAAGTCCCATGTCAAGTGGATGTCATTTGCTTTACCAAACATTGATCAAACACCTTCTGTTCATTTACCAAAACCTGTGTATGGACCTCTTTTACTATTTCCCCTTACCCCAAATTCTTACCACAGCTCCCCCTGATCATCATCTACCCCCAGTAACATTCCCTTGGCCTCAGCTCAATTATTGGAGGGGGTAAAACCCAAATTTCTACTGCTGGACAGCAGGTTTCACCCTCTTCCTCACCTCCCTCCTCATCCCAGTGGTTCCCCAGAGCATCCAAGACCCCCACGCCATTGTTTACTATCCCCTAGTACTACTGGACACTACTGGAAACTGGGGGACACGGCCTGTAAAGCGAGACATGAGCATGCCGGCCAAAGACGCGCTCTGGAGCACGCTACAGTGCACCAAGGCACTGTAGCTCGGCCCTCCCGAGGCTTCCAGGCGGTCTTGGGCAGAGTGGGCGTGTCCACCGAGGTCCCCTCGACGTCCACGACCTGCAGGACGGTCGGCCCTATCCTCTCCGGCCCTCCTCCTCTCTCTCCACGAGCTCGCCGTGCGTGCCCTGGACCGTGCTCATGGTGCACCGCAGCGTCCCCTATAAGAGGCCTCCCCTCGAGCACCTCTTGCCGCTGCTGGATCCTCCTCTTCTCCGTGCACCTCCCAGACATCCCCAACCTCCCTCCCGTGGCCTCCTACCTCCTCCATGGCCGGAGTGCCGCCGTGGCCCCCCACTCAAATTCGTGCTCTCCAGCCCTCCCCTCCTCTCCTTCGAAGCCTCCGAGCTTCCTGGGAGTCTCCGCCGCCTCCCGCCCGCATCAAACCGTCCGGGGAGGCTCCGCAGCTCGATGCCCAGAATGGAACCCATCTCGGGTGCGAGCAAGATGGCGACCGTTCTGGGGCTTCCCAGCGCGCTCCGTCGGCGGGAACGGCACCGGCGTGTCCTCCCGAATCCAGCGGTAGTCCGAGCTCCGCCTGGGACGGCTCGTGCCGCCGGCGAGCGCCAGCGAACGGCGTCCAGAGCCCTGTCGTCCGTCGTCCAGAGGTAGACGACGACGGGTGGCAAGGGGCCACGTGGGGCCCGCACGTCAGCGGGTCGGCGCCGGGCCCGCGCTGTTTAAGTGGAGGCGCCCCGCGATTTCTGCCTTCCCCGGAGGGAAGCGCATCCCTGGTAATGCGCCTTCGACGTCGCCCTGTCATCCGCGAGGCCCAGCCGCTGGGCCGGCCCAGTGCACAGCAGCACAAAGTCTCGCCCAGTGTACAGCATAAGGGTATAACCCCTTTTCTTTTTATTTTTCTGTTTCCAGTAAACTTCAATAATCTCCCAAATATTCATATGAACTCCAAATTGCATGATTCAAATTTCCTATGACTCCATAAGAGACTCATCGGACATATATTGTCCATATATAAGAGTTTCAACACATGGTCATGTTCAAAATATTGGACAACTTCTTCCAAAACCCTCCACACGGTGCGCCACTACTAACATTTTTTTAAAAAAAAAATTCAAAGTTAGTAGTGGCGCACCGTGTGGAGGTGCGCCATTACTAGTTAAACTAGTAATGGCGCACCTCCACACGGTGCGCCACTAGTATGTCTGGGGAGGGCGGTGTGCACAGAACAAACTTACTAGTGGCGCACCACACACCAGGTGCGCCACTAGTAAAAAAATAGTAATGGCGCACCTGTTTATGGTGCGCCACTGTTATATAGCAGTGGCGCACCACATCCACGGTGCGCCACTAATAGTGATATTACGGATAGCCCTTTTTCTAGTAGTGTTGGACAGATGACTTGGTGGTTTATATCAGTGACTTCGAGGGATTATCTGAGATCTTGATGGATTGTGAGATTTTCATATTGGTGAGATCATGACCTTGGGGAAGTATGTTGGAGTGCCCGTTGGACATGAGATTTGGATTTATGTAGGTGATTCTGGTAGGTATAATGCTGGATATGTCTGCATGATTCGGAGTAAGATTGGATTTAGGCCTATGATCTTGATTATGATATCATGCTTCTCGGTGGATGATAACCTAGGAGATTGGATTATTTGTCCGAGTTGATTTAGGGATCTATATAGTCGTGATCTTGGAGTTTACTTGACCCGGATGATGGGAATTTGGTGGACTTACTATCGTGATGCATAGTCCTTCCAGGTATTTGGGTATTATAGAGATTTGAGATCTTGTGGATCACCGTAGACATCGGATTTGTAGGATTGTTGGATTATGTGGTGATTGATGGAATTACCGGGCTATCGGAGTTGATCTATAGGAAGGAAACAAATCTTGGAGTGGCATATGACGTGTTTCCTTAGATTAGAGATGCATTATCTTGAGCCTTGCAAGACTAGGTTGAGTGCTTGGATTATGGAGTTTAATTTAAGCTCAGCAGCATGTATAATCTACCTTTGGATTTTAGAGGTAGACGTACATATGGATTTGGGGATCTTAGACAAGTATGATTTTGTTAGACCGTCTCTTGAGAGTCATGAGGATATGTATGACAATGAGTGATGATTGGAGTTGGTCTCTGCGAGAAGATGCTTTTCCGTTCGGAGTACTAGATGGAGCTATTGGCATCTCAGAAACTGTGCTTAAGGATAAGATGATATAGGTTCACTCACTCACTAGAACCCTTGAAACCCTTAAGCCCCACCGAGCCACCACCTGGTCAGATTCTGACCGCAGGGCCTTGACTCAGAGTCAGGAAGGCCTCTACAAATACTCAACCGAGACCACCACCAATACCCCAGCTTGCCTTGCGTACCCCTCAGACCTCATGGAGTAATTGGACAAGTTGGGTAATATCAATATTTGATGGCCTACTTGACTGCCCGAAGACAAAGAAGAGACGGACAGCTGGATAGAAGACAATTGAAGACCGCCCTGTCAAGAAGGAATATCTACACCAACCACCGTCATCAAGAAGAAACTTCCGCGTCGAAGACCGGGCGTATCTGCAAACCACTCCTCCCGGAGAAACCGAGCTTTTCCGTGTCGAAGGAACGCTCAAACCAAGTTGCATCAAGACTTGAAGGCACGATTCTGGTGGCACGAGATGGAAAGAGAGATTTGCAACCCATGTTGCAAAGTGTGATGTGTGCCAAAGGGTCAAGCTGAAAATGAGCGACCCGCTGGATTGCTTCAACCACTCAAGGCTTCTGAGTGGAAGTGGGATAAAGACGGAATGAACTTCGTCACTGGATTACCAAGGTCGGATAAGAGGACATGGCTCTATCTTGGTCATAGTTGACCATCTGACCAAGGTGGTCTATTTCATTCCTGTCAAGACCACTTATGATGGCAACCGGCTGGCAGCTCTCTACATCGACCGAATCGTAAGTCTTCACGGCAGCTCACGAGATTGTGCCAGATCGAGGAACCCATTTCACCTTAAGGTTCTGGAAGAAGTTCCGAGAAGCCTTGGGAACCAAGTATCTTTCAGCACGGCTTTCCACCCACAGACCGGAGGTCAGACTGAGCGAGTCAATCAGATTCTCGAAGTCACGACTCCGAGCCTGTGTCTTGGCATATGGAGCCAAGTGGGAGGATTGTCTCCCTTTTTGCTGAGTTCTCCTATAACAACAGTTACCAGTCGAGCCTTCAGATGGCCCCATTTGAGGTGTTGTACGGACACAGATGTCGCACACCCCTCAACTGGTCAGAGACTGGAGAAGGGCTAGTCTTTGGACCGGATATTCTCCGTGCAGCGGAAGAGCAAGTCCAACTAGTCAGAGAACGTTTGAAGGCAGCCAAGTCAAGGCAGAAGTGCTATGCTGACACTCACCGTCGGAACATAAGTTTCCATGTCGGGGACCATGTGTACCAGCGGGTAACTCCTCTGAAGGGAAACAAGCGTTTCCACGTCAAGGGGAAGCTCGCACTAAGGTTCATCGGACCCCTTTGAGATCACTGCAAGTCATGTGGTAGACGGCTCCCCAGCTAGGTCTACCACCTGAGATACCCTCCGTGCACCAAATCTTCCACGAGCCCCCACTCTGGAAGTACTTCTTACCTCCTAGCTAGCCCGATGCCCGCAAGGACATCAACCACTGAGCCTTTGACAGCTAACCCAACCTAACCTATGCAAGAGACCCCTCAGCAACCTCCATCAAGGAAGGCATCAAGCAAGAAGCCATACCGTCAAGCACTTCAAGATTCCAAGGAGCACCGCTCGGAAGCAGAACCAACAAGAAGAAGTGAAGACTACCACGTATCCAAGACTCCGCCTTTCTTTCCACGCCTAGTCTGGGAATCTCGGGGACGAGATTCTTGTAAGGGGGGTAGGTCTGTCACACCCTGATTTTCATGTCACATTGCTTAAGCTTATTTTCATGTCAAAAATGTGGATTTGCAAAAACTTTTGAGTGTTTTTGACTTTGCTTGATTTGACTTTTGTCTGCTGTTTGCTAGTGCTCTAAAAATCAAATAAATCCTCCAACTCTTATACTTCATCTCCTTGACCCAAAACCTTTTCCCAATGATCATGCCATGTGTATAGACCAGTATAGAATTTTCTTATAAAAATATTTTGGCCAAATGGTATTTTCTAAAATTAGTTTTGCAAAAACCCCTGAATTGAGGTTTGCACTGCAAGTACCTTATTTAGGGTGTGAAAAATCTTTCAAAAAGTTTATCTGAATCCTAATAGATATAGGACTCCCAGAAACCACAAAAGTATAATTTTAAAAGTTATTTTTATATTTTATTTAAAAGCTTTTTCTTAAGGCCAGAAATGGTCTTTAATAAGAAAAAATTATTTAATCACTTCAAAAATATTTGCCAAAATTCAGGGAGACTCATCGGACATATATTGTCCATATATAAGAGCTTCAACACATGGTCATGTTCAAAATATTGGACAACTCCTTCCAAAACCCTTTCTGGATATTTCAAGCTTTTGAAATATTTACAAAGGAAATATTCTCCAAAAATTCCAGGGAAATTCTATCATGTCACATATGACATATTTGATTATCTTGAAAAGCCTCATGCCTTGAAGATCAAGGAAACATCCTCAAACCCCTTCAAAACCATTATGTCCATATTTGAAGTTTGAGCAACTCTACATTGCCAAACTTGTCCAAATGCTCTCAAACTTGGTGCACATGCTAGAATGGCCTAATAAGGCATCTAGACCAAATGGCACAAGATTTGGAAAAGAGCAACTTGATCAGATCACCCCAAAACCCCTTCTGTTCAAATCCAAATTTGAACAACTTTACATTGTCAACTTTTTATCTGGAGCCTCAAACTTTGTGTGCATGTTCATATCCCCAAATAATGATGCTACACCAAGTGGTGCATCAAGGGGAGATGATTTGCTTAACTCCAACATGGTGAAACCATTTCTGTTCATTTCTAGGGTTCACCAAAGTTACATTGGCCACTTTGCCCAAATGAGCTCAAATTTGGTGTAGGGGCCTAATTATAGGTGACATTTGACCCTGTTAAGTCGCATGTCAAGTGGATGTCATTTGCTTGACCAAACACTGATCAAACACCTTCTGTTCATTTACCAAAACCTGTGTTTGGACCTCTTTTACTATTTCCCCTTACCCCAAATTCTTACCACAGCTCCCCTTGATCATCATCTACCCCCAGTAACATTCCCTTGGCCTCAGCTCAATTATTGGAGGGGGTAAAACCCCAATTTCTACTGCTGGACAGCAGGTTTCACCCTCTTCCTCACCTCCCTCCTCATCCCAGTGGTTCCCCAGAGCATCCAAGACCCCCACGCCATTGTTTACTATCCCCTAGTACTGCTGGACACTACTGGACACTGGGGGACACGGCCTGTAAAGCGAGACATGAGCATGCCGGCCAAAGACGCGCTCTGGAGCACGCTACAGTGCACCAAGGCACTGTAGCTCGGCCCTCCCGAGGCTTCCAGGCGGTCTTGGGCAGAGTGGGCGTGTCCACCGAGGTCCCCTCGACGTCCACGACCTGCAGGACGGTCGGCCCTATCCTCTCCGGCCCTCCTCCTCTCTCTCCACGAGCTCGCCGTGCGTGCCCTGGACCGTGCTCACGGTGCACCGCAGCGGCCCCTATAAGAGGCCTCCCCCCGAGCACCTCTTGCCGCTGCTGGATCCTCCTCTTCTCCGTGCACCTCCCAGACATCCCCAACCTCCCTCCCGTGGCCTCCTACCTCCTCCATGGCCGGAGTGCCGCCGCGGCCCCCCACTCAAATTCGTGCTCTCCAGCCCTCCCCTCCTCTCCTTCGAAGCCTCCGAGCTTCCTGGGAGTCTCCGCCGCCTCCCGCCCGCATCAAACCGTCCGGGGAGGCTCCGCAGCTCGATGCCCACCGTGGAACCCATCTCGGGTGCGAGCAAGATGGCGACCGTTCTGGGGCTTCCCAGCGCGCTCCGTCGGCGGGAACGGCACCGGCGTGTCCTCCCGAATCCAGCGGTAGTCCGAGCTCCGCCTGGGACGGCTCGTGCCACCGACGAGCGCCAGCGAACGGCGTCCAGAGCCCTGTCGTCCGTCGTCCAGAGGTAGACGACGACGGGTGGCAAGGGGCCACGTGGGGCCCGCACGTCAGCGGGTCGGCGCCGGGCCCGCGCTGTTTAAGTGGAGGCGCCCCGCGATTTCTGCCTTCCCCGCAGGGAAGCGCATCCCTGGTAATGCGCCTTCGACGTCGCCCTGTCATCCGCGAGGCCCAGCCGCTGGGCCGACCCAGTGCACAGCAGCACTAAGTCTCGCCCAGTGTACAGCATAAGGGTATAACCCCTTTTCTTTTTATTTTTCTGTTTCCAGTAAACTTCAATAATCTCCCAAATATTCATATGAACTCCAAATTGCATGATTCAAATTTCCTATGACTCCATAAATCATGCTCTATCTGTTGGTGCTACATGCACATTATTCCAGAGACCTTTCTTTCACAAATATTTATCAAATGCCCATTTTCCACTTTCTGTGATTAACTTTAGAAAATCACAGAGAGCTCATTTTTGATCCAAATGCAGTGGTTCAAATTCCTAGATGCTTGTCATGTCCAAACTTAGTTTTGGAACATTTTTAATAATAGTTTTTGTACCCCACCAAATATTGAGCCATTTCTTCCTATTTATCAGCTTTGGAAAATCCTAGGAAACTCATTTCAATTCCAAATCCATTGAAACCAACTCCTAGATGCTTCTAAAATCATGACTTGATGATGGGTACCTTTTCTCATCATTCAAGGAATTATTTCTGTATACTTCTTCCAAATCCATAAACCCTTTGGTTCCATCATATTGAAATGTTCCCAACTACCCATTGATCCAACACCTATGAAACCACCTTGGTCATTTCTAATATGACCAGAGGTATCCTATAAAAGTCCAACTCCTATTTTTAGAGCACTTTTATTTTTGCTTTTGATTGTGTTGCTTATTATTATTGTTTCCATCGTTAGTTGACGTAATAAACGGAGTATTCGGAGATGGACCAGAAGATTTGAAGACTCAGAAGAATAAGGCAAGCAGCCCTTTGACCATGTTGAAGAAACCTTTTTATGCATGTCTCATAACACCTTATTATTCAATGCATCGGAATCATGTTGAGGTGGAAACCACTTTGGTTGCTACCTTTGTTACTTTACTGTTGAAACTTGCATCAAACATGACCCTACCTTCCTATGAGGGTTATGTGGGTGGGAGTAGATAGATGTATGCTATAGTAGTTGGCTACGCAAAATGGGTCGGGGTTATGCATTGAGTGAGACAAGTGTGGTCTGACATACTTGCAAAAGACCCAGTGGGTGCCACTAATGCCCCTGGGAGTTGATGAGGAGATAGGGCGCTACTTGGTGAGAAGTAGTGTGCCGAGGCTTGACGAAAGTGTTGTTTACAGAGATGGATTAGATTTATGTGTGACTACCGACCCAACCAAACATGCGCAACCACTCTACCCTTATATGGGAGAAGGGCATTATTGATTACCTAGGTCGATACTAGCATGGTGCCCGCATTACTAGTGACGGGGGTGACATGAGGTCACTCTCGGGACGGGGTCGCGCTTGGATAGGCGGCCATGACTGTCTTTACAGGGCACCGGACACACCGTTGGTACCCCGTGTCAGTGGTGTGCGATGAATACGGAGCGAGTCTCCACAAACCTTGAGATGTGAAATGTTTGGCACGGGGCTGTTACCAATCGAGTGGACTCCATATTAGTGTCGTCTAGGGAAAGGTAGTGATCGGGTGCTTACCCCGGGTACTTGAGGTACCGCGGGTCGTGGATGACACGGAAGTTCCCCGGATCTTGTGGGTAAAGTGTGCAACCTCTGCAGAGTGTCAAACTATTCGAATAGCCGTGTCCGCAGTCAAGGACAGTTGGGTGGTGCTACTTAGACTATGTCCTTAAGTTTCTGGGAAACAACACGATTCAGGGATATTGATGATGTGATTGTGAGGAAGTCACAATGAGCTTGTGCATGTGCTGATTACAACTCTTTCTCGATATTGATGTCTGTGACCTCCTGATACTTGTTACAGACACATGCATGCCCTTGTTATATGTTGATCATAATTGCATATGAAAAACTAGCTTTCCGCAAAACTGCCAACCTAGCAGTAGAGCCTTGCATAATTATTCTGTTATCACACTTGGGTTGCTTGCGAGTACATTCAATGTACTCATTGGCTTGCCACTGGTTATTTTATTGGCCAGGCATGAGAGAACAGGTTATGATGAAGATTTCTTGGCGACGAGCATGCGAGCTAGGACGCTTCCCAGTCAGAATGCCTGTAGGGTTAAGGCAGATGGCATGGGTCCCAGTTGTGTTTGAAGATTTTTTCGCTGCGATGATATACTCGAGACTTGACCATTATGGTCCTATTTATGTAATACGGTATGTATGGATGTAAGACTCTTGTTATTCAGCTTCTGTGTGTTCAGTGAGCATTGATCTCTGGGATCACTGTACACGTGCATTCGGTGATCACGACTTACGAGTCGGGGTCCCCACAGGCACCTTCGTCCGTACAAGGCTTCGAAAGGTGACATCCGCAGGCTAGCTTGGTAACTATTGTTGTATGCAAACTCGGCATATGGTAAGCTTTCCTCCCAACTGGTCCCATATGTGAGGACACATGCCCTTAGAATGTCTTCGAGTATTTGATTTACTCGTTCCGTTTGTCCTCCAATCTGGGGGTGATAAGCTGTACTGAACGTTAGTTGCGTTACGAGGGCTTGCTGCAACTTGTCCCAAAATTTGGAGACGAACTGAGTGCCTCTGTCGGATATTATAGTCTTGGGGACCCCATGTAGGCATACTATACGGGCGAGGTAAAGCTTGGCGAGCTTTTGGGTGGTGTGGGTTGTCTTGACTGGTATGAAATGTGCCACCTTGGTCAGTCTATCTGTGATGACCCATATGGCATCATTACCGTGTTGTGACCGTGGTAGTCCAACAATAAAATCCATTCCAATATCGTCCCATTTCCATTCTGGTATCTCGTTTGGCTGTAATAGACCTGCGGGTTTTTGGTGCTCGGCTTTAATGCGTTGACATGAATCGCAGCATGCAATAAATGTGGCTATATCCCTCTTCATGCCGTGCCACCAAAACCATTCCTGATGGTCCTTGTACATTTTCGTCCCTCCAGGGTGGATTGAGTATGGAGCGGTGTGGCTTTCTGCTAGAATTTGCTGTTTAAGGTCGCTGTTATTTGGTACGCAATGTCTGTCTCCGAACCATAATATTCCTTCACTGTCTATGGTGAATTATGAGGCCTTGCCATGACTTACTTTTGTTTTTATCCCTTCGCTGCTGGGGTGTCCATGCTAAGCCTTCTTTATTTGATCTATTAACGTAGGCTGTATTTCCAGGTTGGACACTTCGCCTTCAGTGACCATCATTAGGTTGAGTCTGGCGAATTCTTGCTGAAATTCGGGTCTCAGGTTCTTTATGATGCCGCTGTTCGGGCTGGGGTTACGGCTGAGAGCATCTGCTACCACCTTTGCTTTTCCTGGGTGATAGTGTATACCGACGTCATAATCTTTTACTAGTTCCAGCCAGCGTCGTTGTCGTAAATTGAGTTCTGGCTGTGTGAAAATATATCTGAGACTCTTATGGTCTGTATATATTTCACAGCGATTCCCAAGCAAAAAGTGCCTCCACTACTTGTGTGCATGAATGACTGTTGCCAACTCCAGATCGTGAGTAGGATAGTTTTCTTCATGTTTTCGCAGTTGCCGGGAAGTGTAGGCGACTACTTTGCCTTCTTGCATTAGTACGCATCCGAGGCCTTTCCGGGATGCGTCGCAATATACTTCAAAACTCTTGTGTATGTCTGGTACGATTAATACTGGGGTTGTTGTTAATCTCTTTTTGAGTTCTTGGAAGCTTTTCTCACATGCATCGGTCCACATGAATTTCTTATCCTTCAAAAATGTGCATTGGTTTGGCTATGGTGGAAAATCCTTCAATAAACCTTCTGTAATATCCGGCCATACCGAGGAAACTTCGTATATCCGTTACACTGGCTGGTGACTTCCATCCAAGTACAACCTTGACTTTATCTGGGTCCACAGCAACTCCTTCTTGTGTTAATACGTCTCCTAGGAAACCCACTTGCCTCGACCAAAATTCACATTTGCTGAATTTGGCGTAAAGTCGGTGTTTCCTTAATTCTCCTAGTACAACGCGGAGGTGTTCAGCATGTTCTTCCGGTGTCTTTGAATATACCAAGATATCATCAATAAATACCACCACAAATTTGTCCATGAATTTCATAAATACTTTGTTCATGAGGTGGACGAAATATGCGGGGGCGTTGGTCAGTCCAAACGGCATTACCGTAAATTCATAAAGTCCGTATTTGGAGGTGAATGCTGTTTTCGGGATATCTTCTGTTCGTACCTTCAGTTGATGATAACCTGACCTTAAGTTAACTTTTGAGAAAACCTTGGCTTGCGCGAGCTGGTCAAATAAATCATTTATCCGTGGCATCGGATATTTGTTCTTGATTGTGACCATGTTGAGCGCTCGGTAGTCTATACACAACCTCATGGTCCCATCCTTCTTTTTGGCAAATAATACTGGCGAACCCCAAGGTGAGGAGCTGGCCCGTATAAATCCTTTGTCTAGCAGTTCCTTTATTTGCTTCTTTAGTTCAACCAACTCGGACGGTGCCATTCTGTACGGTTTCTTATATATGGAGGTGGTTCCCGGTGCGAGCTCAATAATGAATTCTATTTCTCTGTCTGGCGGCATGCCTGGTAGTTCTTTAGGAAATACGTCCGGAAATTCACGTACAACTGGAACCTTGCTTAACTCAGAAGTATCAACTTGGTTTAATTTTGGTTGCCGCGACACCGGTCTTTCCTGAGCTGCGACTCTTATTGTCTTTCCGTGATGATGAGTAAGAATCACTGTCCTATTGAAGTAGTCGATAATTCCTTTATTGGTGGTTAGCCAATCCATACCCAGGATAACATCCAGTCCCTTGTTTTCCAACACGATGAGGTTTGCGTGAAATTTTAATCCCTCAATTTCAATGGTCAAACCTTGGCAGTAACTCTGAGTGATCTGCTTACTTCCAGGGGACTTGATGGTCATTGATTTTCCCAAGGGAAGCATTGAAAAACCATGTTGCAAAGCAGAACTCTTCGAAACGAATGAATGAGAAGCTCCAGAATCAAACAAAACCGTGGCAGGTATTGTGTTGATAGGGAACATGCCGAGTACAATATCTGGTGCATCCTGTGCTTGCTCCTTGGTCACATGGTTCAGGTGGGCTTTCCTGTGATTGTTATTGGGGTTGAAGTTGTTGCGCTTGGGCGCGGAATTGTTTCCATTGCTGTTTGGCTTCGGTGCTGAGTTTCTTGGCTTATGGCATTGTTTAGCATAGTGTCCCTCTTCTCCACATGCGTAGCAGGTAACACCCGGGCGATAGGTGAAATCCTTGTCTCTTGCATGAAAATTCTTGTTTGGACGTGTGTCATTGGTCGTGGGTCTGTTCGCCCCATTCCTCTGGAAATTCACCTTATTCTTGTTGTTGCGAGGGTGGTTGCTCTGATCCCTTTTTCTCTTGCGAATGTCTTCCAGTCTGCGACGTTCGTTCTCCAACGTAATGGCTTTGTCCACCAGTGTCTTGAAATCTGGAAAAGTGTGTACAACTAACTGGCATTTTAGTGCTGGTGCCAATCCGTCCAGGAATTTCTCCATCTTCTTATTTTCAGTCATTCGCTCTTCGTTGGCATAACGGGATAATTGCGTAAACTGACTGTTGTACTCCTGTACTGTCATGCCTCTTTGCTTGAGGTCATCAAATTCTCTTTTCTTGATCTTCATAATGCTCTTGGTGATGTGTGCCCCGCGAAAGCCTTCCTTGAAATCTTCCCAGGTGATATTATTTATATCGGGACGCATAAGCAGAAAATTTTCCCACCATGACGCGACTGCTCTAGTGAGCTAATATGGTGCGTACAACACCTTTTCACGGTCTGAGCATTGTGCCACAATTAATTTCCTTTCAATATCTCGAAGCCAATCATCGGCCTCAAGAGGTTTGTCTGTGTGCGAAAACGTCGTCGGACGTGTCTTCTGAAATTCAGATAACTTTGAGTGCTGCTGGCTCACGGTGATTTCCCATGTTAATGACATGGTTCATAATTTCTTGGTGCTGTTGCAGACTTTGCTCGTAAAGCCGGCATACTTGAGAAACTGTTGTCTCACTGCCCTGCTGACTTGACTGCCCCTGTGTGAAATTGTTGTCTGTCTATGCCATAATTTTCTTCGGGCGGACTTGGCACGGAACGCGTCCAGGGACAAGTCATTTCTTACTCTGGGGTAATAAAGCAGAAATCCTGAGAAGAACCGAGCAGCAAAATAAACCAAGATTTTGCAAAAGCGACAAAACACGAGCTCGAAAGAGATTTTTGAAATAAACTGGTTGATTGCGCACCGAGAAGGACCGCTAGTATATATTTTACACGCAGGTTCTAATTATACATACGTCACTCAGGGTGTGCGTACACATCCTGACATGTTATTTAAACTAGCGCACTCCTCCAAGAGCCTAATTGATGCGCAAACAGACTACTCCATCAACCTATTTTACATATCACACACCTATTACAAGCGAGCACAGTGCGTCACGGAATAACGCATTTGTCGGAGATGTTGAAGATTTCCCTCGGCCTGCCGAGGGTAAGGCCCAGAGGTGCTAGAGACTCCACTTCCTCCTCACTAATAGGCTCCAGGCGCGGAGTATGGGTACGAGGTGTCGAAGCAGGTGCTGCAGGCGATGCAGCTCTGACTGGGGTAGGAGGTATGACTTGGTCAAACTCCTCAGTGGTAGGCAGACGGTGAGCGGTGGCTAAGATGGAAGGTTCATAGGATGCGGCAGACGAGACAAATGTCATTGGTGGCGCAGTATGGAGTAGCTCCCTCCTGTTGGCGGAGCCACTCTAGACCAATTCCATACAGGTAGCCACCAAGTCGTCCACAAGATTATCAAAGGCTGCCTCAAGTGCCTTGAGGTACTCAACCATTGATTCAATGGCTTCATCACGCTCGCCATTTGCGCACGCAAATGCATAGTGGCACGTGTAGGGCACGTGGCATGGGAGGTAACGGTAGCGACGAGTCTTCATGGAAGGAAGGATGTCCCGAAGACGAGCTATCGCCTCACGGGAAGCCATTTGCATGGCATGCCTCTCTGTAGGCATGGCTCTGCCCACAAATCGGAGGCGGCGCGCTCCAGAACGCCCTCCTTTGAAGTGCACCATGGCCTGATGCATAGACACGCTGTCTTTGAGCTTGTGACGGTAGAGTGTAAACTCTGGATGGGTGGATGGCCAAATCGCGACTTTGTTGATGGCGAAGAGGAGCTTGACAAACCCCTCAGGAATGTTGGCGAACACCTATGCATCACAGTCGTTGCTGGCCATCTACAAAAGTAGACAAAAATTCCGAATAGTCAAGTCATAAATTTATGCTGACCAACAGAAAAATGCTACAGATGTAAAAATATTGAAAAGCAATTTTTCGCTAATAACCGATTAGCGAGCGCACCTAGTGGCTTCCTACAGTGACCCTGGCTCTGATACCAAGGTTGTCAGGACCGGTCCTTCAGTAAAAATAATTACCGGAAGACCGACCTTTTTATTAAACCAGCGGGGATTATTATTACCTGTTGGCAGACAAATCTTTGATATAGAATTCCAGTACACTGAATATTGTACAAGGTTGAGCTGGGTTGCTCAACAATTTTTTCTTACAAGCGCGCCAATATAATACATAAAGGCGGATATGACACAAGGCAGGGTGGCATACTACTAACTCATAATAAAAGATGGTGGTTATGTCACAGTGAAGTGGGTGATGTGACTCCAATATATTAAAATTCATCGAGTGTCGGAGTGAGACCCGATGAATTTATTTGGTGGTAGGCGGAAGCGGTTATAAAATAGTGATCAACTCCAGGATCGCAAGGGACTGACTGGGACTCCACTAGACGTCGGAATCGCTATCGAACTCTTCATCCATGAGATCGCCTTCGTCCACATCTAGCCAAATCAACAAGCCAGGTGAGTACTTTTTTTTTGACTATAAACAGTAGGGAAAAACCCCACTGCAATTTTTAATTATAATAGAAAGAAACAAGAAACAGTATCCGAGAAAGGCTTGAGATAAGCCTAAGAATAAAAAAAGAGACTAAGAAAACTAGAAAAAAGAAAGAAAAGAAAGAAAGAAAGGAAAGACAATACAGAAGGCTTTACAAGAGGCTTCGGAGCCAAATAGAAAATTGTCTCTCATGCTTCTTCTTCATTCTGAACTTCAGCAGTTTAAACTCTTCCAAGTAAATGAACTTCCACCCTTGGAAAGAAGGTTGGATGTTTTCAAAAACCTTATTGTTTCTGGTTATCCAGATGGCCCATGCTCCAAGGATAATGATTTCCATGTAGAAAGGGTATCTCAGTTTGTCCTTAAGGTCTTGGAATGCTTCTAACATAGATAAGTTTGGTGTTCATGTTGGACAGATGAAATCCCAGCATTGTTGAACAAATTGGCAGCCCCAAAATAGGTGATGAAGAATTTCTTCTTGCTGACATCCAGCAGTAGCACAGTTATAATCCTCTAGCACAAAATTCTTTCGTCTGAGTAAATTCCTTGTGTTCATTCTATCATGTAGAAGTTGCCAGAAAAACACTTTATGCTTTGGCTGGCATGAGCTCAGCCAAATCCAATTAAAATGTGGAGGTTTCTGCTTGTATCCAATTAGAACTCTATATGCTTTGATGGAGGAGTAGTGTTCATTCCCCCAAATGTAGCTCCAAGTGTCAAATGAGTCTAAGTACTCTGATTGCCTCATGGAAATGCAAATGTCTTCCATCTGTAGGAACTCCTCATATGCTTCAGTTGTCAAAGGGAGAAAAAATAAGTCCTGTAAGTACTCAGTCTGCAGTACTTGCTTTACACTTAGTTGAGGGTTTCTGACAAAAGAGAACAAGTGAGGGAATTGGTGTTTAAGAATTGCCTGGCTCCATAAGTCTTCCCAGAAAAAACACTACCTCCATTTCCCACATTACATCTGGCAATGGCTTTGTATTGATCAATGAGAGCTAAGTTTGATTTCCACCAGAAAGATCCTATTGGACTTCCCCCTGGTAATCTCCCATCATTATAGTATGATTGCCAGATAAGATTGACCCATGGGATGTCATGTCTGTTGAAAAATTTGTGTAGGTTTTTCATGAGCAGTGTTTTGTTGTGTGTGTAGATGTCTAGCACTCCTAGACCTCCTTGATCTTTTGGTCTGCACATTGTTTTCCATGCTACCAGAGCAGGTCTTTTGTCCTCCATATCAGGTCCTCTCCAGAGGCAGTGTCTCAAGTATTTGATGATCTGCTTTTTGATTGTAACAGGTATGTCCAGACAGCACATGAAGAATATTGCTAATGAGGTCATCACTGACTTGACCAGCAGAAGTTTACCAGCTTGTGTCATGAATGTAGAGATACCAGCCACTCTTTTTGCAATCCTGTTCACTAGGGGGAGGCATTGTTCCACTCTTGGTTTGGAGATCCCCAAGGGCATGCCAAGGTAGGTAAATGGGAACTGACCTCTAGCACATTGCAAGGTGTTGGTAAAAATTTCAACCCTGTCCTCAGTAACGTTCAAAGGTACCATGACTGATTTTTCATAATTTACTCTGAGCCCAGTTGCAGTGGGAAAATAATTTAGAAGTGCTTTCAAACAGAACAATTGTCTAGCATCATCTTGCATAACCACCAGAGTGTCATCTGCATATTGTATAATTGGGAAATGTGGGCATGACCTGATTTGAAGTGGAGCAATGATCAAGTTTAACCTCATGGCTTTGTTAAGGATGGATTGCAATAGATCAGCAGCTAGTACAAAAACCAAAGGAGAGTAGTGATCTCCTTGTCTTACTCCTCTTTTTATGTAATTTTTTTACCAGGTACCCCATTCAGTAATACAGCAGACGATGCAGTTGTGAACAGAGATTGCATCCAAGAAATCCATTTCTCTCCAAACCCTTTTGCTCTGAATATATCAATAATTGCATCATGTTCAATTGTATCAAAAGCCTTCTCAAAATCCAATTTGATTACTAGGGTTTCCTCTTTAGATTTATGACATTGGTGTATGTATTCATAGGCCCATCCTAGGCAGTCCTGGATCACTCTATCTTTAAGGAAGCCATATTGGTTAATATGCACCATTTGTAGAATAACTTGTTGTAATCTATTGGCCAGCAGTTTTGTGATGATTTTCAGGACACTATTTAGCAATGAGATAGGCTTGAAGTCATTGGGTGAGACTGGTACTTCTGTTTTTGGCACTAGAGTAATGTATGAGGAATTAATGCTCTCAAGATTTACATTCCCAACATGGAAAGCTGTGATAAGCTCAAAGACATCAGTCTTAATAATATGCCAACAGCTTTTGATAAACTCATTGTTGAAACCATCTGGCCCTGGTGATTTATCTGCAGGTAGCTTTTTGACCACATCTTCAATTTCTTCTTGGGAGAAAGGTTTTTCTAGGTCACTGAATTGTTGTGGATCCATAGTGTTTTCATAGAGATCTCTCAGATCAAAGTGCATTGAGTGCCCATTAGATTGTCCCAATCTAGTTTTAAAAGCTTCCCATAGAATTGCAGCCTTGCCATCATGCTCTGTTATTTCCACTCGGTCCTTGTTCAATAGCATAGCAATCTTATTGTGCCTGTGGTTAATAGAAGCAGAAGTGTGAAAGAATTTTGTGTTCTCACCACCAAACTTAACTCCTTTAATTTTACCTCTCTGTTTCCAGTAAATCTTCTGATCATTGAGCACAGTTAGCAAATGTTCCTTGAGCATAATTCTGCAGTTATTTTCATAAACTGATAGGTCTCGGTATTCTTCAATCATGTCCGAAAGAAAGATACAGTCATTCAGGTCTGAAATTTGCTTCTTATGGCAAGCAATGTTTTTGGACCATAGCTTAAGAGCTCTTCTGACATTTTTGAGTTTAGCATTGATCTTTTTTGCACAGTCAGTATGGCCCACTGGAATATTCCAAGCTGTTTCAACCACCTGTTTAAAAGAGATGTGGTTAATCCAGTAGTTTTCAAATCTGAACACCTTTGACTTTGGAATATTTGTGCCTATTTTAATCATGCATGGTAGGTGGTCATAGATTGGTTTGGCCATGGGAAGGGCCAAAGTATCTGGGTAAATAGTCATCCAAGCAGCAGAGGTGAAGAACCAGTCTAGTTTTTCTAAGAGAGGGTTTTCTTTCATGTTGCTCCAGCTGAACTATCTGCCCTTGAGAGGGAGTTCAATTAAGGCCAGTTCACTAATAGCCTCATTAAACATAAGCATGTCATTAACATCTCCTCCAGGTCTGTTTCTGTCTTCGGGTGTTCTGATGAAGTTGAACTCTCCCATGATAATCCAATCCACTTCATTAGGCATTTGAATATTACCAAACCAGTCAATGAACTCAATTTTTTCTTCATGATTGCAGGGATCATAAATGTTTGTTAGAATCCAACTTTTAGAAGATGATCTACATGTGAACTCAATTGAGAGGGAGAACTTGTTTTGAAACACTAGTTCTCCAGTAAATAAGGATCCATTCCAAGCAGTGAGAATACCCCCTGAGGCCCCAATAGATGGTAGGAATTCAAATTTGGTGAATCTTTGAGGGAAAACTTTATGAATGTAAGTTAAGTCAAAGATTTCTCTCTTAGTTTCCTCAAGCATATAATTCCAGCAGCACTTTCCTCTATTTTCTGTCTAATGGCCAGCCATTTGTCTGAGGAATTAATACCTCTCACATTCCAATTTAAGATATTCCAGGTTCTATTGTTATTCATTAGAAACTAGGAGGATGATTAATTGATCAACAGGGTCCATCCCCTGGTGACAACCCCAAGCCTGAATGGTAGTGAGGTACATATACAAAGCAAAATATCTTGATTCAAAGATAGTGTTGCACCATTTAGCAGATATATAGGGCCAAGAAATCCCCATCAACCAGAAATGTGAGTCAAATATTTTCTCAGCATGAGATAAAGCATTAGTGACTCCCAGAGCATAAAAACACAGCTGTCTTTTCAGTAGTACAATGTGGACATGTAAAAGATACCATTCAGTGCAAGCATTCATTGTCCAGTAGATGCAGGGTTTACAGTTAACTCCAAACATGTGACATCCTTGAACCAAAAGAGGATAATAATTCATGCTGCTATCTATTATATTTTGATATAGAAGATTCATCATCAGACTAATTTTTGCTGGCTGTGCCCCTAGTGGCCTTGGATGCCTGGGCCACCTCTTCTTGCCCCTTCCTCTTTTGTTTCTTGGACAACTTCTCTTGAAGCTCCTCCTCAGCAACCTTACAAAAAGACTTGGTCAGGTTTTTAACCACTGAGTGCTGGATAATTGGGGGCATAGCATTGCATGGCAGACAAGATTTTGCATCACAAGATTTTCTTTTAAAGCCTTTATTATCTTTTTTAATTCTATCACTCCTTCTTACCTCAGTTTCTACCATAGGTTCTTTTTCTCTCCTTTTTCTGGAGATGGCCTCTCCAAGTGGTAGAGCTTTGTTTGGAGACACTTGTTGAAGAGGGCTACTTGCCCCAGTGGAGGAGTGTGCAGCAGGACTGATGCCTTCATTCTCCTTGCCCAGCACAAGATTGAAGTCTTTGCAGGTTGGTGCGTGGGAGGTGGTACACTTATTAGGGATATGAAAGAGCATTGTCTTTTCTTGTTCATAATTAGCAGCCAACAATTTCCAGATATCAGATTTGAGCAAGTGCATAGTCCAGCCAAATTTGTCAGGAGTCAACAGCAAATGGATTATGAAGTTAAACCAACTTACTGGAATTTCAATTTTGAAAGTTTGCTTTGCTCCTTGGGTTGCTGGTGTAAAATGCTGTATCCAAAGGTCCAGTCCTTCTTCAGAAATTAAGTGAGAGCCATCAATAATGTGCATAGCATGTTCTTCAGCCAATGTATGAAATTCAAGTAATGAGGGGGGGGGGGGGCTGGTAGTGAAAAAGTCCCATAGTTACCTTTGGGGCTTGCTTGTGAGGAAGACCCAATTGGAGGAATGGGGACATCTGCCTTACCCTTGATATCTGTAGGAATGGCCTGTTGATCAGAGCTGGGGTCTTCATTGTCAGTAATATTGGCAGGAATATCAACTGTCAACATATTTTGCTCTGCAGCATCCTCATTAATGTTTGGTTGAGCAGGTTCTATGGCTAAAATGAGAGGCTGTTCCTCATTTGGTTGCTGCAACTGAACATCTTCCTCCTCTTCCACAACATTATATGCTAGGGCAATGTTGAGTAGAACTTGGCCCATTGGAGGAGCAAGAGCAGCCTGGTTGACCTCCTCAGTTGCTGAACATGTTAGAGAAAGGAGACCATCAGAGAGTGAAACAGTAGTAGTGATGCTACTGTTGGGGGCTCCATCTTCAGGCAGTACTGGAATTGCCACTTGAAGTTGCTCTGGAGGTCCAGGAGCAGGTTGTTGGAAAGCCCATTGATCCTCTTGTTCAGCCTGATCTTCCCAAGCATCCCAGTCATCATTTGGGGCATGGATATTGTGGTTGGGCAGTGGTTGAAACCCTGGGAAATCATTAGCATTCAGTGGAACTGGGTGGGGGTCTACACCCTCAGGTGGGAATGGGTCCTCATCAGCAGGCCCCCCACCCAGCATTTCTTCTAGCAGAACTTCAACAGAGCATGTCCATGATTCTTATTCAAAATGCTCCCCTTCAGACCATCTAATGCTTTTAGGTATATCCTCGAGCTTAGTAACTCTAGCTTTAACTAGGATCTTACCCTTCAGGGCATCCTCTCTCTCCCTGCTTATGATTTTGCCCCATTTGGAAATCGCAGAAGCAATATCTTCAGTATTGCAAAAATCAAAAGGAACACCCACAAACAATAACCAGCAGACTCTGTTAAATTGAACTCTGCGCCAGTTTCTACCTTGGTCATGTTTGTGAAAGGAGATAAAGACATCCTCAAACTCATGCGGGCTCTGATGAACGAGCCTGTCTCTGTCTCTGACATGCACAAACTTGACATAAGCCACCCCAAAGGGGCAGGGCTGAATTTCTCTGAAACCTACATGTTGTACTCCTTGAAGAAACTCTTCTAGAACTTCACGAACATTAGGGAAGAATACTTCGTTCGGGTGCGGGTGGATGTTGGCAATCGCCCACTCTTCGTGTCGCCGAGGACGATGGGGAACGATTGCTCTAGAAACCCCATTGCGGCCTTCAATCACTTGTATCTGGAAACCATGCGGGACGAAATGCTGGGGGTCGATAGGGATGTTAGCCATCGAAGACTCAAGCGAGGGAGCCGGAATCACCTTGTCCGACAGCAATGGCAGCGTCGGCGAGCTTGCCAATGAAGGAGCAGAGGTGGTGGCAGAGAAGGAAGGCGTAGTGGAATGCGAGGAGGCAAGCGACGGTCTCGGTTGGAAGTTTGTGTAAAAATGTTTCACCAGTTCCGAAAATGAGGGAACCTGCCGAATTTGTGCCGCCGGCCCATGGCAACGGAACCAGGTCTCCACCTCGCCTTCAGCCCAAGCCTCAGCAGGTGGGCTCGGAAAAGAGCCGACGCGAATAAAAGGCCAAAGCCCAGGCAAGTTTGGTGTAGTGCAGAAACGGGCTATGTGACCGTTTTTTCCGCATGCATGGCATCTAACGTGGTTACGTGCATGTGAACGTTGCACGATCATGTGCTCCATCATAGGTTTGTCTTGACCACTATTAAGGTGTAATAAGTTGTTGTTATTTCCTTGAGTAGCGCCCTCTTGAATGGGCCCCGATAATCTGTCGAAAACAGACCGTCCGTCTCTGACCACCGTGGAGTAACTCCGGTGATCACCGTGGTGGTGAGCAATGGCCTTGCCGGCCCTGCCCACCAAGGTCCATTCCTTGTCAAGCTCATCATAGAAAAGAGCTTCTTCCCTTTGCCAATTAGGACCACCAAAATTCCAGAGGTTAAAGACTAGCTCAAACTCTTTCTCCAGAATTTTTCCCGCATTGTAAATTTCAAAGCCCACCGCTTTTGAAGCAATGGAGAACTTGTAGGTTCTGTCCTTCAAGAAACGAACACGAAAGCCTTGTGCATAACCCCCAAACATGGCGAGAAGAGAGATACTAACCGTATGCACATTGAGCCTGAAAGAAGCACGACAAAAAGAAACCACCATGGTGAATTCCTTATGATGAAAACCCGGAGAGAATACCACCGGATGCCCAAACTTGGTCTTCATATCCGCTTGAAACTTCTTGCCCCGGTCAAAGTTGAGGGCAAAAGGTGCCATGATGAGGTAGGAGGAGGCCACCAGCGCCGGAGTGGTCGCTGGTAGGGGGAGTGTGTCCGCCGGGGCCGGAGTGGCCACCGGCGCAAGGAGGAGGGGCTAGGAGGCCAGGTGAGTACTTTGAATGTACTCGCAAGACAGTTCGGACTTAAGATATAACAAATTCCAACATGATGCATATGAGTATTCCAGCAAAAAATGCGACAGGAATAAAATATTAATGTGTTGTGTGCAACGATAGAAGTCGGGCGGTAATCCTCCCGAAATCCATAAGATAAATAGAAGAAGACCAAACGAGTGTCTGAGTGACGCCTCGAAAAATAATAAATGATAGCAGGCCACAGTCGGGTGTCTGAGGACACCACATAAAGGGCTTATAGCAAAAATAAATAACAAGAATGCCTCAGTCGGACGTCTGAGCGACATCACATAAAGGGCTTATAAATAAAAAATGCCACAGTCGGACGTCTGAGCGACATCGCATAAAGGGCTTATAAATAAAAAGAATGCCACAGTCGGACGTCCGAGCGACATCACATAAAGGGCTTATAAATAAAAAGAATGCCACAGTTGAACGTCTGAGCGACATCACATAAAGGGCTTATAAATAAAAAGAATGCCATAGTCGGACGTCTGAGTGACATCACATAAAGGGCTTATAAATAAAAAGAATGCCACAGTCGGACGTCTGAGCGACATCACATAAAGGGCTTATAGATAACAAGAATGCCATAGTCGGACGTCTGAGCGACATCACATAAAGGGCTTATAAATAACAATAGTATAATGATGAAATACTTCTGGAAATATATCAATACAGAGGTAGTTGGTGAGTTCATCTACCAAATGAACTTGCTGAAAAACACTACTCTGGTTACCAACAAGAATCCACTAGAAACGGTTACCGGGTTGACATGAAGATTGACCCTAGGCCATAAACATGGCTAATAAAGGAATTTAACTCTGCAGATCTTGTACCATTAACTCATAGCCAATGGATTTTACTAGCCACGGGGACTAGTTCCGTCTACGGTGTTTTAGCAGAAACCCAACTAATCAGTACACACCCATTTAACATCCTGCTGTCCGGAATCACCCGCGAAAACATTCACGGAAAACTTTAAGACGGGGAGGCTACAACCTCGAATAGCATGGGATCAAATTTATATATGCGCGCTCTAAGGGGTGCCCCCCTCTTAGTCCCAACCGGAAACACCCATGCCCCCTGACCGGATGACAGGATTTAATCTAGGGCCATGGAACCCTCATCCCGGCCCCTCTACTTGGTGTGTACTCGGAAAGTGGTTTACAACTGACTAGACCGTAGTCTCAATAGACGGCCTATGATAGTAACAAAAAGGAGATGAACGGAATCACGACATGATCTCCGTTGATTCTGAGTTAACTAAGTACTGGCATGTTCAAACATGCTTGCCTGGTTCTGAGAAGTCGGAGTCTAACTCGGTGCGGTTCGCGGCTCCGTCACGTCCTTCGGTATCTACGTATTCAAACAAATGTATACTAACATAAATACCGAGCGTGCAAATAAAGTTGCTCCAAAATTTTCCACATAAATATGACAAAAAACTAGACAGAAAACTAAAGAGGACAGAAAAAGAATCAACTCAAAATCATCTTTAGTTAAAAAGATATTAGAGTTTCTGTCCAGGGACTCATCTATAATGAAACAGAAAAGTTCGAGGGGCTAGAACAGAAAACAGCAAAGCGAACCGGTACGCAGTACGTCAACCGCAGTGGGGAAACGTACTTTGCCCGAAGGCGCTTACAAAAAACGGTTCGGAGGGGAGAGGTGTGAGGCTGACAAGGGGCCCCACACGTCAGGTTTGAAATCTGGAACAGAGTCGCGCCGGCGCCGATCCACGGCGAGTTAGGGGAGGGGAGTGATACGTACGGCTTCTCGGTGATCTTCCGCGTCGAATGGTGGTGGAGTTGAGCGTCGGCGAGCCCCACGTCGACGGCGACTCTGTCTCCGGCGGACGGCGACTCGGGTGGTCGTGGGCCTCGTCGGAGAGAGTTCTTGGGGTCGAATTGAAGTGGGGGTTAGGTCTTGGTGCGTGCCAGGGAGCTACGCTCGAGACCACGGCGGCGGAGGTGCTCTCACCGGAGTGAATGCTGCTGGAGCCCGAGGCGGAGGAGGTTGGCTGGAGTTGGAGAAGAAGGGCCCCTCGAGCCTCTTCCAGAGGCTGGGCGTGGTCTAGGGAGGTGGTGGAGATGTGCGGGCTCGAGAACGAGCTCGGGGGTGCCTTATATAGCCGGCCCGAGGCGGTTGCCATGAATGGATAAGTCCGGCGAGTCGATTACGGTGATGCAGAGCCTGGACGGCGGAGTTAGGGGCTTGAGCATCGTCTAGGAGGTGTAGTGGTTCCATTCCCGTGCCTAACTCAGCAGGGGAGAGAGGGTTACGGGCTGTCCCCGACGGAACGGCCGCGCGACACATCGGCGGCAGAAAACGCGCTCTGTGCGCGCCAGGCGATGGCGACGGTGCGGCAGGCGTGCGCTGGCACTGGAGGTGGACACGCGGAGCGCTGGGGTGATTTGGGCGGCGCCAAACGGCGTCGAGCTGCGGGGTTACTTCTGTCAGCCGCCACGGGCGGCGCTGTTGCCGTGGCAGTCGCCGGCGCGGTCGGACCAGGGCGCCACCGACGCCCAGAAGGAGCCAAGCAACCGTGCGACACTCTGGATAAGAAGATGGTGCAGTGCAGCGTCGAGCCAAGGAGGTTACTGGTGACATTGTCGAAGCTGCCTGACGAAACTGACGAACTGTCGAACTGTCTGTCGATGGTATCAGTTAACAGTTTCTGAACTTGACAGTACAGTGCATGCTAAGTGTTTGATGAAATGATTCTGGTATGTGTGCAATGTTTCTGGGGCTGATATTTGGTGGAGTGGCCTCTTGATGCATCTAGAGGCTGCCCGATTTTTCACATGATTTTTGGAAGAAGATAAATATGAATTTCACCAAATTTTGCAAATCTGGTCCAAACTTGCAGCAGTTGAAATTTGAAAATTTTGAACTGTGGACCAGTGAAACAAGATGGATCTAGGTTGTGGGTACTAAGGACCATCTAGGAGAGTTGGTTTGGAATCAATTATCTAGATGGAAATGGTGGCTCCTTGGTAAATCACCAAGGTCCACTATAAAAGACAGAAATAGTTTTGGAGGGAAATAAATAGAGGAAAAATCCCAATAAGGTCAAAACTTACTGGAATTGATGAGAAACTTGTCCTAAGGTGTGAAGAGGGTTTTGGAGAGAAATATTTCTGTTTGGGTCATGGCAAGATCAAATTTGAAAGGAATAAATCAAAAAGGGGAGAATTCAAACAACCTCTTTGAACCTCAACTAGGGCTTGAGCCAACACAAGAGAAAATTTTCAAGATCAAAAACCAAGCTTGAGAAATCACCAAAAAGTTTGGCCAGAAAGATTTTAGAAGAGGCTCAAGAAAAGATCAAACAACCCTCTTCCAAAAGGCCAAAAGTTTGGAAGAAAACCAACTCAAAAATTTGGGGTGTTACACAGCATCCAGAAAAGAAAGGATGTGAGCTTTCGCCACGCCGCTCTTCACAGCCACCCCAAAGACTGGAACGAGACTTGGTTCTATTGTACAGATACTTCAGCTGAAGGAGAGAATCCGCTGCCGGGTTACCGCGCTTATCGTCTGGCAACAATCCATCCTTTGCCACAGCGTCTAAGCGCCCAAGACCGGGCTCGATTTGCCCCTCAGCTTTCCAAGCTCAGGGCCTTCGTGGCGAACGGTTTAACCGGCGTTGATTTCGTTCGCTGCTGGCTTTCTTGGAGCATCCTTCCACTAAGCCGGCGCTCAAATCTGATGTGCAAATATACTGGCAAACTGGAAGATCCTCAACGCCACACCAAGATAGTACTTCCTGACAATGAAGTTACTGAGTCTGCAAAGAAAATGCTGAACATCCCTCTGGAGGATTGCAGCCCGACCGGTTTAGCTCCATTCTGCTTAACCAACAAAGCGCCAATGGTAAAGCTCTTCCGACCCTTTCTTTTCATCTTAATCCGTTCATATCAGTTATCTTCAACTTTGTTATTATTCCTTTGCACAGGCCAACGATCCTTTCTGGAAGAGGAAATCTCAGGATAAATCGGCCAAGCAATCGCGCAAGAAAACCTATGCTGTCAAGAAGAAAAAAGCTGTTGCCGCTTTCGGTTCACACCCTGAAGAGGATGATCCGGATTCTGAGGTATCATTTAACCCTTATATCTCTTGATCTCCCTTTGTATGAATTTATGTTAATAATGCCTCTTCGCAGGACCTGGCAGAGGGAAGTAAAGCGGAGGGAGTTGAGGTAATTTCTCTCTCTTTTGATTGAGAACCGTTGCCACCCAAGATCCGTCGGGTATCCCGGAAATATCCATTTTCTCACCCTTATGCTCAATTGGATCCCAACTTTCTTTTGAAGAAACAGCAGCAAGAAGCTTGCCGGACCACGCACCATAGCGGCCATGTGGTTGAATCATCCGGAATACCCCTTACACGGGCTCGCAGACTCCGCTACGAGGTTTTACTCACTCCAACTCTCCTTCATCCAAAAGCAGGCCTTATACGTAAACCACTTAAACCGTCTGATCCCAACTAACAGGAGGCTCCTCTGTCTTCATCCGGCGAGTCGACCGCTACACAAGTCCAAGTGCTCAAAACTGTTCCTGGGTAAGTCCTTCTTTCAAATGTCCGGTTTATCTCCCTGTTTTCAAATTTGTGATTCTCATTGTTCCTTTGACCTTTATCAGAATGCCCAAGCCTAGCAAAAAGGCCAAAGAAATTAACCAGCTGCTGAAACCATTACCGCTGAACCGGCCGAGGACCCTGGGGCGGCCATCCCTCCAGAGGACAATGTTGAAATTCAGCTTGATGATCCTGCTCCTATGGACCATGAAGATGTCGTGGCGCCGGGAGGTGATGATATGGAGAACACGGATGAGCCGGCAAGCCCTGTCCGGGTTAGCCCTCCCCGGGCTAGCCCGGCTCCTGTTAGTTCGATGCACACTGCTGACCCTCTCCAGCCAACTGCTGCCTCGACAGCACATGTTGAGATAACCGGGTTAGGCTTCACTGCTCCCACAGAGCCAGACACCTTGGCTAGGCATACTGCCAAGGAAGTGAAACTCCAACAAGATAAAGGCAAATGGAGCATAGACCTGTCAAGCTATGCTCAATTGAGTGCCCAGAAACTTCATTCTGGGTATCTTAACCGGCTTTTCACCAGCCGTGACTATGAAGCCGGCTTAGTCAATATGATGAAAGACAAATATGAGGTGACTTTCTTTCCTTTTGCTTCTGTGTCTGCTTTGTACTTTGCAATCCTACCTTTAGGCCATAGTAGCCCCCAAGTGTCGGTTTAGCTTTATTGTAGGTGAACCAGGACTTCAATTATGTCTAAGATTGAACTTACATTAGCCCCCAAGTGCCAAGGGCATAACCTGTTTATGTTCTTGGGACTTGTCTGAAAAAATTTGCTTTCTTTACTTCATTTGTACATTAGCCCCCAAGTGTCAAGTGCATAACCTGTTATGCGCTTGAGACTTGATTGATCTGTCCTTCTAATCTGTTTGATTTCTTTGCAGCCTGAGTTGACCCGGAGGGCTTCGGAAGCAACTGAGCTCCGGAATAGCTTGGCTTTCCATGAAACTGCTTCAGCCAAAGCGAAGGAAGAACTTGTCCTTGCTTTGACTAACATGGAAAAATTGAAAAAAGATTTTGAAGCGGAGCGGTCCACATGGGAGGTGCAGAGGGACGCTCTAGAAAGAAGAGCAAAGGATGCCGAAGCCGCTCTCAATCCGGTTACGCAGGAGCTATCCGGGTTGAAACAGCAAATAGAGCTCATGACTTCTGCTATCTTCGGTGAGTACCTGTCTCTGTATGTTTTACATCCTTGCAATCTTTGTTCCGCTCTGGTTTAACTCACCAATTGTATATAGGGAGGCAAATAACTCATCTTGGAGACGATGTCCGGAAGAAGCTTAAGGCAGCTTATACCCTGGTGGAGCAGCTCTACTCCAGCGCTCAAAGGGCTATCAGTGCCATGTCTCACAATAAACCGGCGCCGACTACCATCCAAGCCACCCTGGAGAAGCTATCTGTCCAACCTGTGCATGTGGTTGAGGTGAAGAAGTCTACTGCGCGAGCTGGCTCTCTCATGGCTCTGACCCGAGCCAAAGCATGGGTCCCTGATTTTGATCCGGCTGAAGCCATGAGCGGCTATCCCAGCAATAAAGAGGACGGGTCAGCCTTCTCAGCCGAAGATCTCCGTGCTTTAACTAAGGACATGCGCCCTCTTGCCAGTAAGCTTGCTGATGAAGCAGATTTGACAAGGTATCATCCGGCTTATGACTTAGAAAATTCGCGGGTGGAGCGGCCGGTTTATGACACCCAAAATCTTATCCCCCCAATTTGTAACCACACTTTCGCTCCAGATATTGACCCTTCAGATCTTATCAATGATGAAGTATATTTCCGTGCCCTCTCCAAGATTGACTGGTGCGCCCCTGGTTTCTAGCCATTGCCTGAAGCTGATGAAGACCCGGAACACCTTGATCCTCAGCCTTCGCAACGTGAAGAGGAGTCATAAACCATCCGGTTTAACTTGTAGTTGCTGAATATTTTGCCAAAAACATTGATCCATTCGGGCCTGCAAGTGCCTTGTAATAGGATTAGTTGAAATACCGCCTTTGTCCCACCGTTTATGGCACTGTTCGAATTGGCATCTTTCAATTTAATCTTCTGTTTGCAATGCGTGATCCGTTTATATTATCTGTGCCTGCATGAACAAAGCTAAAAGATGTCCTGGTGGTTTACCACCGGACGGATTATACTGCTCTGATATATAAATCAAAGTAATAGATGTTGAGCACAAATATATACCCTACCTCTGATTAAGTGTGCTTGTCGACCTTAACCCGGTAGGAATAATTGAAAACGCAGGCGCTGATGAGGCTCTTGGCTCTCTCATGCGGCCTAACCTGATGGCCGATCCGGGTTGCAATGAACGCCGGTTTAACTCTCGCTGGTGTTCATGACCCAGACTTACAACTTTGTAGATATATGGTCAACCTTGTAGTTGTCCAGTCCCGCATCAATGGACTTGGTTAAAAAACCAATGATCATGACGACCAAGATTTATGAAATCATATAAATAAGGTTTTTTGGGCAAATAAGACCATGTAGTCGAGGCTTTTTATGAGCTGCCAGGCTCCAAATTCGAGGCTTTTTATGAGCTGCCAGGCTCCAAATTCGAGGTTTTTTATCGATGACAAGCCACCCAATGTTTCAAAATCTCGTAAGGATCTTGTCTTTAGGTGATCAACTCGATGATCGTCAATGGCTGATTCCTTGATGCATCAAGGGTGCCAGTTTAGGAGGCCATGGTGAGCTTCTGAAGAAAACTCCCATGTGATACTCCTTTGTAAAACACGGCTGATTCCTTGATGCATCAAGGGCGCCGGTTTAGGAGGCCATGGTGAGCTTCCGTAGAAAACTCCCATGTGATACTCCTTTGGAGAACACAGCTGATTCCCTGATGCTATCAGGGGCGCTGGTTTAGGAGGCCATGGTGAGCTTCCGTAGAAAACTCCCATGTGATACGCCTTTGGAGAACACAGCTGATTCCCTGATGCTATCAGAGGCGCCGGTTTAAGGGGCCATGGTAAGCTTCTTTCGAAGCCCCCATGTGATACTCTTTTGCAAAGAAGATGGCTGATTCCCCGGTGTTCCAGCGGTGCCAGTTTATTGCATTAATTATAATATATACATTGTACATAAAGCGGAGCCAATGGCTCAAGTGTAATAAGGCCGTAGAAGAGCGATGTTCCACGGCCGCTTCGTCTCCTCCTCTGCTGTATGTGAGTCCTTATGTTCTCAAACGTCGACAAGGTAGTATGATCCGTTGTGCAGATTTTTTGCTGACCACAAAGGGTCCTTCCCAAGGTGGGGATAGATTGTGCATATCTGTCTAGTCTTGGATGAGCCGGAGCACCAGATCTCCCTCCTGGAACGTTCTGGTCTTAACCCGGCGGCTGTGGTACCGGCGCAGGTCTTGTTGATAAATCGCCGATCGCGCTGCTGCCGTGTCCCCATTCCTCATCCAGCCGGTCCAAGCTGTCTTGCCTTGCTTGCTCATTATCCGCTTCAACGTAAGCTGCCACCCGTGGTGAGTCGTGCCGGATGTCACTAGGGAGAACCGCTTTAGCACCATACACCATGAAGAAAGGCGTATATCATGTAGATCTATGAGGCGTAGTGTTGATGCTCCATAAGACAGAAGGCAACTCCTCTACCCAGCTACCCGGCGTTCTTTGCAAAGGAACTATAAGCCGGGGCTTGATGGCTCTCAGGATCTCTTGGTTGGCTCTCTCGGCTTGGCCATTGGACTGAGGGTGAGCTACTGATGACACATCAAGGCAAATATGCTCTCTTTGACAGAACTCTTCCATCTCTCCTTTAGATAGGTTGGTGCCATTATCAGTTATAATGCTATGTGGAAAGCCAAACCGGAAAATTAGGGTTTAGGGTGAGCTACACACTTACTGACATGCTCTGCTTCAACCCACTTTGTAAATTTGTCCACTGCTACTAACAGGTGGGTTTTCTGGTCTTGGGGTCTTTTAAAGGGTCCAACCATGTCAAGCCCCCAAGTCGCAAATGGCCAAGTAATTGGAATCATCCGTAGCTCATGCGCCGGAACATGAGCACGCCGTGAGAATTTCTGGCAAGCGTCGCATTTTCTGACCAAGTCCTCTGCATCGGCGTGAGCCGTTAACCAGTAGAACCCATGACGAAAAGCTTTAGCTACCAAGGACTTTGAATCGGCGTGATGACCACAATCTCCTTCATGAATCTCTCGAAGAATATCACAGCCTTCCTCTGATGATATGCACCGCTGAAACGCCACAGAAACACTGCGGTGATGAAGCTCTACATTGACGATAGTCATAGACTTAGACCGCCGGATTATCTGTCGGGCCTCAATTCCATCCTCTGGCAACTCACCTCGGCTCAGGTACGCCAAGTAAGGGAGTGTCCAATCTGGAATAATGTGAAGCGCTGCAACTAGCTGTGCTTCCGGATCAGGAACAGCTAAATCCTCCTCTGAAGGTATCTGTACTGACGGACTATGCAATTCATCCAAGAAGGTATTAGGTGGAACCTGTTTATGCTGAGAGCTCAGCTCGGCCGCTTCATTTTTCTGCCGGTATATGTGGTCCACCTGATAACCCTTGAAGCATCCTGATATTGCATCCACTTCTCGCCAATAAGCCGCCATGAGCGGATCCTTAGAGTCCCACTTACTGGATACTTGTTGTGCCACCAGATTTGAGTCACCAAAACACTTAACCCAGATCAAGTTCATCTCCTTGGCCATCCGCAAACCATGGAGGAGAGCTTCATACTCAGCAGCATTGTTAGTACAAGGGAACATTAATCGAAGGACGTAACAGAACTTATCGCCTCGTGGGGAAGTTAGCACGACTCCAGCCCTCGAGCCCTCCAATTGCCTTGAACCGGCCAAGTGAATAGTCCAGTACGTATGATCCGGCTTCTCCTCAGGTGCTTGCAACTCCGTCCAATAATTGATGAAATCCACCAGTGCTTGGGACTTTATAGCAGTACGGGGCACATATTTTAATCCGTGTGGGCTAAGCTCAATGGCCCACTTCGCCACTCTGCCAGTGGCTTCTCTGTTCTGGATTATATCCCCCAACGGAGCTGAGCTGACAACAGTGATTGGGTGGCCCTGGAAATAGTGTTTCAACTTCTGGTTTGCCATGAACACACCATATAATAACTTCTGCCAATGTGGATATCTTTGCTTCGACTCAATGAGGACCTCACTGATGTAGTAAATCGGGCGTTGAACCGGATATTCCTTGCCTGCTTCCTTGCGCTCCACCACAATGGCCACGCTAAGCGCACGGGCATTGGCGGCCACGTATAACAACAGTGGCTCCTTGTCAATCGGGGCAACAAGGACTAGTGGTTCTGCCAATTGCCGCTTCAGATCCTCGAACGCAACGTTTGCAGCATCGCTCCAGACAAATCGGCCCGTCTTCTTCATCATCTGGTAAAGCGGGATCGCCTTTTCCCCTAAACGGCTGATGAACCGGCTCAATGCTGCAATACGGCCTGCCACGCGCTGGACATCATTGATACAAGCCGGTTTTGCCAAGGATGTGATCGCCTTGATCTTCTCCGGATTGGCCTCAATTCCTCTGTTTGATACTAAGAATCCAAGGAGTTTGCCTGCTGGAACACCAAAAAATACACTTCTCCGGATTGAGCATCATCTTGTAAGCCCGGAGGTTGTGTCCTACCATCCCGCTATGAACGGGGCCAAAAGGAACTTATGGAGATTAAGGTGCTCCTGTCAAAGAGCACCAGAACAAAGCAATAAACTCAATGGATACATGTAATCCTCAAACTACGGACCATCCCCTTTGGTGTCCCAAGCTGTCACTTTTGGGATCGCCGGTTCCGAACCGTAATAGGTGCAAACAACTCATAGGTAGGATCAAGAACACAAATATATTCATGCAAACACATATGGTTCAGATCTGAAATCATGGCACTCGGGCCCTAAGTGACAAGCATTAAGAATAACAAGTTGAAGCAAAGATGATAAACACCATAGTAGATGATAGGCAACATGCCCCCAACGATCTGACAAACTATTACATGATCTAACTCATCCAATCCCTACCATCCCCTTCGCCTACAGCAAGGGATTACTCACACATGGAAGGAGAAGTCATGGAGGGATGATGGACTGGTGATGATGATGACGATGGCGACGATCTCCCCTCTCCGGAGGCCAATTCAGCCTCCAGATTAGCCCTCCCGAAGAAGAACAGAGGGTGGCGGCGGCTCCGTGACGAAAACTGGGAAAAGACCTTCTGATGTGGGGTTTCTCCGTCACGAGCTAAAATACGAGTCAAGGTAGGGCACCAGGGGAGGTGGGGCCCACCCAGGCGACCCCCCGGAGCGGCCAGGGGCTGGAACGCGCCACCAGGGCGCCTGGGCACCCCCTGGCCCCCCTGGCCCCCCTCTTGTGGCTCCTGGTTCCTTCGGGTGCGTGGATTTTCTGTGATTTTTCGTGGAATTTTCTGGGATACCTAAAAATCCATTTTCCTGCACACAATAAAACCATATAGGCAGCTCTGCTGAAAACAGCGTCAGTCCGGGTTAGTTTAGTTCAAATCATGCAAGAATGAGGTCAAAACAATATCAAAAGTGTTTGGAAAAGTAGATACGTTTGAGACGTATCAACTCCCCCAAGCTTAGCATATTGCTTGTCCTCAAGCAATTCAGTTCAACGAACTGGACGCGACAAAGAAAACTTTGACAAACTCTTTTGCTTCATTAGATGTATATAAGCATGTACTACGAAAAGAGCCTAGCAAGTATTGAAACAGTACTATGAGGACAATGCACGGAGCAATCCTTCTTTCAAGTGACCAATCACAAATACCTAAAAGTAAATAATACATTACTGAAAATCAAGACAAGATTACATTGCACATAGCTTGAGCATATTAGGGTGGTATCTCGCTAGCCTCCATGAGTGAAGCAGAACATAAATGCAGAAACTCCTCCAGAGTTTTAAAGGAGACTAGAAATAAAAATTCCAGAATAAATAATATCACAAGCATGCAGAAGACAATGTAATACTTTGGGACAATGCACATTACACTCAGCATGACAATTATGCTCTCCTAGTTGGTGCTTTGAAGAAAGAAGGTGGAGACTCTCGAGGCGTGGCTTTTGTTGGCAAGGTTGAAAACCCGTGGTCGGAAACAAAGACTAAACATGTACCAGATCTCTTGATTTTTTTTAAAAAACAGAGGTAAAAATGTTTTTGAGAGGTGCATATTTCGTCAACGAATGCTAGCAGATAACTCAATCACTTCTTAAGCTGGACAAGTTTCGAGGAACGGCTCCCGCATGAGGACGATCACATCCTCTTAATCTCCTTTGTTTATCACTGCCAAAGTTTTCTGATTTCTCATGAACAAAGCGTGAAGGAGGGTTTGTTTGTTGTATTATGTTTTATGAGCTGGGCGCACTCTATGCCAGTTCCTTCTCGTATTATGGGTTTGCACATTAGACATGCAATCCCGGGGTGAAACTTGTCCAACTAAAAAAATTCATGAATTAACTACTACTTCCTCATGAGCTAAAACAGAGGCACAAAAAGAGAAATGCTTTTGATTAATTTCGAGATGGTACACGAAAGTCTTCGTTAGGAATGGCAGGTAAATACCATGTATAGGAAGGTATGGTGGACTCATATGGCATAACAGGTTTTAAGGATTTTGGATGCACAAGCAGTCAGTCCGCTTAGTACAGGTGGAGGTTAGCAAAATACTGGGAAGCGACCAACTAGAGAGCAATAACGGCCATAATCATGCAGAGCGACAAAGTAACATTGAATCGGGCATGAAAGTGATATAACCATTCTGAAACTCAAAGATCATCAAGGCGGAGCAGACTTTTTAGTCTTAAACATGTGTGAACATGTGCCAAGTCAATCCCAAAATTCTCTAAAGGGAAATACCACCTTAGTATACCAGACTATGAACAGTGCAATGCATGTAAATCATTTCAATAACACATTATGTACTCTAGCTATTCGAGATTAGCCACAAGGAAAGCATGAACCACTGGAAGAGCATTGTAAACATAGCACTGTGTCGCTACAAGCTGGTCTCTAGATCATAAGTACAGGCGTATGTACAAAAGTAGAAACAAGAAGAGTTCATACCGGTCTTCCTTGTTGCTTCCCTTCCGTCGATCTTCGTCATTACTGCCTCGTCACTTGCACGATCGAATATAGGAAATATAATCAAATGCCATCATGGACTCGAGCTGAACTCTGAAAACAAAGCAAACTAAAGAGAAAAAGGAAATCTTTTTCGATTATTTCAAAGGTTGAACGAAAGCAAAAGAAAGAGAAAATCTTTTTGTTGTTTTTGCAAAGAGAGAAATAAAGTAGAACGGGCAAAAACTTCGAAAAGATCAAAGCGAACAAAACGGATAATACAATGGAAAGTGAGAGGGGCACGTACTCCCCCAAGCTTAGGCTTTTGGCCTAAGTTGGTAGCAGCTACTGCCCCCAGGAGCCTCCTGCTCCGGGGGAACAGTGGTGAGTCCAAGGGTCGTAGAAGGATGCTGGCGCGTATACCGAACTCCTCGGAGTCTCCCACGAGGAAGGGTCCGTACGCCAAGCAGAGGAAGACCCTTCACCAAACTCGGTGGCGGTTTCTTCCTGAAAAGGTGGTAACTCACCGTGCTCCTCCTCGTCGGGCACAACCCCCTCCATGGGTTATGAAACTGATGCTGGGCCACAAACTCATCGAACTGGACAACATCAAAGGACCATCCGTTCCTGCGAGAAAAATCAAACAAAAGAGGTGCAGGTAGACGGATCTCACGTTCCGCAGTAGTTCCGAAACGCAAGATATAAACAAGATTATCAAGTTCAGAAGCCATGGTAACAAACTTATGCCTTTTCATAGCAGCAAGATCAAAGCTTAAATAAGTAAAAGGATTATCATCAGGGTGTGGGGTGCCTCCAAGATGTTCTAAGATAAGTGTGGCATAAACGCCACCATATAAGTCTCCCTTGTTACCGTTCATAGCAAGGCGTCAGCAATTAAGGCACCCAGATTATAATCAGATCTCCCTGAGAGGGCTGCTGCCAGGATAGCAATATCCAGCGCAGAAGTGTTGCTCGTGTTGTCATGAGCTAACACCCCTCTAGCAACATAATATGCAAAATACCTGAGGTGAGGGAACAAGATGCTGGAGATCTTTGACCGATGAATATCCCTCGTACCCATGCTGCAGAGAGAGTTGAAGACGGTTTTCAGCTCGGAGGGCTGAGTGGCCATCCTAGCCGTCCTCCCAACGTTCGGCACACCTATTATTTCACAAAACCTTCCCAAAGTCATGGTGATAAGATCATTGTAAATTTTAAACTCAATAGCACCTGAATCAAGATTATATCTAAAACTGTTAATAAAACTGGAGGTGAGCTTTTGATACTGAGTAACACGGCACGTGACAAGCCGTGTCAAACCTGCATTAGCACAAAGATTATAAAACTCATCCTTGATTCCCGCAGCTTCAAGGAATTCATCACATGGAAACGTCATCGCACGTGCTGGACTTGTGTCTTCCAACAACTCCAGGGGCACATGATCTTCATTATAGCTCACCCTAGCAGTCGAGAGTGAAGCTGCGGCTCTAGTAACTCGATCGGAGTGTGTGGGCCTCCTCTTCTCAAGCCACCCTTTTGCCCTTCCTAACAAACTCATTTCTGAAATTTTTGGCAATTTACAAAAACGAGGATTAAAACAAGGTGAGTTAAGGCAAACTACTCAACTCACTTGCCCAAGGCATAAACTTGCGTCAAAACTTGGAAAATAACTTTCTACACATGCATGCAAGCTCATCTATACAGCACCAAGAACTACTAAATACTCACAAATGAAGCCACCAATCAAAAATCTAATTGGAGGGGTGGAGGAGTCACATACCAGGGAGTATTTGTTCAAAATCTCAGCTCAAATGGTGGGCTGTAGAGACAGATCGAAGAATCGCCTCCAAGAACAGAAAGAACGCAAGAACAAGTGCAGAACTCGCGTTTTTGGAGAAAAAGAGAGAGGGAGGAAGAAGACATACCTGGAGGGGGGCCCTGTGGGCCCCAGGCACCCTGTGGGCGCGGCCAGGGGCTAGGCCGCGCCAGCTGGCCGCCTGGGCCACTGGTGGGTCCCCCTGGCTGGCCCCAGGTCCCTCTGGGTCACTCCCGATGTGGAAATTTTTATTTTTATTTTTCTGAAATTTTTCTGAAAACTTCACTGGTGAAATTTTTTCGAAGTTCAAAAAGCTGCGAAACTCTCTGAAAACTTGAAGCAGTGAGTAGTGTTGTGAAGCTTCAAAACATAAATAATTGGTACAGCAAGTAGAACAAAAACTAAAAACAAATGAAAACATAACAAGCTCAACTTTTTATCTATATAAAACATGTTTATTAGTAAGGTTGATCAAGTCTTACCAACAAACCGGCGATATATAGAGCAAAAAGTCTCACCTCTTACGAAGTAATTACTGAACCTTTACTTGGATGGACATTGTCCCCACCATGATAGTTTTGTATTTGTGAGGCACATGTAGTGGACAGTCCCATTCTCCAATCTTCACGGTCTCGATATTTTCTATAGAGTTGAGGCCATGCCTCCTGTCAGTCTTCTTTGGAAAATATACAGTGTGTTCTTTATCATTCACATGGAAGGTAACCTTCCCTTTATTGCAATCAATAATAGCACCTGCGGTGTTAAGAAAAGGTCTACCAAGAATAATGGACATTCTCCCATCCTCGGGCATGTCAAGCACAACAAAATCAGTAATAATCAAACAATTAGCAACTTCTACGGGAACATCCTCACAAATACCTATCGGAACGGCGGTTGACTTGTCAGCCATCTGAAGAGAGATATCTATAGGAATTAGTTTCTCTAAACAAAGCCTCTCGTAAAGGGAGAGAGGCATAACACTCACTCCTGCTCCAAGATCACACAAAGCAGTTTTGACATAATTATTCTTTATGGAGCAAGGAATGGTGGGTATACCTGGATCACCAAGCTTTTCAGGAATCTTGCCAATGAAAGAGTAGTTAGCAAGCATAGTAGATATTGCTTCATTAGGAACTTTTCTTTTATTAGTGACAATATCTTTCATATATTTTGAATAAGGAGGTAACTTAATAGCTTCAGTCAAAGGGATTTGAAGAAAAAGAGGTTTAATCCACTCACAAAACTTATTGTAATGCTCTTCTTCTTTAGATTTGATGGACTTACCTGGAAAGGGCATGGGTTTCTGTACCCATGGTTCTCTTTCCTTCCCATGTTTTCTTGCGATGAAGTCTTCTTTAGTGTACCTCTTACGTTTGCCAGGTGCTTCTTCTTCTCGAACTTCAGGAGGATCATTCTTCTCATTATCCTTATCTCCAGGTTCAGCACCGTCTTCAGTCTCAGCATCGGAGATAGATACGCTGTTGGGATCAACAGCTGGTTCTTCATCTGTAATAGGATCATTAGAATTGTCAGTCTCCTTATGTTTCTTCTCCTTCTTTGGAGAGCCAACAATTTCTTCTTCCTGCATTTGAGAATCTTGCTCGATTCTCCTCGGATGCCCCTCTGGAAAGAGAGGATCTTGAGTGCTAGTTCCTCCTCGGGTCTTAATCCCGAAGGCCTGCAAATCATCTTGTTTGACATTGTTAGCAAGCAAATCTTTTTGCACATCAGAAATTTGCTCAAGCTGAGTTTGAACCATATGAAAATGCTTTACAAGACATTGAACATCATTAACTATTCTACCTAAAACATCAAGCAGACTTTTGATAGCAAGGGAATTATCATGCAATTGACTTTGTATCCTCTCATTAAAATGATTTTGTTTCATAATAAAATTATCAAACTCATCTAAACATTGATCAGGAGGCTTACCATGAGGGATGTCATTTGCGTTGAAACCTAAAAGAGAGTGTACCTCTACAATAGGAGGGTGAGTTGTAGGCTCACACAGCTTCTTAATAGGGGGTAGATTCTTCATGTCTTCAGCTTTAATACCTTTCTCTTTAATAGACTTCTTTGCTTCTCGCATATCTTCGGGGCTTAGAACAAACATGCCCCTCTTCTTTGGTGGTGGAGGTGGTTCAGGGACGGACCAATCTTCATGGTTTTTGGCAATCCTGCCCATCAAATCTTCTGCATCTTCCGGCGTCCTTTTCCTGAAAACACAACCAGCACAACTGTCCAAATAGGACCTGGATTCAACAGTTAGACCAGCATAGAATATATCGATTAATTCGTTCTTAGGGACTGCATGTCTTGGTCTAGCTCGAATCAGACCGCAGTACCTCCCCCAAGCTTTAGGGAGGGACTCATCCTGCAACTGTTTAAAGTTATAAATTCTTTGTAAAGCAGCGTGTTGCATATGAGCGGGAAAGTACTTATCAACAAAAGAGTGAGCTAAGTCTTGAGGACTCTTAATGGAACCGCATGGGAGTGAATCATACCATGCTTTAGCACCTTCCTTCAAGGAGAAGGGAAGAAGCTTGGTCACATAAAAGTATCATATCTTCTCATCCGTGGTAAAAAGGCTACCCAACTCACCGAGTTTAGTCAGGTGTGCAATAGCATCATCATTTTCTCTGCCATAAAAGGGGTCAGCTTCGACCATAGGTATAAGTGAAAGATCAACAGAGAAATTATAATCAGGATCATCAATGCATATAGGAGATGTAGCAAATTCAGGATCAGGACTTGTTTTGTTCTTCAAAGAGTGTTTTTCAAACAGTTTCTTAATAACTTCAGGGTCAGAGCCAGAAAACTCTGTCAGTTCCCTGCATAAATATTCATCAAGCATATAGTAATCATCGTCAAGGAGTCTCTCCTTGAGTTTACTCAAATCAGGATAATTGTAAGTCTCACCAATAGGGTAGCTAGTAACAGGAATTTCAATTCCAGACTTCTTTGCAGCAGCAACGATCTGTTTCTCAGGAGCATAATCAAGTGAACTAATATCATCAAAAGTAGTGGAAGCATCATCAAGAGTATCGGACATAGTAACAGATTCAGTAGGAGCATCATGTGGTGGCGGTGAGGCAAACTTACTCATAACAGAAGGTGAATCAAGTGTTGCACTAGTGCTCAGAACAGTACCTCTTCTTGTAGTGGATAGTAAGATCGGAACCTTGGGGTCTCCTTTCTTACCCATAGCGGACGAAGTGCAGCAGGTAGGATACTTCAAGTAGACTTGTAAATATTGTTATGCTCCCCGGCAACGGCGCCAGAAAACGGTACTTGATAACCCTCAACCGTAAGGGATCGAGATAGTCTTCGCGGGTAAGAATGACCCAATTTATTGATTCGACACACGGGGAGCCAAAGAGTATTTATAAGCTTTGACAGTTGAGTTCTCAATTCAACCGCACCTGAAATATACTTACTTGCAACAAAAGATAAGTGGTAACAGTGATATGATAATGATGATAATGATAGTAAAAGTAAACAGCAAAAGTAAATAGCAGAAGTAAATAGCAAAAGTAACAACTAGTGACCAGCAGGATTTAAAACACTGTAGGCTAGGGAGATGGATGGTTGGGCGCTGCATGGATGAGATATATCATGATTCTAACTTGGGGCACGGCACACGGAAAAGTAATGATCATCTAGGAAAATATCAAACATTATGCATGTATCCCGTAGGTAGTTGTACGTGCTTGCAATAAGATCTTGTACAACATCTTTTGTCCTACCATCCCGCTATGAACGGGGCCAAAAGGAACTTATGGAGATTAAGGTGCTCCTGTCAAAGAGCACCGGAACAAAGCAATAAACTCAATGGATACATGCAATCCTCAAACTACGGACCATCCCCTTTGGTGTCCCAAGCAGTCACTTTTGGGATCGCCGGTTCCGAACCGTAATAGATGCAAACAACTCATAGGTAGGATCAAGAACACAAATATATTCATGCAAACACATATGGTTCAGATCTGAAATCATGGCACTCGGGCCCTATGTGACAAGCATTAAGAATAACAAGTTGAAGCAAAGATGATAAACACCATAGTAGATGATAGGCAACATGCCCCCAATGATCTGACAAACTATTACATGATCTAACTCATCCAATCCCTACCATCCCCTTCGCCTACATCAGGGGATTACTCACACATGGAAGGAGAAGTCATGGAGGGATGATGGAGTGGTGATGATGATGACGATGGCGACGATCTCCCCTCTCCGGAGGCCAATTCAGCCTCCAGATTAGCCCTCCCGAAGAAGAACAGAGGGTGGTGGCGGCTCCGCGACGAAAACTGGGAAAAGACCTTCTGATCTGGGGTTTCTTCGTCACGAGCTAAAATACGAGTCAAGGTAGGGCACCAGGGGAGGTGGGGCCCACCCAGGCGACCCCCCGCCGCGGCCAGGGGCTGGGCCGCGCCACCAGGGCGCCTGGGCACCCCCTGGCCCCCCTCTTCTGGCTCCTGGTTCCTTCGGGTGCGTGGATTTTCTGTGATTTTTTGTGGAATTTTCTGGGATACCTAAAAATCCGTTTTCCTGCACACAATAAAACCATACAGGCAGCTCTGCTGAAAACAGCGTCAGTCCGGGTTAGTTTAGTTCAAATCATGCAAGAATGAGGTCAAAACAATATCAAAAGTGTTTGGAAAAGTAGATACGTTTGAGACGTATCAACTGCCATCTTGATCTGATGATAACCTGAATACGCATACAAAAAACTTAGCCGCTCACATCCTATCGTAGCATCGATAATCTGGTCAATACGGGGGAGAGCAAAAGGATCAGCCGGGCAAGCCTTGTTCAAGTCTGTGTAATCAACTCACATCCTCCAAGTTCCGTTTTTCTTGAGCACCAGAACCGGATTGGCCAACCACTCTGGATGAAACACTTCAACTATGAAACCCACGGCTAAGAGCCTAGCCACTTCTTCACCTATAGCCTTGCGTCTTTCCTCATTGAAGCGGCGCAAATACTGCTTGACCGGTTTGAACTTCGGATCAATATTAAGACCGTGCTCAGCGAGTTCCCTCAGTATACCTGGCATGTCAAAAGGTTTCCATGCAAAGAATCCCAGTTCTCACGGATGAACTCGATGAGCGCACTTTCCTATTTGGGGTCTAGGTTAGCGCTGATGGTAAACTGCTTGGACGAATCCCTCGGAACAAAGTCAACATGCTTGGTTTCCTTTGCCGAATTAAACTTTAACGCCGGATCATGCTCTGTAGTTGGCTTCTTCAATGGGGACATATCTACCGGATCAACATTGTCTTTGTAGAACTTCAGCTCCTCCGTAGCACAAACTGCCTCAGCATATGCTACATCTCCTTCCTCGCATTCCAATGCGATCTTGCGGCTCCTATGAACCGTGATGGTTCCCTTATGACCCGGCATCTTGAGCTGCAGATACACATAACATGGTCTAGCCATGAACTTGGCATAAACCGGCCTCCCAAACAGAGCATGATATGGGCTCCTGATTTTTACAACCTCAAAGGTCACCGTTTCCGATCTAGAGTCCTGCTCATCCCCAAAGGTTACTTCCAGATCGACTTTTCCAACCGAGTAAGCTGATTTACCTGGCACCACTCCATGGAACACTGTGTTGGACTGCCGAAGCTTCTTATCTGTCAACCCCATACGTCGAAAAGTCTCATAGTATAGGATATTGATGCTGCTGCCTCCATCCATGAGCACCTTTGTGAACTTATAGCCACCCACCTGTGGAGCCACCACCAAGGCTAGCTGACCCGGATTATCAACCCGTGGCGGGTGATCCTCTCTGCTCCACACAATGGGCTGCTCCGACCAACGTAAAAAAACGTGGTATCGCCGGTTCAACAGCATGCACTGCTCTCTTCAGAACCTTTTGATCCCGTTTGCACAAACTTGTGGTGAAGACATGATATTGGCCACTGCTTAGCTCCTTCGGATTATTCTGATATCCGGATTGCTGTTGCTGCTGACGCTGTTGATTGCCTTGGTTGTTGTATCCACCCTGACCATGCTGCTGGTTATGTTGATGCTGATTGTTGCCATTGTGGTTATTTTTACCGCCATGATATCCTGATCCGGATCCGCTACCCTGGTAACCCGGACCCTGAAAGCTGGGACCTGATCCGCCGCCGGGGGGCCCGTGGTTATACTTGGCCTGTTTCATAACCTCCTGCATGATACGACAGTCCTTCTTGAGATGCGTAGCCGGGTTTTCCTCCGTACCGTGTCTTGGGCAAGGCACATTTAGCTGGTGATCCAGATTGATGGGTGGCCTCCCGTTGCGCGGGGGCGGTCTACCCTTTCGGCGCTGCCCGTTGTCTTGAACGTTGGTATTGGCCACAAAGTCTGAGCCGCCCTCCGCTTTACGCTTGCCATTGTAACCTGTACCTGCTGGATTGGCTTGCGCCGGTTTACCGTTTTTGCTCGCCTTCCCGGATTTGTCTCCGTCTGCATCTGGATACTTGGTGTTAACAGAGTCCCCATACTTTACCAAAGCGCTCATGAGCGTTCCCATGTCGTTGCAATTGCGCTTGAGCCATCCTAGCTTCAGCCTCAAAGACTCGAACCGACAATTATTCTCCAAGGTCATTATCGTCGTACTGGGGTTGATGCTATTGGAGGAGTGTAGGATTTCTGATACTCGCCGCACCCAACTGCTTGTGGTCTCTTTCTCTCCTTGAACACATGCTGCTAAGTCAACCACGGACATCGGTTGTTTGCACGTGTCTTTGAAATTACTGATAAACCGGCGACGCAACTCACCCCCATGATCCGATGCAGTTAGGTGGTAGACCCTTTAACCATGTCCGGGCTGTGCCCTCAAGCATCATTGTGAAGTATTCGGCACACCCAGCTTCGTCCACATCAAGCATCTCCATAGCCATCTCATAACTTTCAACCCATGCCTTCGGAGCCAGATCCGCCGTGTAGTTGGGTGCCTTGCGCGGGCCTTTCAAGTCTTTGGGTAATTTCACGCTCCGTAAAGCGGGGATGAGACACTGTACCCCAAAGGAACTGGTCATGACTCCCGTTTCTGCGGTGGTGTGGTGAACTGGCGTCGCTTGACGGGTGTCGTCGCGGGCAGTATGTCTAGCCTGGTCTACTGCCTCTTGGGCGTGTGCTCCTGCCCCTGCCGGATTATCTTGCCTCTGTCGATGCCATCTCCGTGCGCTGCTAGATATAGCCAGTTCATCCCAGTGCCTTGTGTAACTCCACCTCGGGCGGGGGGTTGAATGAATCCTTTCCCGGCTATAAGCATACGCCTGCTGCTGTGTTAACGCCGTGTCCAGCAATTCCTTAGCCCGTCGTGCCTCTATTGCTATGGGGGATGTCCCCTCAATGGGTAAAGCGGCCAGCCGTGAAGTGGCGGCGACAATGTTGTCCAACGGGTTAGAATAATGGCCGGGTGGGGTGGGCACGTGCGGCGTCGGCACATCTTGGTGGTTCCGCTCTATGGCTGGCGGCTGAACCGACGTGCCAGTCCCCGGAGCCCCTCTCCGGTTTACCTCTGGGCGGTTACAGGCTCCCGCTCCTGGTGTGCCAAAGAGATTCCTTGCCTCATAAACCGGCGGTAAACGAGTTTGTTGCCTTCTGTACATTACCTCCTGTGGAGCGTTCTGATCCAGCCTGAACCGGAAGGCTTGGGAATCTAGCTCTGTCTGTCTTATAGCCATCCTGGCCTTCTCCGCATCCAGATCCAGCTTAGCTTGCTCAATCCGGCTCTTCAGCTGAGCGATCTCCGCATCATGCTGCGCCATGTCGGCTGGGGCTACTTCTGCTATCGCGAGCGCCGTCAAGGTGCCGACTAAGGTGGATAGGACGTCAGAGGGCGGCGGGGGAGGTCACCGGCCCCGGTTCCTGCTGCCTCTGCGGTTAACGCCCCGGTCATCGAGGGCTGCTGCGTAGGTTGTGATCCGGCCATGAAAACAGCAACCCTGTTCGGCGGATCAAAGGGGTCCGGAATACTATCACCATCGGACACACCCTCTGATCGGCCGTCCTGCAACAGATACAAAGATTCAGTCTCTCCGGATGAAGATTCATCATCGGAATAGACAACTGCCTCGCCACCACAATCCGATCCGTCCTCGGCTTGTACTCCATGCACTGCTCCAACGAAAACGTGCTTCATGGCGGGTTGAATCCGGGCCGATCTCGCATGCTGAGCCGGCTCGACGATGTTGGGGAAGATGTCCGACTCAGGTCCCGGTTCGCCGATCTTTCCGATGAAGACGTGGATGCCGCCGAAGGGGACCCGGTACCCGTATTCGATTGAATCGGCCTCGGGGCCCCAGCCTGCATCGTCGATGTAGATCAGGCCATGACGACTCTTGGTCATCCGGCCCACTGCGTAACCCTTGATCCCTTTAAAGCTTCCCTTCAAAAACTCAAAACCATCGTGCGGTAGCCCCATGGTGGGCGCCAACTGTCGTGGAATTAGCATGGCAGATGTCCGGTTTAACGGACTTAGGTGTGAGGCCATCGCTCGGGTTAGCTTGAAGGGGTTAAAGCGGACGAAGGACACAGGGATTTTTATACTAGTTCGGCCCCTTCGATGAAGGTAAAAGCCTACGTCTAGTTTGGTGTGGTATTGCTTGGGCTTCGATGACCAGGGAGCGAATCCGCTTGCATGTGTCTCGAGCTGTTGTTTCTTGTCCCTGAACCGTTGCCGGGTCGTCCCTTTATATAGGAGGCGACACCCGGTCCGGTTTACAGAGTCCCGAGGCCGGCTCATAAACGTGTCCGCCTCGGTCTCTACTCTTTCTATCTTACATCCCAAGTACATGGTATGACGGTTTACAGATCATGGGCTTTATACATGGGCCCTAAGCCTCGACGGGCTATGACCTCTCTTATACATCCTACTGGGCTTGTAATAATACAACCTTGACAGTGTAATACGGACCCTCCTGGCCGGTTTATACCTACTAGTAATATCTCTGACACCAACAGTGGCATCATGAGCTAGGTCTATGCATAGTATCTTGCACGAGTAGAACACAAAGTAGTTGTGGGCGTAGATTTGTTCCATTCTCTTGCCGCTACTAGTCTTATCTTCATTCGGCGGCATCGTGGGATGAAGCGGCCCGGACCGACCTTACACGTACGCTTACGTGAGACAGGTTCCACCGACTGACATGCACTAGTTGTTGGAAATATGCCCTAGAGGCAATAATAAATTGGTTATTATTATATTTCCTTGTTCATGATAATTGTTTATTATCCATGCTAGAATTCTATTGATAGGAAACTCAGATACATGTGTGGACACATAGACAAACACCATGTCCCTAGTGAGCCTCTAGATGACTAGCTCGTTGACCAATAGATGGTTACGGTTTCCTGACCATGGACATTGGATGTCGTTGATAACGGGATCACATCATTAGGAGAATGATGTGATGGACAAGACCCAATCCTAAGCCTAGCACAAATCGTGTAGTTCGTATGCTAAAGCTTTTCTAAATGTCAAGTATCTTTTCCTTAGGCCATGAGATTGTGCAACTCCCGGATACCGTAGGAATGCTTTGGGTGTACCAAACGTCACAACGTAACTGGGTGGCTATAAAAGTGCACTACAGTTATCTCCGAAAGTGTCTGTTGGGTTGGCACGAATCGAGACTGGGATTTGTCACTCCGTGTGACGGAGAGGTATCTCTGGGCCCACTCGGTAGGACATCATCATAATGTGCACAATATGTGATCAAGGAGTTGATCATGGGATGATGTGTTACGGAACGAGTAAAGAGACTTGCCGGTAACGAGATTGAGCAAGGTATCGTTATACCGACGATCGAATCTCGGGCAAGTGCTATACCGATAGACAAAGGGAATCGTATACGGGATTGATTGAATCCTTGACATCGTGGTTCATCCGATGAGATCATCATGGAACATGTGGGAGCCAACATGGGTATCCAGATCCCGCTGTTATTTATTGACCGAAGAGTTGTCTCGGTCATGTCTACATGGTTCCCGAACCCGTAGGGTCTAAACACTTAAGGTTCGATGACGCTAGGGTTATAGGGAAAGTATGTACGCGGTTACCGAGTGTTGTTCTGAGTCCCGGATGAGATCCCGGACGTCACGAGGAGGTCTGGAATGGTCCGGAGGTAAATATCCATATATGGGAAGTCTTGTTTTGGTCACCGGAAAAGTTTCGGGCACTATCGGTAACGTATCGGGACCACCGGGAGGGTCCCGGGGGTCCACCAGGTGGGGCCACCAGCCCCAGAAGGCTGCGTGGGCCAAGTGTGGGAGGGGACCAGCCCCAGGTGGGCTTGTGCGCCCCCCCCCCCCACCAAGGCCCAAGGCGCATGGAGAGTGGGAGGTGGACAAACCCTAGGTCGAGATGGGCCTTAAGGCCCACCCTAGGGCGCCCCCTCTCTCTCCCCCCCCCCTTGGCCGCACCCTAGATGGGTTTTAGGGGCTGCCGCCACCCCTAGGGAGGGAACCCTAGATGGGGGCGCAGCCCCTCCCCTTCCCCTATATATAGTGGGGGTTTTAGGGCTGCCTGACACACGAGATCGTCTCCCTCTTGGCGCAGCCCTACCCCTCTCCCTCCTCGTCTCTCGCAGCGCTTGGTGAAGCCCTGCTGTAGTCCCGCGCTCCTCCTCCACCACCACGCCGTCGTGCTGCTGCTGGAAGGAGGCTTCCCCAACCTCTCCCTCTCTCCTTGGTGGATCAAGGCGTGGGAGACGTCATCGGGCTGCACGTGTGTTGAACACGGAGGCGCCGTTGTTCGGCGCTTAGATCGGAATCAACCGCGATCTGAATCGCTACGAGTACGACTCCTTCATCCGCGTTCTTGCAACGCTTCCGCATCGCGATCTACAAGGGTATGTAGATGCACTCCTCTCTCCCTCATTGATAGATTACTCCATAGATAGATCTTGGTGATGCGTAGGAAAAATTTTGATTTTCTGCTACGATCCCCAACATTGGTATCAGAGCTAGGTCTATGCGTAGTTTCTTGCACGAGTAGAACACAAAGTAGTTGTGGGCGTGGATTTGTGAATTTACTTGGCGTTACTTGTCTTATCTTGATTCGGCAGCATCGTGGGATGAAGCGGCCCGGACCGACCTTACACGTACTCTTACGTGAGACAGGTTCCACCGACTGACATGCACTAGTTGCATAAGGTGGCTAGCGGGTGTCTGTCTCTCCCACTTTAGTCGGATCGGATTCGATGAAAAGGGTCCTTATGAAGGGTAAATAGAAATTGGCATATCACGTTGTGGTTATGGGGTAGGTAAGAAACGTTCTTGCTACAAACCTATAGCAGCCACGTAAAAATTTGCAACAACAATTAGAGGACGTCTAACTTGTTCTTGCAGCATGTGCCGTGTGATGTGATATGGCCAAAAGGATGTGATGAATGATATATATGTGATGTATGAGATTGATCATGTTCTTGTAATTGGAATCACGACTTGCATGTCGATGAGAATGACAACCGGCAGGAGCCATAGGAGTTGTCTTATTCATTGTATGACCTGCGTGTCACTGAATAACGCCATGTAATTACTTTACTTTATTGCTAAACATTAGCCATAGTAGTAGAAGTAATGTTTGGCAAGACGACTTCATGAAGACACGATGATGTAGATCATGATGATGGAGATCATGGTGTCATGCCGGTGACGATGACGATCATGGAGCCCCAAAGATGAAGATCAAAGGACACTACTAGGAAAAGGGCTATAGATAGGATTGTTACTAATGGCGCACCAGACATGCGGTGCGCCATTAGTATATACTAATGGCGCACCATGTGTTGGTGTGCCATTAGTATCTAAATACTAATGCGCACCGTTGATGTGGTGCGCCATTAGTAACATTTTTTTTTCATTTTTTTTTCAAAACTACTAATGGCGTACCAGTGGATAGTGCGCCATTAGTAAGTTCAACTACTAATGGCGCACCACATCCACGGTGCGCCATTAGTAATTTTTTTTCAAAATTTGTTTTTATTTTTTTTTAATTTTATTTTCAAAACTAGTAATGGCGCACCGTGGGAGTCGTGCGCCATTTGTAGTTGAACTTACTAATGGAGCACCACTCCCACGGTGCGCCATTAGTATTTTTTTTCAAATTTTGTTTTTTTATTTTTTTTTATTTTTTTCAAAACTAGTAATGGCGCACCACTCCCACGGTGCGCCATTACTAGCTTGGCCATTACTG
>LR738714.1:860521662-860555285 GCA_902687465.1 Secale cereale | reverse complement strand
CCCTCCCCTTTCAAAAAAAAAAAACAAAAACCACAGCCACAGAAATGCTGACGAGTGGATGCCTTTTGGTCCCAGTTGGTGCCACCAACCGGGACCAAAGCCCCTCCTGCCTGGGCTCGGCGCACAGGCCACGTGGACACCCATCTGCCCCGGTTCTGGATTGAACCGGGACTAAAGGGTCAGAGCATTAGTACCGAAACTTTTGTCCCGGTTCAGGAACCGGGGCTAAAGGCCCAAACGAACCGGGTCTGATGACCCTTTATCTACTAGTGTAGCTAAGGGCGAGGTGACGATGTGTGTTGGAAGTGTTTCCAAGGTTGATATGATCACCATCGCATGCTCCGTCTACCTTCGGGATTTGTGTTGAACCTAGATAAATGTTATCAGGCGTCTGCGTTGAGCATGAATATGATCAGATCATGTTCATTGCAATACGGTTATTCATTTAAGTTAGAGAATAATGGTTATTCTGTTTACATGAATAATACCTTTATGGTCATGCACCCAGTGGTTTTTTGAATCTCGATTACAGTAATACACATGATGATAATATTAATGCCAAAATATATAGAGTTAATAATGATAGTACCACTTTCTTTTGGCACTACCGCTTAGGTCATTTTGGCATAAAAATGCATGAAGAAACTCCATACTGATGGATGTTTGGAGTCAGTTGATTTTGAATCGCTTGACACATGCGAGCCATACCTCATGGGCAGGATGACTAAGATCCCGTTTTCAGGTACAATGAAACGGGCAAGTGACTTGTTGGAAATCATGCATGCTGATGTGTGTGATCCAATGAGAATTAAGGCGTGTGGTGGATATCGTTATTTTCTCATCTTCACTGACGATTTGAGTAGATATGGGTATATTTACTTAATGAAGCAAAAGTCTGAAACGTTTGAAAAGTTCAAGCAATTTCAGAGTGAAGTTAACAATCATCATAACAAGAAGATCATGTTCCTATGATCTGATCAAGGGAAGACTTTCTAGGTTATGAGTTTGGCAGTCACTTAAGACATTGTGGAATTGTTTTGCAGTTGAAGCCACCTGGAACACCACAGCGTAATGGTGTGTCCGGACATCGTAATCGAACCTTATGAGATATGGTGCGATCTATGAAGTCTCTTACCGATCTACCGCTGTTATTTTGAGGTTATGCATTAGAGACAGCTGCATTCACTTTAGATAGGGCACCATCTTAGTCCGTTGAGACGACGCCGTGTGAACTATGGTTTGGCAAGAAACCAAAGTTGTCATTTCTTAATGTTTGGGGTTGCGATGCTTGTGGCTTTAGCCGGGAAAAGATCGAACCCAAAGCGGACAAATACATCTTCATAGGATAACCAAAGGTAACAGTTGGGTATAACTTCTATCTTAGATCCAAAGGCACAAAAATGTTTGTCGCTAAGAATGGGTCCTTTCTCGAGAAGGAGTTTCTCTCGAAAGAATTGAGTGGGAGGAAGATAGAACTTGATGAGGATGTCGAACCCTCACTTCAACCGGAGAGTAGTGCAACACAGAAAGATGTTTCTGTGGAACCTACGACTATTGAAGAGGAAACTAATGATAGTGATCATGAAGCTCCAGATCAAGTTGCTATCGAACCTCGTAGGTCGACAAGGATATGTACTACTCATGAGTGGTATGATGATCCTGTCTTAGATGTCATGTTGTTGGAGAACAATGAACCTACGAACTATGGAGAAGCGATGGTGGGCCCATATTCCGGCAAATGGTTAGAAGCCGAGAAATCCGAGATAGGATCCATGTATCAAAACAAAGTATGGACTTTGATGGACTTGCCCAATGATCGGCAAGCCATTGATATAAATGGATCTTTAAGAAGAAGACGAACGTGGACGGTAATGTCACCGTCTATGAAGCTCGACTTGTGGCAAAAAGTTTTTTTCACAAGTTCAAGGAGTTGAGTACGATGAGATTTTCTCACCCGTAGCGATGCTTATGTCCGTCGGAATCAAGTTAGCATTAGCTGCATTTATGAAATCTGGCAGATGGATGTCAAAACAAGTTTCCTTACCAGTTTTCGTAAGGAAAGGTTGTATGTGATACAATCAGAAAGGTTTTGTCGATCCTAAGGATGCTAAAAGATATGCTAGCTCCAGCGATCCTTCTATGGACTAGAGCAAGCATCTCGGAGTCGGAATATACGCTTTGATGGAGTGATCAAAGTTTTTGGGTTTATACAAAGTTTGTTAGAAACTTGTATTTACAATAAAGTGAGTGGGAGCACTACAACATTTCTGATAAGTATATGTGATTAACATATTGTTGATCCGAAATGAAGTAGAATTTCTGGAAAGCGTAAAGGGTTGTTTGAAAGGAGTTTTTCAAAGGAAGACCTGGATAAATCTGCTTACATAATTGGGCATCAAGATCTATAGAGATAGATCAAGACGCCTAAAGATACTTTCAAAAGGAACACACACCTTTGACATGATTTTGAAGGACTTCAAAATAGATCAGTCAAAGAAGGAGTTCTTACCTGAGTTGTAAGGTGTGAAGTTGAGTAAGACTCAAAGCTTGACCACGGCAAATGAAAGAGTAAGGACGGAGGTCGTCCCCTATGCTTCTGTAATAGGCTCTATACGGTATGCCATGCTAAGTACCTCACCTGATGTGTGCCTTGCCACATGTCTGGCAAGAGGGTACAAAGGTGATCCAGGAGTGGATCACTAGATAGTGGTCAAAATTATCCTTAGAGGAATAAGGAAATGTTTCTCGGTTATGGAGGTGATAAAGAGTTTGACGTAAAGAGTTACGTCGATGCAAGCTTAACACCTATCCGGATAACTCTGAGTAGAGACACCGGATACGTATAATGGAGCAACAGTTTGGAATAGCTCCAAGTGGAACGTGGTAGCAGCATCTATGATATGACATAAAGTTCTGCGAAGTACATAGAGATCTAAATGTTGCAAACCCATTGACTGCAACCTCTCTCACAAGCATAACATGATCAAACCCAGAACTCATTGAGTGTTAATCACATATTGATGTGAACTAGATTATTGACTCTAGTAAACTCTTTGGATGTTGGTCACATGGCGATGTGACCTATGAGTGTAAATCACATGGCGATGTGAACTAGATTATTGACTCTAGTGCAAGTGGGAGACTGTTGGAAATATGCCCTAGAGGCAATAATAAATTGGTTATTATTATATTTCCTTGTTCATGATAATTGTTTATTATCCATGCTAGAATTTTATTGATAGGAAACTCAGATACATGTGTGGATACATAGACAAACACCATGTCCCTAGTGAGCCTCTAGATGACTAGCTCGTTGATCAATAGATGGTTACGGTTTCCTGACCATGGACATTAGATGTCGTTGATAACGGGATCACATCATTAGGAGAATGATGTGATGGACAAGACTCAATCCGAAGCCTAGCACAGATCGTGTAGTTCGTATGCTAAAGCTTTTCTAAATGTCAAGTATCTTTTCCTTAGACCATGAGATTGTGCAACTCCCGGATACCGTAGGAATTCTTTGGGTGTACCAACCGTCACAACGTAACTGGGTGGCTATAAAGGTGCACTACATGTATCTCCGAAAGTGTCTGTTGGGTTGGCACGAATCGAGACTGGGATTTGTCACTCCGTGTGACGGAGAGGTATCTCTGGGCCGACTCGGTAGGACATCATCATAATGTGCACAATATGTGACCAAGGAGTTTATCACGGGATGATGTGTTACGGAACGAGTAAAGAGACTTGCCGGTAATGAGATTGAGCAAGGTATCGGTATACCGACGATCGAATCTCGGGCAAGTGCTATACCGATAGACAAAGGGAATCGTATACGGGATTGATTGAATCCTTGACATCGTGGTTCATCCGATGAGATCATCGTGGAACATGTTGGTTCCAACATGGGTATCCAGATCCCGCTGTTGGTTATTGACTGGAGAGTTCTCTCGGTCATGTCTACATGGTTCCCGAACCCGTAGGGTCTACACACTTTAGGTTCGATGATGCTAGGGTTATAGGGAAAGTATGTACGTGGTTACCAAATGTTGTTCGGAATCCCGGATGAGATCCCGGACGTCACGAGGAGTTCCGGAATGGTCCGGAGGTAAAGATTCATATATGGGAAGTCCCGTTTTGGTCACCGCAAAAGTTTCGGGCACTACCGGTAACGTACAGGGACCACCGGGAGGGTCCCGGGGGTCCACCAGGTGGGGCCACCAGCCCCAGAAGGCTGCGTGGGCCAAGTGTGGGAGGGGAACAGCCCCAGGTGGACTGGTGCACCCCCCCACCAAGGCCCAAGGCGCATGGAGAGTGGGAGGGGGGCAAACCCTAGGTCCAGATGGGCCTTAACGCCCACCCTAGGGCGCCCCCTCTCTCTCGCCGCCTTGGCCGCACCCTAGATGAGTTTTGGGGGCTGCCGCCACCCCTAGGGAGGGAACCCTAGATGGGGGCACAGCACCTCCCCTTCCCCTATATATAGTGGGGGTTTTGGGGCTGCCAGACACACGAGATCGTCTCCCTCTTGGCGCAGCCCTACCCCTCTCCCTCCTCGTCTCTCGCAGCGCTTGGCGAAGCCCTGCTGGAGTCCCGCGCTCCTCCACCACCACCACGCCGTCGTGCTGCTGCTGGAAGGAGCTGGATCAAGGCGTGGGAGACGTCATCAGGCTGCACATGTGTTGAACGCGGAGGCGCCGTTGTTCGGCGCTTAGATCGGAATCAACCGCGATCTGAATCGCTACGAGTACGACTCCTTCATCCGCGTTCTTGCAACGCTTCCGCATCGCGATCTACAAGGGTATGTAGATGCACTCCCCTCTCCCTGGTTGCTAGATTACTCCATAGATAGATCTTGGTGATGCGTAGGAAAAAATTTGATTTTCTGCTATGATCCCCAACACTAGTTGCCTAAGGTGGCTAGCGGGTGATAGTCTCTCCCACTTTAGTCGGATCGGATTTGATGAAAAGGGTCCTTATGAAGGGTAAATAGAAATTGGCATATCACGTTGTGATTTTGGCGTAGGTAAGAAACGTTTTTGCTAGAAACCTATAGCAGCCACGTAAAAACTTGCAACAACAATTAGAGAATGTCTAACTTGTTCTTGCAGCTTGTGCCGTGTGATGTGATATGGCCAAAAGGATGTGATGAATGATATATATGTGATGTATGAGTTTGATCATGTTCTTGTAATAGGAATCACGACTTGCATATCGATGAGTATGACAACCGGCAGGAGCCATAGGAGTTGTCTTATTTTATTGTATGACCCGTGTGTCACTAAAAACGCCATTTAATTACTTTACTTTATTGCTAACAGTTAGCCATAGTAGTAGAAGTAATGTTTGTGAAAGGATCGATATGGTTGACTAGAGGGGGGGGGGTGAATAGGCAACTAACAATTTTTAGCTTTTCTAAACCACTTAAAATTAGGCGACAAGATAAGTTGTCTAGATAAACTACTAGGAAGACAACTAATGAAAATAAGCACACCAACTACACAAGCATGCTATAGGAATTAAACAAGTAAAGCATGCAAGAGTAAAGGTAAGAAATAACCACAAGTAGAACCGAAGGAGACGAGGATGTGTTTCCGAAGTTCCTTCCCTTTGAGGGGAAGTACGTCTCCGTTGGAGCGGTGTGGAGGCACAATGCTCTCCAAGAAGCCACTAGGGCCACCGTATTCTCCTCACGCCCTCACATGATGCAAGGTGCCGTGATTCCACTAGTGGTGCCCTTGAAGGCGGCAACCGAACCTTTACAAACAAGGTTGGGGCAATCTCCACAACTTGGAGGCTCCCAACAAACCACGAAGCTTCACCACAATGGAATATGGCTTCGAGGTGACCTCAACCGTCTAGGGTGCTCAAACACCCAAGAGTAACAAGATCCGCAAGGGATTAGTGGGGAGAATCAAATATCTCTTGGTGGAAGTGTAGATCGATGCCTTCTCAAGCAATCCCGAGCAAATCAACATGTTTGATTGGTTAGGGAGAGAGATCGGGCGGAAATGGAGCTTTTGGAGCAACAATGGAGTAGTGGGGGAAGAGGTAAGTCTTCTTAGAGAAGAAGACCCCCTATTTATAGTGGGGGGACAAATCCAACCGTTATTTGAGGTTTCAGCCCGCAGAGAGCGGTAGTACCGCAACTTACGCGCGGTACTACCGCTGGCTGAGCGGTACTACCGCTTGGGAAGCGGTACTACCGCAAAGGCAAAAGTTTGCGACCTGATACAGCCACTGATGAAATAAATTACATCCGTGGCTACATCCGCAGGGGAAAACGGAAGTAGCAAAACGCGACACGGTACTACCGCTTAAGCTAAGCGGTACTACCGCGTGGTGTGCGGAAGTAAAAAGTTACTTCCGCATCCACTTCTTATACTTAGACTCAGCGCCTGGGCCAGATACACGGTACTACCGCATGGGGACGCGGTACTACCGCTGGAGCGGTACTACCGTGTCGGCAAGCGGTACTACCGTGTACCTGCGCGGTACTACCGCTTGGCAGAGCGGTACTACCGCATGCAAGGCAGATGATCAGTACAGAAGCCACAGAATTGCCTCAACAAAAGAAAACCGGTTGGACCTCCAGAGAAGCAGGGAAAGGAGGTGTGGGAGAAAGATGTGTACGTGTTGATTCTACCCAAACCTTTCCGACGCGGACCCCCTCTTAATAGTACGGCTTTCCTATTACTCAATGCCACCTACAGGGAGCAAAAAGAAAACACCGTTCTTCATAGAATCCGAGGGGCAAGCAATCGTCTTGTGCCATAAGGGAGATATACCTGTATGAGCTTAGAGCACACGATCAGTCCGCAAGAGTATTGTCATCAATCACCAAAACTATTAGGGAGAAATATGCCCTTACAATCTCCCCCTTTTGGTGTATTGATGACAACACGAGATTTGCACAGAGAAGAAATAATAGAGAAAGCAATATAAGCCCTAGAGTATAGGTGAGCTCCCCCTGTATGTGTGCCTCCATATGATTGTGCTTTGTACTGCACCGCACACATATTAGGTATAGTGCTCCCCTATAATCTACATATGCGATACTCTATATAACATTGACTGCATAGGATAGACATAAGGACATAATAATAAGTTTAACGATACCGGGGCATATGTCTTACACCATATGATTGTCTCACATAAACACGCACAATAAACCAAGTTCAACGAAAGGAAACACACAAACAAGCACAAGACGGCAAATGCAAATCACTCTCCCCCTTTGTCATCGAGACACCACAAAGGGGAAAAGAGTAAACGAAGATGGGTGGCAGCCCGGGAGAAGCTCAGTCGTCATACTCGTCATCAAACCCCTGCTGCTGCTCCTCCTGATAGTCATCATCAGATCCCTGCTGCTCTGGCTGAGACTCCTCATCAGAATCTGTCCACTGGTATCCCTGGCGAGCCATCCAGGTAGCCTCTGGAGTGATGATGTCCTCCGATCCATTTCAAACTGCTTCACCATACAGAGACATAATCTTCTTGTCCCGCTGACGCGTCTTCTTGTCAGTCACATGGGCACGGTATTGCCCCTGAGCCTGCATGCAGAAGAGGGCCTTCATCTTCTGCTGGAGCTTCTTAGCCCACGAAGGCTCATCCTCAGTGCCCATGTGGGCAGCAGCAGCCTGAGCACGAGTAGTGGTGTTGGCCCAACGAGTCTTGACACGAAGCTTGATAGGATCATGGCGGTAGCAGTCGGCCTCAAACTCCTCCTCTGGATACAACTTTGCCCAAGTCTTGGAGATGAGCAGAAATAAGAAAGGACCATAGATAGGTACCTTGCGAGTGTAGATAGCAAACCGGAGCTCATTCCACATGATGTGGGAAATGTCAAGTGGAACAGCCTGGGCGGAGCGAGCCTCTTGGCACATCAGAAGCATATCAACCAGATAGGCATGAACCTTGTCCTTGTCGCCAACACGAGGGAACAGCGTGTTGCGAAAAATCCGATACATATGTCGAGGAAGGGATTCAGCACGTAAGTTGTTTTGCCACTAGCAAGGGTCTTTGCCTCATAGAATGGAAGAAGTTTGTCCTTGTTAGCTGCTTCAGGATTGGCGTGAGGCCGAAAACCAATAGGGTGATGGAGACCCTCATCGGGAAGCTGAAGAAGATCCATGAACTCCTTCCAAGTGGCGGTCATCTTGTGACCATGAGTCATCCAAGTCATGGGACGATCTTCCTTGGCCTGAAAGTTGACAGAGGCATAAAACTGCGCAATGAGCTCAGGATCAAAATCGTTCTGGAAAGTCATGATATGCTCCAGACCCAGCTGCTCGATCAAGTCAAGGGCTTCTGCAAAATATGCCCTGTTCTGATCCTTCCTCATGTGCTCCACATCGATCCAGTGAGCATCCACATACAGATTGGCCTTGGTCTTGAGCACCTCATGATAGATGCGATACTGTTGCTTGGTCCAGAAGACATCATCACCAGGAAAGTGCTCACGAGGTTCCCCATATGGGTTGATCTTCCGTCTAGCCATGAACTCACCAGCAGGCATTTCCTCCATAGACATGGATGATTCCTTGTGCTTGTTGGCTGAGGTCTTGTACCGGCGCTGGGGATTGGGGTTGGAGCCCTCTGGCACATCGCTCGGGGTACGCATGCGCTTGGAACCGGTGTCACGAACTGGGTTGGTACGACGACCCGCAAAGCCTGAGCCACCACCTAAAAACACAAACACAAGACCACAACAACACAAACGCAAGAAGAATCAATGCCAAAGCCTCGAAAGACACAAGAAACCAAGGGAAAGAGAAAAGAGAACATGCCACGAAGCTAGTGTGAGCCAAGCGGTAGTACTGCTGACCCTTGCGGAAGTAAAAATTAGTACCGTAGGGTAAGCGGTAGTAAAAATTTACTTCCGCGAGAAGGGGCGGAACAAAAATATTAGTACTGCATGCGGAGCGGTAGTACCGCATCGGGACGCGGTAGTACCGCTCTGCAAGCAGTACTAAAATTTTACTTCCGCCCGAGGGTGCGGAACTAAAATATTAGTGCTGCATGCGGAGCGGTAGTACCGCATAGGGACGCGGTAGTACCGCTCGGCAAGCAGTACTAAAGTTTTACTTCCGCCCGAGGGGGCGGAACTAAAATATTAGTACTGCATGCGGAGCGGTAGTACCGCATCAGGACGCGGTAGTACCGCTCGGCAAGCAGTACTAAAATTTTACTTCCGCTCGAGCGGTAGTACCGCTGGGGACAGCGGTAGTACCGCTCAGGTCAGATCGGATCTGGATTACACCGTGCGGTAGTACCGCGGTTCTCCAGCGGTAGTACCGCACGAAACAGATCTGAGAAGAAAAGATCTAGAAACTACCAACAAGATCTTCACACGGTACTACGGCTGATCAGTAACTTCGTAGCAACAACTCTAAGCATATTTCCGGATCACAAACACTCTCCCACAACCTAAGCATCCATGGATAAGATCACGAAGAACACAAGAAAGCACTAAGCATCTCCCCTAACCCTAAAAACTTAGGCAAGGCAAAAAGAAGAAGGGAAAAGGGGAAAAAACATGCATCCATGGCAAGAGGACGTGGTGGGGAACGATCCCACCGGTCGGAAAGTGAAACGAGTGGCCGAGGGAGGAGATCCGGCGAGGTCCTCCGGCGGCGTTCTTGAGAGAGAGAGAGACAGGGACGACGTGGGGGTTAGGAGTGAATGGGTATGGGGGAGATGGAACTCCCCCTGCCTGCTTATAACCCCCACGCGTTCTGATAAGTGCGGTAGTACCGCGGTCATCGCGGTAGTACCGCTTGCGCGGTAGTACCGCTCGCCAAGCGGTAGTACCGCTCTACCAGCGGCAGTAAAAAATTACTACCGTGCCGGTCTTGCGGTAGTACCGTAACCCCTTTGCGGTAGTACCGTAAACTAGCCCGGTAGTACCGCTCCTCCAAGAACTTGCACGTTTGACAAGAGGCTTTAAGCAAAAGAAGAGAGAAAAACAAATGCACGCACAAGCAAAGTGAACAACACAACTCCTCAGAGGGGGGCGGTGGCCGAGGCCACCTATGTTTGAGTTTATAGATATGGCACCGCGAAGAATTATCCTTGGGCCCATGATCAATACTAGACTTGAAGCATTTAAACCAACTATGTATGGCAAATGATAAAGGCTTGGTCAGTTTATGCATAATGGGGGGAGGAACAGTTCATTGAGAGAACAATACTCCCCCTATGTCCATGCCTACATCTAGACAAGATAGCTATATTGAGTGTGAGGGGTGTGTGTGCACAGACTCAAACCACATTGCTCAAATCGATGATATTTAGCTCATGCCTTAACTCGCGAAATCTTGCTTCATCCAATGGCTTCGTGAAGATATCTGCAAGGTTATCATGAGTGTTGACGTAATGAAGCTCGATCTCTCCTTGCCTTATGTGATCCCGGATGAAGTGATACCGAATCTCAATATGCTTCGTCTTGAAGTGAAGCACCGGGTTGAGAGAAATCTTGATGGCACTCTCATTGTCACACCAAAGAGGCACTTTGTCACAAGTGACACCGTAATCCTTCAAAGTTTGCCTCATCCATAAGAGTTGAGCACAGCAACTGCCAGCGGCCACATATTCTGCTTCAGTGGACGAGAGAGATACACAACTTTGCTTTTTGGAAGACCAACTAACAAGAGAGCAACAAAGAAATTGGCACCCTCCCGAGGTGGACTTCCTATCCACTTTGTCTCCCGCCCAGTCAGAATCAGAGAAACCAACAAGGTTGAAATTTGCTCCTCTTGGGTACCATAAACCAAAGTTTGGGGTATGAGCCAAATATCGAAAGATTCGCTTGACAGCCACAAAGTGACTTTCCTTAGGTGAGGCTTGAAACCGTGCACAAATTCCCACACTCAACATAATATCCGGTCTAGATGCACAAAGGTAAAGCAAGGATCCCATCATAGAGCGATATACCTTTTGATCCACCGCTTTACCATTGGGATCAATGTCAAGTTGGCATTTGGTTGGCATCGGAGTAGTAGCCGGCTTGACATCACTAAGGTTGAACCTCTTGAGCATGTCTTGAGTATACTTGGATTGTTTGATGAAGATGCCTTCTCTTCGTTGTTTGATCTCAAATCCAAGGAAGTACTTCAACTCTCCCATCATGGACATCTCAAAGTGTGTGGTCATGAGTGCGGCGAACTCATCATTGAAAGCTTTGTTAGGAGAACCAAAGATAATATCATCAACATATAGTTGGCATACAAACAACTCCCCTTTTACCTTCTTAGTAAAAAGAGTGGGGTCGATTTTCCCAATTTCAAACCCATGATCTTGTAACAACTCGGTAAGGTGCTCATACCACGCTCGTGGGGCTTGTTTAAGGCCATAGAGTGCCTTATCAAGTTGATACACATGATTGGGGAACTTAGGATCCTCGAACCCCGGGGGTTGTTTAACATATACCAACTCGTTAATTGGACCATTAAGAAAAGAACTTTTCACATCCATTTGTTGCAATTTAAAGTTATGATGGGAAGCATAGGCAAGCAACAAACGAATAGATTCAAGACGAGCAACGGGGGCAAAGGTTTCACCGTAGTCGATACCCTCGACTTGGGAGTAGCCTTGAGCCACCAGACGTGCCTTGTTGCGGATGACAATGCCATGGGCATCTTGCTTGTTCTTAAAGATCCATTTGGTTCCAATGACATTATGGTTCTCCTTTGGTCTTGGCACCAGACGCCACACTTTGTTGCGCTTGAAGTTATTGAGTTCTTCATGCATGGCATTGAGCCAGTCGGGGTCTTCGAGCGCCTCATAAACCTTCTTAGGTTCAACAAAGGAGACAAAAGCTTGATGAGCACAATAGTTTGCTAATTGTCTACGAGTGCTTACCCCCCTTTTGATGCTTCCTAAAATGTTCTCGATGTGATGCTCGTTGGAAGCAAGCCTGGAGGCAACTTTTGCAGCACGACGCTCTAATTGCTCTTCAAGTGATAACTGAGGAGCATTGAGTTGATCATCTTGAGCGTCATCATGAGCAAGATCTTGATCTTGAGCTTCCTCTTGACCTTGATCTTGCACGGGGGACTGAACTTGGCCTTGTGCATCAATTGGTGGTTCTTCACGGACTTGAGATTGATCTTGCACTTGGCCTTGTTCATCAGGCTGAGGGCCTTCACTTTGTTCTTCGGAAGCTTGTGGGTCTTGGGTTGGTGATGGTTCCACTTGAGTGGAACATTGTCCTTCTCCTTTGGCCACAAGGGGTTCCTCAACGGGTAGGATATATCCAACACCCATTCTTCTTATGGCTTGAGGAGGAATTTCATCACCTGTATCACAAGTACCACTTTGCTCCACTTGGGAGCCGTTATTTTCATCAAACTCTACGTTACTCGTCTCCTCTATGAGTCCGGTGGACTTGTTGAGGACACGGTAAGCATGAGAGTTTGTAGCATAGCCAACAAATATGCCCTCATGAGCTCTAGATTCAAATTTAGACAACCGAACACCTTTCTTAAGAATGGAACACTTACACCCGAACACCCGGAAGTACTTGAGATTGGGCTTGTTACCGGTAAGAATCTCATACGGAGTTTTGTTCAAGCCTTTGTGAAGATAGAGACGATTTGATGCATGGCAAGCGGTGTTGATGGCTTCGGCCCAAAAGTTGTATGGAGAGTTGAATTCAGCCATCATGGTTCTTGTAGCATCTATTAAGGTTCGGTTCTTTCTTTCCGCAACACCGTTTTGCTGAGGGGTATACGGGGCGGCATATTGATGTTTGATCCCCTCATCACCAAGAAACTCATCCAAGGTGTAGTTCTTGAACTCGGTGCCATTGTCACTTCTGATCATCAAAATCTTTGCTTCATGTTGTCGTTGAGCTTCATTTGCAAAGTTGATGACGGTTTGTTGGGTCTCACTCTTCTTCTTGAAGAAGTATACCCAGGTATATCTTGAGTAATCATCCACAATCACCAAGCAATATTTCCTACCCCCAAGACTACCAAAAGTGGGAGGCTCAAAGAGATCCATGTGGAGGAGCTCTAGAGGTCTCTTTGAATAGATGATAGTCGTGGGAGGGTGAGCCTTCTCATGTAATTTTCCTTCAATGCACGCCCTGCAAGCACGATCTTTGGCAAAGCTAACATTTGTTAGTCCTCGGACATGGTCCCCCTTGAGAAGACTTTGCAAAGATCTCATATTGACGTGGGCCAAACGGCGATGCCAAAGCCATCCCACATCAACTTTAGCCATTAGGCATGTCGCGACCTTAGTGGGTTGCTTCGAGAAGTTAACCACATAAAGACCGTTCTCGACATTCCCAACGTAGGCTACTTTAAGAGTCTTGCTCCACAAGAGGGCCACAGAATCAATATCAAAGAATGTAGCAAAGCCCATGAGTGCAAGTTGGCGAACAGAAAGTAAATTGTATGCAAGGGACTCAGCAAGCATGACTTTCTCGATCGCGAGATCATGAGAGACAACCACCTTGCCAAGTCCCAATACCTTAGAAGATGAAGCATCACCCCAGTCGACGTTGGTGGCCATAGATGAACCGAGATGCACGTCCACCACCAAGTCTTTGCTTCCGGTCATATGATTTGTGGCTCCGCTATCGAGCAACCATGATCCCCCACCGGAAGCAAACCCCTACAATAGATCAATGCTTGGATTTAGGTACCCATTTGGTAATGGGTCCTTTGAGGTTAGTGACAAGGGTCTTAGGAACCCAAATGGACCATTCAATGTACTCATAAGAAGAACCAACAAATTTAGCAAACACATGGCCATCACTAGCACGGCATAAAACATATGACGGATTAAAATCGCCGGCCATGTTTGAGGGTGTGGTGGAGTTTTTCTTGACACCACCACTTTTCTTCTTGGTTGACGTGCCCTCTCCTTCTTTCACAAAGGATTGTCGGAGAGGGGGTGGTTGCTTTGTCTTGTCATTCTTCTTCTTGTTGGGCTTAGGAGCAAACCCAATTCCTTCCTTTGCCACAACTTCCTTTTGATTGCTCAAACGGGCGTTGAGGTTCTTCTCACCTTGTATGTAAGTCACAAGGCCTTTCTCAAGTTGCTTCTTCAATTCGACATTCTCTTCAACAAGATGCACATGCTCACAACATGGGTTAGTAGCATTTGCATTATCAATTAAAACCATGCGAGGAAAGATAGCCTTTTCCTTGGTTAGCGAAACGTGGAGTTGATCATGAGACTCCTTGAGAGTAGCATGCATTCCTTTCAAGGCCTTGTGAGCCTTGTCAAGTATGTCAAACTCCTCTTTGAGTTTAGCATGGTCAACCGCAAGTTTTACCTTCTCAGAGTTAAGGACACGAGAGACAACTAGATCATGATCAAGATCTTTCTTTAATTTAGCATGATCATCGTTGTGTGACTCCTCAAGAGCCAAACGAAGACCACGCTCCTCCTCTAGGGCGTTAGAGAGATCCGATATCTCATCGGCATAGTCTCGACTATGCCCTTCCATTTTAGTAATTGTTTCCTCGTGAGCCTCAATAATGTCATTGGCCTCACCAAGTTGTTCCAAGAGAGCAACCACATGCTTCTTGGATTTGCCCTTGAGATTTTTTATGAACACATCAAATTCATTTTCTCCCTCCTTACTGCCGTCACCCTCATCAATACAATTAGTTAATGAGGGGTTAGAAGAGATAGTAGAATTGATGATCGGGGTTACCTTGTTGGTGGCCTTAGCCATAAGACACTTGGCGGTGATGTTCTCGTTGGGTGAGTTGAAAAGAGATGAGTGCGGAGTGGTAGCAATAGCAATTGTGGCCATAGTGGTCACCTCATCCTCTTCATCATTGTCATCATCCTCCACATATTCTTCTTGAGCCACCAACACTTTCGGAGGAGTCTTCTTGATGAATTTGTTCTTGTTGGGATAGGACTTTGACTTGTCCTTCCGAATAAGCTTGCCTCCAAAGTCTTCTCCCTTCTCATATGGGCAATCCGCAACGAAGTGGCTTACATTTCCACAGTTGAAGCATGTCCTTACTCGTTGCTTCCCTTTGTTCCCACTGGAGTTGTTCCTGTGAAGTTGGACCTTGAGTTCTTCTTGCCCCAGAATTGCCTAGAAGCAAGAGCCATGTGCTTGTGATAGGCATATTTGGTGTCCTCGGGGCAGCACTCATCATCATCTTCAACTTCCTCCTCTTCCACACAAGCCTTGGCCTTCAGAGCAAGATTAGGCTTCTTGGATCGTTGAGCTCTTAGGACCGCATTGTCGGCGGTAACGTCAAGGATCCTCATGGCAACAAATTCATCCAACACTTCGTTTGAGGATAAAGTGTGGAAGTCCGGTCTCTGACGAATCACAGAGGACATGGCCTTGTGATAGGGCATCATGGCCTTGAGGAACTTGCGCTTGATCCAGTTGTCATCCGTATCCTTACTGCCATGATCTCGAAGAGATACTGCAAGAATCGTTAATCTTCGATAAAGTTCACGAGGATCTTCATCCTCGATCATTGCAAACTCATCAGCTTCATCTTGCACCACTTCATAGTTGGAGCGTTGAATGCTTGTGCTTCCCTTGTACATTGTGCCAACATGCTCCCATGCTTCCTTGGCCACAGTGAAAGGACGAAGATGAGCAATGTCTTCAGGAGGGATTGAGTCTTGAAGAATGCATAGAGCGGACTCGTTGAACTGATGATCGGCAGTTTCTCTTGGAGTCATGTTGTCGGGATCATACGGATAAAAACCTTGGTCAATGATTCTCCAGAGGTTAGTGGAACAATGATTAATATGACGTTTGAAACGAAACACCCAAGTAGCAAAATCAGTATTTTTAACGAACTTAGGAGGGGGCCCGACGGAATTTAAATGCGGTGTGGGGACGGGTCCTCCATAGTGAGTAGGCGGAGGAGATTGGGCAAATTTCCCACTACCATGCTTAGTGACCGGGGCTTGCTCACTACTAGCTTCTCCCTTGTCGGGATTAGCCTCTGACATGTTGGTAGCGGGACGACCCACTTCCAACGGTGAGGTGGATAATTTAAGCCCCTCAACCATTTCTTTAAACATGCCCTTGACCTCGCTCGCTAGTGATTCTTTCAATGTGGTCAAGGCCACATTGAACTCCTCACGAGTGACCGAGGCTCCCCCAATCTACCGTAGGCAAGGACGGATTTCCATCGGAATGGTCCTCCGTCTCGACTACGTTGTCAACCATACTCTTCGGACGGTAAAGTCCTTAAAAAGAGACGAGGCTCTGATACCAATTGAAAGGATCGATATGGTTGACTAGAGGGGGGGGTGAATAGGCAACTAACAATTTTAGCTTTTCTAAACCACTTAAAATTAGGCGACAAGATAAGTTGTCTAGATAAACTACTAGGAAGACAACTAATGAAAATAAGCACACCAACTACACAAGCATGCTATAGGAATTAAACAAGTAAAGCATGCAAGAGTAAAGGTAAGAAATAACCACAAGTAGAACCGAAGGAGACGAGGATGTGTTTCCGAAGATCCTTCCCTTTGAGGGGAAGTACGTCTCCGTTGGAGCGGTGTGGAGGCACAATGCTCTCCAAGAAGCCACTAGGGCCACCGTATTCTCCTCACGCCCTCACACGATGCAAGGTGCCGTGATTCCACTAGTGGTGCCCTTGAAGGCGGCAACCGAACCTTTACAAACAAGGTTGGGGCAATCTCCACAACTTGGAGGCTCCCAACAAACCACGAAGCTTCACCACAATGGAATATGCTTCGAGGTGACCTCAACCGTCTAGGGTGCTCAAACACCCAAGAGTAACAAGATCCGCAAGGGATTAGTGGGGAGAATCAAATATCTCTTGGTGGATGTGTAGATCGATGCCTTCTCAAGCAATCCCGAGCAAATCAACAAGTTTGATTGGCTAGGGAGAGAGATCGGGCGGAAATGGAGCTTTTGGAGCAACAATGGAGTAGTGGGGGAAGAGGTAAGTCTTCTTAGAGAAGAAGACCCCCTATTTATAGTGGGGGGACAAATCCAACCGTTATTTGAGGTTTTAGCCCGCAGAGAGCGGTAGTACCGCAACTTACGCGCGGTACTACCGCTGGCTGAGCGGTACTACCGCTTGGGAAGCGGTACTACCGCAAAGGCAAAAGTTTGCGACCTGATACAGCCACGGATGAAATAAATTACATCCGTGGCTACATTCGCAGGGGAAAACGGAAGTAGCAAAACGCGACACGGTACTACCGCTTAAGCTAAGCGGTACTACCGCGTGGTGTGCGGAAGTAAAAAGTTACTTCCGCATCCACTTCTTATACTTAGACTCAGCGCCTGGGCCAGATACACGGTACTACCGCATGGGGACGCGGTACTACCGCTGGAGCGGTACTACCGTGTCGGCAAGCGGTACTACCGTGTACCTGCGCGGTACTACCGCTTGGCAGAGCGGTACTACCGCATGCAAGGCGGATGATCAGTACAGAAGCCACAGAATTGCCTCAACAAAAGAAAACCGGTTGGACCTCCAGAGAAGCAAGGAAAGGAGGTGTGGGAGAAAGATGTGTGCGTGTTGATTCTACCCAAACCTTTCCGACGCGGACCCCCTCTTAATAGTATGGCTTTCCTATTACTCAATGCCACCTACAGGGAGCAAAAAGAAAACACCGTTCTTCATAGAATCCGAGGGGCAAGCAATCGTCTTGTGCCATAAGGGAGATATACCTGTATGAGCTTAGAGCACACGATCAGTCCGCAAGAGTATTGTCATCGATCACCAAAATTATTAGGGAGAAATATGCCCTTACAGTTTGGCGAGACAACTTCATGAAGACACGATGATGGAGATCATGATGATGGAGATCATGGTGTTATGCCGGTGACGGTGATGATCATGGAGCCCCGACGAAGAAGATCAAAATGAGCAAATGGTATTGGCCATATCATGTCACTATTTGATGGCATGTGATGTTTATCCTGTTTTTACATCTTATTTGCTTAGAACGACGGTAGTAAATAAGATGATCGCTCACTAAAATTTCAAGAATTGTGTTCCCCCTAATTGTGCACCGTTGCTAAGGTTCGTTGTTCTGAAGCACCTCGTGATGATCGGGTGTGATAGGCTCTAACGTTCGCATACAACGGGAGTAAGCCAGATTTACACACGCCATACACTTAGGGTTCACTTGACGAGCCTAGCATTTACAGACATGGCCTCGGAACACGGAAGACCGAAAGGTCGAACATGAGTCGTATAGAAGATATGATCAACATAAAGATGTTCACCGTTGATGACTAGTTCGTCTCCGTGAAGATCGGAAACGGCCTAGTTGATTCGGATCATGTATCACTTAGATGACTAGAGAGATGTCTATCTGAGTGGGAGTTCATTAAATTTGTTTAGATGAACTTAATTATCATGAACATAGTCTAAAATCTTTACAATATGTCTTGTAGATCCAATGGCCCACGCTAATGTTGTCCTCAACTTCAACGCGTTCCTAAAGAAAACCAAGCTGAAAGACGATGGTAGCAACTATACGGATTGGGTCCGTAACTTGAGGATCATCGTCATAGCTGCCAAGAAAACATATGTCCTTGAAGCACCGCTAGCTAACGCTCCCGCCCCAGCGAACCAAGACGTTATGAACGCTTGCAGTCGCGTTGTGATGATTACGCCCTAGTTCAGTGCGGCATGCTGTACAGCTTAGAATCGGGGCTCCAAAAACGTTTTGAGAACCACAGAGCATATGAGATGTTCCAAGAGCTGAAAATGGTTTTCAAAGCTCATGCCCGAGTCGAGAGATATGATGTCTCCGACGCATTCTACAATTGTAAGATGGAGGAGAATAGTTCTGTCAGCGAGCATATACTCAAATTGTCTGGGTTGCACAATCGCTTGTCTTGGTTGGGAATTAATCTCCCAGATGAAGCAGTCGTTGTCAGAATCCTTCAGTCGCTCCCACCTAGCTACAAGAGCTTCATGATGAACTTCAATATGCATGGGATGGAGAAGTCCATTCCTGAGGTGTATTCAATGCTGAAATCAGCGGAGGTGGAGATCAAGAAAGAACATCAAGTGTTGATGGTGAATAAAACCACTAAGTTCAAGAAAGGCAAGGGTAAGAAGAACTTCAAGAAGGACGGCAAAGGAGTTGCCGCGCCTGGTAAGGCAGTTGCCGAGAAGAAGCCAGACAATGGACCCAAGCCTGAGACTGAGTGCTTTTATTGCAAGGGAACGGGTCACTGGAAGTGGAACTGCCCCAAATACTTAGAAGATAAGAAGGCCGGCAACGTCAAAGGTATATGTGATATACATGTTATTGATGTGTACTTTACCAGCGCTCGTAGTAGCTCCTGGGTATTTGATACCGGTGCGGTTGCTCACATTTGTAACTCAAAGCAGAAGCTGCGGAATAAGCGGAGACTGGTGAAGGACGAGGTGACGATGCGCGTCGGGAATGGTTCCAAGGTCGATGTGATCGCCGTCGGCACGCTACCTCTGCATCTACCTTCGGGATTAGTTTTAAACCTCAATAACTGTTATTTAGTACCAGCTTTGAGCATGAACATTGTATTTGGATCTCGTTTAATGCGAGATGGCTACTCATTTAAATCCGAGAATAATGGTTGTTCTATTTTTATGAGAGAAATGTTTTATGGTCATTCCCCACTGGTCAATGGTTTATTCTTAATGAATCTCGAATGTGATGTTACGCATATTCATAGTGTGAATGCCAAAAGATGTAAGGTTGATAATGATAGTCCCACATACTTGTGGCATTGCCGCCTTCGTCGTGTATGAAGAATCTACATGCAGATTGACTTTTGGAGTCTCTTGATTATGAATCATTTGACACATGCGAACCATGCCTCTTAGGCAAGATGACCAAGACTCCGTTTTTCGGAACAATGGAGCGAGAAACCAACTTGTTGGAAATCATACATACCGATGTGTGCGGTCCAATGAGTGTTGAAGCTCGCGGTGCCTATCGTTATGTTCTCACCCTCACAGATGACTTAAGTAGATATGGGTATGTCTACTTGATGAAACACAAGTCTGAGACCTTTGAAAAGTTCAAGGAATTTCAGAATGAGGTTGAGAATCAACGTGACAGAAAAATAAAGTTCTTACGATCGGATCATGGAGGAGAATATTTAAGTCACGAATTTGGCACATACCTAAGGAACTGTGGAATTGTTTCACAATTGACGCCGCCCGGAACACCTCAACGTAATGGTGTGTCCGAACGTCGTAATCGTACTCTCTTGGACATGGTGCGATCTATGTTGTCCCTTATTGACTTACCGCTATCATTTTGGGGTTATGCTTTAGAGACTGCTGCATTCACTTTAAATAGGGCTCCGTCTAAATCCGTTGAGAAGACACCGTATGAACTTTGGTTTGGCAAGAAACCTAAGTTGTCGTTTCTGAAAGTTTGGGGTTGCGATGCTTATGTCAAGAAACTTCAACCTGAAAAGCTCGAACCCAAATCGGAAAAATGCGTCTTCATAGGATACCCTAAGGAAACTATTGGGTACACCTTCTACATCAGATCCGAAGGCAAGGACTTCGTTGCCAAGAATGGATCCTTTCTGGAGAAAGAGTTTCTCTCGAAAGAAGTGAGTGGGAGGAAAGTGGAACTTGATGAGGTGATAGTCACCCCTTCCGAACCAGAAAGTAGCGCAGCGCGGGAAGATGTTACTGTGGTGCCTACACCGACTATGGAGGAAGTTAATGATAATGATCATGAAGCTTCAGATCAAGTTACTACTGAACTTCGTAGGTCCACAAGGACATGTTCCGCACCAGAGTGGTACGGCAACCCTGTCCTGGAAATCATGTTGTTAGACAACGGTGAACCTTCGAACTATGAAGAAGCGATGGCGGGCCCAGATTCCAACAAATGGCTTGAAGCCATGAAATCCGAGATAGGATCCATGTATGATAACAAAGTATGGACTTTGGTGGACTTGCCCGATGATTGGCACGCCATAGAAAATAAATGGATCTTTAAGAAGAAGACTGACGCGGATGGTAATGTGACCATATATAAGGCTCGGCTTGTCGCTAAAGATTATCGACAAGTTCAAGGGATTGACCACGACGAGACTTTCTCTCCCATAGCGATGTTGAAGTCCGTCCGAATCATGTAAGCGATTGCCGCATTCTATGATTATGAGATATGGCAAATGGACGTCAAAACGGCATTCCTTAATGGCTTCCTCAAGGAAGAACTGTATATGATGCAGCCGGAAGGTTTTGTCGATCCTGAGAATGCTAACAAGGTATGCAAGCTCCAGGGCTCAATCTATGGGCTGGTGCAAGCATGTCGGAGTTGGAACATTCGCTTTGATGAGGTGATCAAAGCGTTTGGGTTTATACAGACTTGGGGAGAAGCTTGTATTTACAAGAAAGTGAGTGGGAGCTCTGTATCATTTCTCATATTATATGATATATTTCTGATGGGAAATGATGTAGAATTCTTGGAAAGTATAAAGGCCTACTTGAATAAGAGTTTTTCAATGAAGGACCTTGGAGAAGCTGCTTACATATTAGGCATCAAGATCTATAGAGATAGATCGAGACACCTCATTGGTCTTTCACAAAGCACATACCTTGACAAGATATTGAAAAAGTTCAATATGGATCAGTCCAAGAAAGGGTTCATGCCTGTATTGCAAGGTATGAGATTGAGCACGGCTCAATGCCCGACCACGGCAGAAGATAGAGAAAAGACGAGTGAAAAAGTTCTATTATGCATGTCATGCTGTGTACCAGACCTGATGTGAACCTTGCCATAAGTTTGGTTGGGAGGTACCAAAGTGATCCCAGTATGGAACACTAGACAGCGGTCAAGAACATCCTGAAGTACATGAAAAGGACTAAGGATATGTTTCTCGTTTATGGAGCTGGCGAAGAGCTCGTCGTAAAGGGTTACGTCGATGCTAGCTTTGACACAGATCTGGATGACTCCAAGTCACAAACCGGATACGTGTATATTTTGACTGGAGGAGCACCCAGCTGGTGCAGTTGCAAGTAAAGAGTCGTGGCGGCATCTACATGTGAAGCGGAGTACATAGCTGCTTCCGAAGCAGCGCAGGAAGGAGTCTGGATGAAGGAGTTCATCACCGACCAAGGAGTTATTGCAAGCGCGTCGGGCCCGATGACTCTCTTCTGTGACAACACTGAGCTATTGCCATTGCCAAGGAGCCTAGGTTTCACAAGAAGACCAAGCACATCAAGCGACATTTCAACTCCATCCGGAATTATATTCAAGATGGAGACATAGATATTTGTAAAGTGCATACGGATCTGAATGTTGCAGATCCGTTGACTAAACCTCTTCCACGAGCAAAACATGATCAACACCAGAACTCTATGGGTGTTCGATTAATAACAATGTAACTAGATTATTGACTCTAGTGCAAGTGGGAGACTGTTGGAAATATGCCCTAGAGGCAATAATAAAATGGCTATTATTATACTTCCTTGTTCATGATAATTGTTTTGTCGGGGAAACTGATCGCCCCATGAACACCTATGGGACCGGAGCCCCTTTTAGGTACGGCAAGGGAGCGGAGGGAGCACGAAGAGCAGGTCGAGGGGCACACGCGAGCAGTTTACCCAGGTTCGGGCCGCACGGATGCGTAAAACCCTACTCCTGCCTTGGTTGTATTGAGTTCTTGGCTCGGGAGCAAGAAGATCTACAGTGCTAGCTACACCGAGCCTGGGAGTGATCAAGTTTCTGGAACCGAACCTTCTCTACGTTGTGCATGGGCCTCCTTTTATAGCTCAAAGGGGTCACCGACAGGTGTCAACGTAGAGGAGGGCAAAAACGTAAAATGGGTGGTAGTTGTAACAGTGCATGTACAGTGGTCTATACCTAACCTTGACGGTGGGGGACAAGGGCATTGAATGCCCATCGCCGTCACCCCAAAAGCGCCCGTCCGGGCATCTCCGTTCGCCACGACGTAGTCCTTGTCATCGAGGCGTGCCACCGTGTACCCCAGGCTGCACAGCCATCCGCCACGTGCCCCAGGAAGGGCCCCAGGGCGACGCGTGGCCTGGTGAGCTGGAGCGCAGGCACACAGCGAAAGCTTGCCGCGGCAAGCACCTTGCCGCGGTTGCTACCTTGCCGGGCCCGGAAGCTTGCCACTCTCCGGGTCTTGCCGGGGCGCGCGATGCGCCACGGCGTGTCTTCTGAAATGCTGTTCTCTGGCCTTCCTGGCAAGCTCCTCTTGCCAGGGTCTTGTGCAGAAGGGATGATCTCGAGCCTGGAGCGGCCTTCCCGGCAAGCTCCTCTTGCCGGGGTCTTGTTTCTCAACTTGAATACTTTGTTCTTGAATGGCTTCATGGGGACTAGAGCGGGGTTTGGCGGGCACGTGGTGAGCCTGACCACGGGACGCTGCTACTGCCCGTGCACAAGTCGGGATACTAAGGTACCCCTACTCTAGTACACCGACAGGATCCCCCGGGCCTGGGCCACACACGGTGCCGAGCGCTGTTGGGCCAGGCCCAAAACAGTGCACGGGCACACGCGGCCCACGGCGCGCCGTATACCGCTCCGTATCCGCCGCATCCCTCCCTAACGGCACGTGTCGATTGTGGCGTCGTGGGAGAGATCGTGGCCTGTTTCTTTAATGGGAAAATGCAGAACGTCCCCCACTTCCCCCTTAAAAGCAGAGGAAGCAGGGGCAGTTTCCCCCTCATTGCTTCACTGCGTCTTCAATCTCCAGAAGCCCCTGCCGCTCTCCGCCTCCCCAAAGGTCGACAGAGAGCCGAGCTCCATCCTTCCTCCGCCGTCTCCAGCATCCGCAGCGCCGTCGACCTCCCTCTCCGTCCCCGCCATGGCCCCGAATAGCGACAAGGCGAAGAGCGACAAGGCGAAGAAAGAGAAGTCCGTCAAGGCGGCGAAGCTGTCAGCCATGCGGAAGAGGATGGTGGTCTTCCCGCCGAGGCTCGGCGCAAGGGAGCTGCGGGACAAGTATTACCTGTTCTGGGCGAGGGAGACGAAAGCTCACCCACGCACCAGGGTCCTCCCCGCCGAAGCCATCGACATATACCCGGGAGGTTACCACTACTTCGCTTTGTTCTTCCACTGTGGCCTTTGTCCTCTGTACTCTGAGTTTTTCTGCGATGTGATGAACACGTACGGATTCCATCTGCTCGATTTCACCCCGAATGTTGTCCTTACTATGGCCATTTTCGCACACCTGTGCGAAAACTTTGTCGGGGTCCATCCCAACGTAGCTCTCTTCCTCCACATCTTCACACCTAGAGTAGAGTCCGGATCTCCACTCTCCGGTGGCATCTCCTGGATCTTCAGGCTCAACAAGAAAGAGGCGTACTTGATTGGAGAGCTCCGCGGCAAGTGGGATTAATGGAGGGCTGATTGGTGCTGGGTAATGGAAGAGGAACCCCAGCAGTTTACCTCCCCGCGCCGAGCGGCAATAGTGCGCGGTAAGGATTGGAGTGACTTAGCCCCGGAGGATGATAAGCTGCAGATCGCCCTTACTAGGATCCTTCGCCTCCGGGCAGCCAACCTTACTGTAGGTGAGGTCGGGGCGGATTTCCTCCGCCGCCGCATTGCCCCCTTGCAGGACAGGAAGAGGCTTGCTTGGGAGTTTGGCAATGCGGCAGACTTCATGAGGCTGCGCCCCGGGCTGAATTACAACTTCACTGTCTTGGAGCTCAAGGGAATGGTACGCTCGCTGTTCAAGCACGACCCAAAACATCCGGAGTGGTTCACCCCGTCGGACGGAGTAGTCCCATTATGCAACAACTCTGCCCTTAGTGCGACTCCCACGGGGTTGTTCCTACTTGGCTGATGCCTTCAGAAGAGACCGTGCAGACTTTCTTCGACAACCTGGTTGAACGGCCGCGCAACCCCGACGAGAAGAAAGGTCTCACCCGCGCAACCACCGACCCGGACGTGGCATACATAGCCAACAGGATGGAGGAGGCCGCCGCAGCGGCGGCCGCGGGTGAGTTCGTGTACACCGTGGAGGAAGCAGAAGCAGCGGATGCAATGAGCCGGGCCGAGGAGGAAGAAATCCTCAAGCTGCTGAGGCCTGCCGGGAAGCCTGCCGGGGAGCCTGCCGGGATGAGCGAGGCTGCCGGGCAAGGCACTGAGTCCAGTGAGCCCGCCGAGGAGGACGCCGAATCCGGCGATTCCGACGAAGACTCAGGCGGGTCACTGAATCTCGACGACCTTTCCTCATTCTCGGAGAACTGTCCGCCGCGGCCAAGTCCTCCGCCACAGCCGAAGAAGCGCCTCCGCAAGACCACTGAGACGGTGAAGCAGCCGGCGCCCCGACAGCAGCCGAAGCGCCGCGCGACACGCGCCACCACGACGAGCAAGGTCGTCAAGGAGGCGCCTCGCGTCCCAGCGGCAAGCGGAGGGGTATCTTCCCGAAGCGGTTCTGGTGTTCCTTCCGCTCCTCGGTCCTCGGTGACGACCGGAGCGGGGTGTTCTCAACCCACGGCTCCGGAGCCCGCCAAGCGCCCGCGGGAGCCTACACCTCCAGCCCCTCTTGCTGGGATGCGCGAGGCGGAATTTAACTTCTCCGCCCTTAGCTCCGATGAGGAGGAGGAAGAGTAAGCACTTGCAACTTTTACTTCCTTTGATTCTTGTTGCTCTTGTCTTGAATTCTCTTTGCCTAACTCTGATCTTGTTTGGCTTTCAGGACCCTGACCCATAGGCTGGCGAAGAGGGCCAAGATCCCTGTGGTTGACTGTCAGGACCGGTTTTCCCAGGACATTAATTTCCCAGTAAACGGCCCTTGTGCTCACCAGCCCCAGGATTACTGTTAGCTGATGAGACACAAACTTGATACAGAAATTCCAAGCAAAATACAAAATATGTAGTACAAGACCATTCTGGTCCATGAGTACAACAAAAAGGGTTCTAGTGGTTGATGGCGGAAGCGGTTTGCGATACATCAGTGTCTATGGGACTCCATTTCCCACAGGAACAGCTGACCTGGATAATTCCTATCTTCGCGAGGCTGCTATCTCCACTGCCTAGGTTCCGGGGCTGTCATCGCAGCGCTCCTCTCCCAGCGAGAAATCTGGCCAAGACAATAGCCAGGGACAAGCCAGTGAGTACTTTGAATGTACTCGCAAACATTATGAACACAGGTAAAATATAACAAATGATGCACTGAAACATTCCATGATCACTTTGTCAGTCACGCACTAAAATTCATGACGCACGCAAGCAGGTTATTCTTATAAAGCATGATTGAGCAACCAGAGAATAAGAATAAAATGCACCGATCGGGTGTCTGAAGCGACACCTCGAAAGGATAATAAAATAACGCATGCCTCAGTCGGACGTCTGAGCGACGTCTCATAAAGGGCTTATAAGGAAAATAAACAATAAGCATGCCACAGTCGGGCGTCTGAGCGACACCACATAAAGGGCTTATAAGGAAAAATAAATAATAAGCATGCCACAGTCGGGCGTCTGAGCGACACCACATAAAGGGCTTATAAGGAAAAATAAATAATAAGCATGCCACAGTCGGGCGTCTGAGCGACACCACATAAAGGGCTTATAAGGAAAAATAAATAATAAGCATGCCACAGTCGGGCGTCTGAGCGACACCACATAAAGGGCTTATATGAGAATAATCACGGGGAATATCCAGGAGGTAGAACCATCCCAGGGATACTCAATAATTCAAACAACACAAGTGGTTAGTCCATAATGATAATAATCATAATCATCACATGTCACAAGTAATGATCCATGTTCTGGCGTAGCAGTTTTCCTCCGAAGACCGACACTAAGACCGACACTTGACCCATCCCAGACTGTAATCCTTAACCGAGGACACGGCTATTCGAATAGATATAAACTCTGCAGAGGGTGTACTCTTTACCCACGAGTAACGGTTTCCTTTAGTCCATCGGGACTAATTCCATTTACGGTCTTTTAGTTGAAAACACACCTGACCCGCACACACCAGCTTAACTTACCGGTGTCTGGAATCACCCACGACACCTGTTAAGTAAAACTCTAAGTGGGGAGGCTACAACCTCGAGTAGCATGGGATCACAGAATTTATAATGCGCGCGAACTAGGGGAGCTACCCCCTCGGCTCCAACCGGAAACACCCATGCCCCCGGACCAGGTGGCCTGCCTACCGGATGCAGCCGGTATCTTCCACCATGGCCTCTCTGTACGGTGTGTGCCAAGAAAGGGGTTGACAACTTACTGGACTGTACCCTACCTGCGGCAGGGACAAGTGGTAGTACGAAACAAGTATGGGGGTTACCGGAACAAGACTCGATCTATGGTCGACTCAGGAGGTTAAAGTATCACCTGCGTGATTAGCATAGTAAATATATCTCACACCAACATACAGAATCACCACTTATCATACCTCAACATGCCTTACTGACTATACTCGTCTCAACGAAATATCAGTAGCAAGCTCGTGTCTACCCAAGACAGAGACTTTCCCGGATTCCTTCCAGTAGGCATGAGAGGTAGACGAGGGTGAATGCTATCACCAGTATATCAATTTCCAACAGCCAGGAATCTTCATCATGCACTCATGAGCATGATCATACCATCACATAAAATAACTAGTACTCCGTGTCAAGGTGGGGTTGTAAACGTGTCAAACAACACACAATAATATTATGCCGGGGTTCAGAATGCTTGCCTCTTAAGTGCATACAAGTGGAGGGTACTCATGAAAGTTTTCTTCTCCCTCCATATCCCTATTTTTAAATGAATTCAAATTAATACATATACTAAAAACAGAACAAAAAGTTGTCCTAATTATTTTTGAAATAAATCTTAAAATAAACTAGGTGAAATTTGAGAGTGGTAGGAAAAAGAATCAACTCATTTGGAGTTTTATTTGAAAAGATATGCCCAGTCAAAGTTTAGTCAAAGTTCTGTTTTAAATAAAAACAGAAAAGGAAAACTGTTTTGAACGAAATGCGCTTTCAAACAGAGGAGACGTACTCGGTGGGGGTGCGCTTTCACTTAAGCCAGCGAGGGCCGGTTCGAGGTCACTGACAGGGGGCCCCGCGGTCCCACCTGTCGGGTTTGACCGGTCCTCCTCCCTCCTCCCTTCTTCGCCCGCACTGGACGGAGCTCCGGCGATTGCCGGCGGCGAACGGCGGCTCCATGCGGGAAACGGAGAGGCGGCAAGGGTCCGCGGTTCTACGGCGAATCTCTCGGTGGTCGAAACGGCCGAGGTGGTGCTGAGGATTGCCGGCGACGAGCTTCGCGGCGGCGACGGCCTCGGGAGAAAAAGGGGAAGATGACTACGGTGGCGCTGGAGCTCGGTTGAGTAGTTGGGAAGCTCCGTGGAGTCGAGGGGAAGCCAACGGCGGCACTGGATGGGTGGGGGAGGGCCTGGTTACGGCGAATGGTGCCGGCGCATGGCGGCGGCCGAGGTTGCCGGAGATGGAGAAGATTGCTTCTTCCGGTCGAACCACTACGAGGGGAGCTAGCTATGGTGGACTGGAGGCTGCTTGGAGTCTCAGACGAGCTCGAGGTTCCTTAAATAGGCGGGGGAGGTCGGTTCCGCGGCTCCCCGTGGATAAGCACGACGGCGGCGATGGCGGTTCGTCGTCTCTGTAGCCGGGGCGACGTGGCGGAGCTCTGGGAGCATGCCAGGAGCTAGTGGACGGACGGGGCACTGCACAAGGAGGCAGGTGGCGAGCGAGAGCGGCTCGGGCGGCGCCGTCCATGGCAGAGCTGGTCACGGGCGCCGGTGTGCTGCCAAAGCGCCATCGCTGCCGCTCTGAGAGGAGCAGGGCGAGTAGGGGCCGCACTAGGGGACAGGGGAGAGGATTAGGACGAGCTCGGGAGGCTTATCCAGGGGCATGTCGGTTCGGACGCGAGCACGTGCAAAACGCGCGCTCTGCTCGCGCTCCGGGCATGCACAGCAGGTGTTCGGCGAAATGCCAAAGCGTGCTAGAGGTCTAGAGTGAGGCTGGGGTTTAACAGGTCCATGTTAGAGTTAACTAGGAGTTTAGTGGACAAACTGATTTGCCCAGAGGGGTAAGATCACTATGCAAATACAAAACCATGCCAAAACTGTCCATGAACACAAGGTGCTCGACAGAATGCCTTGGGCTTCTAGGCATCTCTTCTGGTGGCCAAAAACTCCAGAGTGGAGTCTCTCTAGATGACAAAGAGGGTGGCAAGGTTAGTTTGTCAAAAGCAAACACTCCTTAGTACAAGTTTTTGAGAAAACCAAATCTGGACAGAAGATAAAAGCTATCCTTGCATGGACCAAAAATATACCAATGGGTCCAATCTCCTGGACTTAAGAGTTTGGTAGGGTAGACTATAAGCAGGAGAAAATTTAGAGGCAAAAGGGCAAGCAAGAATGGGGCTGTAGTACAAACCACTAAACTGGGCCAGAACACAAATGAGGATGTTTTGCTCAAATTTTCCAAAGAACACCACTGGGTTTTTGCATAGGAATGAGTTATATACTTCTACGAACATCTCCAAATTTTGGTAGAATTTTTAAATGCATTTGTCAAAGGGTTGCAGTGCAAAAGAGACTCCAAACTTATGAGAAATCAATTTAAAAGCAAATAAGTTTTAGGGAAATATTTACAGAAATAATTCTACTGATAAAAGAAATGATCTTGAGAGGGAATACAAGTCCAACAATATTCTTGAAAGGTTTCCCCCCCCCTTGAGGGAAACATTCCACAATTCAAAAGAAAAGAATGGTACTGAGATCAAAAGAAAACCCAGAAAAGAAAATTTTAATTTCCTGGCAAAAATTTAATAAATAAACCATGGTTAAAAATCTTGGGGTGTTACAACACCACCCCCCTTAAGAAAAATCTCGTCCTCGAGATTTGCTAAGGACGATCTCAAAATATCCATCCTATTACCATAAAGCATTAATTCAAAAGAAACGGACATTCGTAATATACTGAGGTTACTGCGAGGGAGCAAATAATTGGTACAACTACAGTGGTGTACTGGTGTTATGTGAAGAAAATCTATGGTTGGGAAAACCGAGAAATTACTACTATCGGCTGCAGTAAATTTAGAACAACGGTCTAATTTCACAAATTGCGCTGGTCGTACCCGAGTGCATAGAGCTCTCTCTGGCTGACAGGTGGACCCGGGGTCCACTGTCAGTCTCTTCTTCTACCTCTGGCTCTCTTTCTCCCTCTCTCTCGCGTGCTCTCCCGCGCTTTCTCCACCGGCGACGCCTAGCGCGTAGGGCGTCTAGGCCGTACTGCGGTAGTGCGCGGCGTGCTAGCTGCCGGCGCAGCGTGCACTCACCTCGCGGGCCAGTGCGTTGTCGGCACTACTCGCGGATTCGCCTCCGAACACCGGCGATCGAGCGGCGAGCGGCGCTGGTGGACTTCGCCCACCGTACACCGATCTCGAGCTATAAAATGACCGTGGTGCTTCTTTCTTCTTCCTCACACCTGGCCTCGCCTCTCTTCTCCTTCCTTCTCCTCCATTTCTGTTTGCAGGAGCTCGCGACGAGGCTCTAATGGCGGAGGTGATGCCGGACTGGTATGTGATCCTGATGTGCGGAGGGTTGTCGGCGTTGCTGGGGTTCTCCGTGCTCTTGTGCGCGATGATCCTCAGTGATCGCCGTGATGCTGCTGCTCGAGTGTTAGCTCTACGCGGCGGCGGTGATCATGAGGATTAAGTGTGGTAGTTAGGTTCTGACTGCTGTCAGTGTGCTGGAGGTAACTTGCACTCTAATAATCACCCACAAATTTCTCCTCTAGAAACTGTGGCGTGTTAGCGAGGTGATCAGTTAGGTGCAAAAATATGCACGTGGCTATGCAATCAGTGCATGCTATGGGGTGGTTGTGGAAGTGAGCCTGCTGTCGTGGTACCGTGCGAATTAAAATGCATGTCATGGAGAATTTATGTGTTGCAACGGCTCAAAGGAAAATCTAACTTCAAGATTTACTGAGAGCGGAGGCAGTCAATCAAAATGAACAGCAGTAATAACCACTCATATTAATCGAGAACAAATATTTAATACATCACACAAACTTAGAATACAACGTATAAGCTGAAATACATAAATAAGTGCTAGGATAACAAACATAGCAGTTACGTCTACGAAAAATGGACAGGGTCCTGAGAAAATGTCTCCGGCACCGGGGCACATTTCTCCCCTATCGGGGAAAGCGGAAGGCTTCCCGGTGTTGGAACACATTCTTCTTCTTCCGGAGGGAGCGGAGGAAGTTGAGGAAGCAATCGAAGAACGTGTCCTTCCTGGGTTGGCAGAGGGGGTCCGCCAATGGTGATCCGGGGATTCAGAACAGCAAGATAGTGGAGATACTCCAGTATTTGCTGGGTGAAACGCTCCTGGGCCATCACATATTGAATGAGATAGACCAGGGCTGGATCGTTCTCCGCACGTCCACAGCGGAACGTAGCTTCTGCTCCAAAAGCAGCGCGGCTTGGGAAATAGCAGTATTCTCTTGTGCTGGCACAAGGTACCGCAAATCGAAGACGGGTGACTGCTTCATACGCAGCAGACTCAATGGCCATGCCTGGTGTTGGCATGGATCTCCCGATGAAGATAACATAGGGAGGGCCTTGGTTTAAATCTGCTGGTGGAATATGTACAGCTGCCCAGTATTTCGAGAGATCAGGAGTGATTCTCGATTTGAGCAGCTCATACAGGGGTGGATGGGTGGAGCCAAGAGTATTGCGGGTAAAATCCCATAATATCTTAACAAAACTACCAGGGTTTGCGTCGGGGGTCCTCAGGTAAGCTCCGGGGTGAGACATGGATGGGTGAATGAGGAAGGTAGCGCTTGATGCTGATGGTTGCTGGTGTGAAAAAAATGAGGGTGGCCTCTTATAGAGAGCCTGGGTCGTGAAACATGAAGTGGTGCCGTACGACTGAGACACCGACTCCGGCGCGGGGCTGTCTGAGTCAAAGTCTCAGGCCTCAATCCCCAAAAAGGAAAGTGACAAGTTACTGTGCATGTCGATTTGGGGTCACGTCTAGAATTTTACTCTGCAACCATTCGTCAAACAATATATGCCAGATCACACATACTATGTGGTGCTGACACACAAGTGGTTACAAGCTCACTACGTCACACAACGACTACTACGGAACTAAAGGAAAAACCGGCCACTAGGGCTTGACAACAATCCTGGTGGACTCAGTCCACCAGGTTGAGATCTAGCCGGGCGTGTCCTGCGGATGCCGAGTCCTCTCCGGGTGCTTCCGCGTCGGAGCTGGCCGGGGTAGGATGGGGGGCTACAGGGCTGGAGTAGCGGTGGTGGCCTTCGCGGGGTGTCGAGGTCACCGTCCCATTGGAGTAGGCCTCCAAGAGATGACGGAGATCTCCGGGTGAGGCGATGGCATTGCCCGGGTGGATGACATGGTCAGAGCTTGGGGGCTCAACCGGCCTTCCAGGCAGCACTATCGGGGTGTCGGTGGCGTGTGCGACCTCGCTCCTTGCCGGGGTCAGGCGAGTGAGCGTCATGCGGGTCTCAATCAGGTCGAGAGTGACCTGATCAAATAGTGCTTCTTGCGCTTCCAGGTAGCGCACCAGATGCACCAGGGCAGGGTCCGACTCATGGTCTCCGTTGGCGACCTGGGTCGGTCTACCATAGCCTTCACGACTAGGGTAGTAGTAGAATGAGCGGCAGTTAACCCTCGGCGACAGGTGCCGAAGATGAACTATAGCCTCTCGGGCTGCAAGTTGGATGGCTTGGGGCTCGTCGGAGGTCGTCCTCCCGGTGAACCGGTAGGAACGCTCCGATGTAATACTTCTACCGTAGATGTGCGCCGTGGCCCAGAAGTGTTGGATGGAATTACTCGTGTGCTCTTGGTACACGACATACTCCGGCGGCTCGTTGGTGCCGAAGGCACGACGGGTGAGATTGGCGAGGATGGTTACGAAGCCTTCGAGCTCAACTGCGGTGGTCTCGTTGTGAACGCGGGGGCCTGGCATCTTGGTGATTGGATATTGAATTGGGAATGTGGCTGTGATGTGCTGAGTTTTTGGGGCAAGGCTTCCTTTATAAGTCAGCCGGGTCTTCCATCGCACGCTTGTGGATGGGACAACTCAGATGTCGGCACAGGCGCACGGTCTATGGATAGGCCGATAGGTTGGGCACCGACTGCCAAAAGCTGTCGGGGTCACTGTGTGGCTATTCAGCATGAGGGATATGGCTGGGTCTAGAATAAGGTTTGGTGGGTTGATTAACCTAGGTTTATTGACCTGGCTAAGATAGGATTAGCCAATGGTCAGCCTGGCTCTGATACCAAGGTTGTCAGGACCGGTTTTCCCAGGACATTAATTTCCCAGTAAACGGCCCTTGTGCTCACCAGCCCCAGGATTACTGTTAGCTGATGAGACACAAACTTGATACAGAAATTCCAAGCAAAATACAAAATATGTAGTACAAGACCATTCTGGTCCATGAGTACAACAAAAAGGGTTCTAGTGGTTGATGGCGGAAGCGGTTTGCGATACATCAGTGTCTATGGGACTCCATTTCCCACAGGAACAGCTGACCTGGATAATTCCTATCTTCGCGAGGCTGCTATCTCCACTGCCTAGGTTCCGGGGCTGTCATCGCAGCGCTCCTCTCCCAGCGAGAAATCTGGCCAAGACAATAGCCAGGGACAAGCCAGTGAGTACTTTGAATGTACTCGCAAACATTATGAACACAGGTAAAATATAACAAAT
>LR738714.1:860440256-860518448 GCA_902687465.1 Secale cereale | reverse complement strand
CCTTGAGGGAAACATTCCACAATTCAAAAGAAAAGAATGGTACTGAGATCAAAAGAAAACCCAGAAAAGAAAATTTTAATTTCCTGGCAAAAATTTAATAAATAAACCATGGTTAAAAATCTTGGGGTGTTACATTGACCTCGAGGACGACGAACCCGTCGCCGCGGCAGGGGATGCGCACGCGACAGGCTTGCCGGACCAGCCGGCTGCTCCGGAGAGTAGCCACCAGCGCAGCCCCCAGCGTAAGTTCCTTGTTCACTTTTCTGCTTATCGGGCGCGCTTGAGCTTCTTATCCTTATTGATGTCTTGTTCGCTTGTTGATTTGTGCAGAAGTGGAGCCGCAGCCGCAGGAGCGCCAAGAGACCGCTCCCGATGAGCCGCTTGTCCCACCATCCCCGCCAAGGAGGAGCTCCCCGGCAAGGGAGGGTGCCCCGCCAAGGGCGGGTACTCCGCCAAGGGCGAGCACCCCGACAAGGGAGGGCACCCCGCCAAGGGAAGGCGCCAGCAGCCCTCCGCCGGCAGGGGCCACTACTACGCCGCCGAGGGAGAACTCCCCGGCGAGGGACCCTGTTATTGAAGAGGCCCGCGCAGGTAAACCCATGTACTTTCCTTCTTTTGAACTCTTCTTTTTTGGATATTTGCTTGACGATTCTTCTTTTCTTTTTCTGTTGTCAGATCCGCCTCCCCCGGAGCCGATGGAGACGGAGACCATCGCCGAGGAGGAAGTGCACGACAATGCTGGTGACGCCGCCACTGCTGACGAGCCCGTCGCCGAGGAGACCCCCGCGGCCACTGACGCGGCAGCTGGGGAGGAGGCCGGCGACTGCACTGACGGCCCCGAGGCCGCAGGAGCGCCGGACGCTGCACCGGCCGCCGACCCCTCCGCCGCCACGACTGGGCCGGGTGTCTATCTGGAGGCCGCCAACGGGGTCTTCATTCAAGTCCCGTGGGCGTCCTCATCAAGGGAACCCGCGGAGGGGGAGAGCTTCGATGGAGAAGTCCTCGCCTCCGTCGGGCTTCGATGGAGAAGTCCTCGCCCCCGAAGAGGAGCAGCTCCTGCGCCTGCTTCTGGCCTTGTACCGAGCCAGGCAAGCCAAGCTGGAGTCCCGAGAGGCTCTGGCCGCCAAGGCTAGCATCGACTTGGAGAAGCGCGCCGCCGAGCTCCGCGCCGCCAACCAAGCGGCCCTCCGGAACTTGGCGGAGGAGCGCGAGGAGCTCGCCGAGGCGCACCAGGCGTTCATCCTCGAGAAGGCCGAGGTTGAGGAGCAGCATCGACTGGCCGCCGAGGACCTGGCTCGGCGGGAAGGAGCGCTGAACCAGCGGAAGGTCGACCTCGATAGCCATGAGGACGACCTCACCGCACGCGAGCAGTCCATCGGCGGGGCTCTGCAAGAGGCGAGGGACGCCACTGCTGCCGTAGAGACCGCCAAGAGGGACCTTGAGGCGAGGGTGGCGCAGTTGGAGCTCAATCTGAAGACGAGCGAGGAGAAGGTTGCCGCGCTCAAACTTGAAAGGGAGAAGGACGCCCACAGCCACTCGGAGCTGCAGGTCCAACTCTCCGAGAAGGGCAAAGAGCTCAACGACGCCAAGGACTCCATCGCAGACTTGGAGCTGAAGGTGTCCACCCTCACCGAGTCGCTTGACGGGGCCCGGAATAGGGAGTCCAAGTTGAAGGAGGATCTCTGGGCTGAAAGGGCGCTGCTGCACAGTGTCGCCCTGTCGCAGAACAACTTCCAGCGGGCGGTGGAGCAGTGGACCGCAGAGCTCGTCGCCTCTGCCGCCAACATCGACAAGGAGATGGTGGCGCTGAGGGCGGAGCACCTCGTGTACTCCCCCGACGAGAGCCTCCCCCACAGCGCCAAGCTGAGCTTGTTTTTTAGAGGAGTGGCGCCGGCCCTTGCGCAGCTACGGGAGAGGGTCCCCACGCAGCTGGCTAACGAGGCACGCCGGCTTTGCATGGGTACTATGGAGCGGGTGTTGACGAAGATCGTCTACCGCAACCCCGGGATTAATCTCGAGAACGTCCTCCGGACCTTGCCGCCCGAAGTTGACATGGAAGCGTTGAAGGCACAAGTTGCCCACATCGTGGCCAAGGCGGGCAAGATCAAGAGGGTTGACGGAGACCGTGTAGACTAGGCTCCTTTCTTTCTGCTTCCCTTGCCGCTGTCGATTAAGTCACGGGTAGTAGTTGGTTAGAACAGCGGCAAGTTATCTTGTAATATAACTTTATTTTGGATAGCCAATGCAGTGTTATCTCTCTTGCTTGATCCCTTCACTTTGTATGCTTCCCACCTTACGCTTTTAGGGAACTTGCCGGCAAAGGGACCCTCGCCGCGAGCGCTAAGTGCGGAACTCTTAGCAGCCTGCTGGCAATGCCCTCGCTAGCAAGAAACCTTGCCGCAGCTAGTCGCAGCACACTTAGGTTGTTGAGCGCACTCGGAAACGAAATAAGGGCGCGACACTTGTCGCAGCTCACTTAAGCCGCTGAGCGTGCTCGAAACAAAGTAAGGGCGCGGCTAGCTACGGGTAGGTTCCTCTGCGCACAGGTTTTCCATACAAAGTGTGGTCGTTCAAGGAAGATAACTAAGAGTTTTAAAATTTTGAATGCTCAAACTTTGGCAACTTAGCTTTTGTGTTCTGTTTGCTTCCCGGCAAGGCTTTCCTTCCTTGAACAGCACTTGGTCCATACCACTGTCTCCTTCCCCCCGGCAAACTTGTGCGCGAGGAACACTCCTTCTGCTTGAGAGAAAAAGGAAGAGGGGAGGAAACACAGATATGGATCCTTGCGGCTTGTTATTGCTTACCGGGGTTGTGTGCTGCACAAAGTGTCACATAGTATATGCAATGAAACCAAGAATGCATGAAACGACAAGCTGTGCGAAGCACAAAAGTTTTACTGATGCGCGGGGTCTGCGCCCGGCTCTGTACAAAGGTTTACATGCGACAGCGGCAAGACTTGTACAAAAGGTGGTTGCCGGAGCGGATTACGGCAACCGCGCCTCATGGGTTAAACTTGCGAAGATGCTCAATGTTCCAGGAGTTGCTCACCGGTAAGCCTTCTTCGGTCTCAAGGCGGACAGCGCCGGGCCTTGTGACTTGTCTCACCCGATAAGGGCCTTCCCACTTCTGCGTCAACTTGTTGGAGTTCTTGGCGGACTGAACGCGCCGAAGAACAAGGTCGCCTTCCTCTAGACTCCTGGCCTTGACTTTGCGGCTATGGTAGCGACGCAAAGCATGCTGATATCGAGCAGCTCGTACAGCAGCCTGGAGACGGTCCTCCTCTAGGAGCAATGCGTCATCTTGCCGCAGCTGCTCTTGCTCAAGCTCATCGTAAGCGAGCACTCGAGAAGACTCGTATACGAGTTCCGTGGGGAGAACTGCCTCTGCTCCATAGACAAGAGCAAAGGGTGTCTGTCCGGTGGGTCGATTTGGTGTCGTCCTGATTGACCAAAGAGCCGCCGGCAACTCCTCGATCCAGTTTCTTCCGCATTTGTGCAGCCTATCGAAGGTCCTTGTCTTGAGTCCGCGCAACACTTCTGCAATTGCCCTCTCCGCTTGTCCATTGCTCCTTGGATGAGCAACAGAAGCGAAGCAGACCTTAGCACCAAGGTCTTGGACATATTGCATGAAGGTGCGACTTGTGAACTGTGTGCCATTGTCGGTGATGATCCTGTTAGGGATACCGAAACGACAAACGATCGATCTGAAGAACCTGACTGCTAACTGTGCGGTCACCTTTCTGACTGGTTCCACTTCTGGCCACTTTGTGAACTTGTCGATAGCAACGTACAAGTACTCAAAGCTCCCGACAGCGCGGGGAAAGGGGCCGAGGATGTCGAGCCCCCAGACCGAAAAGGGCCAGGACAAAGGGATCATCTGGAGAGCATGAGCTGGCTGGTGTATTTGCTTGGCATGGAACTGGCACGCTTCACACTTGGTTACTTGTGCAGTTGCATCTTGGAGGGCTTCTGGCCAAAAGAAACCTTGCCGGAACGCCTTCCTGGCAAGTGCTCTTGTGCCAATGTGGTGTCCACATATGCCTCCGTGTATCTCTGCCAATAGCTTCTGTCCATCTTCCCGGGAAATGCATTTCAATCTGACACCATTGAGTCTTCTTCTGTACAGTTCATTGCCGACGAACTGGTACATACTTGACTGCCTGGTTATCCTTTCTATCTCTTCTGGTTCTTCGGGAAGCTCTCCAGTTTGAAGAAAACGGACAATTTGTTGTGCCCATGCTGGAGCCTGAGGCTCAACAACAAGGACTAAAGGCGTCAGTGCTGCTGTGGGAACGTCAGCTTCCACGGCAAGAACCTGCGGCTCTGTCGGAGCTAAGCGTTCCCCGGCAAGCCTGCCGGAGCCAGACTTGCCGGGAACATCTTCTTCAACTGTACGAACCCTAGGGTCCGCAGGAGCAGACTGTTCCTTAGCAACTTGGTCGTCGATCCTGGGTACCTTGGCGGCGGCTTCAGGAAGATCCGCTGGCAAGTAGTCACCGGAGACCAACTTTCTTTTCTTGCTCTGCCCAACTGATGGTGTAACAGATGGTTGAGTTAACTTGAGCAGGAAGGTCCCTGGTTCCACAGGTAACTTCAATGCAGCACACTTTGAGAGGCCATCTGCGATATCATTTTGAGCTCTTGTAATGTGCTCCATCTGCAGGCCTTCAAAGCGTTCTTCAAGTTTCCTCACTTCATCGACATAGGCTTCCATCAAAGGACTCTGGTAGCTCTTGTTTACTTGTCGGACCACCAATTGTGAATCTCCCCAAACAATCAGCTTCTTGATCCCAAGTTCGGCTGCAATTCTGAGGCCGGCAAGCAAACCCTCATACTCAGCAGTATTGTTTGTCGCTTGTTCCTTGGGAAAGTGCATTTGAACAACGTACTTGAGGTGCTCCCCGGTGGGTGCTACGAGTAACACACCAGCACCAGCGCCTTGCAGCGAGAAGGCACCATCGAAGTACATTATCCATTATTTGCTTGCTTCTTTGACGGGGATGTTTGTCTCTGGAACTTCTTAGTCTGGCGTTGGCATCCATTCTGCTATGAACTCTGCCAAAGCTCTGCTCTGTATAGTTGATGTGCTTTCAAACTTAAGACCAAAGCTTGACAGCTCCAGTGCCCACTCGACAATCCTACCTGTTGCTTCTGGGTTCTGCAATATCCTCTTCAGCGGAAAGCGAGTGACCACTGTTATCTCATGTGCTTGGAAGTAATAGCGCAGCTTTCTCGAGGCCATGAGGAGGCCGAAAAGCAGCTTCTGCACCCCAGAGTATCTTGATCTAGCCCCCTGCATGAGGGAACTGACAAAATAAACTGGGCGCTGCACCATCTTCTTTCGCACTTCTCCTCGTTCCTGCGCAGACTCGTCCTTGTCGGGGCCAGAGCTTGTTGGGGAAGCCCCCTGCTTGTCGCTGGATGTGCTTGCCGGGGCTGTGGGCTCCTCATCTGTCTCCCTCTCCGCTACCAACGCAGCACTAACCACTTGATTGGTTGCTGCTAAGTATAGCAGCAACTTCTCTTGCGGCTTAGGTGCGACAAGTATAGGAGTAGAGGACAGGTATCCTTTCAAGTCCCGCAGCGCTGCCTCCGCTTCCGGAGTCCATTTCATTGGACCCGCCTTTTTCAAGATTTTGAAGAAAGGCAGGGCGCGTTCTGCAGACTTTGAAATGAACCTGCTGAGGGCAGCCACACAACCATCAAGCCTCCGTACATCCTTGACGCGCTTTGGAGCTTTGATCTGCTCGATGGCTTTTATGTTGTCGGGATTGGCTTCAATCCCCCTCTGTGACACAAAAACCCGAGAAGCTTGCCGGAGGGGACTCCGAAGACGCACTTCTCGGGGTTCAGCTTGAGTTGTATCTTGCGTAGATTTGCAAAAGTCTCATCCAGGTCTTGGATCAGGGTAGCCTTGTCCTTTCTCTTGACCACTATGTCATCCATGTAGGCTTCTACATTCCTATGTATCTGTGGCTCAAAAGCAGTGTGGACTATCCTTGCAAATGTTGAGCCCGCATTCTTCAGTCCAAAGGGCATGCGTATGAAACAGTAAGTGCCACATGGAGTAATGAATGCGGTCTTCTCTTCATCTTCCTCAGCTATGAATATCTGGTGATAGCCGGAGTATGCGTTAAGAAATGAAAGCAACTCACATCCAGCCGTGGAGTCAACGATCTGGTCAATGCGCGGCAAGGGAAATGGATCCTTGGGACAAGCTTTATTCACATCAGTGAAGTCTATACACAGTCTCCACTTCCCATTAGCTTTGCGCACGACAACTGGATTTGCCAACCATGTAGGATGAAGTACACCTCTAACAAGGCCTGCTGCTTCCAACTTCTTGATCTCTTCTGCAATGAACTCTTGGCGCTCCACCGCTTGCTTCCTGACCTTCTGCTTGACAGGCCGCGCGTGAGGACAAACAGCAAGCTTGTGCTCAATTACCTCCTTGGGAACGCCGGGGATGTCAGACGGTTGCCATGCGAACACGTCGACATTCGCCCGCAGGAAGGCAACGAGCGCGCTTTCCTATTTAGGATCGAGCGTAGCACTGATGGTGAAAGTACCACCAGTGCCGTCCTCCTTGGCGGACACCTTGTTGGTTGTGGGTGGGGCTGCCATTCCTTTCTTGCACTTGCCGGTGGAGCTCGACGGTGCGTCCTCGACGGCAGCGCAGCATTCCGAAGAGGTGCGTTTGCCGGAGTGGGCCCTAGAGCTCTTGCCGGACTTGGTCTTGGTCTCCCCCCCGGGAGCTTTAGCGGCAAGTGTCTTGCTGTCTGCCGCGGCTGCTGCATCCCGGTAGATCTTGTCGGCGCAAACGAGCGCGTCCTTCTTGTCGCCGGGGACAGAGATGACGCTTATCGGCTCCGGCATCTTGAGCATGTTGTAGGCATAATGAGAGGCTGCCATGAACTTGGCGAGCGCAGGACGGCCAAGTATCCCATTGTATGGCAATGGGATATCGGCGACGTCGAAGGTGATCCTCTCAGTCCTGAAGTTTAGCTCTCCGACAAAGGTCACCGGCAGTGTGATCTTCCCCTTCGGCTTGCTCCTTCCCGGGTTGATCCCTTGAAAAGTCCCGGTTTCCTTGAGCTCGCTGTCGGGGATCTGCAGCTTCCGGATTACAGCAGAGGAGATCAAGTTTAGGCTGGCCCCACCGTCAACCAACATCTTGGTGACCTTGAGGTTACGGATGGTTGGTGAAACCAACATCGGCATGCACCCGACCGCAGTGGTGTGGTCAGGGTGGTCCTCAAGGTCGAAGATGATGGGCGTGCTGGACCACTTCAGTAGCTTGCGCGACTCGACGGGTGGCTCTGCCGCATTCACTTCCCGCACCCATTGCTTGAGTTGGCGGTGGGAAGTGTGCAGAGAGGCACCTCCATCGACGCACATAACTTATGTGGCCTTCTGGAACTCCTGCTCGCTGTTGTCTCCGTCGTCCATGTCCTCTTCGCAGTCTTCGTCTTCATCATTGTCGCGGCCCCGGGGAGGTCTATCTCCTTGCCGCTGCTTGGCCTTGCCGCGGCGTCCTCCTCGGCCACTGAATGGCCGCTTCTTGCCGGATTCACCCCCGCCCCCCTGGGCCTTCTCCTTGTCGCGTCGCTCATATTCAGCCTTCTGCTGCTCTACGAGGTATTCGACCCTCTTGCAATTCTGGAGATCGTGGCCCTTGATGCGGTGGATCTTGCAGTACTGCTTGTCGGAGCCGTCTTGCTTGTCGGCGGCGACTACAGTGGCAGGCTCCTTGCCGGAGCCACCAGCCTGAGCTTTCTTGTCGCCAGCCTCCTTGCCGGACTTCTCCACAGCCAGTACTTCCTTGTTCTTCTTCTTCTTATTGTTCCGCCGCCGGTTTTTTCTTGCCGGGGCGGCATCCTCGCTGTCCGTTCCTCCTGCTCCAGTATCCTCTCCGGGGAGTCTCCTCCCTTCTTCAGCGCGCGCACACTTGTCAGCCAGAGCGTAAAGCTTGCTGATGTCCCGGATCTTGGTCATCGCCATTTCCTCCCTCATCTGGCGGTTACGCATGTTCTGGTGGAACGCGCTGATAACCGCGGCAGGGTGGACATCCGGGATGTTGTGCTGAACACGGCTGAACCTCTGGATGTACTTTCGCAGGGACTCTCCCTCCTTCTGGGCAAGAATGTGGAGATCGCTCTCTTGGCCGTGGGGTTTGTGGCCGCCCGTGAAGGCGCCGACAAACTGGTGGCACAGGTCTGCCCACGAAGAGATGGAGTTCTCCGGCAAGTGCATAAGCCAAGATCTAACGTTTGGCTTAAGCACGAGCGGAAAGTAGTTCGCTAGAATCCTCTCGTCGCGTCCCCCGGCAGCCTGCACCGCAATGGTGTAGATGCCGAGGAACTCCGAGGGATGGGTCTTGCCGTCGTACTTCTCGGGTACGTCGGGCTTGAAGTTCTTCATGCTGGGCCACTGGACTTGGCGCAGCACTCGGGTGAACGCAGGGCAACTTGCCGCGTACGGCAAGTCGCCTGGTTCACCGTTGCCCAGAAGGAGGGGGTGCAACAACCGTGCACTCCCCGCCGCAGAAGCAAAAATTGCCAGCTCGTCGGATCAACGTCGACGACGACTCCACGGCGTCGTCGGATCCGCGAGCTCGCCGCGATCAGCGCCAAGTCCTCGACGACATGCGACAAGAGGACGCTCGAACTCGCATCGAGCGTCGAAGAGAAGCACGGCAACAGTCAGACCAGCGCGCTGGGACCGCTATCGACTTGCACGCGCCCGGTTAACCAGGCGACTTGCCGTACGCGGCAAGTTGCCCTGCGTTCACCCGAGTGCTGCGCCAAGTCCAGTGGCCCAGCATGAAGAACTTCAAGCCCGACGTACCCGAGAAGTACGACGGCAGGACCCATCCCTCGGAGTTCCTCAGCATCTACATCATCGCGGTGCAGGCTGCCGGGGGACGCGACGAGAGGATTCTAGCGAACTACTTCCCGCTCGTGCTTAAGCCAAACGTTAGATCTTAGCTTATGCACTTGCCGGAGAACTCCATCTCTTCGTGGGCAGACCTGTGCCACCAGTTTGTCGGCGCCTTCACGGGCGGCCACAAACCCCACGGCCAAGAGAGCGATCTCCACATTCTTGCCCAGAAGGACGGAGAGTCCCTGCGAAAGTACATCCAGAGGTTCAGCCGCGTTCAGCACAACATCCCGGATGTCCACCCTGCCGCGGTTATCAGCGCGTTCCACCAGAACGTGCGTAACCGCCGGATGAGGGAAGAAATGGCGATGACCAACATCCGGGACGACAGCGAGCTTTACGCTCTGGCTGACAAGTGTGCGCGCGCTGAAGAAGGAAGGAGACTCCCCGGAGAGGATACTGGAGCAGGAGGAACGGACAGCGAGGATGCCGCCCCGGCAAGAAAAAATCGGCGGCGGAACAATAAGAAGAAGAAGAACAAGGAAGTACTGGCTGTGGAGAAGTCCGGCAAGGAGGCTGGCGACATGAAAGCTCAGGCTAGTGGCTCCGGCAAGGAGCCTGCCACTGTAGCCGCCCCCGACAAGAAAGACGGCTCCGACAAGCAGTACTGCAAGATCCACCGCACCAAGGGCCACGATCTCCAAAACTGCAAGAGGGTCGAATACCTCGTAGAGAAGAAGAAGGCTGAATACGAGCGACGCGAAAAGGAGAAGGCCCAGGGGGGCGGGGGGTGAATCCGGCAAGAAGCGGCCATTCAGTGGCCGGGAAGGACGCCGCGGCAAGGCCAAGCAGCGGCAAGGAGATAGACCTCCCCGGGGCCGCGACAAGGATGAAGACGAAGACGACGACGAGGACATGGACAACGGAGACAACAGTGAGCAGGAGTTCCAGAAGGCCACAGAAGTTCTGTGCGTCGATGGAGGTGCCTCTCTGCACACTTCCCACCGCCAACTCAAGCAATGGGTGCGGGAAGTGAATGTGGCAGAGCCACCCGTCGAGTCACGCAAGCTACTGAAGTGGTCCAGCACGCCCATCATCTTCGACCTTGAGGACCACCCTGACCGCACCACTGCGGTCGGGTGCTTGCCTATGTTGGTTTCACCAACCATCTGTAACCTCAAGGTCACCAAGATGTTGGTTGATGGTGGGGCCGGCCTAAACTTGATCTCCTCTGCTATAATCCGGAAGCTGCAGATCCCCGACAGCGAGCTCGAGGAAACCTGGACTTTTCAAGGGATCAACCCGGGAAGGAGCAAGCCGAAGGGGAAGATCACACTGCCGGTGACCTTTGGAGGAGAGCTAAACTTCAGGACTGAGAGGATCACCTTCGACGTCGCCGATATCCCATTGCCATACAATGGGATACTTGGCCGTCCTGCGTTCACCAAGTTCATGGCAGCCTCTCATTATGCCTACAACATGCTCAAGATGCCGGAGCCGATAAGCGTCATCTCTGTCCCCAGCGACAAGAAGGATGCGCTCGTCTGCGCCGACAAGATCTACCGGGATGCAGCAGCCGCGGCAGACATCAAGACACTTGCCGCTGAAGCTCCCGAGGGGAAGACCAAGACCAAGTCCGGCCAGAGCTCTGGGGCCCACTCCGGCAAAAGCACCTCTTCGGAATGCTGCGCTGCCGTCGAGGACGCACCGTCGAGCTCCACCGGCAAGTGCAAGAAAGGAATGGCAGCCCCACCCGCAACCAAGAAGGTGTCCGCCAAGGAGGACGGCACTGGTGGTACTTTCACCATCAATGCTACGCTCGATCCTAAATAGGAAAGCGCACTCGTTGCCTTCCTGCGGGCGAATGTCGACTTGTTCGCATGGCAACCGTCTGACATCCCCGGCGTTCCCAGGGAGGTAATTGAGCACAAGCTTGCTGTTTGTCCTCACGCGCGGCCCGTCAAGCAGAAGGTCAGGAAGCTAGCGGTGGAGCGCCAAGAGTTCATTGCCGAAGAGATCACTTCACTGATGTGAATATAGCTTGTCCCAAGGATCCATTTCCCTTGCCGCGCATTGACCAGATCGTTGACTTCACGGCTGGATGTGAGTTGCTTTCATTTCTTGACGCATACTCCGGCTATCACCAGATATTCATGGTTGAGGAAGATGAAGAGAAGACCGCATTCATTACTCCATGTGGCACTTACTGTTTCATACGCATGCCCTTTGGACTGAAGAATGCGGGCTCAACATTTGCAAGGGTAGTCCACACTGCTTTTGAGCCACAGATACACAGGAATGTAGAAGCCTACATGGATGACATAGTGGTCAAGAGCAAGGACAAGGCTACCCTGATCCAAGACCTGGATGAGACTTTTGCAAATCTGCGCAAGATACAACTCAAGCTGACCCCCGAGAAGTGCGTCTTCGGAGTCCCCTCCGGCAAGCTTCTCGGGTTCTTTGTGTCACAGAGGGGGATTGAAGCCAATCCCGACAAGATAAAAGCCATCGAGCAGATCAAAGCTCCAAAGCGCGTCAAGGATGTACGGAGGCTTGCTGGTTGTGTGGCTGCCCTCAGCAGGTTCATTTCTAAGTCTGCAGAACGCGCCTTGCCTTTCTTCAAAATCTTGAAAAAGGCGGGTCCAATGAAATGGACTCCGGAAGCGGAGGCAGCGCTGCGGGACTTGAAAGGATACCTGTCCTCTACTCCTATACTTGTCGCACCTAAGCCGCAAGAGAAGTTGCTGCTATACTTAGCAGCAACCAATCAAGTGGTTAGTGCTGCGTTGGTAGCGGAGAGGGAGGCAGATGAGGAGCCCACAGCCCCGGCAAGCACATCCAGCGACAAGCAGGGGGCTTCCCCGACAAGCTCTGGCCCCGACAAGGATGAGTCTGTGCAGGAACGAGGAGAAGTGCGAAAGAAGATGGTACAGCGCCCAGTTTATTTTGTAAGTTCCTTCTTGCAGGGGGCTAGATCAAGATACTCTGGGGTGCAGAAGCTGCTTTTCGGCCTCCACATGGCCTCGAGAAAGCTGCGCCATTACTTCCAAGCACATGAGATAACAGTGGTCACTCGCTTTCCGCTGAAGAGGATATTGCAGAACCCAGAAGCAACAGGTAGGATTGTCGAGTGGGCACTGGAGCTGTCAAGCTTTGGTCTTAAGTTTGAAAGCACATCAACTATACAGAGGAGAGCTTTGGCAGAGTTCATAGCAGAATGGACGCCAACACCAGACGAAGAAGTTCCAGAGACAAACATCCCCGTCAAAGAAGCAAGCAAAGAATGGATAATGTACTTCGATGGCGCCTTCTTGCTGCAAGGCGCCGGTGCTGGTGTGTTACTCGTAGCACCCACCGGGGAGCACCTCAAGTACGTTGTTCAAATGCACTTTCCCAAGGAACAAGCGACAAACAATACTGCTGAGTATGAGGGTTTGCTTGACGACCTGAGAATTGCAGCCGAACTTGGGATCAAGAAGCTGATTGTTCGGGGAGATTCACAATTGGTGGTCCGACAAGTAAACAAGAGCTACCAGAGTCCTTTGATGGAAGCCTATGTCGATGAAGTCAGGAAACTTGAAGAACGCTTTGAAGGCCTGCAGATGGAGCACGTTCCAAGAGCTCAAAATGATATCGCAGATGGCCTCTCAAAGTGTGCTGCAATGAAGTTACCTGTGGAATCAGGGACCTTCCTGCTCAAGTTAACTCAACCATCCGTTACACCATCAGTTGGGCAGAGCAAGAAAAGAAAGTTGGTCTCCGGTGACTACTTGCCAGCGGATCTTCCTGAAGCCGCCGCCAAGGTACCCAGGATCGACGACCAAGTTGCTAAGGAACAGTCTGCTCCTGCGGACCCTAGGGTTCGTACAGTTGAAGCAGATGTTCCCGGCAAGTCTGGCTCCGGCAGGCTTGCCGGGGAACGCTCAGCTCCGGCAGAGCCGCAGGTTCTTGCCGTGGAAGCTGACGTTCCCGCAGCAGCACTGATGCCTTTAGTTCTTGTTGTTGAGCCTCAGGCTCCAGCATGGGCACAGCAAATTGTCCATTTTCTTCAAACTGGAGAGCTTCCCGAATAACCAGAAGAGATAGAAAGGATAACCAGGCAGTCAAGTATGTACCAGTTCGTCGGCAATGAACTGTACAGAAGAAGACTCAATGGTGTCAGATTGAAATGCATTTCCCGGGAAGATGGACAGAAGCTGTTGGCAGAGATACACGGAGGCATATGTGGACACCACATTGGCGCAAGAGCACTTGCCGGGAAGGCGTTCCGGCAAGGTTTCTTTTGGCCAGAAGCCCTCCAAGATGCAACTGCACAAGTAACCAAGTGTGAAGCGTGCCAGTTCCATGCCAAGCAAATACACCAGCCAGCTCAAGCTCTCCAGACGATCCCTTTGTCCTGGCCCTTTTCGGTCTGGGGGCTCGACTTCCTCGGCCCCTTTCCCCGCGCTGTCGGGGGCTTTGAGTACTTGTACGTTGCTATCGACAAGTTCGTAAAGTGGCCGGAAGTGGAACCAGTGAGAAAGATGACCGCACAGTCAGCAGTCAGGTTCTTCAGATCGATCGTTTGTCGTTTCGGAATCCCTAACAGGATCATCACCGACAACGGCACACAGTTCACAAGTCGCACCTTCATGCAATATGTCCAAGACCTTGGCGCTAAGGTCTACTTCGCTTCTGTTGCTCATCCAAGGAGCAATGGACAAGCGGAGAGGGCAAATGCAGAAGTGCTGCGCGGACTCAAGACAAGGACCTTCGACAGGCTGCACAAATGCGGAAGAAATTGGATCGAGGAGTTGCCGGCGGCTCTTTGGTCAATCAGGACAACACCAAATCGAGCCACCGGACAGACACCCTTTGCTCTTGTCTATGGAGCAGAGGCAGTTCTCCCCACGGAACTCGTATACGGGTCTCCTCGAGTGCTCGCTTACGATGAGCTTGAGCAAGAGCAGCTGTGGCAAGATGACGCATTGCTCCTCGAGGAGGACCGTCTTCAGGCTGCTGTACGAGCTGCTCGATATCAGAGCTTTGCGTCGCTACCATAGCCGCAAAGTCAAGGCCAGGAGTTTAGAGGAAGGCGACCTTGTTCTTCGGCGCGTTCAGTCTACCAAGAACTCCAACAAGTTGACGCCGAAGTGGGAAGGCCCTTATCGGGTGAGACAAGTCACAAGGCCCGGCGCTGTCTGCCTTGAGACCGAAGAAGGCTTACCGGTGAGCAACTCCTGGAACATTGAGCATCTTCGCAAGTTTCACCCATGAGGCGCGGTTGCCGTTATCCGCTCCGGCAACCACCTTTTGTACAAGTCTTGCCGCTGTCGCATGTAAACCTTTGTACAGAGCCGAGCGCAGGCCCCGCGCATCAGTAAAACTTTTGTGCTTCGCACGGCTTGTCGTTTCATGCATTCTTGGTTTCATTGCATATACTATCTGACACTTTGTGCAGCACACAACCCCGGTAAGCAATAACAAGCCGCAAGGCTCCATATCTGTGTTTCCTCCCCTCTTCCTTTTTCTCTCAAGCAGAAGGAGTGTTCCTCGCGCACAAGTTTGCCGGGGGGAAGGAGAGAGTGGTATGGACCAAGTGCTGTTCAAGGAAGAAAAGCCTTGCCGGGAAGCAAACAGAACACAAAAGCTAAGTTGCCAAAGTTTGAGCATTCAAAATTTTAAAACTCTTAGTTATCTTCCTTGAACGACCACACTTTGTATGGAAAACCTGTGCGTAGAGGAACCTACCCGTAGCTAGCCGCCCCTTACTTTGTTTCGAGCACGCTCAACGGCTTAAGTGAGCTGCGACAAGTGTCGCGCCCTTATATTACAAGATAACTTGCCGCTGTTCTAACCAACTACTACCCGTGACTTAATCGACAGCGGCAAGGGAAGCAGAAAGAAAGGAGCCTAGTCTACACGGTCTCCATCAACCCTCTTGATCTTGCCCGCCTTGGCCACGATGTGGGCAACTTGTGCCTTCAACGCTTCCATGTCAGCTTCGGGCGGCAAGGTCCGGAGGACGTTCTCGAGATTAATCCCGGGGTTGCGGTAGATGATCTTCGTCAACACCCGCTCCATAGTACCCATGCAAAGCCGGCGCGCCTCGTTAGCCAGCTGCGTGGGGACCCTCTCCCGTAGCTGCGCGAGGGCCGGTGCCACTCCTCTTAAAAACAAGCTCAGCTTGGCGCTGTGGGGGAGGCTCTCATCGGGGGAGTACACGAGGTGCTCCGCCCTCAGCGCCACCATCTCCTTGTCGATGTTGGCGGCAGAGGCGACGAGCTCTTCGGTCCACTGCTCCACCGCCCGCTGGAAGTTGTTCTGCGACAGGGCGGCACTGTCCAGCAGCGCCCTTTCAGCCCGAAGATCCTCCTTCAACTTGGACTCCCTATTCCGGGCCCCGTCAAGCGACTCGGTGAGGGTGGACACCTTCAGCTCCAAGTCTGCGATGGAGTCCTTGGCGTCGTTGAGCTCTTTGCCCTTCTCGGAGAGTTGGACCTACAGCTCCGAGTGGCTGTGGGCGTCCTTCTCCCTTTCAAGTTTGAGCGCGGCAACCTTCTCCTCGCTCGTCTTCAGATTGAGCTCCAACTGCGCCACCCTCGCCTCAAGGTCCCTCTTGGCGGTCTCTGCGGCAGCAGTGGCGTCCCTCGCCTCCTGTAGAGCCCCGCCGATGGACTGCTCGCGTGCGGTGAGGTCGTCCTCATGGCTATCGAGGTCGACCTTCCGCTGGTTCAGCGCTCCTTCCTGAAGGAAATATGCCCTAGAGGCAATAATAAAATTGTTATTTATATTTCCTCATATCATGATAAATGTTTATTATTCATGCTAGAATTTTATTAACCGGAAACTTAGTACATGTGTGAATACATAGACAAAACAGAGTGTCCCTAGTATGCCTCTACTAGACTAGCTCATTGATCAAAGATGGTTATGTTTCCTAACCATAGACATGAGTTGTCATTTGATCAACGGGATCACATTATTAGGAGAATGATGTGATGGACAAGACCCATCCGTTAGCTTAGCACTATGATCGTTTAAGTTTTACTGCTATTGCTTTCTTCATGACTTATACATGTTCCTATGACTATCAGATTATGCAACTCCCGAATACCGGAGGAACACTTTGTGTGCTACCAAACGTCACAACGTAACTGGGTGATTATAAAGGTACTCTACAGGTGTCTCCGAAGGTACTTGTTGGGTTGGCGTATTTCGAGATTAGGATTTGTCACTCCGATTGTCGGAGAGGTATCTCTGGGCCCACTCGGTAATGCACATCACTATAAGCCTTGCAAGCATTGCAGCTAATGAGTTAGTTGCGGGATGATGTATTACGGAACGAGTAAAGAGACTTGCCGGTAACGAGATTGAACTAGGTATTGAGATACCGACGATCGAATCTCGGGCAAGTAACATACTGATGACAAAGGGAACAACGTATGTTGTTATGCGGTTTGACCGATAAAGATCTTCGTAGAATATGTGGGAGCCAATATGAGCATCCAGGTTCCGCTATTGGTTATTGACCGGAGACGTGTCTCGGTCATGTCTACATAGTTCTCGAACCCGTAGGGTCCGCACGCTTAAGGTTTCGATGATAGTTTTATTATGAGTTTATGAGTTTTGATGTACTGAAGGAGTTCGGAGTCCCGGATGAGATCGGGGACATGACGAGGAGTCTCAAAATGGTCGAGACGTAAAAATCGATATATTGGACGACTATATTCGGACATCGGAAAGGTTCCGAGTGATTCGGGTATTTTCGGAGTACCGGGGAGTTACGGGAATAGAGGAGAGAGGCCAAAAGGAAGGAGGCGCGCGCCCCCTTTCTGGTCCGAATTGGACAAGGGGTGCAGCCCCCTTTTCCTTCTCCATCTCTCCCTCCTTCCTTCTCTCCTACTCCGGAAAGGAAAGGGGAATCCTACTAGGACTTGGGAGTCCTAGTAGGACTCCCAACACTTGGCGCGCCCCCTCTAGGGCCAGCCTCTCCCTCCCTCCTTTATATACGGGGCAGGGGGGCACCTCTAGACACAAAAATTGATCTCTTGATCTCTTAGCCGTGTGCGGTGCCCCCCTCCACCATAGTTCTCCTCGATAATATTGTAGCGGTGCTTAGGCGAAGCCCTGCGACGGTAGAACATCAAGATCGTCACCACGCCGTCGTGCTGACGGAACTCTCCCTCGACACTCGGCTGGATCGGAGGTCGAGGGACGTCATCAAGCTGAACGTGTGCTAGAACTCGGAGGTACCGTAGTTTCGGTGCTTGATCTGTCGGGCCATGAAGACGTACGACTACATCAACCGCGTTGTTCTAACGCTTCCGCTTTCGGTCTACGAGGGTACGTAGACACACTCTCCCCTCTCGTTGCTATGCATCTGGTAGATAGATCCTGCGTGATCGTAGGAAAATTTTAAAATACTACGTTCCCCAACAGTGGTATCAGAGCCAGGTCTATGCGTAGATGATATGCACGAGTAGAACACAATGAGTTGTGGGCGATACTAGTCATACTGCTTACCAGCATGTCATACTTTGCTTCGGAGGTATTGTGAGATGAAGCGGCCCGGACCGACATTACGCGTACGCTTACGCGAGACTGGTTTCACCGTTATGAGCACTCGTTGCTTAAAGGTGACTGACGGGTGTCTGTCTCTCTCACTTTAGTTGAATCAAGTGTGGCTACGCCCGGTCCTTGTGAAGGTTAAAATAGCACATACTTGACGAAACATCGTTGTGGTTTTGTATGCGTAGGTAAGAACGATTCTTGCTAAGCCCATAGCAGCCACGTAAAACTTGCAACAACAAAGTAGAGGACGTCTAACTTGTTTTTGCAGGGCATGTTGTGATATGATATGGTCAAGACATGATGAGATATACGGTTTTGTATGAGATGATCATGTTTTGTAAAGTTATCGGCAACTGGCAGGAGCCATATGGTTGTCGCTTTATTGTATGAAATGCAATCGCCATGTAATTGCTTTACTTTATCACTAAGCGGTAGCGATAGTCGTAGAAGCAATAGTTGGCGAGACGACAACGAGATGGAGATCAAGGTGTCGCGCCGGTGACGAAGGTGATCATGACGGTTCTTTGGAGATGGAGATCAAAAGCACAAGATGATGATGGCCATATCATGTCACATATTTTGATTGCATGTGATGTTTATCTTATTATGCTTCTTATTTTGCTTAGTTCGACGGTAGCATTATAAGATGATCCCTTACTAAATTTCAAGGTATAAGTGTTCTCCCTGAGTATGCACCGTTGCGAAAGTTCGTCATGCCGAGACACCACGTGATGATCAGGTGTGATAAGCTCTACGTTCAAATACAACAGGTGTAAGCCAGTTTTGCACACGCAGAATACTCGGGTTAAACTTGACGAGCCTAGCATATGCAGATATGGCCTCGGAACACTGGAGACCGAAAGGTCGAGCGTGAATCATATAGTAGATATGATCAACATAAGATGTTCACCATTGAAACTACTCCATCTCACGTGATGATCGGACATGGTTTAGTTGATTTGGATCACGTGATCATTTAGATGACTAGAGGGATGTCTATCTAAGTGGGAGTTCTTAAGTAATATGATTAAATTGAACTTTAATTTATCATGAACTTAGTCCTGGTAGTATTAGCATATCTATGTTTTAGATCAATAGCTCGCGATGTTGCTCCCCGTTTATTTTTTTTATGTTCCTAGAGAAAACTAAGTTGAAAGATGTTAGTAGCAATGATGCGGAATTGTTCCGTGATCTGAGGATTATCCTCATTGCTGCACAGAGAATTATGTCCTTGATGCACCGCTAGGTGACAGACCTATTGCAGGAGCAGATGTAGACGTTATGAACGTTTTGACAAAAGCTCGGTATGATGACTACTTGATAGTTTAAGTGCACCATGCTTTACGGCTTAGAACCGGGACTTCAAAAACGTTTTGAACGCCACAGAGCATATAAGATGTTCCAAGAGTTGAAATTAGTATTTCATACTCATGCCCGTGTCGAGAGGTATAAGACTTCTGATAGTACTTTGCCTACAAGATGGAGGAGAATAGCTCAACCAGTGAGCATGTGCTCGGATTGTCTGGGTACTACAATTACTTGAATCAAGTGGGAGTTAATCTTCCAGATAAGATAGTAATTGACAAAGTTCTCTAGTCACTATCACCAAGTTAGTAGAACTTCGTGATGAACTATAATATGCAAGGGATGACAAAAGGAATTCCCGAGCTCTTCGCGATGCTGAAGTCGGCGAAGGTAGAAATCATGAAAAAGCATCAAGTGTTGATGGTTAACAAGACCACTTGTTTCAAGTAAAGGGCAAAGGGATAGAAGGGGAACTTCAAGAAGAATGACAAGCAAGTTGTCACTCCCGTGAAGAAACCCAAAGCTAAAACTCAAGCCTGAAACTAAGTGCTTCTACTGCAAAGGAAATGGTCACTGGAAGTGGAACTGCCCTAGATACTTGGCGGATAAGAAGGATGGCAAAGTGAACAAAGGTATATTTTGATATACAGATTATTGATGTGTACTTTACTAGTGTTCATAGCAACCCCTGGGTATTTGATACGGTTCAGTTGCTAAAGAGTAGTAACTCGAAATGGGAGTTGCATAATGAACATAAACTAGTTAAAGGATGAAGTGACGATGTGTATTGGAAGTAGTTCCAAGATTGATATGATCATCATCGCACACTCCCTATACTTTCGGGATTAGTGTTGAAACTAAATAAGTGTTATTTGGTGTTTGTGTTGAGCATGAATATGATTTGATCATGTTTATTGCAATACAGTTATTCATGTAAGTTAGAGAATAATTGTTGTTCTGTTTACATGAATAAAACCTTCTATGGTCATACACCCAATGAAAATGGTTTGTTGGATCTCGATCGTGTGATACACAGATTCATAATATTGAAGCCAAAAGATGCAAGGTTAAAAATGATAGTGCAACTTATTTGTGGCACTGCCGTTTTGGTCATAATGGTGTAAAGCGCATGAAGAAACTCCATAGTGATGGACTTTTGGAATCACTTGATTATGAATCACTTGGTGCTTGCGAACCATGCCTCATGGGCAAGATGACTAAAACTCCGTTCTCCGGAACAATGGAGCGAGCAACAGATTTGTTGGAGATCATACATACAGATGTATCTGGACCAATGAGTGTTGAAGCTCGCGGCGGGTATCGTTATTTTCTGACCTTCACTAATGATTTGAGTAGATATGGGTATATCTACTTAATGAAGCACAAGTCTGAAACATTTGAAAAGTTCAAGGAATTTCAGAGTGAAGTGGAGAATCATCGTAACAAGAAAATAAGAGTTTCTACGATATGATCGTAGAGGTAAAATATTTGAGTTAGCGAGTTTGGCCTTCAGTAAAAACAATGTGAAATAGTTTCACTACTCACGCCACCTGGAACACCACAGTGTAATGGTGTGTCCGAATCTCATAACCGTACTTTATTAGATATGGTGCGATCGATGATGTCTCTTACCGATCTACCACTATCGCTTTTGGGGTTATGCATTAGAGACATCTACATTCACGTTAAATAGGGCACCATCTAAATCCGTGGAGATGACACCGTATGAACTGCAGTTTGACATGAAACCTAAGCTGTCATTTCTTTAAGTTTGGGACTGCGATGCTTATGTGAAAAAGTTTCAACATGATAAGCTCGAACCCAAATCGGAGAAGTAAATCTTCATAGGATACCCAATAGAAACTGTTGGGTACACCTTCTATCACAGATCCGAAGGCAAGGTCTTTGTTGCTAAGAGTGGATCCTTTCTAGAGAAGGAGTTTCTCTCGAAAGAAGTGAGTGGGAGGAAAGTAGATCTTGATGAGGTAATTGTACCTTCTCCCGAATTGGAAAGTGGAACATCACAGAAACTAGTTCCAGTGATTCCTACACCAATTAGTGAAGAAGCTAATGATGATGATCATGAAACTTCAGATCAAGTTTCTGCTGAACTTCGTAGATCAACCAGAGTTCGTTCCGCATCAGAGTGGTACGGCAACCCGGTTCTGGAAGTCATGTTAATGGACCATGATGAACCTACGAACTATGAGGAAGCGATGATGAGCCCAGATTCCGCAAAATGGCTTGAGGCCATGAAATCTGAGATGGGATCCATGTATGAGAACAAAGTGTGGACTTTGGTTGACTTGCCCGATGATCGGCAAGCCATCGAAAATAAATGGATCTTCAAGAGGAAGACTGACGCTGACGGTAATGTTACTTTTTACAAAGCTCGACTTGTTGCGAAAGTTTTTCAACAAGTTCAAGGAGTTGACTACGATGAGACTTTCTCACCCGTAGCGATGCTTAAGTCTGTCCGAATCATGTTAGCAATTGCCGCATTTTATGAAATCTAGCAAATGGATAACAAAACTGCATTCTTTAATGGATTTATTAAAGAAGACTTGTATATGATGCAACCAGAAGGTTTTGTCAATCCTAACGGTGCTAACAAAATGTGCAAGCTCCAGCGATCCATCTATGGACTGGTGCAAGCATCTCGGAGTTGGAATATACGCTTTGATAAGTTGATCAAAGCATATAGATTTATACAGACTTGCGGTGAAGCCTATATTTACAAGAAGTGAGTGGGAGCACTACAACCTTTCTAATAAGTATATGTGAATGACATATTGTCGATCGGAAATGATGTAGAATTTTCTGGAAGCATAAAGGAGTGTTTGAAAGGAGTTTTTCAAAGAAAGACCTTGGTGAAGCTGCTTACATATTGGGCATCAAGATCTATAGAGATAGATCAAGATGCTTGATAAGACTTTCGATGAGTACATACCTTGATAAGATTTTGAAGTAGTTCAAAATGGATCAGTCAAAGAAGGAGTTCTTGCCTGATTTATAAGGTGTGAAGTTGAGTAAGACTCAAAGCCAGACCACGACAGAAAAATATAGAGAGAATGAAAGTCATTCCCTATGCCTCAGCCACAGGTTCTATAAAGTATGCCATGCTGTGTACCAAACATGTTGTGTACCTTGCCATGAGTTTGTCAAGGGGGTACAATAGTGATCCAGGAGTAGATCACTGTACAGCGGTCAAAATTATCCTTAGTAACTGGATGACTAAGGAAATGTTTCTCGATTATGGAGGTGATAAAGAGTTCGTCGTAAAGGGTTACGCCAATGCAAGCTTTGACACTAAATCCAGATGACTCTAAGTATCAATCTGGATGCGTATTGAAAGTGGGAGCAATTAGCTAGAGTAGCTCTATGCAGAGCATTGTAGACATAGAAATTTGCGAAATACATACGGATCTGAATGTGACAGACCCGTTGACTAAACTTCTCTCACAAGCAAAACATGCTCACACCTTATTACTCTTGGGTATTAATCACATAGCGATGTGAACTAGATTATTGACTCTAGTAAACCCTTTGGGTGTTGGTCACATGGCGATGTGAACTATGGGTGTTATTCACATAACGATGTGAACTATCGGTACTAAATCACATGGCGATGTGAGCTAGATTATTGACTCTAGTGCAAGTGGGAGACTGAAGGAAATATGCCCTAGAGCCAATAATAAAGTTGTTATTTATATTTCCTTATATCATGATAAATGTTTATTATTCATGCTAGAATTTTATTAACAGGAAACTTAGTACATGTGTGAATACATAGACAAAACAGAGTGTCCCTAGTATGCCTCTACTAGACTAGCTCATTGATCAAAGATGGTTATGTTTCCTAACCATAGACATGAGTTGTCATTTGATCAACGGGATCACATCATTAGGAGAATGATGTGATGGACAAGACCCATCCGTTAGCTTAGCACTATGATCGTTTAAGTTTTACTGCTATTGCTTTCTTCATGACTTATACATGGTCCTATGACTATGAGATTATGCAACTCCCGAATACCGGAGGAACACTTTGTGTGCTACCAAACGTCACAACGTAACTGGGTGATTATAAAGGTACTCTACAGGTGTCTCCGAAGGTACTTGTTGGGTTGGCGTATTTCGAGATTAGGATTTGTCACTCCGATTGTCGGAGAGGTATCTCTGGGCCCACTCGGTAATGCACATTACTATAAGCCTTGCAAGCATTGCAGCTAATGAGTTAGTTGCGGGATGATGTATTACGGAACGAGTAAAGAGACTTGCCGGTAACGAGATTGAACTAGGTATTGAGATACCGACGATCGAATCTCGGGCAAGTAACATACCGATGACAAAGGGAACAACGTATGTTGTTATGCAGTTTGACCGATAAAGATCTTCGTAGAATATGTGGGAGCCAATATGAGCATCCAGGTTCCGCTATTGGTTATTGACCGGAGACGTGTCTCGGTCATGTCTACATAGTTCTCGAACCCGTAGGGTCCGCATGCTTAAGGTTTCGATGATAGTTTTATTATGAGTTTATTAGTTTTGATGTACCGAAGGAGTTCGGAGTCCCGGATGAGATCGGGGACATGACGAGGAGTCTCGAAATGGTCGAGACGTAAAAATCGATATATTGGACGGCTATATTCGGACATCGGAAAGGTTCCGAGTGATTCGGGTATTTTCGGAGTACCGGGGAGTTACGGGAATAGAGGAGAGAGGCCAAAAGGAAGGAGGCGCGCGCCCCCCTTCTGGTCCGAATTGGACAAGGGGTGCAGCCCCCTTTTCCTTCTCCCTCTCCCCCTCCTTCCTTCTCTCCTACTCCGGAAAGGAAAGGGGAATCCTACTAGGACTTGGGAGTCCTAGTAGCACTCCCAACACTTGGCGCGCCCCCTCTAGGGCCAGCCTCTCCCTCCCTCCTTTATATACGGGGGCAGGGGGGCACCTCTAGACACAACAATTGATCTCTTGATCTCTTAGCCGTGTGCGGTGCCCCCCTCCACCATAGTTCTCCTCGATAATATTGTAGCGGTGCTTAGGCGAAGCACTGCGACGGTAGAACATCAAGATCGTCACCACGCCGTCGTGCTGACGGAACTCTCCCTCGACACTCGGCTGGATCGGAGTTCGAGGGACGTCATCAAGCTGAACGTGTGCTAGAACTCGGAGGTGCCGTAATTTCGGTGCTTGATCGGTCGGGCCGTGAAGACGTACGACTACATCAACCGCGTTGTTCTAACGCTTCCGCTTTCGGTCTACGAGGGTACGTCGACACACTCTCCCCTCTTGTTGCTATGCATCTGGTAGATAGATCCTGCGTGATCGTAGGAAAATTTTAAAATACTACGTTCCCCAGCACTTCCCGCCGAGCTAGGTCCTCGGTGGCCAGTCGATGCTGCTCCTCAACCTCGGCCTTCTCGAGGATGAACGCCTGGTGCGCCTCGGCGAGCTCCTCGCGCTCCTCCGCCAAGTTCCGGAGGGCCGCTTGGTTGGCGGCGCGGAGCTCGGCGGCGCGCTTCTCCAAGTCGATGCTAGCCTTGGCGGCCAGAGCCTCTCGGGACTCCAGCTTGTCCTGCCTGGCTCGGTACAAGGCCAGAAGCCGGCGCAGGAGCTGCTCCTCTTCGGGCTCGCTGCTGCTGCCGGGTGCATCGACAACCTTTAGCCCGGTGGAGGCGAGGACTTCTCCATCGAAGCTCTCCCCCTCCGCGGGTTCCCTTGATGAGGACGCCCACGGGACTTGAATGAAGACCCCGTTGGCGGCCTCCAGATAGACACCCGGCCCAGTCGTGGCGGCGGAGGGGTCGGCGGCCGATGCAGCGTCCGGCGCTCCTGCGGCCTCGGGGCCGTCAGTGCGGTCGCCGGCCTCCTCCCCAGCTGCCGCGTCAGTGGCCGCGGGGGTCTCGTCGGCGACGGGCTCGTCAGCAGTGGCGGCGTCACCAGCATTGTCGCGCACTTCCTCCTCGGCGATGGTCTCCGTCTTCATCGGCTCCGGGGGAGGCGGATCTGACAACAGAAAAAGAAAAGAAGAATCGTCAAGCAAATATCCAAAAAAGAAGAGTTCAAAAGAAGGAAAGTACAAGGGTTTACCTGCGCGGGCCTCTTCAATAACTGGGTCCCTCGCCGGGGAGTTCTCCCTCGGCGGCGTAGTAGTGGCCCCTGCCGGCGGAGGGCTGATGGCGCCTTCCCTTGGCGGGGTGCCCTCCCTTGTCGGGGTGCTCGCCCTTGGCGGAGTACTCGCCCTTGGCGGAGTACCCGCCCTTGGCGGGGCACCCTCCCTCACCGGGGAGCTCCTCCTTGGCGGGGATGGTGGGACAAGCGGTTCGTCGGGAGCGGTCTCTTGGCGCTCCTGCGGCTGCGGCTCCATTTCTGCACAAATCAACAAGCGAACAAGACATCAATAAGGATAAGAAGCTCAAGCGCGCCCGATAAGCAGAAAAGTGAACAAGGAACTTACGCTGGGGGCTGCTCTCCGGAGCAGCCGGCTGGTCCGGCAAGCCTGTCGCGGGCGCATCCCCTGCCGCGGCGATGGGTTCGTCGTCCTCGAGGTCAACCACAGGGATCTTGGCCCTCTTCACCAGCCTCTGGGTCAGGGTCCTGAAAGCCAAACAAGATCAGAGTTAGGCAAAGAGAATTCAAGACAAGAGCAACAAGAATCAAAGGAAGTAAAAGTTGCAAGTGCTTACTCTTCCTCCTCCTCGTCGGAGCTAAGGGCGGAGAAGTCAAATTCTGCCTCGCGCATCCCAGCGCGAGGGGCTGGAGGAGTAGGCTCCCGCGGGCGCTTGGCGGGCTCCGGAGCCGTGGGTTGAGAAGACCCCGCTCCGGTCGTCGCCGAGGACCAAGGAGCGGAAGGAACACCAGAACCGCTTCGGGAAGATCCCCCTCCGCTTGCCGCTGGGACGCGAGGCGCCTCCTTGACGACCTTGCTCGTCGTGGTGGCGCGTGTCGCGCGGCGCTTCGGCTGCTGTCGGGGCGCCGGCTACTTCACCGTCTCAGTGGTCTTGCGGAGGCGCTTCTTCGGCTGTGGCGGAGGACTTGGCGGCAGCGGAGAGTTCTCCGAGGATGAGGAAAGGTTGTCGAGATACAGTGACCCGCCTGAGTCTTCGTCGGAATCGCCCGATTCGGCGTCCTCCTCGGCGGGCTCACTGGACTCAGTTCCTTGCCCGGCAGCCTCGCTCGTCCCGGCAGGCTCCCCGGCAGGCTTCCCGGCAGGCCTCAGCAGCTTAAGGATTTCTTCCTCCTCGGCCCGGCTCACTGCATCCGCTGCTTCTGCTTCCTCCACGGTGTACCAGAACTCACCCACGGCCGCCGCTGCGGCGACCTCCTCCATCCTGTTGGCTATGTATGCCACGTCCCGGTCGGTGGTCGCGCGGGTGAGACCTTTCTTCTCGTCGGGGTTGCGCGGCTGTTCAACCAGGTTGTCGAAGAAAGTCTGCACGGTCTCTTCTGAAGGCATCAGCCAAGTAGGAACAACCCCGTGGGAGTCGCACTGAGGCATTGCCGCACGGATGGCACTAAGGGCAGAGTTGTTGCATAATGGGACTACTCCGTCCGACGGGGTGAACCACTCCGGGTGTCTTGGGTCGTGCTTGAACAGCGAGCGGACCATTCCCTTGAGCTCCAAGACAGTGAAGTTGTAATTCAGCCCGGGGCGCAGCCTCATGAAGTCTGCCGCATTGCCAAACTCCCAAGCAGGCCTCTTCCTGTCCTGCAAGGGGGCAATGCGGCGGCGGAGGAAATCCGCCCCGACCTCACTTACAGTAAGGTTCGCAGCCCGGGGGCGAAGGATCCTAGTAAGGGCGATCTGCAGCTTATCATCCTCCGAGGCCAAGTCACTCCAATCCTTGCCGCGCACTATTGCCGCTCGGCGCGGGGAGGTAAACTGCTGGGGTTCCTCTTCCATTACCCAGCACCAATCAGCCCTCCATTCATCCCACTTGCCGCGGAGCTCTCCAATCAAGTACGCCTCTTTCTTGTTGAGCCTGAAGATCCAGGAGATGCCACCGGAGAGTGGAGATCCGGACTCTACTCTAGGTGTGAAGAAGTGGCGGAAGAGAGCTACGTTGGGATGGACCCCGACAAAGTTTTCGCACAGGTGTGCGAAAACGGCCATAGTAAGGACAGCATTCGGGGTGAAATCGAGGAGATGGAATCCGTACGTGTTCATCACATCGCAGAAAAACTCGGAGTACGGAGGACAAAGGCCACAGTGGAAGAACAAAGCGAAGTAGTGGTAACCTCCCGGGTACATGTCGATGGATTCGGCGGGGAGGACCCTGGTGCGTGAGTGAGCTTTCGTCTTCCTCGCCCAGAACAGGTAATACTTGTCCCGCAGCTCCCTTGCGCCGAGCCTCGGCGGGAATACCACCATCCTCTTCCGCATGGTTGCCAGCTTCGCCGCCTTGTCGGACTTCTCTTTCTTCGCCTTGTCGCTCTTCGCCTTGTCGCTCTTCGGGGACATGGCGGGGACGGCGAGGGAGGTCGACGGCGCTGCGGATGCTGGAGACGGCGGAGGAAGGATGGAGCTCGGCTCTCTGTCGACCTTCGGGGAGGCGGAGAGCGGCGGGGGCTTCTGGAGATTGAAGACGCAGTGAAGCAATGAGGGGGAAACTGCCCCTGCTTCCTCTGCTTTTAAGGGGGAAGTGGGGGACGTTCCGCATTTTCCCATTAAAGAAACAGGCCACGATCTCTCCCACGACACCGCAATCGACGCGTGCCGTTAGGGAGGGATGCGGTGGATACGGAGCGGGATACGGCGCGCCGTGGGCCACGTGTGCCCGTGCACTGTTTTGGGCCTGGCCCAACAGCGCTCGGCACCGTGTGTGGCCCAGGCCCGGGGGCTCCTGTCGGTGTACTAGAGTAGGGGTACCTTAGTATCCCGACTTGTGCACGGGCAGTAACAGCGTCCCGTGGTCAGGCTCACCACGTGCCCGCCAAAGCCCGCTCTAGTCCCCTTGAAGCCATTCAAGAACAAAGTATTCAAGTTGAGAAACAAGACCCCGGCAAGAGGAGCTTGCCGGGAAGGCCGCTCCAGGCTCAAGATCATCCCTTCTGCACAAGACCCTGGCAAGAGGAGCTTGCCAGGAAGGCCAGAGAATAGCATTTCAGAAGACACGCCGTGGCGCATCGCGCGCCCCGGCAAGACCCGGAGAGCGGCAAGCTTCCGGGCCCGGCAAGGTAGCAACCGCGGGAAGGTGCTTGCTGCGGCAAGCTTTCACTGTGTGCCTGCGCTCTAGCTCACCTGGCCACGCGTCGCCCTGGGGCCCTTCCTGGGGCACGTGGCGGATGGCTGTGCAGCCTGGGGTACACGGTGGCACGCCTCAATGACAAGGACTCCGTCGTGGTGAACGGAGACGCCCGGACGGGCGCTTTTGGGGTGACGGCGACGGGCATTCAATGCCCTTGTCCCCCACCGTCAAGGTTAGGTATAGACCACTGTACATGAACTGTACATGCACTGTTACAACTACCACCCATTTTACGTTTTTTCCCTCCTCTACGTTGACACCTGTCGGTGACCCCTTTGAGCTATAAAAGGAGGCCCATGCACAACGTAGAGAGGGTTCAGTTCCAGACACTTGATCACTCCCACGCTCGGTGTAGCTACCACTGTAGATCTTCTTGCTCCCGAGCCAAGAACTCAATACAACCAAGGCAAGAGTAGGCTTTTACGCATCCGTGCGGCCCGAACCTGGGTAAACTGCTCGCGTGTGCCCCTCGACCTGCTCTTCGTGCTCCCTCCGCTCCTTTGCCGTACCTAAAAGGGGCTCCGATGCCATAGGTGTTCGTGGGGCGATCAGTTTTGGTCCTCCTCGAGGAGCAATGCGTCATCTTGCCGCAGCTGCTCTTTCTCAAGCTCATCGTAAGCGAGCACTCGAGGAGACCCGTATACGAGTTCCGTGGGGAGAACTGCCTCTGCTCCATAGACAAGAGCAAAGGGTGTCTGTCCGGTGGCTCGATTTGGTGTCGTCCTGATTGACCAAAGAGCCGCCGGCAACTCCTCGATCCAGTTTCTTCCGCATTTGTGCAGCCTGTCGAAGGTCCTTGTCTTGAGTCCGCGCAGCACTTCTGCATTTGCCCTCTCCGCTTGTCCATTGCTCCTTGGATGAGCAACAGAAGCGAAGCAGACCTTAGCGCCAAGGTCTTGGACATATTGCATGAAGGTGCGATTTGTGAACTGTGTGCCGTTGTCGGTGATGATCCTGTTAGGGATTCCGAAACGACAAACGATCGATCTGAAGAACCTGACTGCTGACTGTGCGGTCACCTTTCTCACTGGTTCCACTTCCGGCCACTTTGTGAACTTGTCGATAGCAACGTACAAGTACTCAAAGCCCCCGACAGCGCGGGGAAAGGGGCCGAGGATGTCGAGCCCCCAGACCGAAAAGGGCCAGGACAAAGGGATCGTCTGGAGAGCTTGAGCTGGCTGGTGTATTTGCTTGGCATGGAACTGGCACGCTTCACACTTGGTTAATTGTGCAGTTGCATCTTGGAGGGCTTCTGGCCAAAAGAAACCTTGCTGGAACGCCTTCCCGGCAAGTGCTCTTCCGTTTCCTAAGCGGAAGGTCGTAGGTTCGACCCCTACCTGGCGCGCCAAAGATGTCGGGGAAACTGATCGCCCACGAACACCTATGGGACCGGAGCCCCTTTTAGGTACGGCAAGGGAGTGGAGGGAGCACGAAGAGCAGGTCGAGGGGCACACACGAGCAGTTTACCCAGGTTCGGGCTGCACGGATGCGTAAAACCCTGCTCCTGCCTTGGTTGTATTGAGTTCTTGGCTCGGGAGCAAGAAGATCTACAATGCTAGCTACACCGAGCGTGCGAGTGATCAAGTTTCTGGAACCGAACCTTCTCTACGTTGTGCATGGGCCTCCTTTTATAGCTCAAAGGGGTCACCCACAGGTGTCAACGTAGAGGAGGGCAAAAACGTAAAATGGGTGGTAGTTGTAACAGTGCATGTACAGTGGTCTATACCTAACCTTGACGGTGGGGGACAAGGGCTTTGAATGCCCGTCGCCGTCACCCCAAAAGCGCCCGTCCGGGCGTCTCCGTTCGCCACGACGGAGTCCTTGTCATCGAGGCGTGCCACCGTGTACCCCAGGCTGCATAGCCATCCGCCACGTGCCCCAGGAAGGGCCCCAGGGCGACGCGTGGCCAGGTGAGCTGGAGCGCAGGCACACAGCGAAAGCTTGCCACGGCAAGCACCTTGCCGCGGTTGCTACCTTGCCGGGCCCGGAAGCTTGCCGCTCTCCGGGTCTTGCCGGGGCACGCGATGCGCCACGGCGTGTCTTCTGAAATGCTGTTCTCTGGCCTTCCTGGCAAGCTCCTCTTGCCAGGGTCTTGTGCAGAAGGGATGATCTTGAGCCTGGAGCGGCCTTCCCTGCAAGCTCCTCTTGCCGGGGTCTTGTTTCTCAACTTGAATACTTTGTTCTTGAATGGCTTCAAGGGGACTAGAGCGGGCTTTGGCGGGCACGTGGTGAGCCTGACCACGGGACGCTGCTACTGCCCGTGCACAAGTAGGGATACTAAGGTACCCCTACTCTAGTACACCGACATGTTTATTGTTCATGTTTAAATTGTATTATCCGGAAACAGTGATACATGTGTGAATACATAAACCACAACGTGTCCCTAGTAAACCTCTAGTTACTAGCTTGTTGACCAACAGATGGTTGCGGTTTCCTGACCATGGACATTGGATGTCATTGATAATGGGATCATATCATTAGGAGAATGATGTGATGGACAAGACCCAATCCTAGGCCTAGCACAAGATCGTGTAGTTCGTATGCTAAAGCTTTTCCAATGTCAAGTATCCTTTCCTTACACCATGATGTTGTGCAACTCCCGGATACCGTAGGAATACTTTGGTTGTGCCAAACATCACAACGTAACTGGGTGGCTATAAAGGTACACTACAGGTATCTCTGAAAGTATCTGTTGGGTTAGCACGAACCAAGACTGAGATTTGTCACTCCGTATGACGGAGAGGTATCTATGGGCCCACTCAGTAAGACATCATCATAATGAGCTCAAAGTGACTAAGGAGTTGGTCACGGGATGTTTTATTACGGAACGAGTAAAGAGACTTGTCATGATGAGATTGAACAAGGTATTGGTATACCGACGATCGAATCTCGGGCAAGTACTATACCAATAGACAAAGGGAATCGTATACGAGATTGATTGAATCCTTGACATCGTGGTTAATCCGATGAGATCATCGTGGAGCATGTGGGAGACAACATGGGTATCCAGATCCCGTTGTTGGTTATTGACCGGAGAGTCGTCTCGGTCATGTCTACGTGTCTCCCGAACCCGTAGGGTCTACACACTTAAGGTTCGCTGACGCTAGGGTTGTAGAGATATAAGTATGCGGAAACCCGAAAGTTGTTCGGAGTCCCGGATGATATCCTGGACATCGCGAGGAGTTCCGGAATGGTCTGGAGGTAAAGATTTATATATAGGAAGTCCAGTTTCGGCCATCGGGAGAGTTTCTGGGGTCACTGGTATTGTACCGGGACCACCGGAAGGGTTCCGAGGGTCCACCAGGTGGGGCCACCTATCTCGGAGGTCCCCATGGGCTGAAAGGGGAAGGGAACTAGCCACTGGTGGGCTGGTGCGCCCCCCCATGGGCCTCCCCTATGCCTAGGGTTGGAAACCCTAGGGGTGGGGGGCGCCCCACCTGACTTGGGGGGCAAGTCCCCCCTAGGCTGCCGCACCCCCTAGAGATGTGATCTCTAGGGCCGGCGCACCCCCCTAGGCTCCCTATATATAGTGGGAGGGAGGGCAGCCGCACCCTAAGCCCCAGTGCCTCCCTCTCCCTCCTGTGACACATCTTCCTCCTCCCGCAGCGCTTGGCGAAGCCCTGCTGGAATCCCGCTACTTCCACCACCACGCTGTCGTGCTGCTGGATCTGCATCAACCTCTCCTCCCACCTCGCTGGATCAAGAAGGAGGAGACGTCACCGCTCTGTACGTTTGTTGAATGTGGAGGTGCCGTCCGTTTAGCGCTAGGATCATCGGTGATTTGGATCACGAAGAGTACGACTCCATCATCCCCATTCTCTTGAACGCTTTCGCTCGTGATCTACAAGGGTATGTAGATGCACTCCCCTCTCCCTCGTTGCTAGATGACTCCATAGATTGATCTTGGTGATGCATAGAAAATTTTTGTTTTCTTCTACGTTCCCCAACAAGAGGAACATCTCATGGTCCTCGCCACCCTTGACGGCCTGCTCGCAAGCAATGAAAAGCCGCGGCGAGGTGGCTTGGCGCCGGGGCGGATGAAAGCATATGACCGGCATCGTCTGTAAGGCTACTGCATGCTCTACTCCGACTACTTCGACGATGCTTCACTACATGTTGACAAAGTGTTGGGGAACGTAGCATAATTCAAAAATTTCTAAGCTTTCACCAAGATCCAACTATGGAGACATCTAGCAACGAGCGAGTAAGAGTGCATCTACATACCGTTATGGAGATAGCGAGCGGAAGCTTTCGAAGAAGCATGGATGAAGTAGTCGTACTCTTCGCGTTCTTCGTCACCGATGATCTAGCGCCGAACGGACGGCACCTCCGCGTTCAACACACGTACGGTGCAGCAACGTCACCTCCTTCTTGATCCAGCAAGGGGGGAGGAGAAGTCATCAGAGATCCGGCAGCACGACGGCGTGATGACGGATGCAGTGGAGATCGCAGCAGGGCTTCGCCGGGCGCCCTGCGTTGGAGTATGGATGTGTGATAGGATGGGGAGAGGCGCCAGGGCAAGGGTGCGGCTGCCCTCTCCCTCCCCACATATATATATGGGGCCAGGGGGTGCACCAGGGCCCCTGTAGATCCAATCTGCAGGGGGGCGGCGGCCAGGAGGGGTTCCTTGCCCCCCCAAGGCTAGTGGTGGCCCCCCTCCCCCTTAGGGTTTTAACCCTAGGCGCATGGGGAGGTGGGCCCTAGTGGTGCGCCAGCCCATTAGGGCTGGACACTTACCCCTTGCGGCCTAGGGGCCCCACCGGGATGGGTGGCCCCACCCGGTGGACCCCCGGGGCCCCTCCGGTGGTCCCGGGACGCTCCCGGTGACCCCCGGAGATCACCCGATGGCCGAAACTGGACTTCCTATATATCAATCTTTACCTCCGGCCCATTCTGGAACTCCTCGTGATGTCCGGGATCTCATTCGGGACTCCGAACAACTTTCGGTTTTCCACGTCCATTTATCTCTACGACCCTAGCGTTACCGAACCTTAAGTGTGTAGACCCTACGGGTTCGGGAGACACGTAGACATGACCGAGACCACTCTCCGGTCAATAACCAACAGCGGGATCTGGATACCCATGTTGGTTCCCACGTGTTCCTCGATGATCTTCATCGGATGAACCACCGTGTCAAGGATTCACTCAATCCCGTATGTTATTCCCTTTGTCCATCGGTACGGTACTTGCCCGAGATTCGATCGTCGGTATTCCCAATACCTTGTTCAATCTCGTCATGGCAAGTCTCTTTACTCGATCCGTAATCCATTATCCTATGACTAACTACTTAGTCACATTGAGCTCATTATGATGATGTCTTACCGAGTGGGCCCAGAGGTACCTCTCCGTCATACGGAGTGACAACATCCCTGTCTCAGTTTGTACCAACTCAACAGACACTTTCGGAGATACCCGATGCGTACCTTTATAGCCACCCAATTACGTTGTGATGGTTGGCACACCCAAAGTATTCCTACGGCATCCGGGAGTTGTACAACCTCATGGTCTAAGGAATAAATACTTGACACCGAAAAGCTTATGCTTTACGAACTATACGATCTCGTGTTATGCTCAAGTTTGGGTCTTGTCCATCACATCATTCTCCTAATGATGTGATCCCGTTATCACTGACATCCCATGTCCATGGTCAGGAAACCGTGACCATCTGTTGATCAACGAACTGGTAGCTAGAGGCCTACCAGGGACTCATTGTGGTCTATGTATTCACACATGTATCGCTGTTTCCGTACAATACAATTCAAGCATGAATAACAGACAATTATCATGAACAAGGAGATATAATAATAATGCTTTTATTATTGCCTCTAGGGCATATCTCCAACAGTCTCCCACTTGCACTAGAGTCAATAATCTAGTTACATTGTGATGAATCGAACACCCATAGAGTTCTGGTGTTGATCATGTTTTGCTAGTGAAAGAGGTTTAGTCAACGGGTCTGCGACATTCAGATCCGTATGCACTTTACAAATATCTATGTCTCCATCCTGAACATAATTCCGGATGGAGTTGAAACGGCGCTTGATGTGCTTGGTCTTCTTGTGAAACCTAGGCTCCTTGGTAATAGCAATAGCACCAGTGTTGTCACAGAAGAGAGTCATCGGGCTTGACGCGCTTGGAATGACTCCTAGGTCGGTGATGAACTCCTTCATCCAGACTCCTTCCTGCGCTGCTTCGGAAGCAGCTATGTACTCCGCTTCACATGTAGATGCTGCCACGACACTTTGCTTGCAACTGCACCAGCTGACTGTCCCTCCGTTCAAAATATTCACGTATCCGGTTTGAGACTTAGAGTCATCCAGATCTGTGTTGAAGCTAGCATCGACGTAACCCTTTACGACGAGCTCTTCGTCACCTCCATAAACGAGAAACATATCCTTAGTCCTTTTCAGGTACTTTAGGATGTTCTTGACCGCTGTCCAGTGTTCCGTACCGGGATCACTTTGGTACCTCCCTACCAAACTTATGGCAAGGTTCACATCAGGTCTGGTACACAGCATGGCATACATGATAGAACCTATGGCCGAGGCATAGGGAATGACACTCATCTTTTCTCTATCTTCTGCCGTGGTCGGCGACTGAGCCTTGTTCAATCTCATACCTTGCAAAACAGGCAAGAATCCTTTCTTTGACTGATCCATATTGAACTTTTTCAATATCTTGTCAAGGTATGTACTTTGTGAAAGACCAATGAGGCGTCTTGATCTATCTCTATAGATTTTGATGCCTAATATGTAAGCAGCTTCTCCAAGGTCCTTCATTGAAAAACTTTTATTCAAGTAGGCCTTTACATTTTCCAAGAATTCTATACCATTTCCCATCAGTAATATGTCATCCACATATAATATGAGAAATGCCACAGAGCTCCCACTCACTTTCTTGTAAATACAGGCTTCTCCATAAGTCTGTATAAATCCAAACGGTTTGATCACTTCATCAAAGCGAATATTCCAACTCCGAGATGCTTGCACCAGCCCGTAAATCGAGCGCTGGAGCTTGCATACCTTGTTAGCGTTCTCTGGATTGACAAAACCTTCCGGTTGCATCATATACAACTCTTCCTTGAGGAAGCCGTTAAGGAATGCTGTTTTGACGTCCATTTGCCATATCTCATAATCATAGAATGCGGCAATAGCTAACATGATTCTGACTGACTTCATCATTGCTATGGGAGAGAAAGTCTCGTCGTAGTCAATCCCTTGAACTTGTCGATAACCCTTAGCGACAAGCCGAGCCTTATAGATGGTCACATTACCATCCGCGTCTGTCTTCTTCTTAAATATCCATTTGTTTTCTATGGCGTGCCTATCATCAGACAAGTCCACCAAAGTCCATACTTTGTTTTCATACATGGATTCTATCTCGGATTTCATGGCTCCAAGCCATTTATTGGAATCCGGGCCCGCCATTGCTTCTTCATAGTTCGAAGGTTCACCGTTGTCTAACAACATGATTTCTAGTACAGGGTTGCCGTACCACTCTGGTGCGGAACGTGCCCTTGTGGACCTTCGAAGTTCAGTAGTAACTTGATATGTTTCTTCATGATCATTATCATTAACTTCCTCCCTTGTCGGTGCAGGCACCTCAGGAACATTTTCCTGCGCTGCGCTACTTTCCGTTGCAGGAGGGGTGACTGTCACCTCATCAAGTTCTACTTTCCTACCACTCACTTCTTTTGAGAGAAACTCTTTCTCCAGAAAGCATCCATTCTTGACAACAAAGACTTTGCCTTCGGATCTGTGGTAGAAGGTGTACCCAATTGTTTCCTTTGGGTATCCTATGAAGACGCATTTTTCTGATTTGGGTTCGAGCTTTTCAGGTTGAAGTTTCTTGACATAAGCATCGCAACCCCAAACCTTTAGAAACGACAGCTTCGGTTTCTTGCCAAACCAAAGTTCATACGGAGTCGTCTCAACGGATTTCGACGGAGCCCTATTTAAAGTGAATGCGGCAGTCTCTAAAGCATAACCCCAAGAAGATAGCGGTAAATCGGTGAGGGACATCATAGATCGCACCATGTCCAACAGAGTACGATTTCGACGTTCGGACACACCGTTACGTTGAGGTGTTCCGGGCGGTGTCAATTGTGAAACAATTCCACATTTCCTAAGGTGTGTGCCAAATTCATGACTTAAATATTCACCCCCACGATCTGATCGTAAGAACTTTATTTTTCTGTCACGTTGATTCTCAACCTCATTCTGAAATTCCTTGAACTTTTCAAAGGTCTCAGACTTGTGTTTCATCAAATAGATATACCCATATCTACTCAAGTCATCCGTGAGGGTGAGAACATAACGGTAGCCTCCGCGAGCCTCAACACTCATTGGACCGCACACATCGGTATGTATGATTTCCAACAAGTTGGTTGCTCGCTCCATTGTTCCGGAGAACAGAGTCTTGGTCATCTTGCCCAAGAGGCATGGTTCGCACGTGTCAAATGATTCATAATCAAGAGACTCTAGAAGTCCATCTGAATGGAGCTTCTTCATACGTCTGACACCAATATGACCAAGGCGGCAATGCCACAAGTATGTGGGACTATCATTATCAACTTTACATCTTTTGGCATCTACACTATGAATATGTGTATCATCACGTTCGAGATTCATCAAAAATAAACCATTGACCAGCGGGGCATGACCATAAAACATATCTCTCAAATAAATAGAACAACCATTATTCTCCGATTTGAAAGAGTAGCCATCTCGCATAAGACGAGATCCAGAAACAATGTTCATGCTCAAAGCTGGTACTAAATAACAATTATTGAGATTTAAAACTAATCCCGAGGGTAGATGTAGAGGTAGGGTGCCGACGGCGATCACATCGACCTTGGAACCATTCCCGACGCGCATCGTTACCTCATCCTTCGCCAGTCTCCGTTTATTCCGCAGCTCCTGTTTTGAGTTACAAATGTGAGCAACTGCACCGGTATCGAATACCCAGGAGCTACTACGAGTGCTGGTAAGGTACACATCAAGAACATGTATATCATATATACCTTTGATGTTGCCGGCCTTCTTGTCTGCTAAATATTTGGGGCAGTTCCGCTTCCAGTGACCCGTTCCCTTGCAATAAAAGCACTCTGTTTCAGGCTTGGGTCCATACTTTGGCTTCTCCCCGACAACAGGCTTGCCAGGCGCGGCAACTCCCTTGCCGTCCTTCTTGAAGTTCTTCTTACCCTTGCCTTTCTTGAACTTAGTGGTTTTATTGACCATCAACACTTGATGTTCTTTCTTGATGTCTACCTCCGCTGATTTCAGCATCGAATACACCTCGGGAATGGACTTCTCCATCCCCTGCATATTGAAGTTCAACACGAAGCTCTTGAAGCTTGGTGGGAGCGACTGGAGGATTCTGTCAACGACCGCTTCATCTGGGAGATTCATTCCCAGCTGAGACAAGCGGTTGTGCAATCCTGAAATCTTGAGGATGTGCTCACTGACAGAACTGTTCTCCTCCATTTTACAGCTGTAGAATGCGTCGGAGACATCATATCTCTCGACTAGGGCATGAGCTTGGAAAACCATTTTCAGCTCTTCGAACATCTCATATGCTCCGTGGTGCTCAAAACGCTTTTGGAGCCCCGACTCTAAGTTGTAAAGCATGCCGCACTGAACCAGGGAGTAATCATCACTACGCGACTGCCAGACGTTAAAAACGTCTTGGGCCGCATCGGGAGCAGGTGCATCACCTAGCGGTGCTTCTAGGACATATGATCTCTTGGCAGCTATGAGGATAATCCTCAGGTTACGGACCCAATCCGTATAGTTGCTACCATCGTCTTTCAGCTTGGTTTTCTCTAGGAACGCGTTGAAGTTGAGGGAAAACTGAGCGTGGGCCATTTGATCTGCAAGAGATATTGTAAAGAATTTAGACTAAGTTCATGATAATTAAGTTCATCTTAATCAAATTTTAATGAACTCCCACTCAGAATGACATCTCTCTAGTCATCCAAGTGATACACGATCCGAATCGACTAGCCCGTGTCCGATCATCACGTGAGACGGACCAGTCATCAACGGTGAATATCTTCATGTTGATCGTATCTTCTATACGACTCGTGTTCGACCTTTCGGTCTTCCGTGTTCCGAGGCCATGTCTGTACATGCTAGGCTCGTCAAGTGAACCCTAAGTGTATCGCGTGTGTAAATCTGTCTTACACCCGTTGTATGCGAACGTTAGAACCTATCACACCCGATCATCACGTGGTGCTTCGGAGCAACGAACTTTAGCAACGGTGCACAGTTAGGGGAAACACAATACTTGCAATTTTAGTGAGAGATCATCTTATTTACTACCGTCGTTCTAAGTAAACAAGATGCATAAACATGATAAACATCACATGCAATCAATTAAAGTGACATGATATGGCCAATATCATCTTGCTCCTTGGATCTCCATCTTCGGGGCACCATGATCATCTTGTCACCGGCTCGACACCATGATCTTCATCATCATGATCTCCATCGTCGTGTCTTGAAGAAGTCGTCACGCCAACTATTACTTCTACTACTATGGCTAACGTTTAGCAATGAAGTAAAGTAATTACATGGCGTTATTCAGTGACACGCAGGTCATACAATAATTAAGACAACTCCTATGGCTCCTGCCGGTTGTCAAGTTCATCGACATGCAAGTCGTGATTCCCTATTACAAAAACATGATCAATCTCATACATCACATATATCATTCATCACATCTTCGTTTTGGCCATACCACGTCACATAGCACATGCTGCAAAAACAAGTTAGACGTCCTCTAATTGTTGTTGCAAGTCTTACGTGGCTTCTATATGATTTCTAGCAAGAACGTTTCTTACCTACGCCAAAACCACAACGTGATTTGTCAACTTCTATTTACCCTTCATAAGGACCCTTTTCATCGAATCCGATCCGACTAAAGTAGGAGAGACAGACACCCGCCAGCCACCTTATGCATCTAGTGCATGTCTGTCGGTGGAACCAGTCTCACGTAAGCGTACGTGTAAAGTCGGTCCGGGCCGCTTCATCCCACAATACCGCCGAATCAAGATTGACTAGTAACGGTAAGAAAGTTGAACAAAATCAAACGCCCACAACTGCTTTGTGTTCTACTCGTGCAAGATGCTACGCATACAACCTAGCTCAGATGCCACTGTTGGGGAACGTAGCATAATTCAAAATTTTCTACGCTTTCACCAAGATCCAACTATGGAGACATCTAGCAACGAGCGAGTAAAAGTGCATCTACATACCGTTATGGAGATTGCGAGCGGAAGCTTTCGAAGAAGCGTGGATGAAGTAGTCGTACTCTTCGCGTTCTTCGTCACCGATGATCTAGCGCCGAACGGACGGCACCTCCGCGTTCAACACACGTACGGTGCAGCAACGTCACCTCCTTCTTGATCCAGCAAGGGGGGAGGAGAAGTCGTCAGAGATCCGGCAGTACGACGGCGTGATGACGGATGCAGTGGAGATCGCACCAGGGCTTCGCCGGGCGCCCTGCGTTGGAGTATGGAGGTGTGACGGGAGGGGGAGAGGCGCCAGGGCAAGGGTGCGGCTGCCCTCTCCCTCCCCACATATATATAGGGGGCCAGGGGGTGCGCCAGGGCCCCTGCAGATCCAATCTGCAGGGGGGGCGGCTGCCAGGGGGGTTCCTTGCCCCCATGGCTAGTGGTGGCCCCCCTCCCCCTCAGGGTTTTAACCCTAGGCGCATGGGGAGGTGGGCCCTAGTGGTGCGCCAGCCCATTAGGGCTGGACACTTACCCCTTGCGGCCTAGGGGCCCCATCGGGATGGGTGTGCCCACCCGGTGGACCCCCGGGGCCCCTCCGGTGGTCCCGGGACGCTCCCGGAGATCACCCGATGGCCGAAACTGGACTTCCTATATATCAATCTTTACCTCCGGACCATTCCGGAACTCCTCGTGACGTCCAGATCTCATCCGAGACTCCGAACAACTTTCGGGTTTCCACGTGCGTTTATCTCTACGACCCTAGCGTTACCGAACCTTAAGTGTGTAGACCCTACGGGTTCGGGACACACGTAGACATGACCGAGACCACTCTCCGGTCAATAACCAACAGCGGGATCTGGATACCCATGTTGGTTCCCACGTGTTCCTCGATGATCTTCATCGGATGAACCACCGTGTCAAGGATTCACTCAATCCCGTATGTTATTCCCTTTGTCCATCGGTACGGTACTTGCCCGAGATTCGATCGTCGGTATTCCCAATACCTTGTTCAATCTCGTCATGGAAAGTCTCTTTACTCGATCAGTAATCCATTATCCTGTGACTAACTACTTAGTCACATTGAGCTCATTATGATGATGTCTTACCGAGTGGGCCCAGAGGTACCTCTCCGTCATACGGAGTGACAACATCCCAGTCTCGGTTCGTACCAACTAAACAGACACTTTCGGAGATACCCGATGCGTACCTTTATAGCCACCCAGTTACGTTGTGACGGTTGGCACACCCAAAGTATTCCTACGGCATCCGGGAGTTGTACAACCTCATGGTCTAAGGAATAAATACTTGACACCGAAAAGCTTATGCATTACGAACTATACGATCTCGTGTTATGCTCAAGTTTGGGTCTTGTCCATCACATCATTCTCCTAATGATGTGATCCCGTTATCACTGACATCCCATGTCCATGGTCAGGAAACCGTGACCATCTGTTGATCAACGAACTGGTAACTAAAGGCCTACCAGGGACTCATTGTGGTCTATGTATTCACACATGTATCGCTGATTCCGTACAATACAATTCAAGCATGAATAACAGACAATTATCATGAACAAGGAGATATAATAATAATGCTTTTATTATTGCCTCTAGGGCATATCTCCAACACAAAGTATTTCGGGGCCGTTATCAGATGAGCCGAAAGCTTTTCCTCGGGACTGTGAATTCCATCCGGGAGTTCGACAGCTACTTCAAGTGCAAGAAGAATTGCACCGGCAAACTTGGATTCACCTCAATCCAGAAGCACGACAGCGATGAGGATGCTTGCATACGGAGCTCCCGGTGATTCACTCGACGACTATGGGTGCATGACCGAGTCTACCACCATTGAGTGTTTGTACAAGTTCCGCTGGGCAGTGGTGGCAGTGTTTGGATCGCAAAACTTGCGAACACCCAATGCGGAAGACACTGCTCGGATCCTAGCACAGAATGCAGCGAGAGGATTTCCTGGGATGCTTGGAAGCATCGATTGCATGCATTGGTAATGGAAGAAATGCTCTTAGTAGTGGTCATTGGTAAGAAAAAATGTTGCAATGACGTTCCCCATGTATTTCAAAAGTGTTACATGTGGGGGTTTTCCGCTTCTACTGTAAGTATTTCAACATACCTAAATATTGCACAACTAAAATACTCTATTTTGAAAATTAACATTTTCATTACCAACGTACAGTTAAGTAATAACTGCATCCAGTTCAAATTCTACTCGAAATTTCTACAAATATGCCTACGTAGCCATCCACCAGATACATCTACTAAGATATTTTTTTTGACCACATGCTTTAGAGATCTCTACTATGATAAGAAAATATAGAATACATGTTAACACACACACAGTCACACACACACACACACACACACGCACACACTTCTAACTAGATAGCTTATTAAAATTTAAAGACTAATTCATGGAGGATTTCGTTACAAATATAGTCTAAATTTTGTACACGGCACAAAAGAATTATGCAATGTTTCTCCAATTGCAGATAAAATTAAACAAACTGAATACTACTTAGAAGCAATGTTATGCGGTTAATTAGAATAAGTAAGCAATTGTACATAGTAAGAATATAATATAATAAAACAAGCTATATAGAAATATAAAAGTTTTGTATAAGTAATGTGATTCACTATAGTCGATGATAACGATTGCAACGTCGGCGTGGCATACAAGCACTAAAAGGATAAATTTCCATAGGTGAGGAACTTATGGCCTAGCACAGAATATAGTGATGTAGATAATTGAAAGGCCATGCTGAAGGCGTTGAAAATATACACGGATGGGTTTTCGCATCATCGGGAAGCCCGTAGCACATTCAGAAAATACGCACGATATAACTGATATTGATGGCACGTGGAACAAGATGGAATTTTCTAATACATGCTGAATATTTTTAAAATATACTATGAATATTTTGATAAAATATAAACATTGTTTAATGACAATGAATATTATTAATTATGCCAAACATATTTTAATACATAATGATCAATTTAGAAAATAAGAAAATAAATCAAATGTGGAAAAAAGACTAATAACAAAACAACATTATTTAATACCCACTGATTTTTGAAAACCAGAATGAATTTTTTTAATACACCCTATAAATTTATTAGCGAAATTTGTATTTTACAAACGTTCTGATTTTAAGAATAGATGCGAACGATTGCAGCAGCGTCCAATCTGCGTTCAGCGGCCACAAATGCTTCTATGCATGCTAGCGTGCGGGAGAAGCGCATGACCAATTGATAAAACTAGATGATACCCCGCGCGTTGCTGCGGGTACATGTAGTTGTATCTTTATAGAATTGTAAAAATAATAGTAAGAGTACATATTGAGTGATGGAGTATAAGAGCTAAAAATACTTTTTCTTGCTAAGTTCCTCTGCTTTGCGGCAGTGAACCCTATGTATTAATTTGAGTAGGTTTTCAAGATCAAATACAATAATATCTTACACAAATAGAGTGAGTAGATTAAAGAATTATAGCAGCACTGGTAGACAAAATTTCAGTAAATAGCAAACATTATTTTCTGTTTACACAGGATAAATAGAATAAGTTGCTAAACACACACTCCTGGAAATGGTAACTCTATCATCAATGTGGATATTTTTGTTCTCTATAAGAGAACATAAGGCATGTTCAAATTTGTAACTATATATCGTCCAATGATTAACTTGGAACGGCACTAACCAAAACATAACATTTTCTCAAATGGAGACGTAAATTTAATCTGCATGGAATAAAATGGTGGGATCTTATTCTTTTCTTCGGTTCTTTGGTAAAGGGTCACCATCTACCTCTTGTTAGGAAAATGATCGATATCTCAAAAAATGTTGAAATACCCAGAGCAAAAGACACATATTTGAGAGATAAAATGGATTGTTCTAAATCATGAAGAGGAGCAGTTGCCTCCAATTTAGCAAGCAAGTAGTCGAATAAAATAGGAGAGGAGAAAAATACAACACGGTTACAAATATTATCCCTCAAATGTTGAGATTTATGCTTGCCGGTTTGAATCTTTGGCCCTAAACTGCAGCCACATAATGACCTATTCATGCAAATTCAAAGACGATGAAAAAACAGGATCCGTTAGATGGCAAAAGGTTAAATTGACCAAATTAATAATGCAAATCCTGGAATGCAAATAATATCCTAAAATGAATAAAATATGTAGGAGTCAAAGTCTCAAAGATGGAAAAGAAATCCTGTGGTTAGTACCTCAGTGGTTACAAAGCTCGATGTATAGACAGTGTTCCAGCCGGTGCTGGCCGATGTCGCCGGCATGCTGTTGGACCTCACCCTACGTCCAGCGTTCATCACCGTTGTGGTCCTCCGGTGGTTCGCCAGGAAGATGGTGATTTCGCTGATTGCGTCTTCCAGAAAGGATGACATGGCTGTATTCATGTACATGGTGAACCAAGGGAACCTCACGGTGGTGATCAACATAAACGCTGAGCAGAACCAACGAGCGGCCATGAGAGCAGCCAAATGGTCATCCAAAAGGACCAAAACACGAAGTCATGGCATAGGAGAATAAATAGGTAGCCGCTCGTTTACCTCGGCAGCTCGATAGTAGTCTGCCTCGTCTCTTCCTTGTGTGCATGCATTAGTGCGTGAGGAGAGGAAGGGACAAACCTGCTTAATTACTTCGGTAGCCGACTGGTTGCCTGCCTCGCCGGTTTACTGTACATGCACATAGTTATGTGCCGAGAGGAAATGTCAAATCTGCATGCAACTGGTGGGTTATTACGGGGAAGTAGTATGAAGCTACAGCAGTAGTAACTGCAGCGTTCATATGTATAGTACAAATCGTAAGGTGCTCCGTGAAAAACAATGACACAACGAATGACGTGGCTTCAACATATATGTCAGGAAAATTCAGTAGTGGAAGGTAGGTTGCTGATGTGGCAGGAATGTTGATGTGGATAGGCTGCATGTTAAGAGAAATAGATAGTGGGGATCAACTATTTAAGTATTACTAGCCGCCAACCCGTGCTTCCGCACGGGCTAGCTTAGTTTAGCTAGATGTACATAAGTTATACTCCATCCATTCCATAATAAAGTGTATAGCTTTTTTAACAGTAGAACTTTGTAAACATTAATCATGTTTAGAGATAAAAATATATACATTTAGAATACTAAATGCATATTATTGGATACATTATGAGTTTAATTTCCTTATTGTATATGTTTGGTACTGCAGATATAGATAGTTTTCTCCATAAACTTGGTCAAAGTTAGCTAAGTTTGACTTTCTGGAAAATATATGTGCACTACATTATGGAACGGAGGGACTACTTCTATTAAAATTTCTTATCTACATTTTTTGTTTGAATCAATCATTTAAATAGTAATTAATCATTGAGACATAACATACAACAGTGCATATTTGTTACCATGTGTCAAAAATGTTCTACTCTTTTGAATAAATTATTTGTCATATAACTTGCATATACGTATGGTTTACCAAATATGTTACACTAATATAGTATTATCCGATTATATATTATAGAACTTGTAGATTCCTATACTCAAACTATACATATGACAATGAAAGGATAAGATAGTACACAACAATACGACAATACTCACTAATATCTTCATTTGTGTATTTGCTAATTGAGTCTTGCCGAGCCACATCAACCACGTTAAATTTCTTGTAAAGAAAGTAACAAAGCAAACGATATATGATGGACAGAGTTACTATCTTTACGATAATAGCTGTCCAATAGACTGAACTGGTACAGATATGAAACTGGACAGCCTATGGAGGAGGAGCGAGTACCTGCGGTGAGTATTAAATTGTCAACCACATCACTGAGTTCAACATACATGCATGATTTCAGTGCCGGACAAAACAGGGCTGATGGTACTATGTTTCTCGGGCATGAGGGCATCAATTTTAGTAAGAGCTACAAAGGAACTTTGTGTTTTAGTAACTGTCACGTACAAAGTACAGCTTGTCTGTTGTAGTCTTGTTCGTCCTAATAAATTGAACTTCAGCACTGGCCAGTACACGGTGGTGTACACCTTGCAGTGCATCATCATCGTCCGTAACTCCACTATGCACGGCCAGCACATACAACTCATGTTTCCTACCCAAGCATGCCACGACAGCCAGCTAGGTTCTGTCACAGTTACCATTTGTTGTTGCACCCCGAGTCTCAAAGGTTGGGATACCCCAGCCGTGACGCCACATGACGCAAGCAGGGAAGATTTCATAGGACAATAAGGCATAAAAGTACACAACTGAATTTTTCCTAATTGCAAAATAGGTCAAAATGTTAAGAAGACAAATTCAACATACAAATTTGATATTTGAGCCAAATGTGCAGAAAATTTAAACAAAGAAGTTGTTAAATGTACCTATTAGAATATCAGATCAAATGCATGGGAGTTCATGCTATACAAATTAAAAGGCTACTTATGGTACTCGTCGGATCACCCATGATGGACTTTTTTTCGTAGGTATATAATATAACTATCTCCGAACCTGGCATGTGTGCATAATCATAAGTAAAAGAAAACTAAAAATACACTAATAAGAAAAAGATTAAAGGTAGAAGATGTTTTAGGTTGGACAGTTGGAGTGTCATGTTTCTCGATGGTGTTCTCCAAATCCAGCCCCACACTGTATGTAGAATACAAACGTTGAGGCCTCTAATGTATCATAGCAAAACAGTGGAAAAAACATAAGTTGATGGTTGAATAACTACTACTTGCAAATATAAGGACACTGAATCAATACCTATGGAACAGTCGAGTCTATGACCATGATCCCCAGCCAACAACAAAGCCTAGAGAAAGCCTAAAAATAATACAACAGGGATATTACTTTCAGTAATATACTATAAATCGTAGTATTCTACTATTATAGCAAACCCTGGATAGCATGCCATCTTTTAAAGTTCAGACTGCAGCTCAATCTGTGACATATTACAGCAAATAGATACCAAGTTAGCTGCATGGAAACATGGGAAGAGGGAAGACCATGAGGCCTAAATTCATTTGATAACAAATATATAAAATATAAAAGATGGCAATACAGAGTTACATTATCAGTATTAGCCGAGTTACAATTAGACTGGTTTTCAGAAGAAGAAAACACTAACGAACACAGGACTATAGGGACTTCAAAGCTACAAAATTTTCAACATAAGATAATTAAAACTGAGTCAATATCACTCGTGAGCTTGTTCGGTATTGCCCTCCAAACGCTAGGTGATGCTACCGTCAAACACTAAGAGTCCCCAGCCGTGATAGGTAGCGACACGACAGTGCTAAGTATTACAATTATAACAGAAGCATATCAAGAAGTGATACTGCGTATATGTAACTAATAGTGCAATAATGGATGGACACTCAGATTCAGAACGCCATATAACAGGTTAGCCATGTTTTACGGCCATGAACCACTCCAAATCTAGGTGTGGTGCTGCTAATACTGCATCGGCAAACAAAAATATAATTTTGTGGAACGCACCATTCCTTTGAAAATTGTACATCATGCAAGGATCTTTAATCTGAACCAAAACTGACACAATAGACAGAAAAGTTAACATCACGTACCTGCTAGTTTCTCTTGCTTTACCTTGCAATTCGATGTGGTACACTTTTTTTCAAGTCAGTTTTTTGTAGATCCGCGTCACATAGTAGGTAGCTCCTAAATCTGATCTGGTAGATCCAAAAAAAATCATAAATATCATGGGATCATAATATATGTGAAATCAAATCAGTACACAGTTGAGTTTATTTGCGAGTAGAATTATCACTTACTGCATGGTATAAGGAGAGATAGAAAGACATGAAGATGACAGAACCCACTCTTGTTAATTAGGATAATCCTTGTAATACAACAGTTTGGTTTACTTGAGAAACGAAGCACCAATCATTGATCATGCCTGTTGGGATAAAAGCAACAGCAACAGTTATCAGATGCCACAAAATACAAATAGAAACATAAACACATTAAGATGATGAAACTTGGTGTTCTAATTTTCTTTGCTTCTGCAATAGAACAGATAGCTTGTCGTGTGGATATCAATTGTGAAATTGTATCAGAACATACATTTAGCATATTAACTATATGAGTGCACCAACTGGTAAGCAAACCCACAAATTCGATCACCTCTAAATCAAGAGATGATGTGTATTCTATAAGCGCAACTGTCCAAAGCCTCAGATTTCGGTCAGAAACTCCTAGGATTTAGGTCAGAAACCAAACTTCACAATTCCTCGAACACAGAGAGCAACTCCCAGGATTTAGGTGAGAAACCAAACGTCACAATTCCTCGACACATAGACAGCAACTCCCAGGATTTAGAAGGGGGTGGGAAGAATTGGGAGAAAGCTGCATGGTATTTATGCTGACCCCTTTGCGCTCAGAGGATAGCTGGTGATCAGCACATCCTAATTAAAGTCAGTGGCAAGTTCTAGGTCAGTGGCGTCTAGCAGTGATGAACTTTTTCTTGTCATGATTACCTTCAGCCTGGCCATCCCCTTCCATCTATGATCGCATCAATGATTACTCTGATTCTTAATGCGCTCCTACAGGAACCTAGCATGCAGCGAATCCAGCGAGATGTGCACGCACACGCGCCTCCCTGATCGAACTTGCACCTGATCTTTGCGGCTGGAGACTAAAGGCATGCGAACATGGGAGAGAAGATAGGTGGTATGATGCACTTCCTGTGGCGGCAGCAACATGAGCTTAGAGCTTTTTGTACAAATCTGAGAGGATGGCAATGACGTGACATCAAGAGAGAATTAAGAGAGAAGACGTAGACAATAGGAATCGTGGAGATGGGAGTAGAGATCAAAAGAAAAACACACCTCGCGGATAGCAGCGGAGAGTCCAAACAGAAGCGTCGTGCTTGAGTAGGAGAGGAGAGCAGCGGCCGCGTAGCTTGAGAGAGAGACATGGAAAGGGTCGTGTGGAAAGGGAGGAGAAAAGCACCCGCTAGATCTAGGATGGAGGTCTGTTTTATTGGATGAAGAAACCATGTTTCTCACGTTAAGAATTGCAACAGCCAAGGAAAAAAGGAGCGTGCACCATCAATTTTTTTTAGCAGCGTGCAATATCTAATCTGTTACGTTGTGTTAGCCAACAAAATTTCTGAGATGGGAGTTTGGATCGTATCTACTTAGAGTTCTGTTTTTAGAACCGGTATAGGACTCTTTTTTAAGTGATTACAATTTTTTGGTCGAATTAAAAAAAATTGAGGATTAGATAGATGGGTTGATCTACACCGTAATAACCCGGTGCCACCAGATTAACGGCTCCTAATTACTGATTAACGTGGTAATTTCTTGGGAGTCTCTAATTAGTATAAGTATAGATATAGATAGATAGATAGACGAGGAGGAAATTATGGGAAATGGCCGATACTACTGGAAGAATTCCTCTTTGGCTGAGGAGGAGAAAAAGATTTAGCTATGGTTGGGGGACTCCAACCCAGGTCTCTACTGCGAGTGCGAAGAAGCACTGCCGTCTCGGCAAGCAAGTGTTAGCGGTCCACTTTATGCTTCCTTTGCTATTTCATTCATACACGCACCATCATTTTTTTACAGAACAGAAAATTGGACCAGATACTTGTCCGGTTATTAATCAGACACGAACGCACCGTTCCAGCCTCCGACGCGCATAATGAGGCCACTACGGTCTATCCGTTAGCCATTTCAGCTCCCATTTCCGTTGGGCATGTGCGGTCATACATGCCCAAAAACACACCTTACTTTTTAGAGATAAAACGAATCGTGAATTTAGAGGAGATACCTGAACTTTGATTTGAGAAAAGAGTTGTTTTAAAATCCGCTGCATCTTCCGTATAAATAACATGGTAATTTACGCACTGCGAGCTTGATAATGTATGTACAAACACCCGTGGTAACTTTTGGCCTGAGGAAAAGGTGTTGAAAATATCCATGATAACTTATATGTAAATATCATGGTACTTACGCACCACATACCTAATAACTCACGTACAAGCACCATGGTAACTCTTTTATTGAAGGATAAAATGTTGAATTATATAGCCTGATAACTTGTGTGTAAGTAACGTGGTAATGTACACACAATAAATTTGATAACTCATGTACAAACACAATGCCCCCAAATTTTAGGTCTTGATTTGGTCTGGTTGCCTCTCGCGTCGCCTCCCCCTGGGCGGCGCCAGGGGCCCCGAAACCCTAGTGCCCCCTCCTCCTGCCGCCGGCGTGGGCCGCGGTGGCGGCGGGCCCTGTGCCGAAGGCATCTGGGCGGGTGGATGGGGCGGATCCCATCTGAGGCGGCAGGGGCGGCTCCTCGCTTGCGATCCAACGGCAGCGGCTGGGACGGCGACTCCAAGCTGTGCGGCGGGGGCCGGAGCACCATAGCCGGCGGAGCGGCGGTGGCAGCGCCCCATCCGGCGGGGTGGGCTGTTCTGGTCGTGATGGTGACGGCGGTCACTGCGGATCCAACGTCCTGTTTGGATCCGTCGCGGGGAGGCCTTCCGTCGACCGGCGGCGCGTGGAAGGACCGGTGAGGAGATGCCGGATCTCTGCCGGATTACCGATGGCGACATACGTCTTCGTGGCGAGGTTCCGCTCGATTCCAGCCAACCGCGAGGTCGGAAAGACCTGGCTTCCAGTGAAAATCGCGCCTGACTGCGAGATGGCGCCGTCTTAGACGTCGTTCCCTTCTGGAGGCATCGTCGTTGCTGGTCACCTCAACCTGATCGGGAATCTTCGCGGAAAACCCTAGATCTGGGTCTACCTGATCAGACGAGGACGGTGCCTTCGTTATCGTTCTCTCTCCTTGGCGCATCGTTTTGGAGCAAGTGCTGGTTGGAGGGGACAAGAGGAGGTGCGGTGATTTATCTGGTCCATTGATGACGGCGGATCTCGGCGGCGGGGCGCAGTGGAGACTCGGCGCCTGATGAGCGGAGATGGACTCGCGCAGGAGGGTGACGCTGCCTGGCGTCGTGGTGGCGTCGGCGGAGGCTAGACTGGGCAAGGTTGATGCAGCAGTAAAGCTCTGAAGATGGATTGGTGGTAGGTGGCTGCGGCGGCCTCATACCCGGCAGGCGTCCTGGTTGAGGAGCACGCAGGACTGGTGGGTGCCCATACCCGGCAGGCGTACTGGTTGGGAACTCAAGACTTAGATGTTACGTTTGGCTGCGAGGTCTGTTTGGTATTAGGCCCAGACTTTCAACGCCCCTTCATCATCTAGATAGGGATAGCGACAGATGTTGCTTGTTCGGTGGCTTTAGTCTTATTGTTGTATGATTTTGTAAGGTCATGTGACAATAATTAATAAAATGGTCGTATGCATCATCCAGATGTAGAGGCGGGGGGTCGTCCTCCTTTTCTAAAAAAAATTACAAACACTATGGTAACCTTTTGACCCGTGATTTTTTTATTAAGAAACAAACTCCGATAACTTTTTTGTAAATATGATGGTAATATACGCACAATATGGCTGTTAAGTGATAACTCACATACAAACAACGTGGTAACTATTTTGAGCCCGGGATAAAAGTTATTAAAACTATACCCCAGTAACTTACGTGCAAATAGCATGGTAATTTACGCACAACTTAGATGATAACTCACGTCCAAGCACCATTATAATTTTTTTACCCAGAGAAAAAATGTTAAATAATATAGCATGGAAATATACACAAAACAAAGGTGATAACTCACATACAAACACTGCGGAGAAAAGTTTTTGAAAAATAAACCATTGTAACTTGTGTGTACATAGGATGGTGATATACACACAACACAGTTGATAACTCACACCATGGTAAGTCTTTCAACCCCGTGATAAAAGTTGTTTAAAATCATAACTCCGATAGCTTATTTGCAAATAGCATGGTAATAAACGCACAACAGAACTAATAACTCTTGTAAATAATCTTGTAATATTCATCCGCTTATTTGATAACTTACATACAAACACCCATGATAACTTATATACAAATACCGCCATAACTTTGGCTAGGGAATTTTTTTTCTTTGAAAATCATAGCTCCGATAACTTTTGTAAATGATCTACTAATATTCGACCGCTTACTTGAAAACATACGTATAAACACCGACGGTAACTTTGACCCCGAGGGAAAGAAGTTGTTCAAAAATACACCCCCAATAACTTCTATTGAAGAGGCGTTATATTTTTACGCACCACGGACTTGATCATGGGTGGCCAACGGGGCAGCTTGCGTTGACCCTGCCTGGCACACCTAAATCTGCTTGGCACGACACAAGACACACTTGTAGAAAACAGGGATTTGGTCCAAGCCTGCCCAGCCCATTAGTCCCAATTCTGTCACGAACCGGGACCCATGATGTCATTGGTCCCGGTTCTTGAGCCCAGAGGGCCGGCCGGGCCTCGTGCGGCATTGGTCCCGGTTCATCTGTCATCATTGGTCTCGGTTCTATACACGAACCGGGACCAATGGGCCTCGCTCCTGGCCCATTACCATTAGTCTCGGTTTGTGGCTGGAACTGGGACCAAAGGGGGGCTTTTAGTCCCGGTTTCAGCCACGAACTAGGATCAATGAGGTGCCTATATATACCCCCTCGCCCGCGAGCACACCACTCCACTGCTCTGTTTTTTCTGGTCGGCGAGGGGAAATCTTTGTGGTTCTCTAGCTCAGCTCCTATGCACATGTAGTGTTCGATGAAATTCCCTTGCCACACTACTTAAGCCTTCTCCTCTCGAAGCTCCTTGTCGAAGCTCCATTTTCCACAAGATTTGTCTAGGTTTGCCGGTCCCTCTCCTGTCCCGTCCCTGTCCTCACTGTCGTTATTCGCCCGCGCCGATCTCGTCGCCGGCACCACCTTGGTGAGCCTCTTGTTCTTAACTTCTTTCTAAAAGAAAAAAAATTCTTACTTGTATGATTTAGAAAGATATTTGTATAATTTTATTACTTTTATTATTGTTTGTTATTATATAGTGCGATGGTTTTTGTATCCACGCACATCGGGCCTCGTCCTGTCTATGATTCGGATGTGGTATATTATCTTTAATTTATAACTATTTGTTTTAGTGTTTATGACAATTACGCCGACCAACGTGACATAGATGTTTTGTCAAGGAGGTAGTTGAACCGGAATTTTCAACCGACCCTCTTGTGGAGAGGTTAAATTTAGTTGAAAAGGAAAACATTTACTTGAAAAAAATTGGGAAAAACTGAGGATGTCGGTGTACAAAAAGGGGATACACTTTTTGTACCCCTATGACTGTGCACGGGCAGTCTGAGCCACGGGCACCGCCACACCAAGCAAGGCCAGAGAGGTAAGCCAGGGTAAGACTGAAGCCCAAGGGAACAAGACCACGAAGAGCAAAGGGACGAAGCAGATTCCCCCGGTAAGATCCTTGCCGGGAGCCAGTTTCGGCAGCCCCGGCAAGATCCTTGCCGGGGCCGGCTTTAGCAGCCCCTACAAGGCCCTTGCCGCGGTAACTCGCCCCTCGCCTACGGAGCAAATTACCCTTGAGTCCACTGCCCCCATGGGGCAAGGATTAGGGAGATATCCCCGTAATGGCATGCAGATCTTTGTGAAGACATTCAAGATCAGATACACACTAAGAAGACGACGACTCTTGGCGGGATCCCAGCCAAGGAGGACCATAAGACCTCCGGCAAGCACCTTGCCGGGGATGACAGCAGGCGCCGCGGTAAGACCCTTGCCGGGGCCCCGGCGAGGCCCTTGCCGAGGACATCTGCAGGGCCACCATCAGGCCCACGCCAACTAAATCTCCATCGCCATATGCAGCTGTCGACCCAACCAGCTGGGCAGGCACCTGCGTGGCGACATGCAGATCTTCGTGAAGACCCACCATTGCGCCAGCTCAGCTGCCAGCCTGCCTACATGGCATCTCAGGCACCGCTGGCCAGGGCGCGTGTCGACATAAGAAGGAGCGGGGGCGGACAAGACATGCCTCTCCCCCGTCCCCGACAAAGCAAGGACACCTAAGCAAGACGCATTAAATGCGCCTTGTCATGTAATGCGAGGGATAACCTCACATCACTGTACCCTTTCCACCTCTTGTGTGCCACTGTGGTGACCCCTTTCTCTGTAAAACGAGGCCCGAGGCGACCAGGAGGAGGATTCGGCTTTTTGGGAGCTCCTCATGCCCCATAGCTAGGTGAAGAACACAAACATATAATCCACCAAAGCAGGAGTAGGGTTTTACGCATCCTCACGTCCCGAACCTGGGTAAAGGAACCGTGTGCTATCTGTTTGATCCGCTCTTCTCTCAACCCCGTGCCCCGCAACCGTAGTAGGGATTCTTGTGATCCCATAGGTGTCGATCCAATACACCGACATCTTTGGCGCGCCAGGTAGGCGGTGCGCAGTTGTGAGAATCGGCTTTAGCAGTAAGTTCGACGTTTCTTCATCATCATGGCGCCCAAGAAGAAGACGACGGTGGCGGTTGGCCAGTCGGAAGCCGGACAGCCCGTCCCGACGCTGGCGAGCAGCGGACTGGTCGTGGAAAGGACCCGGGGCGCTGCTCGCGAACACCAATGCTGTCCCAGCAGCCGGAGTTTGGGAGGTGGAGATGTTTGTGCGCCTGGTAACAGGCCACACACCGCCAAATCCAAAGACGGAGCCAGGCCCTCCACGAGTGGCGCAGGGCGCTCCAAGATTGCTGCCGCATCACCCGAAGGCGACGCAAGGGCCTGCAGGACTCCCACGTCGGCGCCTACAGCACGCTCCTCCCAAGTGGCGCGCGACGAACGGCGTCATCGCGCCGAAGATCCCGGGCGTTGCCACGGGAAGAGCCCCGAGCGCCACTCCCGAGATGTAGAAGACCTGCCCGCCCGCCGAAGCGCTGGTGGAAACGGCATGCGACCACGGGATCACGATGGAGCTCCTCCTGACATGGTCAAGGGTCGAAGCGCGTCGCAGTCCGTGCAGGTTTCGCTACCGCTAACCCCAGCCAAAGCCCTGGTGCGCACGCAGTTGCTCCTCGACTTTCCTCCCGTTACGGGGAAACTCGACGAATGGAGAGCCACCATCTGAAGCCTTGTCTCAGTCGCCAACAAGGATGAGCCAAGTCCAGCGGAGCTCCCAGGTCGACGTCCCGATGGGGTCCCACACACCGGTGGCGGGAGGACCGGCAGCACCGTGGCCACGGTGCATTCGCCTCCTCCTATCCCAGTACCGCGTGTGTCGACTCGTCGGGACGTCGCGGGTGACGCCACCTCCATAGCATCGTCCGACCCACGGACCCACGGCGACCAGCGTCAAGTTCTTCAGGAGCGAGCTCATGAACACGCTCGAACCACCATCGAGCGCCGGTGCGGAGCACGCCACTAGTCAGACAGGCGAGCAGGGCCTGCTATGAATCGCCCATCACTGGAGAGCCCTGGAGGTCTACCTTACGAGGTAGGTTGTCCGACTTTTACCCGTGAGCTGCGGCAGTTCCACTGGCCCACTCACCGCACCTTCAAGCCTGACGTTGGCGAGAAGTACAACGGCAAGACCCACCCGTCAGAGTTCCTCAGCATCTAAACCATCACGATGCAAGCTGCCGGAGCCCGCGACGATAAGGTGCTTGCGAATTACTTTCCATTGGCTCTTAAAACCAATGCCATGTCATGGTTGATGCACTTGCCGGTGGACTCTATTTCCTCCTGGTCGGATTTGTGCCATGAGTTTGTTCGCGCCTTTACTGGAGGTCACCAAGCCCATAGCCAAGCAAGTGACCTGCACATCATCCCTAGAAGGAAGGCGAGAGTTTGCGCAAGTATATACAGAGGTTCAGCCGGGTATAGTACAATATCCCTGATGTTCACCCGGCCGCCATCTTCAGCGCGTTCCATCAGAACGTGCGTAACCGCAAGATGCGTGAAGAACTGGCGATGACCAAGGTGAAAGATGTGGCGGAACTCTATGTTCTTGCTGACAGATGTGCCCGGGCTAAGGAGGGAAGGAAGTACCGCGGCGAAGATGCCGGCGCAGAAACTGACTCTTCAGATGAAGATACTGCCGCCCCGGCGAAGAAAGGCCGACACCGCAATAGGAAGCGCAAAGGTAAAGCCATGCTTGCCGTCGAGGGATCTGATGACGCCGGCTCCGCCAAGAAAACCAAGGCGGGTGACCCCGGCAAGGAAATTGCCGGGTGTGTCGCCTGCCAGGCCTTGGCGGCTGCCGAGAAGCCAGGAAACTCCGGCAAGCGATACTGCAAGATCCATCGCACCAAAGGCCATGATCTCCAGGACTGCCGACAGGTTGAGCTCCTTGCTGAGAAGCAGAGGGCTGAATATGAGAGGCGGGACAAGGAGAAGGGCCAGGACGGTGCTGAATGGTCCGGCAAGAGGCGTGACGGCCAAGCAGGCCATCGCGGCAAGGATAAACTGTAGGAGAGGCCCGCCCGGGGCCGTGACAGAAGGCCCGAAGACGATGACCACGAAGAGGACGACGAGTCCGGCGACCAAGAATTTCAGAAAGCTACGGAGGCCATGTGCGTCGATGGCGGCGCCTCACTGCATACTTTTCACCGCCAACTTAAACAGTGGGCGCTTGAGATTACAACGGCGGAGCCGTCGTCCGGTGCCCAAAAGCCGCTGAAATGGTCCAGCACGTCTATCATTTTTGACACTGAGGATCACCCTGATCACACTACTGCGGTCGGGTGCTTTCCATTGTTGGTTTCACCGACAATACGCAACCTTAAGGTGACAAAGATTCTAGTCGATGACGGGGCCGGTCTGAACATACTCTCGCCCACCGTGATCAAGAAGCTGCAGATTCCTGACGGAGACCTCGAAGAGACGGGAACGTTTCAGGGGGTCAACCCGGGGAGAAGTCAACCAAAGGGAAAGGTCACGCTGCCCGTGACTTTTGGAAGTGATCTGAACTACAGGACAGAAAGGATCGTGTTCGATGTTGCCAATATCCCCTTGCCTTACAATGGGATCCTTGGCCGCCCAGCGCTCGCCAAGTTCATGGCAGCGTCACACTACGCCTACAACACCCTGAAGATGCCAGGGCCTATGACGATCATCACCATCCCCTCCGATAAGAAAGATGCGCTGATTTGGGCTGACCAACTATACTAGCAGGCAGTTGCAGCAGTTGCCGCCACAAGGGCACTTGCTCCTACCACTGGAGCCCCGGGAGGGAAGAAGAAGAAGAAGACCGGTGAGACCTCGAACACCCACTCCGGCAAGCGCACCTCTTCGGAGTGTAGTGCTCCCGTCGAGGACGTGCCCGAGAGCTCGGCCGGGAAGAAGAAGAAGAAGACCGGTGAGACCTCGGATACCCACTCTGGCAAGCGCACCTCTTCGGAGTGTAGTGCTCCCGTTGATGACGTGACAGAGAGCTCCACCGGCAGAAACAAGAAGTCCAGGGCCACACCGCCGGGAACCAAGAAGGTTTCTGTCAAGGAGGACGGCACAGGAGGGGCTTTCACCATAAGCTCCACCCTTGACGACAAATAGGAACACGCGCTCGTCACCTTCCTGCGGGCAAATGTCAATGTGTTTGCATGGCAAGCATCCGACATCCCCGGCGTTCTCAGGGAGGTGATTGAGCACCACCTTGCTGTCTGTCCTCATGCGCGGCCCTTCAAGCAGAAGGTCAGGAAGCAAGCTTTGGAACGACAATAGTTCATCACAGAGGAGATCCAGAAACTTGAAGCAGCAGGTTTGGTAAGAGGAGTGCTCCATCCAACGTGGCTGGCCAATCCAGTGGTAGTGCGCAAGGCAAATGGGAAGTGGAGGTTGTGTATTGATTACATATATATCAATAAAGCTTATCCCAAAGACCCCCTCCCGTTTCCGCGCATCGACCAGATTGTTGACTCCACGGCTGGGTGTGACCTGTTGTCATTCCTCGATGCCTACTCCGGCTACCATCAGATCTTCATGGCAAGAAAAGACGAAGAGAAGACAACATTCATCACCCCATGTGGTACGTATTGTTTCGTATGAATGCCTTTCGGGTTGAAGAGTGCTGGCTCAACGTTTGCAAGGTCAGTCCAGATTGGCTTTGAACCCCAGCTCCATAGAAATATGGAGGCTTACATGGACGATATAGTGGTCAAAACCAAGAACAGGGCAACCCTTATACCGGATTTACAAGAAACATTTGTAAACCTACGCAAGATCAACCTCAACCTGAACCCTGAGAAGTGCGTCTTCGGCATCCCGTCCGGCAAGCTTCTCGGGTTCATTGTGTCACAGCGTGGGATAGAGGCCAATCTGGACAAGATCAAAGCTATAGAACAGATTGAAGCACCCAAACGAGTCAAGGATGTGCGTCGACTTGCTGGCTGCATTGCCGCCGTGAGTAGATTCATTTCCAATTCTGCCGAGCGCGCCCTTCCCTTTTTCAAAATTTTGAAAAAGGCGGGCCCAATGGAGTGGACGCCATAAGCCGAAGCAGCATTGCAAGATTTGAAGAGGTATCTTTCCTCCACGCCAGTATTAGTTGCGCCTAGGCCACAAGAACCGTTGCTGCTATACTTGGCGGCAACAAACCAGGTGGTTAGCACTGCACTAGTGGCGTAGAGAGAAATTGATGATGAGGTGATAGCAGCGACAGAGCCTGATGCCATGGGTGCAGAGACGACACCGCCGGTTGGAGTGCAGCCAAGGAAGAAAGTGATGCAGCACCCGGTCTACTTTGTTAGCTCCCTCTTGCAGGGGGCTAGATCAAGGTACTCCGGTGTGCGTAAATTGCTCTTCGGCCTTCTTATGGCCTCGAGGAAGCTGCGTCACTACTTCCAGGCGCACGAGATCACTGTCGTCACTCGCCTCCCTCTGCAGCGGATATTGCACAATCCAGATGCAACGGGAAGAATTGTAGAGTGGGCACTGGAGCTGTACAGCTTTGGCCTCAAGCTTGAAAGTACCTCGACGATTCAAAGCCGAGTCCTAACAGAGTTCGTTGCAGAATGGACCGCGACGCCTGATGAAGAAGTCCAGGAAACTGCTCTCCCCGGCAAAGAGGCAAGTTGCGACTAGATCATGTACTTTGATGGAGCTTTCTCCTTACAGGGTGCCGGGGCTGGCGTACTGCTTGTCGCGCCCACCGGAGAGCACCTCAAGTACGTGGTCTAGATGCACTTCCCCAGGGAGGTATCAACGAACAACACTGCTGAGTATGAGGGGCTGCTTGCTGGTCTTAGGATCGCGGCAAACCTCGGAATCAAGAAACTCATTGTCAGGGGCGATTCGCAGCTTGTCGTCAAACAAGTCGATAAAGATTACCACAGCCCATTGATGAAGGCCTACGTCGATGAAGTGAGAAAGCTGGAAGAGCGCTTTGATCGTATACAGGCGGAGCACGTTCCCCGAGCGGAGAACGACGTCGCCGATTACCTGTCAAAGCGCGCTGCCCTCAAGTTACCTGTGGAACCAGGTACCTTTGTGCTTCAGCTTTCTCAGCCATCCATTGATCCATCAATAGAGCAAAACAAGAGGGGGAAATCAGGGCCCGGCAAGTACTTTCCCGCCGAGCTCCCTAGAGGCGCCGACAAGGATGTTGCCGAGAACACTGAGCCCGCCATGAGATGGCTAGCTCCGGCGGAGCATCAAGCTCTTGGCGTCGAGACAGCCGCTCCTATAGCGGAGGAAATGCCTTTAGTCCTCGCCGTTGAGCCCCAGGCTCCAGCGTGGGCACAACATACCGTCCGATTCCTCCAAACTGGGGAACTTCCTGAGGAGCAGGAAGAAGCGGAAAAAGTAGCCCGTCGATCTGCTATGTATCAATTCGTCGATGACGTCTTGTACAGAAAGAGACCGAACGGCGTGAAATTGAAGTGTATCCCTCGAGAGGAAGGACTGGAGCTGTTGGCAGAGATAGATGGAGGCATATGTGGATCCCACATACGGTCAAGAGCCCTTGCCGGCAAGGCATTTCGGCAAGGCTTCTTCTGGCCCACTGCCCTCCAGGATGCGACGACACTGGTCACCAGGTGTGAAGCGTGTCAGTTCCATTCAAAGAAACTTCATCAACCAGCTCATGCCCTTCAAACCATTCCTCTCTCCTGGCCCTTCTCAGTCTGGGGGCTCGACATACTGGGCCCTTTCCCCCGCGCTGTCGGGGGCTTTGAGTACTTGTACGTCGCAATCGATAAGTTCACAAAGTGGCCAGAGGTGGAGGCAGTGAGGAAGGTCACAGCTCAGTGAGCCGTCAAATTCTTCAAGGGACTAGTGTGCCATTTTGGTGTACCCAACAGGGTCATCACCGACAATGGCACACAGTTCACAAGCCGCACCTTCATGCAGTATACCGAAGACCTCGGCAGCAAAGTCTGTTTCGCTTTCGTTGCTCATCCATGAAGAAATGGTCAAGCTGAGAGGGAAAATGCTGAAGTACTGCGAGGCTTAAGGACAAAGACCTTTGACAGGCTGCGCAAGAGCAGAAGGCGCTGGATTGATGAGTTGCTGACGGTTCTTTGGTCGATCAGAACGACGCCAAATCAAGCCACCGGCCAGACAACCTTTGCCCTAGTATACGGGGCAGAAGCAGTTCTCCCCACTGAACTCATATACGAGTCACCTCGAGTGCTCGCTTATGATGAGCTTGAGCAAGAGCAATTGCGGCAAGATGACGCAACGCTCCTTGAGGAAGATCGTCTTCGGGCGGCTGTGAGAGCAGCACGCTACCAGCAAGCCTTGTGCCGCTACCATAGCCGCAAGGTCCATGCCCGAAGCCTTGAGGAAGGCGACCTTGTTCTTCGGCGTGTTCAATCGGCCAAGAATACCAACAAGTTGCGCCGAAGTGGGAAGGCCCTTATCGGGTAATACGAGTCACCAGGCCTGGCGCAGTCCGCCTGGAGACCGAAAATGCCATTCCGATGAGCAATTCCTGGAATATTGAGCATCTTCGCAAGTTCTACCCATAAGGAGCGGCTTGCCGGCCCCCCGACAAGCAACCTTTTGTACAAGCCTTGCCGGCAAGGCATGTAACCCTTTGTACAAAGCCAGGCGCAGACCCTGAGCATAAATAAATGAAGCGTTGGCGCCCTAAGTTATAGCATGCATGCTAGGTCGAGTCTCATCCTTGGTTAGGGTTGATAGTGCTTAGCGGCGGCTAACCCCTAGCTTAGAGGTCGAGTTTGCATCCCTTTGTCTTCCTTTTATCTTCTTTGGTTCACAGGATGCACAGATATCCTTGCCGAAACCACTTGGGGAGAAAAAAAGGAACAGATCAGCATCAAGGCCCCGGCAAGCCAGTGTTACCGAGGGCTGCAAGAGCAAAGATTCACCCGCGGCAAACCAGGGTTGCCGGGGACTGCAGCTTCAGATAAGTTCTCTATCCCTTATCATGCATTCCATTATGGGCTGAGGTATGTGAAACCTCGTTTTTTCCTTAAAACTACCGTGCTCCCCTAACTCTAGGCCCTGGGTCTCGTTCTTGGGACCAAGTTGGGTCGTAGTCGCGGCAGCGAAGGGGTAAAATGAGGAGCCTAAACCCACTTCATCCCTGCCTCCGCCAAAGGCGTGAGAAAGGTCGAGCGAAGTGGGGAGACGGCAAGGCCTGTTGCCCGGCGAGAAAATGTTTATCTTAAAGATATCAAGGATTTATTCCTTGTCGTGGGTTTCACCCACAAACAAATGACCCGTCAAACATCCCTTTTTCATTAAAAACATTCCATTCAGGTACAGCCCGTAGGGAATGAAAAACATGAACAAGGGGATTACAAGTTTTAAATTTAACAGATGCCCAAAGGCTTACAAACTAAAAAGAGATACGATGCCCGTAATGCCTTTCTTGTCCCTCTCCTCAGGAGGCAGGTCAAGGAGGCGAGAAGGGCAAAAGGAGCGCCTAGGCGAGCTACGGGTGGCAGAAGACACCAAGAGAACATCTTGGTGGCCGCCCAAAGGCTGGATGGTGATGGCGGCGCCGGAAGCAGAGCTCGAAGACAAGGCGGCAGGACGTCAGTACGCGTCGAAGGCGTCGGTGCCCACGTACTCCGACATGACGACCTTGCCGCCCGCCCTCTTCCTCTTCCGCAGCCTCCCTATGCCAGCCGCCAAGGGGACGGCGCCGAGAAGTTCAAGGAGCCGGCGACACGGATGATGGGGTCGCCGGTGCCACCAGGAGTGGCGCCCGACACCTAGTCAGACCCGTCATCCTGCCGCATACCGCCCTCGTCGTTGCTGCCGCTGTCCTCCTCGTCACTCTCGCTCGAGGAGGAATCTTCGTCATCCGAAGAGCTCTCCACGCAGCACCTTGCACGAGTCCCGAAGTGCCCGAAGACCTTGACGGAAAGAAGGCCACCCTCCATTAACTTAAAATGGAGAGTGAGCCCATCCGTCAAGCTGTGGATACGAGCAAACGTCTTCCATCCCCGACAAAGATACATCACATGAGGAGCAGGGAAGTCGACGCGGACCCGCGTGCCGCTGATCCCGCAGCCCCTCATGTGCAGCCGTAGTGACTCCGGCGGATCCAGCTCCATCTCCCGCGCAAATGGATTCGGGGGACGAAGGCGACGGCGCGGCGGCCGGCGCAACCTGATGAAGAACTCGCAAGGGTCATCCCCAACATGGCCCTCCGGTAGAGGAGGAGCTGCTGGCGGGGCCGAGGCCGGCGGGCTACCCCGTCCTCCTCTTCCCCGAGCGCCCCGGCCTCGCTCATGGCCTCACCCCCTTCCCCTTCCCCTTACGGCCGGCTCGGCCACCGCAGGCGCAGGAGAAGGAGGGACGCGTTGTCGAGCGGCGACCCTCATCGCCACCATTGAAGGGCCGGGATTTCCTCTCTCCGTGACGAATGGAAGAGAGGAGCAGAAGCTGAAGGAGGAAGAAGATGGAAGAATGCGGGGCGCCGTCCCTCCCCTCCCGCTCTTTATAAAGGGACGGGGCTGGAGCTCGACTGCCCCGCTCGGCCAATCAAGACACGGAAGGCGCAGGGAGGCAAGACCGACCCGCCGCCCCAACCAGCGACGGCCCGGTTTCCCGCCTCCACCATTTGCCACCCCGAGCACATGGGAGACACATGACATACGTGCAGAACCGAGGGGACGGGTGAGGCGACCTCTCCCCACCCCGTGATCATGGGGAGTGGACGCCTTGAGGACCGCGCCTCGGCCCCATTCAGTAAATGGGCCGCACCTCCACGCCTCCCCCCGTTTATGGGGAAGGCGCGAAGCCGCCTCTTTACTGCGACGTGATGCATGCCTGCGGAAACAGCCCCGCGCATGTCGTCCACGTCACGCACGCCCCCTCCACACCGCGCCGTGCGCGCGGATCGTGGGAGGCGCAGTGCGCGGAAAATCTTATCACGGTAAAAACCGTCCCGCCTGCCCGTGCACCGTTCTGGGCCTAGCCCAACAACGTGTCGCGCTTATGTGTGGCCCAGGCCCGGGGGCTCCTGTCGGTGTACAAAAAGGGGGGTACACTTTTTGTACCCCTATGATTGTGCACGGGCTGTCTGAGCCACGGGCACCGCCACACCAAGCAAGGCCAGGGAGGTAAGCCAGGGTAAGACTGAAGCCCAAGAGAACAAGACCACGAAGAGCAAAGGGACGAAGCAGATTCCCCCAGCAAGATCTTTGCCGGGAGCCAGTTTCGGCAGCCCCGGCAAGATCCTTGCCGGGGCCGACTTTAGCAGCCCCGACAAGGCCCTTGCCGCGGCAACTCGCCCCTCGCCTATGGAGCAAATCACCCTTGAGTCCACTGCCCCCATGGGGCAAGGATTCGGGAGATATCCCCGTAGTGGCATGCAGATCTTTGTGAAGACATTCAAGAAGAGATACACACTAAGAAGACGACGACCCTTGGCGGCATCCCATCCAAGGAGGACCACAAGACCTCCGGCAAGCACCTTGCCGGGGATGACAGTAGGCGCCACGGCAAGACCCTTGCCGGAGCCCCGGCAAGGCCCTTGCCGGGGACATCTACAGGGCCACCATCAGGCCCACGCCAACTAAATCTCCACTGCCATATGCAGCTGCTGACCCAACCAGTTGGGCAGGCACCTGCGTGGCGATATGCAGATCTTCGTGAAGACCCACCATTGCGCCACCTCAGCTGCCTGCCTGCCTACATGGCATCTCAGGCACCGCTGGCCAGGGCGCGTGTCGACACAAGAAGGAGCGGCGGCGGACAAGACATGCCTCTCCCCCGTCCCCGATAAAGCAAGGACACCTAAGCAAGACGCATTAAATGAGCCTTGTCATGTAATGCGAGGGATAACCTCGCATCACTGTACCCTTTCCACCTCCTGTGTGCCACTGTGGCGACCCCTTTCTCTGTAAAACGAGGCCTGAGGCGACCAGGAGGAGGATTCGGCATTTTGGGAGCACCTCATGCCCCATAGCTAGCTGAAGAACACAAACATATAATCCACCAAAGCAGGAGTAGGGTTTTACGCATCCTCGCGGCCCGAACCTGGGTAAAGGAACCGTGTGCTATCTGTTTGATCCGCTCTTCTCTCAACCCCGCGCTCCGCAACCGTAGTAGGGATTCTTGTGATCCCATAGGTGTCGATCCAATACACCGACAAAGGAGGAGAAGATGAATTGGAGTTGCATGTTGAGGAAGTCATCGATGATCACAAGATCAAGATGGACCCTATTATCAAGAGGTTAAATTTAGTTTAAGAAGAAAACAATTACTTGAAGGAAAAATAAAAAAATTGAGGAGGAGAAGATGATATTAGAGTTGCATGTTGCGGATATCGACGATGATCACAAGATCAAGATGGATGCCATGCGCTAGAAGATTAGAAAGATTAAAAAATATTCCATTCATACCGAGGCTTGGTATCATTATGCCGTTGGATCAATTGTTGCCTTGGTTGTGATTATGATAACATTTGTTGTTGCATTGAAATGTTTTACATAGTTTCAATGCATGGTTTAGTTAGATGCTTTGGAGAACTATGTATGTATACTTTGGTTTTAATGTGATGATGGACCTATATTAATTTGGTCACACATATCTATTCATGATGTTCTGTAATGGTTTTGGACGCACTTAATTATATATAATGGACACAGATGAACCAAAAATGGATGTACGGTGACAAACGCACCTCCGAGTTTATTAAGGGCATGCATAATTTTCTCGAAGTGGCTGAGGCAAACAAGCAGATTGGTTTTATGTGTTGTCCATGCCCTAGATGTGGGAATAAGAGGTCTTACTCTGCTCTATAAAGGTTTCATGCCACACTACAATGTTTGGACCAAGCACGGAGAAATAGGGGTTGTGATGGAAGACGGCGAAGAAGAAGAGGATGATGACAACTACGTGCCTGAATATGGTGATGCTCCAACGGGGGAAGCTGAAGATCAAGAGGAACCATACGGGGGAAGCTGAAGAAGTTGAAGTTTGATCGCATGTTAGAGGATCACAAAAAAAGGTTTTACCCCAATTGCGAAGATGACAACACAATGCTCGGTACCATACTGGAATTGCGGCAGTGTACGGCTGAGAATGGTGTGCTTGACAAAGGAGTTGAGAAGCTACCGAAAATATTGAAGAAGAAGCCTCCAAAGGATAACGAATTGCCCGACAGTACGTACGCAGCAAAGAAGGTCGTATGCCCTCTAGGATCGGAGGTGCATAAGATACATGCATGCCCTAATGACTGCATCCTATACTGCGGTGCGTACGAGGATTTGAACGCATGCCCGGTATGCGGTGCATTGCATTATAAGATCAAACGAGATAACCCTGGTGATGTTGACGGCAAGTGCCCTAGGAAGAGAGTTCCTGCCAAGGTGATGTGGTATGCTCCTATAATACCATAGTTGAAACATCTTTTCAGAAACAAAGAGCATGCCAAGTTGATGCGATTGCACATAGAGGACCGTAAAAAAGACAGGAAGTTGAGACCACCCGCTGACGGGTCGTAGTGGAGAAAAATCGAGAGAACGTACTGGGAGGAGTTTCCAGGTGACGCAAGGAACGTGTGGTTTGGTTTAAGCGCGGATGGCATTAATCCTTTTGGGGAACAGAGTAGTAATCACAGCACCTGGCCCGTGACTCTATATATCTATAACCTTCCTCCTTGGTTGTGCATGAAGCGGAAGTTCATTATGGTGCCAGTACTCATCCAAGTCCCTAAGCAACCCGGCAACGACATTGATGTGTACCTAAGGCCATTAGTTGAAGAACTTTTACAGTTGTGGAATGGACAAGGTGTACGTGTGTGGGATGAGGACAACCGGGAGGAATTTGACCTACATGCATTGCTATTTGTAACCATCAATGATTAGCCTGCTCTCGGTAACCTTTCAGGACAAACAAACAAGGGATACCACGCATGCACGCACTGTTTAGATGACACCGAAAGTATATACCTGGACAAATGCAGGAAGAATGTGTACCTGGGGCATCGTCGATTTCTTCCAACCAACCAACAATGTTGAAACAAAGGCAAGCATTTCAAAAGTGAGTCAGATCACCGGAAGAAGCCCGCCCTCCGTACTGGTCATCACATACTTGCAATGGTCAATGATTTACAAATAATCTTTGGAAAGGGTCCCGGCGAACTATCTGTTCTGAATGACGCTGAGGGACGCGCACCCATGTGGAAGAAGAAATCTATATTTTGGGACCTACCCTACTGGAAAGACCTAGAGGCCCGCTCTTCAATCGATGTGATGCACGTGACGAAGAACCTTTGCGTTAACCTGCTAAGCTTCGTGGGAGTGTATGTGAAGACTAAAGATACACCAGAGGCGCGGGAAGACCTGCAACATTTGCACAAAAAAGATGACATGCCTCCAAAGCAGTATGAAGGTCCTGGCAGCTACGCTCTACCAAATAGGAGAATGAAATCTTATTTGAATGCCTGCTCAGTATGAAGGTCGCGTCTGGCTTCACGTCGAATATAAAGGGAATAATAAATGTGGCCAAGAAAAAGTTTCAGAACCTAAAGTCTCATGAGTGCCACGTGATTATGACGCAACTGCTTCGGGTTGCATCGATGGAGCTTCTACCGGAAAACATTCGATTAGCCATTGTGAAGCTATGTGCATTCCTAAATGCAATCTCTCAGAAGGTGATCGATCCAGAAATCATACCAAGGCTAAGGAGTGATGTGGCGCAATGTCTTGTCAGTTTCGAGCTGGTGTTCCCACCATCCTTTTTCAATATCATGATGCATGTCCTAGTTCATCTATTCGACGAGATTGTCGTTCTGAGCCTCGTATTTCTACACAATATTTTCCCCTTTGAGAGGTTCATGGGAGTCCTAAAGAAATATGTCCTCAACCGCGCTAAGCCAGAAGGAAGCATCTCCATGGGCCATCAAACAGAGGATGTCATTGGGTTTTGTGTTGACCTCATTCCTGACCTTAAGAAGATTGGTCTCCCTCAATATTGGTATGAGGGCAGACTGACTGGAAAAGGCACACTAGGAGGCGACTCAATAATATTTAGGGACGGGCATTCTTGGTCTCAGGCACACTATGCAGTTCTACAGAACTCTACCTTGGTGACCCCGTATGTCCATGAATACAAGAACATTCAGCGCTCCATACACCCGGAGCAGTGTCACGACTGGATTACATGTGAACACATGAGGACTTTTGGTAGATGGTTGCAAACACGTCTCAGGGGTGACAACACTATTTCTGATGAGTTGTACTCGTTGACCAGCGGACCATCTTTGACTGTATTGACTTACAAAGGTACGAGATAAATGTGGATACATTTTACACGATCGCCCAAGATCAAAAGAGCACCAACCAAAACAGCGGTGTCCTCTTTGATGCAGCAACCAAGAAGGGAAAACATACATATTATGGTTACATAGTGGACATATGGGAACTTGACTATGGACATGATTTTAAGATCCCTTTGTTTAAGTGCAAATGGGTCAATCCATTAGGAGGCGGGGTACATGTAGACCCACAGTACAGAGTGACAACACTGGATCTGAACAATCTTGGGTACACAGAAGAACCATGTGGCGCAGGTTTTCTATGTGAAGGACTTGTCTACCAAACAGAGAAAAATAAAAGATAAGGAAGCAAATACATCATACGATGAGCCTAAGCGCCACATAGTTCTTTCAGGAAAAGGATACATCGTGGGATTGGAGGGCAAGACAGACATGTCTGAAGATTACGAAAAATTTCATGAAATTCCTCCCTTCAAAGTCAAGGCTGACCCAAGCACCCTGTTAAACGATGAAGATTATCCATGGTTACGGCGCAATAAGCAAATGACACAGGCGAAGAAAAAGTGATGAGTTTCTCTCCACAACTGTTATGATGATGCCTTTGATCTAGAATATCACTGCAGTTACATGTGAAGACATGAAATGCCTTTTGTAAAAGATGAGTTTCCGTACAAAACCCTGATCATTCGAAAGAGATTGTTTGTTTTGTACACGAAGTGCATCTAGTTTTTGTCGTAACCCTCTCAACTTTTTAGCACATGCCATGTGGGTGAAATTATGATACCATGCCAACTTTCAACCTTTTCATAGTTCATTTGTACTGCTTTACAATTGAAGGGTCATTTAGCTGAAATAATGAACTAATATCAAAAAGAATGAACCAACAATAATCAATTAAAATATTCTGTTATGATCAACTAAAACAAACCTATAATATTCTTCAATAGCAAAAAGAATCAACTAAAAAGCTTTTATAAAACTCCAATAGCAAAAGGAATAAACTAAAAAACTTTTAAAAAACCTCTAATATTATTAAAACTAAAATTATCAAAGTATTTTCCATTCAAAACATTAAAAGCAAAAAGAATTTTCATAAATAATTTTTTTGTTAGAAACTTTAATAGCAACTAGTAACATGCCCGTGCGTTGCAACGGGAGAAAAAATCGTGCATCCGTCAATTTTTTCTTGTAAAAAATGCAATATTATGAGTTGTGGCCCCGAAACACACATTTGTTGTATTTTCTAAGGAAATTAAAAATCAATCCAAAAATATATACACATTGAGAGAATAACTTGATATAAATTAGTGCTACAAAAGATGTTGAGCACATCGAGCATGTGGTAATATTGTTACTCAGATGTTTGGAAAAAACATAAACTCAATGCAGAGTAAATTGGTTGTTGTATATAATAATTAAACGTTATATCAAAATGCATTAAACAACCTGAAAGATGTGTTCCTAGAATTCCAATCCTTTCATTGGGGTCACAGATATAACCGAGCACAAAAGTATGTACCTAATAACTTTTAATATGGGTTCTATAGATTGAATATGGTCAAATAATGGGAGCTATTAAAAATATCTCAGTTAGTAGGTCTCAAAGTAAACAAATCCTATTCAAAGATATAAAGCATATATCAAAAGGCTTTAAGCATCATGCATCACGATATACCCCTTTTGCACCAAAGCACAAAACTTACATATAGTGCTACTTTGCAATGCACAAACCTAGTTACTCCCCATTAACACTTAAGTTTGAAACATGACATATGTAGGGTGCAGCAGAATAAACATTATCACAACTGGAGCTGGAAAAAAGGAGCATAAACAGAAACTCTTTACATAAACAAAAAGATGCACACCATACTTTAGCACTAAAAAACTTTTAAAAACCTCTAATATTATTGAAACTAAAATTATACAAAATTTATGCAACTAAAATTATCAAAGTATTTTATGTTCAAAACATTAAAAGCAAAAATAATTTTCATAAAGAATTTTTTTAGAAACTTTAATAGCAAAAAGAATTATCATAAAAAATTGTTAGAAACTAAAATAACAAAATATGTTTTTGAATATAATAATAAAACACAGTAATATGAAATAGCAGAAAAAAGAATCACTCAACAAAAATATTTTTATAGTAAAGTTATTAAAAAACTAGTGGTTCACACAAATTAAAAAAACAAATTTAAACTATTCAAATTGGAAAACAAATGGAACTAATAGAAAGTTTATAATTTCATTACCTAAAAGCAAAAAAGAATCACTGCAAACTAGTAAGTATTTTGCTGTAAGTAGAAATAAAATAAAATTAATAAATCAAAAAAGAAAACGAAAAAAAGTGCCACCTACTAGGCCACCACGGCCTGAATATGACTAGAAACCCAACCATGGGCCAGGATTCAGGCCCGCAGCAGGCCCACGGGCACATAGTGACAGTTTAGGCCCAAAAGTCTGTAGTTGAGAGGAGCTCAAGAGGGTGGGCACATCAGCGCTTATAAACCACTCTCGAGCTCTCTCAACTAGCGAGGTGGGACTAAACTTTTGCCCGCGACGCGGGGAGCACAAGGCCTTTTGTCCCAGTTGGTGGCACCAACCGGGATTAAAGGGGCGCATTGGTACCAGTTAGTGGTACCAACCGGGACCAATACGCCCCTTTAGTCCCGGTTCGTGGCACCAACCAGGACCAATGCCACCTTTGGTCCCGGTTGGTGCCAGGAACCGGGACTAAGGGTGGCATTGGTCGTGGTTGGTGCCACGAACCGGGACCGAAGCTCTGTGTATATAAGCAACACTTGTGAAAATTTCAGTTTCATCGACCATTTGCCCCTGACGACGCCGAGCTCATCCACACCGCCAGGGTGCCCATGTTTGCCGCCGCGCCCCTCACCCTGCCCCAAGCTTGTCGTCGCCCAGCGCCCCGCCGGCCGCTCCTCGTCGCCGTCGCCATTGCCCTGCACCCCGACGCCGCTGATACATCCAAAACGTATCTATAATTTCTGCTTGCTCCATGCCTCTTTTGGGTGATATTGCTATGATATTTATACACTTCCATACACTTTTGATCATATTTGGACTAACCTATTAACTCAGTGCACCCCAGTGCCAGTTTCTGTTTTCGGCTGTTTTTGTATTTCAGGTTTTCACGTTACGAGAACTGCCAGGAAAAATCCAGAAAAATTATATAAAAAAACAGCGTTCCAGAAACTACCGTGCGCCCGAAGGACAGCCGGGGGGCCACCAGGGCTCCATGCGCCCTGGCGGCGCCCCCCCCCCTGGGCCGCGCCGGGGGGCGCCTGGGCCCCCCGAGGCTCCTCCGATGCCCCCCTTTGGCATATATTTAAAGCGTCTCCCGAAACCCTTGAGGGAGGAACTTTTTTCGCGATCCCATCTCTGTTCCGCCGCCGCCGCCGCTTCCAAGATCTGGAGCACCAGGAGAACTCTTCCCGGCACCCTGCCGGAGGGGAGGATCACCACCGGGAGCCTCTCCACCACCATGGACGCCTCCCGGATGAGTTGTGAGTAGTCTCCCTTGGACCATGAGTCCATGACCAGTAGCTATGTGATGTTCTCCTCCCGTTCTTGTGCTTCACTAATTAGTCCTCGTGAGCTGCCCTACATGATCGAGGCACATATGTAATCCTTCTGCTGTTGCTATGATGAGTTTGCTGGGATCCGATGGATTATGAGATTATGTTCAGATTGTGCTTGAGTAATATATTTGATCTACCACTTTTATATTTATGTTCGTAAGTAATTCTTGCATGTTCTCCGTTGTTATTTATTGATTTGGCCAAGTAATAGGTAGTGACTCCAAGAGGGAACGTTATGCTTGATTGTGGGTTCATGCCCCTCGATGACTAGCTTGAGTGACAGAAACATGAGTCTAGGGGATGTGCTGTTGCCACAAGGGGGAAAACAACGGTGCTTGTGCCCGCGGGTGCAAGGATTGTTTACTTTACGCAAAGTTCTTTTAATGCAGTTGTCTGTTGCATTGAGTTTACACTATGGGTGGGACTCGCAACTTAATACCAGCGAGATGTTCTGGATAGATATCTCAAGGTGGATGATTAGTAGTAGATATTGATGGATTTCGGTCTACTTACTTTGGCGTACCGCCCATGCTTTGAACCTCAAGCTTTCTTGCAATGTAGTCAGCATTGGTTTGCGCACATGGTCCCGTCAATTGCCCAGCTGTAATTCGTTTACCTCACATAGCTGTTTTATCGTCTTTTGGGAGAGAGACATCACTAGTGAACATCATGAGACTCCGGTCCATATTACCATCATTGATCACATCCGCTATTTACTTTTCGCTTTTATTTACTATTGCAATTATATCTATCACTACTATCACTTGCGTTTAATCCTTTGTGAACTACAAGGCCGGAGGGATTGACAACCTCTCTGTATTCGTTGGGAGCAAAGTTATTTGTATCTGTGTGCAGGTCCACGTTGATTGCTAATATCTGGCACCGTAGCAGTTGACACCTTCTTGTTGAACCTAGGAGTCTCTGGGGATTCGATCCTTGGTATCGTTGCCAAGGGAAAAACTTCCGCAACACTACATCTCACACCTTCCACTTGGGGTAACCAACGAGGGGCGAGAAGCCTAGCAAGAGTTTTTCTGGCGCCGTTGCCGGGGACTCCAGTCTTCAAGATAGGGGAGTTGCATGCTATATTTTTCCTTTGCTTTTAGTCTTGTTAGTTTACCTTTCAGTTTTTGCTTTAGTACCTTTTTATCGAAAATCACAAAAATAGTTATCTCGTTCTTTAGTTGTCATTATGTCGGGTCCTTTTGTCTTTAACGAGGCAGAAGTTCTCACCTTTAAAAAAAGAGGTGGGGAAAGTTTGAAAGATGCTTGGTATAGAATTAATGATTCACAAAAAAGAGCCACCAAGAAGCAACCTACTACTATCCAAGTTGTTGAGGATATCCAAACTCTTAGCACCCAATGTACTCCTGGTCCCATTGGACCTATTAATGGTGATGCTATGACTATAGAAACTACCAAACATGTGAACCTAAAGGACACCACTACCACTTTACTTGATGCTGGTGACCTTGATTTTGATAATTGCACTCTTACCGAAGTTATTGATTTCCTTCACAAGATGTCTAGAGATCCTCGCACTAGCACGCTTAACCTTGCCTTCACAGAGCATATCACTAATGCTCTCATCAAAGCTAGGGAGGAGAAACTTATAGTAGAAGCCTCCATACCTAGAAAGCTAGAAGATGGTTGGGATCCTATGATAAAAATTAAATTGAATGACTTCTCTTGCTATGCATTATGTGATGTTGGAGCTAGTACCTCTGTTATGCCCAAAAGAATATATGAGATGCTTAAATTGAAACCTTTTGATTCTTGTTCCTTTGGTGTTCGTCTCGTTGATTCTTCCATAGAGAAACCTTTGGGGAGGATCGACGATGTTCTTATCGTTGTCAATGATAATTATGTTCCCGTTGATTTTACTATTATGGATATTGAATGTGATCCTTCTTGTCCAATTATTTTGGGACGTCCCTTTTTACGCACCGTTGGTGCTATCATTGACATGAAAGAGGGGAATATAAAATTTCAGTTTCCTCTCAAGAAAGGGATGGAACACTTCCCTCGAAAGAAGATCAAGTTAGCTTTTGAGTCCGTTGTACGGGCTAGCTATTCTTTTACTCTTGATAAAACTTGATCTATATGCATTATGCCTAGCTTAAAGGCATAAAAGAAAGCGCTTTTGGGAGGCAGCCCAATGAATATATTTATTTTTATTTTGTTGTGTCTTGATGTTGTTACTACTGTAGCATCATCATTGTATCTTTACTTTTCAATTTTGTGCCAAGTGTAGCCTCTGATTGCTAGAAAGTTCAAAAGTTGTGAGGTGCTATCGAGGAAACAGATTCTGTCCTTGGATAGAAAATTTCGTATAAAATCACCAGATCATCTTATTGGTCTGAATTTTTTCGACAGCGTGCTCTATAGAATTATCTTTCGTGCGTCTGTTCTGAGTTTTTTTATTAGAGTTGCAGAAGTGCCCCGAACAAATCAATTACTACCTGCTGTTCTGTTTTTCACAGATTCTGTCCTGTTTTGCTTTCCTTCATTTTGCAAATCAAGAGCTTGCTTTTTCTTTGCAAAAACCTTTTTGCAATCTTGAGAAACAGTAGACCTTCAAGAATATCTTTATTTCCGGCAAGGTACAATTATTTTATTATGGGTACTAACCTCGCTAATCAGATTATGATGCGTTATGTATGAAGGGAGTTTTCAAGTGTGCGAGGGAAGATGATAAAAAGATTCAGGAGTGTCAAGCGCTCAAGCTTGGGGATGACCCCGTGCACCCCCAAGAAATATTCAAGGAGACTCAAGCGTCTAAGCTTGGGGATGCCCCCGTGCATCCCCTTCTCCATCAACATTATCAGTTTGTCTTTTGTTCCACTATATTTTAATCACTTCATGTGTTATGTGCTATGCTTGGAGCGTCTTGCTTTTAGTTTTCTTTAGTTTTTCATAACGAGTCGGAACTCAGCTTTCTTTATGTGGGAGAGAAACACGCTCCACTTCTACCTAGAACATAACATAGAATTTTCATGTCTATCCTTGCTGTGTAAGTTCTTTGTCTTTTAATAGCTACTATCATGTTCAGCTCTTAGCTTTCATGCTTATCTTTTCAAGAGCTTTTGTTTAGTTGGTTGCTTGAACTCTCTTTAATTACCATGCTCACCTTATTAAGAGAGTTTGCTTCCGTTGCATTGGTTGATATGTCTATGATAAAGATGCTACGTGCATGATGGCGCTTAGTAGTTCATGTTTCTTATGGTTAGTCGCAAATAGCTGGGGGATTCCCAATGTGTTATTAGAGTACCAACATGATTTGTTTGCCAATGATGTGGTATGGTTTAGTAATATCTTACCTCAAGAATTTATTTTGATTGACTTGGCGTATGCTCACGCATATTTAAGACTGTAAAGAGAAAGTCTGCCAAGCCTTGATGATCTTTTGTTTCTGAGTAGCGATATAACTTCCATGCCTGATTCAATGTTGCTTTGTCGCTCAGCATAATTATGACCGTCATTGCTCTCTTAGTTGGTCGCTCCCAGTCTTTTGCTAACCTCCACCTGTACTAAGCGGACTGACTGCTTGTGCATCCACATCCTTTTAAACCAGTTATGCCATATGAGTCCACCATACCTACCTATATGTGGTATTTCACCGCCACTCCAAGTAAATTTACATGTGCTACCTTTAAAACCTTCAGTTTTTGCAATACATAGCTCATGGGAAAGTAGCTTAAATACTATTGTGGTAAAGAAAATGTTGCTTATGTATCTTATTTTCTTATAAGTTGCTTGCTGAGCGGTAACCATGTTTCTGGGGACGCCATCAACTGTTACACTTTTGTTGAATATCATGTGAGTTGCTATGCATGTTCGTCTTGTCTAAAGTAAGGGTGATTTGCCATGGGTTGAATGGTTTGAGTATGCATATTGTTAGAGAAGAACATTGGGCCGCCAACCAAAGCCATGTATCATGGTGGAAGTTTTTAGCTTGGACATTAATCATCAATCTCTTATGAGAATATACTTAAGCATTAAAGAGGAGTCCATTATCTATTTTCTATGTTGTCCCGGTATGGATGTCCTCAAGTTGAGATCTATCAAAAACGAGAAATAAAATGCGATCTATCTCCTTGGACCTTTGTACAGGTGACATAGAGGTACCCCTTTGTGACACTGGGTTGAAACATATGTAATGCAATGACAATCCATGGAAATCCGAGCTAATTAGGACAAGGTGCGAGCACTATTGGTATTCGATGCATGAGGCTTGCAACTTATAGGATGTCTTATGCATAGCACATATGAAGTACTACTACCGTTGACAAAATTGTTTCTATGTTTTCAAAATAAAAAGCTCTAGCACATGAGTAATCCCTGCTTCCCTCTGCGAAGGGCCATTCTTTTACTTTTATGTTGAGTCTCCACCTTCTTTTAAAAGCACCAACTACTGAGAGCATGATTGTCATTCTGAGTGTAATGTGCATTGTCCCAAAGTAGCATTGTCTTTTGCATGATTGTGATATCGTTTATTTTGAAATCATTGTATCTAGTCATCACATAAACCTTGAAGGTGCCCCTGCATTTATGTTTTGCTTCACTAAAGGGGGCAAGCTAGATATCACTTTATCATATTTGCACATCATATTCATTGCAAATCTATTTGATGTTTCAGTATCATATTGTAAAACTTTCAGTTCTTTGTGATTTTCTCAAGAGGCAACTTAATTACTATAGATTCATTGTCTCAGTAAAGCTTTTGTCATATGACTATGAAAAAGTCCTATATGGTTAATTACATGTCACCACAGAAATTATTCTTGTTATCATTTACCTACTCGAGGACGAGCAGGAATTAAGCTTGGGGATGTTGATACGTCCAAAACGTATCTATAATTTCTGCTTGCTCCAAGCCTCTTTTGGGTGATATTGCTATGATATTTATACACTTCCATACACTTTTGATCATATTTGGACTAACCTATTAACTCAGTGCACCCCAGTGCCAGTTTCTGTTTTCGGCTGTTTTTGTATTTCAGGTTTTCACGTTACGAGAACTGCCAGAAAAAATCCAGAAAAAATATATAAAAAATCAGCGTTCCAGAAACTACCGTGCGCCCGAAGGACAGCCGGGGGGGGGGGGCCACCAGGGCTCCAGGCGCCCTGGCGACGCGCCCCCCCTGGGCCGCGCCGGGGGGGCGCCTGGGCCCCCCGAGGCTCCTCCGATGCCCCCCTTTGGCATATATTTAAAGCGTCTCCCGAAACCCTTGAGGGAGGAACTTTTTTCGCGATCCCATCTCTGTTCCGCCGCCGCCGCCGCTTCCAAGATCGAGAGCACCAGGAGAACTCTTCCCGGCACCCTGCCGGAGGGGAGGATCACCACCGGGAGCCTCTCCACCACCATGGACGCCTCCCGGATGAGTTGTGAGTAGTCTCCCTTGGACCATGAGTCCATGACCAGTAGCTATGTGATGTTCTCCTCCCGTTCTTGTGCTTCACTAATTAGTCCTCGTGAGCTGCCCTACATGATTGAGGCACATATGTAATCCTTCTGCTGTTGCTATGATGAGTTTGCTGGGATCCGATGGATTATGAGATTATGTTCAGATTGTGCTTGAGTAATATATTTGATCTACCTCTTTTATATTTATGTTCGTAAGTAATTCTTGCATGTTCACCGTTGTTATTTATTGCTTTGGCCAAGTAATAGGTAGTGACTCCAAGAGGGAACGTTATGCTTGATTGTGGGTTCATGCCCCTCGATGACTAGCTTGAGTGATAGAAACATGAGTTTAGGGGATGTGCTGTTGCCACAAGGGGGAAAACAACGGTGCTTGTGCCCGCGGGTGCAAGGATTGTTTACTTTACGCAAAGTTCTTTTAATGCAGTTGTCTGTTGCATTGAGTTTACACTATGGGTGGGACTCGCAACTTAATACCAGCGAGATGTTCTGGATAGATATCTCAAGGTGGATGATTAGTAGTAGATATTGATGGATTTCGGTCTACTTACTTTGGCGTACCACCCATGCTTTGAACCTCAACCTTTCTTGCAATGTAGTTAGCATTGGTTTGCGCACATAGTCCTGTCAATTGCCCAGCTGTAATTCGTTTACCTCACATAGTTGTTTTATCGTATTTTGGGAGAGAGACATCACTAGTGAACATCATGAGACTCCGGTCCATATTACCATCATTGATCACATCCTCTATTTACTTTTCGCTTTTATTTACTACCGCATATATATATATATATATATATATATATATATATATACAGCCGTTCTATTCTCATAACATTATGAGAATAATATTCTCATAACACTTCCGAACTGCATTGTAAAACTGCATTGGAAAGCTATGCGCACTGTACCACAGAGACCAGCGAACTTCATGTTTGAAAAAACTGTACGTGTTGTTTTTCCGGTACCTTTTTTGCTCTAGTTTTTTAACCGTTTATCGGAATTATGCGTGTAATATACCGTTGACAAGCTATGGAGTAGACGCAAATTCACCATGTTGAACACTTTCAAAATTCATCATAGTTTAAGAGCAGTTTCGAAAATCGTGCGGCTCACAACGAATGGCAGCGAGCGTTTTTTGGCTTTTTTTCTAAACCGCTTGCCGGAATGAAACGTATGATACACCGTTGGAAAGGTATTGTCGGCGCGCATCTTTTTCGTATCTATTATTTTTTCTAATTCGCTACGGATTAAGAGCAGTTTTGAATTTACTAAATTGCGGAATTGTGTTTTTCTATCGTCGGCGCGCAACTTTTTTTTTCGAAGGAAAGTGGACTGCATTACTTCTTGACGGAAGGAAGCGAACTGCATTACTTTTTGTTGTCGTTTCCGTAATAATTTTCTACACCTCACATTTTTTGGCAGTAAGTGAACTACAACACAATCAAAAGTGAAGCACGACACTACTGAATGTGAACCGTTTGGGTTTTTGTTGTTGTTTTTTATAACTTTGTTATGAATGTTTAACAACTTTTTTATAAACCAAAGTGGACCACATACATACAGAATTAACTCTAGGCATAACCAAAGTGGACCGCATACATACAGATTTAGCTCTGAGCATACATCCAGTCATACATACATCAGAATTAGCTCTCAAACACCTCCAGCAACTAACTGAAACCACATGGGCTGACTTTTGCCGCCTAGTGCACAACACGCACACGCCTAGCGCACTGCACGCCGAGCTGCCCCTGGAAAAACAAACCAAGCCCTGCTGTGAGAAGAGGAGTGCAGTCCACATGGTGCGTGCACGGTGGAACTGCATGCAGGAGCATCTCCTCTTCCCGTGCACTTTGGAACACGTCGGAACTGCATGTTCGAGCGTCTGCTCTTCACCCTGGGCGTCTGAAGGTCGGATCCGGCGACCCCAACCTCTCCTTCTCTTCGTCCCAATCCTCTCCTACCCGATGGCCGCGTGGCCATCGTGTGGCCGTCGTCTTCCGCCTCCGCTTCGGCTCCCGTCGCGTGGCCGTCGTGTCCTCCGCCGAGGCCGCCGAGGAGTGCCTGGGCGTGCACGACGTCGCCTTCGCGAACAGGTCGCGGGTGCCGTCGGGCTGGATCCTCTCCTACGACTGGTTGTTGGGGATCTCGTCGGATTCGGCGCTGGGCTGAGGGAGTAGGGAGCTTCTGCGCTGAGGGTTGGCGGCGGCTGGATCTGGTGACTGAGGCCGCGCCGGTGGCCGATGGCGGCCGGATCTCGAGGCTGAGGCCATGCCGGCGGCCGTGGGCGGCCGGATCCCGCCATGACCCACTAGAGAAGGTGGGGAGGGGAGGGGCGGTG
>LR738714.1:860425840-860439889 GCA_902687465.1 Secale cereale | reverse complement strand
CCCCTCCTCCTCTCGCCCGACCAAACTCTCTAGTCCATCCAAACCGGCAGGAGAAGAAGAAAAAATAGAATAAAAAAAATTAGAATAAGAAGGAATAGGTCGAGGGTCGGGAACTAGGGTAGAGGGTCGAGGGCCGCCGAGTGGTCGAGGGTCGAGGGTCGTTGAGGGGTCGAGGGTCGCGGGTCGAGAGGGGGACGTCGATCAACCCCCTCTCGCTCGACCAACTCTCGAGGACACCCAAACCCTAGAGAGAGAAAACGTTGTCGATCTCCTACCCCCTCCCGCCCCTACCCGACAAACTCTCTCGAGATTTATAAGAGATTTATCAAGAATGCCCCCACTATGGATGTGCATAATTAAGTTGATCCATATTTTTTCCTGATCTCGTCTACCATTCTATATGTGCAGGTTCTCTTGTGTCAAAGTATTGAAGAAATCCATGGTTTCATAATTATGCGGAAGTTCAACAAAGGCCTTCCAAATAGCGATATTCGAAAGGCTCTTGCTGAATTTCATTCGAAAAAGCGAATTATCCTATCAGGACTCCGTTCAAAAATAATTTTGGAGAGCTTCATACCATCATGTGCTCGTTACTTCCGACTAATGATGAAGCCATGGTTTTCTTGAATCCATTAACACTAGACAACGTGACATATAGAAGGGTAGATGAGATCAGGAAAAATAGGGACCAATTTCTGCACATCCAGAATGGCGCCATTTTGTTAAATCCCTTGTCGGTCCGGACGTCGGACATTCATGAGAGAGGCGGTCCGGCCCAAACCCAAGAAGCATTGCCGAGGCCACCCCAAATCCTAGAAGCGTTGAGGCCACCCCAAACGCTAGAAGCATCGGCGAGGCCACCCCAAACCCTAGAAGTGTTGCCGAGGCCACCAAAATTTACCAAGTTAAAAGAGCTAGCGTTGTCGTCGAGGCCACCCCAAACCCTAGAAGCATTGTCTTCGAGGCCACTAATTAATATTTCTTGTTGTGATTAGCTAGCTACGTCTATGTTTGTCACTAATATATACATCTGTCATGTTTGTATATTAAGTGCCATGTTGTAATATGTGCACAAACTATGGAGCACCGAGACGAGGAAACAGAACTGTTGTTGGGGGATATAATCTACGGCGGAGGTAATGTCTTGTCATTTCTCAACGACAACGATGGTATGGAAGGAGAGGGTGAAGGCTCCAGTGATCGAACAATGGAGGATGAAGGACATGATATACGTGATGACAGCTCCGGTGACGAAACGGAGGAGGGAGGTGTTGCAAAGTCCGGCGAGGTATATATATATATATATATATATATATATATATATATATATATATATATATATATATATATATATATATATATATTAATTAAGCATGTGCTGACTAGCTAATTGATGTATTAATTGTTTTAGTATGTACATATATTAAATGTCTTCTTTCTTCTTTTATAGACCTCCGGATCGAGCCAAACTTCGGTAACGAGACAAGGCCCGAAGAAAAGGTTGTGCCCGGATGAAAAGTTCACGATCGCACATGTCGTGAATGATGGCATGATTGAACCCATCCGGACCAAGGAAGCATTTTCTGCTCAGTGCGCTATTGTTAGGGACATGATCCCGGTCAGCATCCAACTATGGAATAAGCCTAAGAACGTAGACCCTCAAGTGCCTTATGTCACTGATAGACAAAAATATGATCTTTGGACAGCGCTGAAGGCAAATTTCACCCTACTGCCAGAGGAGGATCCGGAGAAGTCAGTTATGCAGCCATTTGTCAAGGCTCAAGCTCTTAAGAAGATGGCGGATCTATTAAGGAGGTGGAATAATGAGTTGAAAGCAAAGTTTGTCGACAAAGGGAAGACTCTAGTCTTGACCGACCAATTTGAGAAGATAAGAGATCACTGGCCCGCATTTGTGGCCTAGAAGAAATCGGACAGGACTAAGAAGATGTCAGAGACAAACAAGAAGAATGCGGCAAAGAAGGAGTTTCACCATCGCACAGGGTCAGGTGGCTACATCGAAGCCCGACCATTGTGGGACAAGGCTGAGCAAGACTTGGTTGCTAAAGGGGTCGAACCAGTGACATTGAACTGGCCATACCGTTCAAGGACTTGGTTCTTCGGGGTTGGGGGAACCTTGGGCCCTCAAACAGGGAGGTGTCGTTGGACGTAGGAGCAACTTGAAATACCCATCAAGAAGCTTCAGAAGTGTATCGCTGTAGGGCAGGAAGGGACGTTCGTTCCCGACAGAGAGAATGACGAGCTCACTGAGACCCTCGGGAATCCGGAGCACCTGGACGAACACGAGGCACGCCAGGCTCCGTTCCATGGAAGATTGGGTTTCCCGACGCAGATGGTTACAAAACCAAGGACAGGAAGAGGAAACTGGAGCAGACTGAACTGCAGAAGCTGCATGCAAGTGTACAAAAGCTAGGGGAACAACCAGCTGATAGCCAGCGACCTGCTGGAGCTACCCTAGAAGCTACCCTGCCATCTCAGCGGAGAAGCAGCGTCGCTTCCACCGAGCTCCTTCAGCATCCTAACTTCATGGCTCCTAGCTACCCCGTGGATGCTATCACGGAGGCTCAACATTGCCAGCTTATGACGCAATGGCAGCAATTCAAAGTCAAGGCGGCTGTCGACTCTGTTGCACCTCCTCTACCCGAAGCAACTTTTCACTGTCGTCCGATTCCACAAGGCTATGTTGTTGTGATGGTGGATGAAGTAATGGAGGGATTTGAGTAGCTCGAGCTTTACCACCTTACAGGTGAAGGGAATACTCAGCTGGGTCTTGCTCTGAAGACTCCATGTCTATGGCGCGTGAGGGCGGCACTCCGCCTCCTTCTCCGCCTTATCTGGCGCGTCCGAGCATCCCACCTCCTCCTTCGCCTCGTCAGCAACGGTGGAAGACAGGAGCAGTCGCTCCGGCTGCTCCCGCGCATCGGAGCACTCCGGCTCCTTCTACTACTCATCAGCAGCAATGGAAGAGAGGCGTTGCTGCTCCGGCGTCTAGCAGTACAGCCAGAGGCGGGAGGCAATACAGATTGGCTCCTTCTCTCAAGCATCTAGAGAAGTTACCATACGAGATGAGCGAGGAGGAAAACCAGAAGATCTGTGAAGCCCAAGTGAAGGAATTCTTTGAAACACAAAGTGCTAAGAAACATCCACCTCCGTAGGAGAAGATATATCCGGTTAAATCGAAGCGCAATTTCGATGCGCTAAAGCGACCACCATCGTCTCCGCCATATACCAACTATGAGCGCATTATTGAAAAGACATATCTGGAAGCGGAGCGGTCTGGAAGTACTTGCAGTGATCTAAGGTTAGCACAATGAAGAAGTGGGAAAAAATTCCCCAGCTCGGCGAACAAGCGAACCAATCCTGCCCCCCCCCCCGCTCGAGGTGCCTAGCGACATCGTCGCTAATCATCCGGGGATGGCGCACAATACTTCTTGGATTAGCTAGGCGATGATGTAGTGTTTGATATTTTAGAGGTGGACGAACACAAATACCGATACGGGAAGCCTCTTGTCAAACCTGGTTATCCTCCTCTAACAACGATGATGCGTAAATTCCATGACTGGTACATGGAAGTCTGCAAAAATTTTGGCAAGTATACTTTGACGCTAAGAGTTAAAGATGACCACGACCTCGTTTGAATTGATATGTTGTTTGTTCCATTTGAGGAGTTCTTCAAGTTTTTCAATCAAAAGGCCCTCGATAAAATAATGGTCACTTGATACTGTCTGTAAGTACTACTTTTGTAATTAAGTATGTATATATAGCTCAGCTCTTTCATTGCATCTATATATAATTATCCTCACTATATTATGCACAATGAAGATCGTCGAATGCAGAAAAGCACTAATCTGGGACATTGATTTCATTAACACAAATCTCATAGATGAATGGACGGTTAAATTTAATCCCAAAGAAACCTAGCACAACTTGCTACAATCATTGCTCAAAAATCAAAATAGAGATACAATACTCTTCCCTTACCACTTCAAGTGAGTGTTACTGTCTTGTGCATATTCGGTTTCCCTTATTACTCGAGGTTATAGTAATGTAATTGATGAGTTATGCATGTGTGCACAGCTTTCACTATATTCTCCTAGAGGTTAAGCTTGAGCAAGGACTAGTAACCGTCTTAGACTCGAGACGAAAAGATCCCCAGGACTATGCAGACATGACTGCAATGCTTCAGAAGTAAGTTCAATCGATCATTATCGCACCATATCGGCAACTTTGTTCATTTCCTGATATCAGGTAATTTTTTTCTTTGTCTCGCAGGGTTTGGAAATATTTCACCGGAGAAACTCCAGGACTGCCGAGGGAGCTGTGATTTACACACCCGAGAGTAAGTACCACTAGCTAGTTCCGCACATCTCCCATTGATTCTAGCTAGTTTCGTCAATACCATTTATAATGCTTGATTATCATTTTGATTGACCTCTATTTCTCGTAAAATGGTTGTGGCAGGACGGGGGAATAATTGTTGTGGATACTACTGCTACTTCTCGAGCTTGCGTTGTATTCCCTCGAAGGGGAAAGGGTGATGCAGCACAGTAGCGTAAGTATTTCCCTCAGTTTTTGTGAACCAAGGTACCAATCCCGTAGGAGACCACACGCGAGTCCCTCGCACCTGCACAAACAAATAAGAACCTCGTAGCCGACGCGATAAGGGGTTGTCAATCCCTTCACGGTCACTTACGAGAGTGAGATCTGATAGATATGATAAGATAATATTTTTGGTATTTTTGGTATAGAAATAGAAAGTAAATAATGCAAAGCAAGGTAAAGTAAATAGTAGATGGAAGATTAATATGATGAGAATAGACCCGGGGACCATAGGTTTCACTAGTTGCTTCTCTCATGATAGCAGAATTCTACAGTTTGTGAACAAATTACTGTCGAGCAATAGATAGAAAAGCACATAGTTATGAGAATATCTAGGCATGATCATTGTATATAGGCATCACGTCCGTGACAAGTACACTGAAACGATTCTGCATCTACTACTCTTACTGCACACATCGACCGTTATCCAGCAGGCATCTAGAGTATTAAGTTCATAAGAACGGAGTAACGCCTTAAGCAAGATGACATGATGTAGAGGGATAAACTCAAGCAATATGATATAAACCCCATCTTTTTATCCTCGATGGCAACAATACTATATGTGCCTTTTTGCCCCTACTGTCACTGGGAAAGGACACCGCAAGATTAAACCCAAAGCCAGGCACTTTTCCCATTGCAAGAACTATAGATCTAGTAGGCCAAACCAAACCAATAATTCGAATAGACTTGCAAGGATATTATAATCATACATAAAATATTTCATAAAAGAATCCAATATTGTTCATAGATAATCTTGATCACAAACCCACAATTCATCGGATCTCGACAAACACACCGCAAAAAGATTACATCGAATAGATCTCCTCGAAGATCTAGGAGAAATTTGTATTGAGATCCAAAGAGAGAGAAGAAGTCATCTAGCTAATAACTATGGACCCGAAGGTCTATGGTAAACTACTCACAACTCATCAGAGGGGCTATGGTGTTGATGTAGAAGCCCTCCGTGATCAATGCCCCCTCCGGTGGAGCTCCGGAACAGGCCCCAAGATGGGATCTCACGGGAACAAAAGGTTATGGCGGTGGAATTAGGGTTTCTTGGTGCTCCTCGATGTTTTCAGGGTATGTGGATATATATAGGAGGAAAAAGTACGTTGGTGGAGCAATGTGGGGCCCACGAGGATGGGGGGCTCGCCTACCACCCTGGGCGCGCCCTGCCCCCTCGTGGGCACCACGTTTCTTGTCTGGCTTGTACTCGAAGTCTCCCTTGAAGATATTGTTCCAAAAATAACTCTCTCGAAGGTTTAATTCTGTTTGGACTCCGTTTGATATTCCTTTTCTGCGAAACACCAAAATAGGCAAAAAACAGCAATTTGCACTATGCCTTGGGTTAGTAGGTTAGTCCCAAAAATAATATAAAAGTGTATAATAAAGCCCATTAAACATCCAAAACCAAATATATAATAGCATGGAACAATCTAAAATTATAGATACGTTGGAGACGTATCAAGCATCCCCAAGCTTAATTCCTGCTCGTCCTCGAGTAGGTAAATAATAAAAAAAAATTATGTGGAATGCTAACCAACATAATTCTCAATGTAATTTTCTTTATTGTGGCATGAATGTTCAAATCCGAAAGATTAAAGACAAAAGTCTATATTGACATAAGAATAATAATAATTTAAGCATACTAACAAAGCAATCGTGTCTTCTCAAAATAACATGGCCAAAGAAAGTTATCCGTACAAAATCATATAGTCTGGCTACGCTCTATCTTCATCACACAAAATATTTAAGTCATGCACAACCCCGGTTTCGGCCAAGCAATTGTTTCACACTTCAATTCTTTCAAACCTTTCAACTTTCACGCAATACATGAGCGTGAGCCATGGATATAGCACTATGTGGAATAGAGTGGTGGTTGTGGAGAAGACAAACGAGGAAGATAGTCTCACATCAACTAGGCGTATCGATGAGCTATGGAGAAGCCCATCAATAGATATCAATGTGAGTGAGTAGGGATTGCCATGCAACGGATGCACTAGAGCTATAAGTGTATGAAAGCTCAACAAAAGAAACTAAGTGGGTGTGCATCCAACTTGCTTGATCACGAAGACCTAGGGCATTTTGAGGAAGCCCATCATTGGAATATACAAGCATAGTTCTATAATGAAAATTCCCACTAGTATATGAAAGTGACAAAACAAAAGACTCTCTATCATCATGAAGATCATGGTGCTATTTTGAAGCACAAGTGTGGAACAAAAAAAGATAGTAACATTGTCCCTTCTCTCTTCTTCTCTCATTTTTTTATTTTATTTCCTTTTTTCTTTTGGGCCTTTTCTCTTTTTTTCTTTTTTTATGGCCTCATTTTTTTAATCTTTTTTTCTTTTTCGTCCGGAGTCTCATCCTGACTTGTGGGGGCATCATAGCCTCCATCATCCTTTCCTTACTGGGACAATGCACTAATAATGATGATCATCACACTTTAATTTACTTACAACTCGAAGCTAGAACAAAATATGACTCCATGTGAATGATAATGAAGAAGCATGTCATATTAACGAAACGGTGGAATGTTGCATGGAAATATATCTAGGAATGGCTATGGAAATGCCATGATAGGTAGGTATGGTGCCTGTTTTTAGGAAGGTATATGGTGGGTGTATGGTACAGGCGAAAGTTGCGCGGTACAAGAGAGGCTAGCAATGGTGGAAGGGTGAGAGTGTGTATAATCCATGGACTCAACATTAGTGATAAAGAACTCATATACTTATTGCGAAAATCTATGAGTTATCAAAACAAAGTATTCAACGCATGCTCCTAGGGGAAGGGTTGGTAGGAGTTAGCCATCACGCGATCCTGATCTCCACACAAAGGATGCCACTCAATACATAAATCATGCTCCAACTTCATCACATAACGGTTCACCATACGTGCATGCTACGGGAATCACAAACTTTAACACAAGTATTTCTTGAATTCACAATTACTCCCCTAGCATGACTCTAATATCACCATCCTCATATCTCAAAAAAATCATCAAGTATCAAACTTCTCTTGATATTCAATGCACTTTATGTGAAAGTTTTTACTATATCATCTTGGATGCCTATCATATTAGGACTAGTTTTACAACCAAAGCACATTACCATGCTGTTCTAAGATATTCTCAAAAAGATATAAGTGAAGCACATAGAGTATTATGTGAAGCATGAGAGATCATAATTTCTACAAAATAAAACCACCACCGTGCTCTAAAACATATAAGTGAAGCACTAGAGCAAAATTATCTAGCTCAAAAGATATAAGTGAAGCACATAGAGTATTCTAATAATTTTCAATTCATTTGTATCTCTCTCAAAAGGTGTGTCCAGCAAGGATGATTGTGTTAAACTAAAAAGCGAAGACTCAAATCATACATGACGCTCCAAGCAAAAAACATATCATGTGGTGAATAAAATTATAGTCTCGAGTAAAGTTACCGATAGATGAAGACGAAAGAGGGGATGCCTTCCCGGGGCATCCCCAAGCTTAGGCTTTTGGTTATCCATGAATTTTACCTTGGGGTGCCTTGGGCATCCCCAGGCTTAGGCTCTTGCCACTCTTTGTTCCATAGTCCATCAAATTCATACTCAAAACTTGAAAACTTCACAACACAAAACTTAGCCAAAAATCTCGTGAGCTCCGTTAGTATAAGAAAACAAACCACCACTCAAAGGTACTATAATGAACCCATTCTTTCTTTATATTTGTTTTAAACCTACTGTATTCCAACTTCTTTTTGATTCATACCCCCCGATACTACTCATAGATTCATCAAAATAAGCAAACAACACACGAGAAACAGAATTTGTCAAAAACAGAACATTATGTAGTAATCTATAACATTCGAATACTTCTGTAACTCTAAAAAAATTGAAATAAATTGGTGGATGTGAGGAATTTTTCTATTAATCATCTACGAAAAGAATCAACTAAAAAGCACCCTCCAGTAAAAAATGATAGCTGATCTCGTGAGCGCTAAAGTTTCTGTTTTTTCAGCATGATCACATAAACTTCACACAAGTCTTCCCAGAGGTTCTACTTGGTACAAACACTAATTAAAACACAAAACCACATCTAAGAAGAATCTAGATGCAATATTTATTCCTAAACAGGAGCAAAAGCAAAGAAAAATAAAATTGGGTTGCCTCCCAACAAGCTCTTTCTTTATAGCCGTTAAGATAGGCTTGAGAATTCAATGATGCTCTCATGAAAGATAAGAATTGTAACACAAAGAGAGCATCAAATAGCATGTGAAAATCACATCTAAGTCTAACATACTTCCTATGCATAGGCATTTTATAGGAACACAAATTAGCAAGACAATCAAGATCTAGAATATGCAAGGAAGAAGAAAGAAACAATAGCAATCTCATCATAACGAGAGGTAATTTAGTAACATGAAAATTTCTACAACCATATTTTCCTCTCTCATAATAATTGAATGTCAGATCATAAGAAAATTCAACAATATAGCTATCACAAAACATATTCTCAACACGATCCACATGCATATGAAGTTGACACTCTTCCAAAAATAGTGGGATCAACATTAACTAAAGTCATGACCTCTCCAAACCCACTTTTATCAAAAAAAAATCATAAGATTGAACATTCTCCAAATATGTGGGAACTAAAGTTGACAATCTTCCAAACCCACTTTCAATATTATTGCAAACATTATTATCAATCTCATATATATCATGGGGCTTAAATAAATTTTCAAGATCATAAGAAGAATCACCCCAATCATGATCATTGCAACAAGTAGTAGACATAGCAAAACTAGCATCCCCAAGCTTAGGGTTTTGCATATCATTAACACAATTGTCATTAATAGAATTTATAATAGTATCATTGCAATCATGTTTTTCATTAAAAGAGCTATCGTGAATCACTTCATAATTTTCTTATTTCAACACTTCATCGCAATTTTTGGACTCACGAATTTCAAGCAAAACCTCATAAAGATATTCTAGTGCACGCAGCTCACTGATGTCTACTATGTAACCTTCTTCTTGTCGACGTTGTTGGGCCTCCAAGTGCAGAGGTTGGTAGGACAGTAGCAAATTTCCCTCAAGTGGATGACCTAAGGTTTATCAATCTGTGGGAGGCGTAGGATGAAGATGGTCTCTCTCAAACAACCCTGCAACCAAATAACAAAGAGTCTCTTGTGTCCCTAACACACTCAATACAATTGTGAATTGTATAGGTGCACTAGTTCGGCGAAGAGATGGTGATAGAAGTGCAATATGGATGGTAGATATAGGTTTTTGTAATATGAAAATATAAAAACAGCAAGGTAACTAATGATAAAAGTGGGCATAAACGACATTGCAATGCGTTGATACAAGGCCTATGGTTCATACTTTCACTAGTGGAAGTTCTCTCAACAAGGATAACATAATAAGATCATATGACAATCCCTCAACATGCAACAAAGAGTCACTCCAAAGTCACTAATAGCGGAGAACAAACGAAGAGATTATTGTAGGGTACGAAACCACCTCAAAGTTATTCTTTCTGATCGATATATTCAAGAGTCCGTAGTAAAATAACCCGAAGCTATTCTTTCCATTCGATCTATCCAAGAGTTCGTACTAGTATAACACCTTAAGATACACATCAACCAAAACCCTAATGTCACCTACATACTCCATTGTCACCTTAAAAATCCGTGGGCATGATTACACGATATGCATCACACAATCTCATATTCATCTATTCAACCAACACAAAGAACTTAAAAGAGTGCCCCAAAGTTTCTACCGGAGAGTCAATTCGAAAACGTGTGCCAACCCCTATGCATAGATTCCCAAGGTCACGGAACCCGCAAGTTGATCACCAAAACTTACATCAAGAGAATCAATAGAATACCCCACTGTCACCACGGGTATCCCATGCAAGACATACATCAAGTGTTCTCAAATGCTTAAAGACTCAATTTGATAAGATAACTCCAAAGGGAAAACTCAATCCATTACAAGAAGATAGAGGGAGAGAAACATCATAAGATCCAACTATAATAGCAATGCTCGCGATACGTCAAGATCGTGCCATCTCAAGGACACGAGAGCGAGAGAGATCAAACACATAGCTACTGGTACATACTCTCAGCCCCGAGGGTGGACTACTCCCTCCTCATCATGGAGAGCGCCGGGATGATGAAGATGGCCACCGGAGAGGGATTCCCCCCTCCGACAGGGTGCCGGAACGGGTCTAGATTGGTTTTTGGTGGCAATAGAGGCTTTCGGCGGCGGAACTCGCGATCTAGGTTATTTTCTGGAGGTTTATATATTAATAGGAATTTTTGGCACAGGGCACAAGTCAGGGGGGTCTCCAGGCTATCCACAAGATAGGGGCGCGCGCCCAGGGGGGTGGGTGCGCTCCCCACCCTCGTGGGCAGCCCGGGACTCTCCTAACCCAACTCTTTTACTCCGGGGGCTTCTTTTGGTCCATAAAAAATCATCAAAATTGGCACATCAATTGGACTCCGTTTGGTACTCCTTTCTGTAAAACTCAAAAACAAGGAAAAACAGAAACTGGCACTGGGCTCTGGGTTAATAGGTTAGTCCCAAAAATCAGTTAAAAGTGTATATAAAATCCCAGAAAACATCCTAGAAGGATAATATAATAGCATGGAACAATCGAAAATTATAGATACGTTGGAGACGTATCAAGCATCCCCAAGCTTAATTCCTGCTCGTCCTCGAGTAGGTAAATGATAAAAATAGAATTTTTAATGTGGAATGCTACCTAACATAATTCTCAATGTAATTTTCTTTATTGTGGCATGAATGTTCAGATCTGAAAGACTCAAGAAAAAAGTTTAATATTGACATAAGAGTGGTAATACTTCAAGCATATTAACAAAGCAATCATGTCTTCTCAAAATAACATGGTCAAACAAAGTTATCCCAACAAAATCATATAGTCTGGCTATGCTCTATCTTGATCATGCAAAATATTTAAATCATGCACAACCCCGGTTTCAGCCAAGCAATTGTTTCACACTTTAATTCTTTCAAACCTTTCAACTTTCACGCAGTACATGAGCGTGAGCCATGGATATAGCACTATGTGGAATTGAGTGGTTGTTGTAGAGAAGACAAAAGGAAGAAGATAGTCTCACATCAACTAGGCATATCAATGGGCTATGGAGATGCCCATCAACTGATATCAATGTGAGTGAGTAGGGATTGCCATGCAACAGATGCACTAGAGCTATTAGTGTATGAAAGCTCAACAAAACAAACTAACTGGGTGTGCATCCAACTTGCTTGCTCATGAAGACCTAGGGCATTTGAGGAAGCCCGTCGTTGAAATATACAAGCCAAGTTCTATAATGAAAATCCCCACTAGTATATGAAAGTGAAAAATTAAGAGACTCTCTATCATGAAGATTATGGTGCTACTTTGAAGCACAAGTGTGGTAAAGGATAGTAGCATTGTCCCTACTCTCTCTCTCTCTCTCTCTCTCTCTCTCTCTCTCTTGGAAGGGATTTTTTAGCCCCCCTCTCTTTTTGTTTGGGACATCTCTTTTTTATTTGGCATTTCTCTCTTCTTCTTTTTTCCTCACATGGGACAATGCTCTAATAATGAAGATCATCACACTTTTATTTACTTACAACTCAAAGATTACAACTTGAAGCTAGAACAAAATATGACTCTAAGTGAATGCCTCCGGCGGTGTATCGGGATGTGCAATGAATCAAGAGTGACATGTATGAATGAATTGTGAATGGTGGCTTTGCCACAAATACGATGGCAACTACATGATCATGCATGGCAATATGACAATATAAAGCGTGTCATAATAACGGAACGGTGGAAAGTTGCATGGCAATATATCTCGGAATGGCTATGAAAATGCCATGATAGGTAGGTATGATGGCTGTTTTGAGGAAGGTATATGGTGGGTGTATGGTACCGGCGAAAGTTGCGCAGTACAAGAGAGGCTAGCAATGGTGGAAGGGTGAGAGTGCGCATAATCCATGGACTCAACATTAGTCATAAAGAACTCATATACTTATTGCAAAAATCTATAAGTTATCAAAACAAAGTATTCAACGCATGCTCCTAGGGGAAGGGTTAGTAGGATTTAACCATCGCGCGATCCCGACCTCCACACAAAGGATGAAAATCAATAAATAAATCATGCTCCAACTTCATCACATAACGGTTCACCATACGTGCATGCTACGGGAATCACAAACTTTAACACAAGTGTTTCTCAAATTCACAATTACTCCACTAGCATGACTCTAATATCACCATCCCCATATCTCAAAACAATCATCAAGTATCAAACTTCTCATAGTATTCAATGCACTTGTTGGCACAAGAACACATCACGTGTACCCTTGACGCCGGGGGTGATGCACCGCAGCTCATGTCGAAGGAGACCCGACCGACAGCGCGATACGCAAGACAGTTGACGGGCGCTTTTGCGGACCCGAAACCCCCACACCCCCGGGAGGGACCCCGTCAAGGAGTGCGGCGGCTATGGGCTGCCCTAGGTCGTTTCACTCACCCCTAGAGCCTCGAGATTCGCAGCTCTCAAACACGACGAACAGCGAAGAACGAGAGAGAAAAACGGTGGAGAGATAAAACGTAGATTGAAAAAAGTAGTATATTTATTTGATCGATTGTGTGTTGTCTAATCGGCCATCACCTCCAACATATATAAGAGGCGGCTGGACTTCCCGTACAAGCAAAGGATTCGTCTAGGCTTTCCTTACAAAAAATCACATCAATTCACGTCCTACAGTCCTAGTACTACTCCAACTCGAATTCAGTCTGAATCTGGCCCATCTTCTGTCTTCCTCCTTGTGCGGGCCGCCGAGCTTGCATACGATCTCCGATCAATACGGCCCAAATATCAAACTTGTGCGCCTCGACGAGACGAACAATTCTCATGTTGATCACTTTTTCAAATAAGGCCATCTTGAATACCTTTTGAGGTCATCTTTACCTTCCAGTCGGATTCGTTCTTGCAGCAGACTAGATTATCCGAGTCTCGTAGTGAATTTGCATGCCATATACTATCTCTGATGATGATGACTCCAAAACCAAATTTCACCGTTTTTACGATACGCACAACTTCCTATTGAACACTTGATACGTCCAAAACGTATCTATAATTTCTGCTTGCTCCATGCCACTTTTGGGTGATATTGCTATGATATTCATACACTTCCATACACTTTTGATCATAATTGGACTAACTTACTAATCCAGTGCACCCCAGTGCCAGTTTCTATTTTCGGCTGTTTTTGTATTTCAGGTTTTCACGTTTCGAGAACTGCCCAGAAAAATCCAGAAAAAATATATAAAAAATCAGCGATCCGGAAACAACAATGCGTCCGAAGGGCAGCCTGGGGGGGGCCACAGGGGCTCCAGGCGCCCTGTGGGCGCCCCCCCCCCCCC
>LR738714.1:860412254-860425761 GCA_902687465.1 Secale cereale | reverse complement strand
CCCCCCCCCCGGGCCGCGCCGGGGGGGCGCCTGGGCCCCCCCGAGGCTCCCCCGGTGCCCTACTTTGGCATATATTTAAAGGGTCCTCCGTAACCCTCAGAACAGAAACTCTTTTCGCGATCCCATCTCTGGTCCGCCGCCGCCGCCGCTTCCAAGATCGGGAGCACCAGGAGAACTCTTCCCGGCACCCTGTCGGAGGGGAGGATCACCACCGGGAGCTTCTCCACCACCATGGACGCCTCCCGCATGACTTGTGAGTAGTCTCCCTTGGACCATGAGTCCATGACCAGTAGCTATGTGATGTTCTCCTCCCGTTCTTGTGCTTCACTAATTAGTCCTCGTGAGCTGCCCTACATGATCGAGGCACCTATGTAATCCTTATGTTGTTGCTATGTTGAGTTTGCTGGGATCCGATGGATTATGAGATTATGTTCAGATTGATTTGAGTAATATATTTGATTCACCTCTTTTATATTTTAGTTCATAAGTAATTCTTGCATGATCTCCGTTGTTATTTATTGCTTTGGACGAGTAATAGGTAGTAACTCCAAGAGGGAACGTTATGCTTGATTGTGGGTTCATGCCCCTCGATGACTAGCTTGAGTGACAGAAACATGAGTCTAGGGGATGTGCTGTTGCCACAAGGGGGGAAACAACGGTGCTTGTGCCCGCGGGTGCAAGGATTGTTTACTTTACGCAAAGTTCTTTTAATGCAGTTGTCTGTTGCATTGAGTTTACACTATGGGTGGGACTCGCAACTTAATACCAGCGAGACGTTCTGGATAGATATCTCAAGGTGGATGATTAGTAGTAGATATTGATGGATTTCGGTCTACTTACTTTGGCGTACCGCCCATGCTTTGAACCTCAACCTTTCTTGCAATGTAGTCAGCATTGGTTTGCGTTCGTGGTCCTGTCAATTGCCCAGCTGTAATTTGTTTACCTCACATAGTTGTTTTATCGTCTTTTGGGAGAGAGACATCACTAGTGAACATCATGAGACTCCGGTCCATATTACCATCATTGATCACATCCACTATTTACTTTTCGTTATTTAGCTACTATTGCAAAAACTATCTATCACTACTATCATTGCTTTTAATCCTTTGTGAACTACAAGGCCGGAGGGATTGACAACCTCTCTGTACTCGTTGGGAGCAAAGTTATTTGTATCTGTGTGCAGGTCCACGTTGATTGCTAATTGCGCCGTAAGCAATTGACACCTACTTGTTGAACCTAGGAGTCTCTAGGGATTCGATCCTTGGCATCTTTGCTAGGGGAAAACACTTGTACTTACTGCATCTTACACCTTCCACTTGGGGTAACCAACGAGGGGTTCGAGGCCCATCAAGGAGTATTTTCTGGCGCCGTTGCCGGGGACTCCACTCTTCAGGATAGGGGAGTTGCATGCTATCTTTTACCTTTGCTTTTTAGTCTTGTTAGTTTACCTTTCATTTTTGCTTTAGTTCATTTTTATCAAAAATCACAAAAATAGTTATCTTGCTTGCTTGCTACTATGGGTTCCACCGAGAACACCAAGTTGTGTGACTTCACTAGGTACAACAACGATGACTTTATCAGCACACCTATCACTACACCTGCCACTTCAGCACATTCGTATGAAATTAAACCTGCTTTACTGAACTTAGTCATGAGAGAACAATTCTCTGGTGCTGGAGATGATGCTGCTTTACACTTGAACAACTTTGTAGAACTTTGTGATATGCAAAAGTACCAAGAAATAGATGGTAATATTGTTAAGCTTAAGCTTTTTCCTTTCTCCTTGAGAGGAGGAGCTAAAATTTGGTTTCAGTCTTTGCCTAGAAATAGCATAGATTCATGGGACAAGTGCAAAGATGCTTTTATCGGAAAATACTATCCACCTGCTCAAATTATCCAACTTAGAAGTAACATTATGAATTTTAAACAATTGGATAATGAACACGTTGCCCAAGCTTGGGAACGTATGAAGTCTCTTATCAAGAACTACCCTACTCACGGTTTGACTACTTGGATGGTTATCCAAACTTTTTATGCAGGCTTGAACTTTACCTCGCGGAACTTGTTAGATTCGGCCGCCGGAGGAACTTTTATGTCAACTACACTTGGTGCTGCCACAAAGCTTCTCGATGAGATGATGACTAACTATTCCCAATGGCACACCGAACGCGCTCCAACAGGTAGGAAGGTAAACTCTGTCGAGGAGATTTCCTCCCTCAATGAAAAAGTTGACTTGATCATGTCTCTACTTTTGAAGCAAACTACTGTTGATCCTCGTGATGTTCCTTTAAATTCTTTGATTGCTCAAGAACAAGTAGATGTGAACTTTATCTCTAGAAACAATTTTAACAACAATGCTTATAGAAGTAACTTTGGTAGTAATTCTAGAACGTTCCCCTCCAATTCCTATGGGAACAACAATGCTTATCCTAACATCAAAAACTCCTTCCAAAAAGATAGAGACTTGTCTGGCTATGAGAAACTGGTAGAAATAGAGGAGGCCACTAAGAACTACATGCACACCCAATATGAACAAAACAAAACCTTCTCGAGGCAATTAAATGAGCATACTGCTATCTTGCAAGACGTTAGTAGACGATTAGAGAACATAAATATTGAGATCTCTAACCTCCAGACTAGACTCACTATCACTGAGACCCAAGTTTCCAATATGTCCCACACGCAGGCCACTTTGATAAACCAAATGGCAGCTAAACCCGAAGTGGTTGCATCTCTAAGGGAGGAAGAGGAAAGAATTAAGAGCCTTCCTACCCACAACACTGTTGCTACTATCCAAGTTATTGAGGATGTTCACACTCTTAGCACCCAATGTACTCCTGGTCCCAATGGACCTATTAATGGTGATGCTATGACTATAGAAACTACCAAACAACTGAACCTTAAGGACACCACTACCACTTTACTTGATGCTCGTGACCTTGATTTTGATAATTGCACTCTTACCGAAGTTATTGATTTCCTTCACAAGATGTCTAGAGATCCCCGCACTAGCACGCTTAACCTTGCCTTCACAGAGCATATCACTAATGCTCTCATCAAAGCTAGGGAGGAGAAACTTAGAGTAGAAGCCTCCATACCTAGAAAGCTAGAAGATGGTTGGGATCCTATGATAAAAATTAATTTGAATGACTTCTCTTGTTATGCATTATGTGATGTTGGTGCTAGTATTATGCCCAAAAGGATATATGATATGCTTAAATTGAAACCTTATGATTCTTGTTCTTTTGGTGTTCGTCTCGTTGATTCTTCCATAAAGAAACCTTTGGGGAGGATCGATGATGTTCTTATTGTTGTCAATGATAATTATGTGCCCGTTGATTTCACTATTATGGATATTGAATGTGATCCTTCATGTCCAATTATTTTGGGACGTCCCTTTTTGCGCACCGTTGGTGCTGTCATTGACATGAAAGAGGGTAATATAAAATTTCAGTTTCCTCTCAAGAAAGGGATGGAACACTTCCCTCGTAAGAAGGTCCAGTTACCTTTTGAGTCCGTTGTACGGGCTAGCTATTCTTTTACTCTTGATAAAACTTGATCTATGCATTATGCCTAGCTTAAAGGCATAAAAGAAAGCGCTTTTGGGAGGCAGCCCACATGAATAAATTTTTTGCTTTTGTTGTGTCTTGATGTTGTTTACTGCTGTAGCATCATCATTGTATCTTTGCTTTTCATATTTGTGCCAAGTATAGCCTCCGATTGCTAGAAAGTTCAAAAGTTGTGAGGTGCTGTCCAGAAAACAGATTCTGTCCTTGGATAGAAAAATTCGTATAAAATCACCAGATCATCTTTTTGGTCTGAGGTTTTTCGACAGAATTCTCTATATAATTGTCTTTCGTGCGTCAGTTCTGAGGTTTTTGATTTGAGTTGCAGAAGTATCCCGAACAGATCAATTACTGCCTGATGTTCTGTTTTTCACAAATTCTGTCCTGTTTTGCCTTACCTTCATTTTGCAAATTGAGAACTTGCTTTTCTTTGCAAAAACCTTTTGGCAATCTTGAGAAACAGTAGAACTTCAAGAATATCCTTATTTCCAGCAAGGTATAATTATTTTATTAAGGGTACTAACCTCGCTAATCAGATTATGATGAGTTATGTATGAAGGGAGTTTTCAAGTGTGCGAGGGAAGATGATAAAAAGATTCAGGAGTGTCAAGCGCTCAAGCTTGGGGATGCCCCCGTGCACCCCCTAGAAATATTCAAGGAGACTCAAGCATCTAAACTTGGGGATGCCCCCGTGCATCCCCTTCTCCATCAACATTATCAGTTCATCTTTCGTTTCGCTATATTTTTATCACTTCATGTGTTATGTGCTATGCTTGGAGCGTCTTCCTTTTAGTTTTCCTTTTAGTTTTTCATAACGAGTCGGAACCCAGCATTCCTTTATGTGGGAGAGAAACACGCTCCACCTCTACCTAGAACATTACGTAGAATTTTCATGTCTATCTATGTTGTGTGTGTTCTTTGTCTTTTAATAGCTACTATCGTGCTCTGCTCTTAGTATTCATGCTTATCTTTTCAAGAGCTTTTATTTAGTTGGTTGCTTGAACTCTCTTTAATTACCATGCTCACCTTATTAAAAGAGTTTGCTTCCGTTGCATTGGTTAATGTGTCTGTGATAAAGATGCTACTTGCATGATGGTGCTTAGTAATTCAGGTTTTCTTATGGTTAATCTCAAATAGCTGGGGGGTTCCCAATGTGTCATTGGAGTACCAACTTGGTTTGTTTGCCTATGATATGGTATGGTTTAGTAATATCTTCCTTCGAGAATTTATTTTGATTGACTTGGCGTATGCTCACGCATATTCAAGACTGTAAAGAAAGTCTGCCAAGCCTTGATGATCTTTTATTTCTAAGTAGCGATATAACTACCATGCCTGATTCAATATTGCTTTGTCGCTCTGCATGATTATGACCGTCATTGCTCTCTTAGTTGGTCGCTCCCAGTCTTTTGCTAACCTCCACCTGCACTAAGCAAATTAACCATGCAATACATAGCTCATGGGAAAGTAGCCTAAAAACTATTGTGGTAAAGAATATGTTGCTTATGTATCTTATTTCTTACAAGTTGCTTGCTGAGCGGTAACCATGTTTCTGGGGACGCCATCAACTGTCACACTTTTGTTGAATATCATGTGAGTTGCTATGCATGTTCGTCTTGTCTGAAGTAAGGGTGATTTACCGTGGGTTGAATGAATATGCATGTTGTTAGAGAAGAACATTGGGCCGCCAACCAAAGCCATGCATCATGGTGGAAGTTTTAGCTTGGACTTTAATCCTCAATCTCTTATGAGAATATGCTTATGCATTAAAGAGGAGTCCATCATCTATTTTCTATGTTGTCCCGGTATGGATGTCCTCAAGTTGAGATCTATCAAAAACGAGAAATCAAATGCGATCTATCTCCTTGGACCTTTGTACAGGTGGCATAGAGGTACCCCTTTGTGACACTTGGTTAAAACATATGCAATGCAATGATAACCCATGGGAATCCGAGCTAATTAGGACAAGGAGCGAGCACTATTGGTATTCGATGCATGAGGCTTGCAACTTATAGGATGTTTTATACATGACATATATGAAGTACTACTACCGTTGACACAATTGCTTCCATGTTTTCAAAATAAAAAGCTTTAGCACTTAACCTTTCTTTTACCTTTATGTTGAAGCACCAACTACTGAGAGCATGATTGTCATTCTGAGTGTAATGTGCATTGTCCCAAAGTAGCATTGTCTTTTGCATGATTGTGATATCGTTTATTCTGAAATGATTGTATCTAGTCATCACTTAAACCTTGAAGGTGCCCCTGCATTTATGTTTTGCATCACTAAAGGGGGCAAGCTAGATATCACTTTATCATATTTGCATATCATGTTCATTGCAAATCTTTTGATGTTTCAGTTTCATGTTGTAAAACTTTCAGTCATTTGTGATTTTCTCTTGAGGCAACTTAATTACTTTAGAATCATTGTCTTAGTAAGCTTTTGTCATATGACTATGAGAAAGTCCTATATGGTTAATAGCATGTCACCATAGAAATTATTCTTGTTATCATATACCTACTCGAGGACGAGCAGGAATTAAGCTTGGGGATGTTGATACGTCCAAAACGTATCTATAATTTCTGCTTGCTCCATGCCACTTTTGGGTGATATTGCTATGATATTCATACACTTCCATACACTTTTGATCGTAATTGGACTAACTTACTAATCCAGTGCACCCCAGTGCCAGTTTCTGTTTTCGGCTGTTTTTGTATTTCAGGTTTTCACGTTTCGAGAACAGCCCAGAAAAATCCAGAAAAAATATATAAAAAATCAGCGATCCGGAAACAACACTGCGTCCGAAGGGCAGCCTGGGGGGCCACAGGGGCTCCAGGAGCCCTGTGGGTGCCCCCCCCCTGGGCCGCGCCGGGGGGCGCCTGGGCCCCCCGAGGCTCCCCCGGTGCCCTACTTTGGCATATATTTAAAGGGTCCTCCATAACCCTCAGAACAGAAACTCTTTTCGCGATCCCATCTTTGTTCCGCCGCCGCCGCCTCTTCCAAGATCGGGAGCACCAGGAGAACTCTTCCCGGCACCCTGCCGGAGGGGAGGATCACCATCGAGAGCTTCTCCACCACCATGGACGCCTCCCGGATGACTCGTGAGTAGTCTCCCTTGGACCATGAGTCCATGACCAGTAGCTATGTGATGTTCTCCTCCCGTTCTTGTGCTTCACTAATTAGTCCTCGTGAGCTGCCCTAGATGATCGAGGCACCTATGTAATCCTTATGCCGTTGCTATGTTGAGTTTGTTGGGATCCGATGGATTATGAGATTATGTTCAGATTGATCTTGAGTAATATATTTGATTCACCTCTTTTATATTTTAGTTCATAAGAAATTCTTGCATGTTCTCCGTTGTTATTTATTGCTTTGGCCGAGTAATAGGTAGTGACTCCAAGAGGGAACGTTATGCTCGATTGTGGGTTCATGCCCCTCGATGACTAGCTTGAGTGACAGAAACATGAGTCTAGGGGATGTGTTGTTGCCACAAGGGGGAAAACAACGGTGCTTCTGCCAGCGGGTGCAAGGATTGTTTACTTTACGCAAAGTTCTTTTAATGCAGTTGTCTGTTGCATTGAGTTTACACTATGGGTGGGACTCGCAACTTAATAACAGCGAGATGTTCTGGATAGATATCTCAAGGTGGATGATTAGTAGTAGATATTGATGGATTTCGGTCTACTTACTTTGGCGTACCGCCCATGCTTTGAACCTCAACCTTTCTTGCAATGTAGTCAGCATTGGTTTGCGTTCGTGGTCCTGTCAATTGCCCAGCTGTAATTTGTTTACCTCACATAGCTGTTTTATCGTCTTTTGGGAGAGAGACATCACTAGTGAACATGATGAGACTCCGGTCCATATTACCATCATTGATCACATCCACTATTTACTTTTCGTTATTTACCTACTATTGCAAAAACTATCTATCACTACTATCATTGCTTTTAATCCTTTGTGAACTACAAGGCCGGAGGGATTGACAACCTCTCTGTACTCGTTGGGAGCAAAGTTATTTGTATCTGTGTGCAGGTCCACGTTGATTGCTAATTGCGCCGTTAGCAATTGACACCTACTTGTTGAACCTAGGAGTCTCTGGGGATTCGATCCTTGGCATCTTTGCTAGGGGAAAACACTTCTACTTACTGCATCTTACACCTTCCACTTGGGGTAACCAACGAGGGGTTCGAGGCCCATCAACACTTCTCCATCCGAGACCATCTTGATAAACTTTTGGGCACATGTTCAGTTTCACTCGGATTCGAGCTCATCCACTCGGATATTAGAGTCTTTCACTCGGATGGTCCGACTGGATTTTTTTCACTCGGATGTTTAGAATTTTTCACTCGGATAACTATATTTTAACTCGGAAGACAATCTTTCACTCGGATGATGACCACATTTTCAGTCGGAAGACAATCTTTTACTCGATCGGCAAGCTTTCATTCCGATGGTAATCCTTTCACTCGGTTGACTATATTTTCACTCGGAAGATAATTTCACTCGGATGACTATATTTTCAGTCGGAAGCCAATCTTTTACTCAATCGATAAGTTTTCACTCGACCTTTTACTCGATCGGTAGGTTTTCACTCGACCTTTTACTCGATCGGTAGGTTTTCACTCGAACTTTTACTCAATCGATAGGTTTTCACTCGAACTTTTACTCAATCGGTAGGTTTTCACTCGGATGGTAAAGCTTTTTCACTCTGATTCCCCGACTGAAAAGACAGTCTGATCTTGTTTGCCTCTCCAGGTTGCATACGACCTCGGATTGAGACAAATTTTATATGAAAATCGATAGGCTCGATGAGACGAAACTTTTTGATATTGAAGGTTCTTCGATTCACGGCCGTCTTGATGGCCGAATTACTCGCGCAACCTATCAGACAAGTGTCGGGTACCTCGCGCCATATTTCCGTATAGTTTCGATCTGAAGTGTATTGCCTCTAACTTTTGCATACGAACTCGGATTGAGATGATTCATATATCAAAATCAATTGCCTCGACGAGACGAAGACAATTCCTTTAGAATGCTCCTTCATTCAAGGTCGCCTTAAATGCATCATTGGCCAAAAACCACTCGGAACATTGAATTATGCCACTCGGAATATAGTTTCGGTCTCTAAAATAAGATCCAATGATAATAACCGAAACATCAAAGTCGTTCCACCCAGCGACGTGAATCTTTTCATGCTAAAAACCCATTTATTCGAGACCATCTTCGTTGCTTTTCGTATCTTGCTAAAATCAGGTGTCAACACATGCCCCCCTGTTTTTCGGCAAAGCTTGCAAGTCAAAAAATAATATGCGAAGTTTTTTGCTCTAAGGACGATGTCAACACTCCATCGGCCATTTGTATTTCTCAGGGCGATAATTACGTATCGGCCATGTTTGTGCTAAGGGCGATAATTGTATATCGGCCATTGAGTACTTAGGCTTCTTGCCACACACTCGGGTGGTGTTTCTTCAAGTACTTGCCATTGAGAGCTCGAGGTAACAATGGCCCTTATATGGATTCCACCAAATATGAGTTTCCAGGAACTATTCTTGTAATCCTAAAAGGACCTTCCCAACTTGGAGACCACTTCCCGAATTTTCTATCTCTGGAACCAATCGGCAGAATCACTTTCCACACGAGATCCCCAACTTGAAAATTCTTCAACTTAACTTTCTTATTGTAAGCTCTTGCCACCCCCAACTTGTCTCTTTCTATTGCCTTTAAAGCAGCCAAACGCTTATCGGCAATCTCATCAATATTGTTCATCATCAAGTTATGAAAGTCTATCGCCGATAAATCATTTCGTTTGGCTATTCTCAAAGCATTCAAATTCACCTCCACTGGTAAAACAGCCTCTTGACCATATACTAGCTCATATGGAGTCACTTTCGTAGCACCATGCCTTGAGATTCTATGTGCCCACAAAGCTTCAGACAACAACAACTCATGCCATCTCCTTGGATTATCCTCAATCTTCTTCTTGATTAGTTTTATTAAAATTTTATTACTAGACTCAGCTTGTCCATTGGCTTGGGCATAGTAAGGAGAGGAATTGAGCAACTTTATGTTATAAGATTCGGCAAACTCTCTGACTTGGTGTGACATGAAAGTTGAACCTTGATCTGCAGTTAACGTTTGAGGAATACTGAATCTATGAATAATGTGCTCAGTTATGAATTGAATTACCTCCGTATGTGTCATGTTCTTGAGAGGTATTGCTTCAGACTATTTAGTGAAATAATCGGTTGCCACTAATACGAACCGATGCCCCTTTGAGGAAGATGGATGAATTTGCCCAATAAAGTCTAAACCCCATCCTCTGAAAGGCCACGGCTTGATAATAGGATGTTACAAAGTAGCAGGAGCTAATTGAACATCACCAAATATTTGACAAGCTTCACACCCTTTATAATATCTGAAGCAATCATTAATCATAGCCGGCCAATAAAACCCAGCACATCGTAATAACCACTTCATCTTGGGAGCTGACTGATGAGTGCCACAAATGCTTCATGTACCTCTCCCATAGAAACTCTTGCTTGGTCTTCATCCAAGCACTTTAGAAGAACATCATCGACTGTTCGGCGATAAAGACCATCATCTCCAATTGTCATGCCTAGATATATGAGCAATGCTAAAACAATCCAAAGTAGAGATTATATCTAGACATTTATCAAGATAAACATTAAGTGATTCATCTAAACACTGAAAGACTTTGGATATTTGCTACACCACTAGTAACGGATCACCATAAGCCTCAATATGTGTAACACCTATTGCAATTAACATCTCTAAGCCAAATAACAAAGCTTCATATTTGGCCTGATTATTTGTGCAAAAGTATTCTAGGTGGCACGCGGCTTCGAAAACAGCACCATGAGGAGATATATAAACACTACCAACACCTTGGCCATTGCTACAAACTGAACCATCAAAATATAATCTCCAAGGTACTAGCGAAACAATGCTCAACAATGAAATTAGCAACGATTTGGCCTTTCATGGATTTTAGAGATTCATAAGCCAAATCATACTCAATCAAAGCATAAGCCCACTTGCCAATTCTACCACCAAGAATTGGCCTATGCAACATGTATTTAATGACATCGGTTTGACAAGCTACTATGCAAGCACTCGGCACCAAATAATATCTCAATTTTGTGCAAGCATAATATAAGCATAGACATAGTTTTTCAATAAATGTATACCTTGTCTCGGCGTCCAATAAGCGTCTGCTCAAATATGCTCTTTTCCTTCGGTTTCTTGAGTCAAAACAACACCAATAACACCTTCTTCTGCTGCAATTTAAAGCTTAAAGGGCTCCTTATGCTTGGGTGCTTTCATCACCGGAGGAGTGCACAAATAATTCTGGATCATATCAAAGGCTTCTTGCTGTTTTGCCCCCCAAGTGAAATCAACATCATTCTTTAACCGGAGGATAGGAGTAAATGCATCAACTTTCCCTGACAGATTAGGTATGAATCTTCTCAAATAATTGACCTTGCCAAGAAACTTTTGCATATCTCACTTGCAAGTTGGCACTTCCACTTTATGTATAGCTTCTACCTTCTTGGGATCAATTTCTATGCCATCTTCATGAATAATGAAATCCAAAAACTTACCAACTGACACGCCGAATGCACACTTCAAAGGATTCATCTTCAGTCCATACTTTTTCATTCTTTCATAAGCTAAACGCAAATCGGTCAAATGAGATTCAAAAGCATCCGATTTGACAACAATATCATCAATATAAACTTCAAGTATCACACGAAGTAAATCATGAAAAATCAAATTCATAGCCCTTGGATATGTGGCGCCAACATTTTTTAATCCGAATGTCATCACCGTCCATTCGAATAAACCAAGGAAACCAGGGCATCGGAAAGCCGTTTTGGACATGTCCTCTTCAGCCATGAAAATTTGGTTATACCCCACATTACCATCAAGGAATCTAATGACTTTATGTCCAGAAGCATCATTAACAAGCATATCGGCTATTGGCATGGGGTACTCATCTTTGGGTGTAGCCCTCTTCAAATCTCTGAAATCAATGCATACCCTTAACTTGCCGGATCCTTTTTTCTCCACTGGGACAATGTTAGAAATCCAGTCGGCATACCTACAAGGTCGAATGAAATTAGCTTTAAGCAGTCGACCGATCTCTTCCTTGATCCGGTCATATGTTTTTGGATTAAACTTTCTGGCCGATTGTTTATATGGTTTAAAACCAGCCTTTATAGGTAACCGATGCTCCACTAGCTCTCGGCTTAAACCTGGCATCTCATGATATTCCCATGCAAAGCAACAAACATATTCTTTCAATAGCTCGATTAACTTAGCTATAGAATCGGCTTTCAATTTTTTGTTTACAAACGTCGGTCGAGTGACTGAACCATCTCCAATATCTATCTCTTCTAATGGATAGGCCGATGTAAAACCTTGTCCAAGTTTATCCATGTCATCTAATTCTTCTATAGATTCATACATATCGCTCTCATTGGACCGATATTTTACAAGATGTTTTTGTAACCACTCACAACTAGAATGCATTCAAACATATCATACCTTGGAGCCGACTACATTCAGTCGGCTTTAAAGAAACGGGCTACACTAATTAAAACACAAGACCACATCTAAACAGAATCTAGATGCATTATTTATTACTAAACAGAAGCAAAAAAGCAAAGAACAAAAATAAAGTTGGGTTGCCTCCAAACAAGCGCTATAGTTTAACGCCTCTAGCTAGGCATCTAGCTAATAACTATGGACCCGAAGGTCTGTGGTAAACTACTCACAACTCATCGGAGGGGCTATGGTGTTGATGTACAAGCCCTCCGTGATTGATGCCCCTCCGGCGGAGCTCCGAAACAGGCCCCAAGATGGGATCTCATGGGAACAAAAGGTTACGACGGTGGAATTAGGGTTTCTTGGTGCTCCTCGATGTTTTCAGGGTACGTGGATATATATAGGAGGAAAAAGTACGTCGGTGGAGCAACGTGGGGCCCAGGAGGGTGGGGGCGCGCCTACCCGCCCCCCTCCCAGGCGTGCCCTGCCCCCTCGTGGGCACCACGTTTCTTCTCTGGCTTGTACTCCAAGTCTCCCGTGAAGATATTGTTTCAAAAATAACTCTCCCGAAGGTTTCATTCCGTTTGGACTCCATTTGATATTCCTTTTCTACGAAACACTGAAATAGGCAAAAAACAGCAATTTGCACTGGGCCTTGGGTTAGTAGGTTAGTCCCAAAAATAATATAAAAGTGTATAATAAAGCCCATTAAACATCCAAAACAGAATATATAATAGCATGGAACAATCAAAAATTATAGATACGTTGGAGACGTATCAACTACGTTTGCGAGTACATCCACAATGCGACGACCTCTAAGCGGGGCTACTCTAAAAAAGATTATGAAGTGAGTAAGCAATAATATTCACAATTTTATTTTATTACCATCATTTGTGTTGAGTTTCATTCATATATATGTATTGACCCCCTTCTTCAAATTAGACGTGGAAGATGCGGGATGAACTCCTACCACAAGAACGCATACGAGCAATTCAAGAAGAATTGGCGGGATTCTTTCTTGACCACGTCATAAATAAAGCCGGATAATACCATGTGGAATTTGACATTAGATGTTAGGGAATTATAAGAGATATTATATTGTATATATGTAGCTAGTAGCGTTGGATAGATATACGAAAACTTGTTGTTTGACCAATCTCTCGGAGAAAGAGGGGTCGATCACACTTCTCTCTGTATATGTTCATGACAATCTTGTGTATTTAATGGTTTCCTTCATTTTCTTAGCTAGTTTGTCGAGTCTTCTCTATACCTACAGTACGTAGCGTCGACCAAGCACGGGGATAAGAGAGTACACTTCTCTCTATTAGTTAGCTAACACAACATATGAAACCCCTAAATTAAGCCTACAAAACCC
>LR738714.1:860354739-860412159 GCA_902687465.1 Secale cereale | reverse complement strand
ACCCCCCCCCCCCCCCCCCCCCCCCTAAAAAAAATAAACCCCAGCCGATGAACTGCTGACGCGTGGATGCGCTTTGGTCCCGGTTGGTGCTACCAACCGGGACAAAAGGCCCTTCTACCTGGGCAAACCGCAGCGGCCACGTGGAGCCCCATCTGTCCCGGTTCGTGGGCGAACCGGGACTAAAGGTTTGAGGCTTTAGTCTCGACACTTTAGTCCCGGTTCCAGAACCGAGACAAATGAGCTTCTGAAACCGGAACAAATTGGTCTTTTTTTACTAGTGCCACCAGAATTCTGTTCATAAACAGGCTTTACTATGTCTACACGTGGATCTCAACTTGCGGCCTAAGCATGACACCGATGCTAGAAGGGGCTATTGGGGACCTGATAATGAACTTACAAATACAGGCTAATTTTTTACCCAGAAAGAAAAGTAGTCAAAACATACCCCTGATAACTTCAGTGTAAACACCCTAACAAGTTACGTACTTCTGGCATGATAACTTACGTAATTCAAGCGTGGTAACTTTTGACCTAAAAAAATTCATCGAAACATACCAACATCGGATCTAGTTTCGAAGATCTACGCGATCGACGAATCTTTTATATGAAAACAGTTTTTTGGTCGGAGCGACCACAAAATATTTTAAACTTTAAATTTCGATAGAATCTTTGCTGACATCAGATATTTTGTTTTTCTTATATGCATGCACAGAGGAAAGGATCGCTTCGTGTGAATGGTCCATGCATGCATTGCATGCGTGTGTGTTGGCATTTGCTTCTGCCTCCACTGCTGCTCCCACTTTTTGCGTCTGGGATCGTTCAGATGTATTGCAATATACCGAATGTTCGGAACGTAGCACAGTCCATTTCTTAATACACACCAAACAATATAAGAAATACAAGGGAAACTACTTTTTTAAACAAGAATAAGATTTTTTTAATCAACGATGAAAAGAGAATTTGAAGAGAACAAAACCAAAAACAAAATTATGCAGTACACCACAACACTTGATTAGGGGTAGTTAAGTGCAGGGAGAAATACCTTAACAAAGACAAATAATCTGCCAGCGATTAGATTACTATCGGCGTAAAGAGAACGGTTTTTCCTAGCTCGGCCTACATGGTACCCCATATCACAACCATCCATTCTGACCTTTAGGTGCATGTGGATGTGTGTACAACATGTGCACTTGGTTGGTTTGCAGCCAGCCTGAACTCAGTTAGCAGTGTTTGACTCCTTAGTAATTTATTTATTATGTGGTAGGCCCCGGCGAGGCTACTCTGCCGGGTGTAGCTTGCTTTTGCAGATTCTGGCACAGTTCCTTGGCAGTTTGTGCTACTGTTTATGAGAGGTGCAGTGTGAGCGAGAGAAAGATGTGGACAGAGAAAAAAGTGGTTTTTTCTAGTAAGTTTTTTCCTGTGATTTAAGTGAGAGAGAGAGAGAAAAGTGAGAACAGAGAAAGAGAGTGATTTTTCTAATAATAAGTCCCATGACGGTCTTGTCACTTGTGAGAGAGAAAAGTGAGGAGACAAAGAGAGAGCAGGTTTAAAATGTTTTCTCCTCGGATTTAAGAGAGACACAGGGTGAACAGAGAGAAATAATTTTCTGTACGTTGATAGAGGCGCTGTGAGAGAGAGACTATAGCATGCAGAACATTTCAGAACTTGCAAGCAAAATGTCAAGAGATATAGAGCTAGCTGCCCCGTGCAAAGTTTCCCGACATATTTTTTGAGAGGTTTTCTCACAAGCTGAATGCATGTTAAATGAGTGAAAAGAGAGACCATGCAAAGTTTTAGAGAAGAGAGAGAGACGTTGAGCTATTATATTGAATTCTAGAGTTGACAGGTGAGTGGATAGCCTGATGCACATGTCGGCAACAGTAGCCTGCTACCTATGCACTGTAGATAGCAGAAAGTTTTCTCTAGCACGTGAGGGTCAAATCACTTTGCTAAATAACACCGCTAACCTATGCTGCGGCACTGCTAGTGGCACACATCCCAAAGAATATGAACAGCAGAGATAGTGGGGCTCGTCCTTCACAACAACTTTCCGGTAAATATGGGTAGGGAAACTGCCGGGAGAAGAAGTTTCTGGGGCATACAAACTGCCACGGATGATCCGTTGGGGACTTGCGCCACATACACAGAGCAGCAACCACCACCAATCCTTCATCCTTCGCTGCTGCCCTAACCTCTCCTCCGTTTCTGTTTCTGCAGATCTTGTCCTGCTTTCCCCAGCGGGACGCCGACTGAAAGGCTCACCGACGACCTCCTGATGCAGATTCTCTCGTGCGTCCCTTCCAAGGTGTTGTGCCGCTGCAAGTGCATCTCCAGGAACTGGCTCGGCCTAATCAACCACCCAGTCCACCGCAAAAGGCTCCCTCAAACCCTAGCCGGCTTCTTCTACAGCAGCAGCACCACCGGTGAGCAGCTTCTCAAAGAGACTTCTCAAATCACCCTTCCACTTCACCAGCCTCTCGGCGAGCCGCCGCCCACCATTCTATATCTCCTTCGCCTTCCTGCCCAAGCCCAACCACAACCTCGGCGTTGATCTGCTGGACTCCTGCAACGGCCTCCTACTCTACCGCTGGTACGACCCTTCCGCCGAGGTTGGCGCATTCCATTATGTCGTGTGCAATCCCGCCACGGAGAAGTGGGTCGTGTTTCCGAACTCGGGCATGGCCATTGAGGATGTGGTCACCAATATTTGGGCTTCAACCCGGCCATATTGTCGCATTTCCATGTGTTTGAGTTGGTAGATGAGAACGCCGACCTTTCCGACTGGCAGTGTATTCGTATGAAAGCGGAGGCTGGGTTTATAAGGAGAAGAGATGGAATGGACTTACCTGGCTCGCTAGTTGGCACTCCTTCGAAACTGTCTTTCTCGATGGCTATCTTTTTTTTCCATACCTTTAACTTCGAGTTAGGCAATTGTGTGGCTGTGGTGGACACAAAGGGAGAACATGGATGAAATTTAGGTTCCCTAGTGGTCAGAGAGATTTCCTATCTTGCAGATGTCAAGCCTCTATTTTATGGATAATCGGCAAGTCAAAGAGATTTCCTATCTTGCAGATGTCAAGCCGCTATTTTTTCTGCCTTATGTGCCTTTGCACACAGAGTCACAATCATTGCACATTTGACATCAATACGAAACTGTCCGTTCCTTTATTAATAGTGGATCTCTGATCGGAGTCATTTCTTGGTGCTATGGAGCAGCAATCTTGGTCTGTCTGCTTGAATTTGGCTTGCATTTTATATGACTGATGTATATGCATGTTTTTCAGTTTGGAGCAAGGGTGGTTCAGTATGGAGAGAACTTGACTAGTTTCTCCGTGATCAGTAATGCAAACTTGTACTGAACTGTCTATCATTTGTACTGGTTTATGGTTTGGGTTACTTCTACCTTAACCTCATGTACTGTTTCCGATAAGCTAATGGATTGAAAAATAAATCTTGGTTGTTATCTGTTAGTGTAACATGTCACTTCTTTCGATGCTACGTACTTCTGTATGTCTTACATAGGACATGTTAGTAGAACATCATGATGCGCACTGTGCTTGAATCATAATTTTTAATATTTTGTTGGAGATTTTCTTTTTAGAACATCATGATGTACACAAGAGTCACAATCATTGCGCTTCCGGTACTGTTGCACATATTGCAACCTTGCAGAGTTGTTTCTGCATTTTGAACTTTTTATGTGTTGTAACCTGAAACAATAAGGTTCATGGCTCTGTGTGGTGCTCCGGTTATCAGCTTCAAGTCTCTGAAACAAACTGAAATCCGCCTTCTGTACTACACTCAAGTCGTTAGATTCCCTCCTGGTATACGGGATGGCACTGGTGTTCAGGAACTAGATCAGTTAGTTTTTGGCGATTTCGAGGGAGATCGATCGTAAGGACATTTTCAGAAAAGTCGCAAGTCTTTTTCCTGGACGAAGATCAATTAGGTAGCAGCAGCCAGGCGCATTCTTGTGTGTCCTGTTAGCCCTGGGCCATTTGGTCAGATAACTTCTGAGTTAATCGCTGGAGTGCACCTTTTCCTCAATGGCAGTGCTGTGGTTAAGTGGAAGCATGTTATCCATCGATATGATCTTTGCTGCTAACTAATCTTTGTGATGATTAATTTATTAGTCAAATATAGATGCCAATGGTCTCCCAAGAAATTTTGTGGAAACCAACAAGCGGTGTAGCTGCAATTGCACCATAAGAAGAAGACACTTCATTTTATGGAAAATCAGGATGAAAACGTACTGTGCTCAGTTCATTATTGGGAAACTGGTCTAAAACGTTGACAGCGTAGGAACAATACACACCTAAATTAGGCTTGGAGTAGAAGACGGTAGAGCTTTTTTCGAAAAGGGGCGCTTTATTACTTAAAAGATTTAAGCATTACACCCGGCCTCTGCATAGCTAAGATGCACACAGCCAAGAACATCCTCTCATTAAAATAAAAAATGCGAAATATAAGGAAAACATGTTGTATCCGTAAGACGACCCTGTGACAAAGACCTTTGTGTCATCGTCACCACCATTGCTTCGTTGACCAGGCAACTTCAACTCTACCACAACATACTAGTAGCCATCAAGGCCCTGATGGCACGCCAAAAAACTGCTAGCACAGAAACTAAGTGAATGGGCTCTAGCCAAGTAAGTTCATTTTGGAGCCACTATCCCATAACACTATAGACCTTCCTGGGTCTGTCCCTCGCTATTGTGTTGTTGTTCTCAATTGCTGAAGAATTTTATGGTTGATTTCTTTTGTATATTGTACAAAGGTGCATTCTATTGTGCAAAAGAATGATGATACCTGCTTACTAAGAACTATCCAGATGTTTATTGCCGTCATCCAGACCTTATTTCGTGTTATTGTTCATTGTAGGTAAAGAGTTATTATCATGTGCAACATATATAGTAGCCTTAGTTCGCAGTTGACGAACTATGTCACATTGTGCTCATTTATAAGTAACTAAAAAGTAGATATAGTAGCGAAAGAGGATTCAAACGAACAACACGAAATAAAAAAGCCGGTGTGACAAGCAGGATTATGATAATCAACCATAATGCCAGACACAACCTTATTATGCATACATGGCATGTACATATCATAATTTCAAACCAGTTGTTTTCTGTACTTATTTCTACAGATTTCGTCGAGCTTATTATGCATAAATATATTTGGATAGCGGAGGTTTTCGATCGAGCTTATTATGGATGATGATATTTGGATAGTGTGGAAGTGGTTTAACATAAAACATCTATGGTTATGTGTTTTCGGTGCAAAAATACCTAACTACAAATCGACCCTTCATTTCACATGCAAAAATCTGTCAGTTGTTTCTTTTCGTAGATGACCATTCTTAGAAAATGCATGTCTCCATGTAACATAACATCATTCTAAGGAGTAAATCGATGTTTAAAAGAAAGTTAAAAAAAAGAATGGTGACAAATGAGTTCATAAAATGGTGTGACAAAGAAAAACTAATTCCATGAATATAATTCATTTTCCCCCTAGATAACCAGGAGATAATACCTCATGTTATAAATGTTGGTGTGCCTATATTTAAGTCCATTCAGATTTTTTTTATCCAAGTTAATTTAGCAAAGTTCAAATCTGCCTAAATGAAAATTTAAGAATTCAATTTGAACTTCCAATAAATAAAAACTGAAGTTTTGTACTTTTCATAATTGATACAGATGTAAGAATATCTTAGTCACCTTTGGATAAACAGGACAGTTTTAATATATAACGACAGTATGTTAGAGATGTATTTTAAATATGTTTCAAACTTTTACAAATTTGTACATTTGTTTTCACAAACTTGATATTTGCATGCCTATTCTTACCCATATGACGGGGGGAGGCGGCAAGGTAACATGGAGAAGGGGAGCTGAGGAGGAAAAGAAGTGGTGGCTGCACCGGCAAAGAGGGATGGGCTAACGGTAGAGGGGATCAGTGGTGGCCGCACCAGCAGAGCGGGCTGGGTAGGGCGGAGGATGTCTTAGATAGAGGAGGATAACATGGGGCGGTTGTGCTGTGAGCGCAAGTGGAAGGGGTTGGATACGCGATAGAAGGGGATGGGAATGCCAGAGAAAGAAGAGGGGGAAGAGAGTGGGGGGAGGAGGATACTTGCGCCATGGTGGAGCTTTGCTGGGCACCACCTCTCCCTTATCTCCTTGGCTTCCTTTCATGGCCGCGGGGGAAAGGTGAGAGGAAGCAGTAACTTTTGTGGGATAGGAGGAAATATGGTGGAATTAGAGTGGGAGTGCTCAGTATTGTAGGAGGGAAGGGTGCGTGCGGGGGAAAATGCTTCTGTATTCAATCCCATTTTCTGCGGATGTATTCAATTCCTTTTCCTTCTGATATTTCTATGTCCAACCAAACAATTGAATGAAGGCATGGCAACCAAACCCCAAATCAGTACTACAATAGAAAAATTGAAATACCACCCGCAAAAAAAAAAATTTTGAAATACGGGCGAATACTTATCCATTTGTATACGTTCACAACCATACATATAAGAAGCTGATATCTAAGTTTTTTCAACATGCTAGACCCACAGTCCTAATAGAGTATCTTAGTTATATCTTTCTCCATGTCAAAATAAAATAGCATGATTCTTCTATATCTCTTTTTCTAAGAGACACCCGGGTGCGCACAAACGAAGAAGGAACACACCCAGAATGTGCATTACATGAAGTGTCTCAGAACAATGCCTATAAAGATATCGGACTGACCTACCTCAAGAAAACGGTATGGTATAATGAGAGGACAGATAAATTATTACAATTTATAACGAAATTCAGAATCACTCAAACTCAGGAGAATATATCACATATTGTTATAGGGAATCAATCAATCATTTCTCGTGGGCCACCTGCTTGAAGCTGATGGGTGCAGTGATTTGGGTCGGGCCATCATCGAAGAGTGCCTGGGCACCCAACTCGGAGGCCCGCTGGCTGGGGTGCACGTAGTCCCAGAAAGCATAGGCATCGCGGTCGCTGCACAACATAGCATTTCTGTTGCAGTCACCCTCTGCGTCCACCCTACCACTGCCGCAATAGACGCTATCACCGTTCTGAAGCCCGCTCGCTTGGGGGTTGTCAAAGATGGCCCGTGAGCGAGCGAAGGAGTCGGCGAGGGAGTACGTGAGGCCGGGGAGCCTGGATGGGGCGAGGGCGGCGGCGAGACCTGACTTGAACGCGGCGGCAAGCCCTGAAGTGAGGCGGTTCAGGCCATCGTGGCATGCCCATGTCGCATTCAGCAAGCGCACCCCCGGAAAACAACCCACCGGACCCGCGTTGATGATCCCGAACTTTCTCGCACCAATCCCGTAGAGGTCAGTCATGGCGGCTGAGTAGTTCGAGACGAGGGTGGTGTAGAGTGCGACAACATCAGCATGAGACTTTGGTGTCGACTGAAGGAGGTCATTGTTGCCGATGCTGAGCAGAAAGAAGGACCTAGCAAGGAGCTTGGAGATTTCGTGTCTGCCCCACGCGGCCTCCATCTCAGCCTTCGTCGACGTGAAGTAGCGCACCTGCTTCGACAATGGGATGTTCTTTCCTACGTTCTGCATGTAAAACATATGAATGTTTAGCAGATTAAACTAAGTATTTGAGTTACAATAACCGCATGGGTAATTAGTAAAGATATAGTTGCTCTATTTTCAAACTCAATGCATATTTAGCTTAGTTACAACAAAGAATTTGACCAACAGTTACTGCTCATTATAACATGTAGTTTATGCAACATGGAGTTAATGTAGTTAAAATTGTTTTAAAGCACTTGCTTTTCTCGCGAAAAGTATTAAAGCACTTGCTGATGAATGGGTGCTAACTTTTTTATATGGAAATTGGTGCTAAGTTTGACAAATCCAATGATAGCGTGCAGTTTGGGATATCACCATCCTAAGGGCTCTTTGATTCACAGCATTAAAACGTAGGAACAGAAAAAACGTAAAATTGCAATTTTATGGTTATATAAGTCCTACAGGATTTTGGTTTGTTTGATTGTTTTATAGAAAAAAACAATGAAATCTTTTCAAGATATTTGAGTGCGTGTTAAAATATCTATGCTAGTACTAGAGAATTCTTGAGAATAATTCCAGTAGGATTTGAGCCTACGAATCAAACGGGCAACATAGGAAACATTGGTGCAGGTTTTATTTGATCATTCTTTGAATTGAAGAGGCCTCAAGTGAAATTTAGCCGAGAATATGGAGTACTCCATGTCACTAGATATTTAGACTGCCAACTTCGAAAATCGCATGCATGGATTTGTCTTGGAAATTATTTTCCATCAACCATTGTAAGATTTGTTAAATTTACTTTTGGAGGAGAGGAGAAACAGAAACCTATATTGCCAAAGGCAGAGCTGGGCCCCAGGCTGCCAAGGCAATGACATGGGCCGTGCAATATTTTACGAGCCTATATTCAAGGAAAAAAACACATTTGACATTCACGCCGTTCACTCATTTATGAACCCAGAGACTAGTTTTGAAAATCGTTGACCTTCTATGCAGATATGCACAATTAATCTCTCTCTACAATATACTTATTTACCCCCATTTATCAACAGACAACCAATAACTCATAAAAAAGTGATTTACAGTAAAGATTGTAATCTTGTAGTATATATTTTTAGGCACATTAATTTGTTGAAATAATCCATCACGTGTTGACGGTTCAGTGAGGAACAAGCAATCACATGAGGCATGCCACTGAGATTTGTTAATGAGGTTCATCAAACATCCGTTGCGTACATCCTTGAGGCTAGACTATGGGCGCTCTTTCCCATGATACCACTGCAATGCCGCGCACCGGCCACCCAAGGGCCGAAATGTCTGTGATACTATGTTGGCATGAGTTACATCATGTGCCTACCCTCACATTATATAAGGGGCCTAGGAACACAACGCACCTTCTTCACCATCAGTCGCACTCACCGCCCGTGTTCGTACAGGGCAGACACCCAAAGAGGATGGGAGAGGTGAGCTGGCGTAGCAGCGGCGGCAGGGGGAGGTGCTGGCCGGACTAGCAGGCTTTGGTGGAGCGGGGACACAACGACGATGAGAAGGACAGTGAGCCGACGGCGGTACAGCAGTGGTTGGGCCTGCGACGCAGCTTACAAGTTTGCTGCCAGTTCTGTGGAGCTGCAGCGGATGGGGGAGCGACACAACTTCACTAAAAACAAGTGCCGCCGTGCGCCGTCGTGCAAGTCAGACCTGATAAAAGATTTGGCAACAAGTGGGGGCTGGCTGTCTCTCAGTAATTGCACAACACGGGGTAATTTGGACATTTCACAGTGGGGCCATCTTGTCAGGGGCAAATCATCAAGTTTCAAGCAAACTTATGGCAAATGATCAATTACAAGAAAAAGGATGGCGAATCATTAGAGTGCAAGCAAACATGGGACAAATCCTCAAATTCTGCCCCAAAAAAGCGGCTTACAGTGGAGTCGAGGATCCCAGCACCGGCGGAAGCGTAGCTCACTCCTCTCTCAAGAGCGCTGGGGATGAGATAGTTGTGTGATTTCAGCACCAGATATGCAACAGGGCTCCTCTCGAACCCCAGCTGCCTCGCTGCATATATACATATATACATCGTTCAAGCTAACACACGATCTCTTAGGCGACGCTGTGATCGATACGTACCAACGAAGTCGGCAATGTTGTAGCCGTTGCTGAACCTCCCCGTGGCCCGGGGCTGCCGGGGAAGTCGATGCCGTAGAAGGGGTGGTTGGCCCTGGGCACGTCCTTCCCGGGCAGGAGGTTGTTGTTGCCCACGTCCAGCGTCGAGGCCCCCAGCACGAACATCGCCGGCACCACGGGCAGCCCCGCCGCCCTGGCGCCAATGACGACAGCGCCGACGACCACAAGGCCCAGAAGCACGATGACACCACCCTTCATAGCTAGCTAATTTTGTGTATAATAATACTTATAAAACACACAGTAGAGCGTGTATACCAACAAATTATTGGCCGTCTACTAACTGCGATTAAGGTGAAGGCCGACAAGGGGCAGGTATCGATCGATCGATATGATAAGATCAACGGGCTAGCTAGTCAAGAAAGCTACCAAGTCCGGTGTCTCCTGTCATACAAATACAATATACTTGCGTGGAGTACTCTACACATTTTGAAGTGACGCATGGAGTAATATAGACTCATGTGAATGTGATGCCTCCGAAAGGTAAGTTGTGCATGCTCGATCAATCAACCAAAATGAGACACGATTAAACTTGGAACAATCCACTTTACTTAGCTAAAGTCATCTAGAGATCGATGACGTCTAGAGATTTCTCAGTTTACAGAACAATTATGTACATCATTAGGACGTTACAGGTCTACTAAACATGACTACAGATAAATACTAGCTATAACTTAAACTAAAACCATGGCAAGAATTATGGAATGAAAGGAGTAATATACTGCCGCCGCTCTATGGTTAAAGCTGGAAGGGCTTTGCATGACAAAAAATCTGACCAGCAAGATGTATCTGAAGCAAAAATTATTCCTGCACAGGTTACCCGAGGGAGGTAATGTTTTGAATCATATTTCAGAATTTAAAGAGATCATATCCGATCTAGATGTAATGGAGGTTAAGTATGAAGAGGAAGATACTGCTTTATTGTTACTTTGTTCACTGCCAAGTTCTTATACCAATTTTAGAGACACCATATTATACAGTCGTGATACTCTCACACTTAATGAAGTTTATGAAGCTTTGAACTATAAGGAGAAGATGAAATTATTGGTGCCTCATGATGGGTCAAGTTCATCCCACGCCGAGGGATTATCTGTTCGTGGCAGAACAAAGGAGAAGAACTCCAATAATGGAAACAAAGGCAAAAGTAAGAACGGCCATATGGGCCGGTCGCAATCCAGAGACAAGAAATATTGCAGATATTGCAAGAGAGACGGGCATGACATCTCCGAGTGTTTCAAGTTGCAGAGCAAGGAAAAGAGGAAAGGTAACAAACAAGGTGAAAATTCTGCTAATGTTGCTCGTGATGATAGTTCCGATGATGCTCTTGTCGTTATTGCTGGATGTACTGAGACCAATGATGAGTGGGTACTTGATACTGCATGTACTTTTCATATGTGCCCGCATAGAGATTGGTTTACTACTTTTGATTCCACTACTGCTGATGGTTCCGTTTTGGGTTTTGATAATTCACCTTGCAAGATTGAAGGCATAGGTTTCATTTGAATCAAGATGTTTGATGGGACAATCGGTACTTTGACATATGTTCGGTATATTTCGAAGATGAAGAGAAATATTATCTCTGTGAGTGCCCTTGATGCAAAGGGGTACAAGTATTCAGGTGGAGATAGTGTTTTGAAGGTCACCAGAGGTTCCCTTATTGTGATGAAAGGTGACTTAAGTTCGACCAATGGTCTTTATTACCTTCGAGGTTCTACCGTTTCAGGTAACTCTACTCCAGTTATTTGAAAGAATTCTGATTGTGATGCTGCTAACCTTTGGCATATGCGTCTAGGACATATGAGTGAACTTGGTTTGGCAGAGTTAAATAGGATAGGTCTTCTTAAAGGATACGAAACTGGTAAATTGAAATTTTGTGAGCATTGTATCTTCGACAAGCACAAGAGGGTGAAGTTCAATACTTCGACTCATACAACTGAAAGTATTCTTGATTTTGTGCATTTTGATTTATGAGGACCATCTCGCAAGAAGTCATTAGGTGGTGCTAGTTACATGCTGACTATAATTGATGATTATTCAAGAAAAGTTTGGCCTTATTTCTTGAAGCATAAATGGCAAGCATTCTCAGCATTGAAGGAGTGGAAAATTATGATTGAAAGACAAACTGCAAAGAAGGTAAAAATACTTTGCACTGATAATGTTATTGAATTATGTTCTAAGCAATTTGCAAATTATTGCAAGTCTGAAGGCATTGTCAGACATCACGTCGTTCCTTATACTCCTCAACAAAACGGTGTTGCCGAGCGTATGAACGGGACCATTATTTTCAGAGCCCGTTTCATGCATGTTGTCTAATGCATGTTTGCATAAGCGCTTTTGGGCTGAGGCCGCTTCCACTGCTTGTTATCTCATTAACCGTTCACCATCTATTGCTCTTAATAATAAAACTCTATTCACAGTTGAGAGTTTTTGGTTGCACTGCTTATGCTCATGTTGATAATGGAAAATTTGAGCCTAGGGCTGTGAAGTGCATCTTTCTTGGTTATAAGTCTGGTGTTAAAGGTTTTAAATTGTGGAATCCTGAAACTCAGAAGGTTGTTATTTGCAGAAATGTTATCTTTAATGAATCTGCTATGTTACATGATGTTCCATCTACTAACGTTCTTGTTGAGAGTGAACATCAGGCTACTATTCAGCATCCTACTGTTCAGGTGGATCATGTTGTTGATTCAGGTGATACATCCGGTAATGAAAATGTTGATGCACATGATGAACCCGTCGTTGATGCTGAACATGTCACTCCCACTCCAAATCAGCCTATTGTTCCACCCGGTTGGAATATTGCACGTGACAGAGTTAGGCGGGGTATTGATAAACCTAAAAGGTTAATTGAGGAGTACAATATTGTTTCTTTTGCTTTATTTGTTGCAGAGGAAATTGAAGGTAATGCTGAGTCTTCTTCATATTCTGAGGCTATTATTTCTGGTGATAGTAATAAGTGGATGACCGCTATGCATGATGAGATGGAATCAATTGAAAAGAATGGCACTTGGGATTTTAGTAAAATTACCTAGAGAGAAGAAATCTATATTCGTTGCAAGTGGGTTTTCAAGAGGAAAGAATGTGTTTCTTCTAATGATGAGACAATATATAAAGCAAGGTTAGTTGCTAAAGGTTACAGTCAGATTCCAGGTATTGACTATAACGAAGTATTTTTCTCCTGTTGTGAAGCATAGTTCTATTCGCACTTTACTCGGTATTGTTGCAATGCATGATTTTGAGATTGAACAACTGGATGTTAAAACTGCATTCTTACATGGAGAATTAGAAGAGGATATTTATATGGAACAACCTGAAGGTTTTGTTATTCCTGGAAAAGAAAATCTTGTCTTCAAGTTAAAGAAATCTCTTTATGGATTGAAGCAATCCCCTAGACAGTGGTACAAGAGATTTGACACATTTATGCTCTCTCAAGGTTTCAAAAGGTCAAAGGTTCAACTATTTATTTGCTCATTTATGTTGATGATATGCTAATTGCTGCAAATAGTATGTCAGCTATTAATGAACTAAAGAAGCAATTGAGTAATGAATATGAGATGAAGGATTTTGGTGCAGCAAAGAAAATTCTTGGCATGAAAATATCCAGAGATAGACCATCTGGAAAAGTATATCTAAGTCGAAGGATATATTGATAAGGTTCTTTGCCGTTTTAATATGCATAATGCCAAGCCAGTAAGTACTCCGTTAGCTGCACACTACAAATTATCATCAGCTTTATGTCCTAAGTCAGATGCAGATATTGAGTACATGTCTAGGGTTCCCTATTCGAGTGCAGTTGGTTCACTTATGTATGCCATGGTTTGTTCTCGTCCGGATTTATCATATGCTTTGAGCGTTGTGGCTCAGCGTCACACGGCTTGTTGTGGTATGCTGTTGCCTGCTCGTGCCCTGTAGGAAGGAAAGCTGCCTACTACATAGACTACCAGTACCAGTGTAGAGTCGTCAACGGGTCATTGATTTCAGTCAGGAACTCAAAGCATCCACCCTGTACGTAGACAATAATGCACATATACATGATGATTCGTCGTTGAGATCGTGAATCATTTGGTGATATGGAATCGTTGGCTTTGGGAGCGGGGTGAGTCACGCCTGACGCCTTGCCGGCCAGAGCAGTCAGCTACAGGATGGCATATCCTCAGACCTGCTCTAAAGAACAGACGTGCGTTTAATACCACCACAATTGGGGTACTTGATAGCCGGGGGTATTTTCTTGGAAGTGACAAATTAACTTTTAAGGCTGTTGACTGGGGCGATGGGGTTACAAGGAGATTAAAATTAGATTATGATGGCAACCTTAGATTATACAGTCTAAATAAGACAGATGGAAGATGGTTGGTCACATGGATGGCATATCCTCAGACCTGCTCGGTGCATGGTGCGTGTAGCATTAATGGGATATGTGTGTACACACCCGAGCCTGCTTGTGCTTGTGCACCTGGACATGAGGTCATCGACGCAAGTGACCGTAGCCAAGGTTGCAGACCAATATTCAATCTTAGTTGTGATGGGCAGGAGATATTTTTGAAGCTACCCACCACTGACTTCCACGGTAATGATCTAAGTGAGCATGTTAGAGTTTCACGTTACCACTGCAAGAAGATATGCTTGAAGGACTGTAATTGCAAAGGTTTTGCATACTGGCAAGGAACCGGGCGTTGCTATCCAAAGTGGTCCCTTGTTGGGGGTGTATCTGGGTCGACTGTTAGTGGTGGTTCTATCTATCTCAAGATTCCTAAGACACTACAGGTCAGAGAGTCATCAATTCCTCACTCGCAACCTTTTGGTCCTAGATGTGTTCCAAATTGTAGTGCAAAGAGTGAAGATTTTACTATGGATCAACCTAAGAGCAGTCAAAGTGGATCACACCCACAATACTTGTACTTGGCATATGGGTTCCTGTTAGCGATATTTTGTTGTTGATATGCTGATAGTTGTGTTTATTTGAAAACAGTCAAAGGTTCAACTATTTATTTGCTCCGTTATGTTGTTGATATGCTAATTACTGCAAAGAGTATGTCAGATATTAATGAACTAAAGAAGCAATTGAGTAATGAATTTGAGATGAAGAATTTGGGTGCAGCAAAGAAAATTCTTGGCATGGAAATATCCAGAGATAGATCATCTGGAAAAGTATATTTAAGTTAGAAGGGATATATTGATAAGGTCTTGGTCGTTTTAATATGCATAATGCCAAGCCAGTAAGTACTCCGTTAGCTGCACACTACAAATTATCATCAGCTTTATGTCCTAAGTTAGATGCAGATATTGAGTACATGTCTAGAGTTCCCTATTCAAGTGCAGTTGGTTCACTTATGTATGCCATGGTTTGTTCTTGTCCGGATTTATCATATGCTTTGAGTGTTGTGGCTCAGCGTCACACGGCTTGCTGTGGTATGCTGTTGCCTGCTCGTGCCCTGTCGGAAGGAAAGCTGCCTACTACATAGACTACCAGTACCAGTGTAGAGTCGTCAACGGGTCATTGATTTCAGTCAGGAACTCAAAGCATCCACCCTGTACGTAGACAATAATGCACACATACATGATTATTCGTCGTTGAGATCGTGAATCCTGTGGTGATATGGAATCATTGGCTTTGGGAGCGGGGTGAGTCATGCCTGACGCCTTGCCGGCCAGAGCAGTCAGCTACAGGATGGCATACCCTACCTTGGGCACGGTCAAGGTAGTACTCAACTACACTACCATAGTACGACAGGAAGCAAGTTGCAGCTTTGTACAGCGCCAAAGCCTTGAGCATCCAAAGCCATGAAATGATATGACGAGGAAACTAGCTAGCTGTAGAGGACGCACCAAGTTGTAGTTGTAGCACAAGAGACTATGAAACCGAAACCGGCAAGTCCTTCCCCGTTTAAACTGGACCATGATACACAGTAGCATTCCGGTCGTGGTCCGTGTCACCCATCCTATAATAGCGTCCATCTGTACGTGGTCGTTCTAGAGATCAACTATGAGTGCCTCACAAAACATGGATGCACGCTCCACCCCTCTGCTCCTACTACTAAATTTGGTCCATCTGTTCCTCCGCGTCTCCGCTCATGAATTCCTCTCGCCGGGCTCCTCTCTCTCTGTAGAGGATAGCTCCGACGTGCTCCACTCGCCGGACGGTACTTTCACCTGCGGCTTCAACCACATTTCCCAAACTGCCTCCGTCTTCTCCATTTGGTACTCCAACACGGCCGAAAAGACGGTCGTCTGGAGCGCGAACCATCTCCGCCCCGTCTACTTCAGGGGATCGCGAGTCACGCTAGATGCGAATGGCCGAATGGCCGTAGAAGACTACGATGGCCGCCCCGTCTGGGAGAACAATGCATCGTCTTCTTCGAGTGCCCAGCAAGCTCAGCTGCTGGACACTGGGAACCTCGTCGTCAAGGGCCAAGGTGATATCATTCTGTGGCAAAGTTTCCATTCTCCTACCGACACATTGCTGCCATATCAGAACATTACTAGTGCTGCAAAGTTGGTATCTGCTAGTAGGTTACTTGTCCCTGGGCGCTACAGCTTCCATTTTGATGATGAATATATACTCACACTGTTTCACGATGAGAAGGATATCTCTTTTAAATATTGGCCGAATCCTAGTAATGATATATGGACAAAGAACAGACGTGCGTTTAATACCACCACAATTGGGGTACTTGATAGCCTGGGGTATTTTCTTGGAAGTGACAAATTAACTTTTAAGGCTGTTGACTGGGGCGATGGGGTTACAAGGAGATTAAAATTAGATTATGATGGCAACCTTAGATTATACAGTCTAAATAAGACAGATGGAAGATGGTTGGTCACATGGATGGCATATCCTCAGACCTGCTCGGTGCATGGTGCGTGTGGCATTAATGGGATATGTGTGTACACACCCGAGCCTGCTTGTGCTTGTGCACCTGGACATGAGGTCATCGACGCAAGTGACCGTAGCCAAGGTTGCAGACCAATATTCAATCTTAGTTGTGATGGGCAGGAGATATTTTTGAAGCTACCCACCACTGACTTCCACGGTAATGATCTAAGTGAGCATGTTAGAGTTTCACTTCATCACTGCAAGAAGATATGCTTGAAGGACTGCAATTGCAAAGGTTTTGCATACTGGCAAGGAACCGGGCGTTGCTATCCAAAGTGGTCCCTTGTTGGGGGTGTATCTGGGTCGACTGTTAGTGGTGGTTCTATCTATCTCAAGATTCCTAAGACACTACAGGTCAGAGAGTCATCAATTCCTCAGTCGCAACCTTTTGGTCCTAGATATGTTCCAAATTGTAGTGCAAAGAGTGAAGATTTTACTATGGATCAACCTAAGAGCAGTCAAAGTGGATCACACCCACAATACTTGTACTTGGCATATGGGTTCCTGTTAGCGATATTTTGTGTGGAGGTAATATTTGTGGCACTAGGATGCTGGCTTTTGTTCTCAAGGGGTGGCAAAAAGTTAATAGGAGTATGGCCACCTGAGGTTGGCTATGAAATGGTAACCAACCATTTCCGCAGATACACATACAAGGAGTTGCAGACAGCAACTCAAAGGTTCAAGGATCGCATTGGATGCGGGGCATCTGGTCATGTATACAAGGGGGTCTTAAAAGACAAGAGGGTTGTAGCGGTGAAAAGGTTGGCAGACATAAACCAAGGGGAAGAAGAATTCCAACATGAACTGAGTGTGATTGGACGGATTTACCATATGAATCTTGTGAGGGTTTGGGGATTCTGTTCTGATGGTCCACGCAGAATATTGGTTTTAGAGTATGTTGAGAATGGTTCTTTGGATAAAACCTTGTTTAGTAGCGAAAGGTTAATTGGATGGAACGAAAGGTATATGATTGCTCTAGGGGTGGCAAGAGGATTGGCCTATCTTCACCACGAGTGCATGGAGTGGGTTATCCACTGTGACATCAAACCCGAGAATATATTGTTGGATGAGAACTTGGAGCCAAAGATCAGCGACTTTGGCCTTGCAAAACTCATGAACAGAAGTGGATCCAATAAAAATGTTTCGAGGATCCATGGAACTAGAGGTTATATAGCTCCTGAGTGGGTTTCTAGCCAGCCAATCACGGCAAAGGTTGACGTCTACAGCTTCGGAGTGGTTCTCCTAGAGCTACTCATGGGGTCTCGTGTTTCAGACTGGGCCTCAAATGCCACCGACGAAGTGGAAATGGTCCTTGGAAGGGTCGTTAGGATGCTTACAGAAAATTTGATGCTGGAGGGCAGCGAACACTTGTGGCTTGCTGACTTCATTGACATGAGGTTGAAAGGCCAGTTGGATAACCTGCAAGCAAGATTGATGGTTAAGTTGGCTGTCTCGTGCCTAGAAGAAGACAACAGAAAAAGGCCCACCATGGAAAATGTTGTGCAGATGCTTTTGTCGGTTATGAAGCCAGTGGCATAATGCAGCAGTATGTTACCAACTAATAAAAGGAGCTTGATGTTTTTTTTTATGTATGTTTATTGTTGGATGTGTATCACGTATATATTCTTATTGTTATCTTTGCCGTCCTAGTAGTATATGTTACTCCCTCCGTCCCATAATGTAAGACGTTTTTTGACTCTAATGTAGTGTCAAAAAACGTCTTACATTTTGGGCGGAGGGAGTAGAAAGTTTCGCTTTGCTTTTGGTTTGTTTTTAAACTGGGTTAGTACGGTAGTACCCTGGTGTTCGCACACGAACACGTCACCGTGTACCTCCGACGCCGAGGGTGATGCACCGCAGCTCACGTCGAAGGAGACCCGTCCGGAAGCGCGGTACGCAAGCAATCCGGCGGGCGCTTTTGAAGACCCGAAACCCCACGCGTCCGGGAGGGACCCCGTCTGGACGCGCGGCGGCTATGGGCTGCCCTAGGTCGACCTGATCACCCCTAGGGCCTCGATTTTCGCCGCCCTACAACAAGAAGAACAGACGAAGAACGAGGAAGAAGAACAACTAGGGTTGAGGAGAAAAGATAAAAGATAAAAAGTGATAGATAAATTGATCGATTGTGTGTTGTTCAATCGGCCGTCACCCCTTAGGTATATAAGGGGCGGCTGGACTTCCCGTGCAAGGAAAAGGCTTTGATTCACGTCCAAAACCATAGCCAAATTCGGATTGATTTTGTCCGAACTTTCCAAAACTGTTCGGTTTAAACTGGCTGTACCTTACGGGTAATTTTTTAGGTGGTAAACAACCTCGGATGGAAAAGAGCCCAAAAGCAATCTTGACCGTTTCGACGAGACGAACAACTTTCGTGTTGAACGTTTTTCGATTTGAAGCCATCTTCTAGGCCAAAACGGTCACGCAATACAGGCTGTTATTCGCGCTACCCATCAGACACGAGGCTGGTGGGGCGCGCCATTTATGGCTCTATGACAGGACTGTGTTCGGATGACTGTAACTTTTGAATACGAACTCGGATTGGGACGATTTTTATATAAAAATCGACCGTTTCGACGAGACGAAGACAATTCGTGTTGAAAGTTTTTCCATATGAAGCAGTCTTGGTGGTCTAATCTGCCGAATACTGATCTAGATATAAAATCTCAGTGCTTTGAGCATAGTTTTGGCACTCGAGATGAGATCGGATGACGGTGGCCCAAACATCAAAAATGTTCACCTTGACAATACGAAACTTTTTCACTTTGAGCACTTTTCCATTTGAAGCCATCTTATTTGCTTTTTATGCCGTGCCAAAATCTGGTGTCAACACATGCCCCCTGTTTTCTGGCAGAGCTTGCGTGCCAGAAAATACTTCATCCAAGCACGATGTCAACACTACATCGGCTGTGCATGCTAAGAACGATAATTGTTATTGGTCATATTCTTAAGCGTGTTGCTTCTTGGGTAGAGCCTCTTGGATAATAGTCGTCTGAGAACAACAATTGGACGTCACAAAGGCCTCCACGTAAGTTTCTTATGTCAATCCGGACCTTGCTTTGTCCAGGCACTCCCTAGGAATATTAGAACCCTTTGACGGTAAGCCGGTTGCTGAACGATTATGACCATGCACCACAAAGGAATACTGTCAACTGTTCGGCGACTCAACTCATTATTGATCAAAGTAAACCATCAAGCCTCAGCCGAACAATGTCTCTCTCCTGACTTGGGTCCTGCAAATAACTAACACCAGGAGTCAGAGCTTTTTATGTACTAGACCCTTGATCAGTGGCCGACTCAATAATTAAGTTGGCCTTGCCAGTATTGGCAAACACTGAGCATCGGCTATAGGAGTAGGAGATCAACCATGGTGAACACCGTTAGCCAGATGCCGGCTTTGCCAACACAATGAATTCTGAGGGCGATATGCAAATATCGGCCATGCGTTCTCATCTCAAAGGTGCTCGGGAATCCGTCCACCAAAGTGTGAATAACCGAAATAAGTCAGATGTTTCGGCCGAGGATAAATTCCATAGTGTTGATTTTGATGATACGATTGAAGAATGTGCATGACACGCCTCCTGGAGTTTCCTATAGTGAGATGAAAATTGTCGTCCTCGCCTACGGGATTGTTGGAAATATGCCCTAGAGGCAATAATAAAAGAGTTATTATTATATTTCCTTGTTCATGATAATCGTTTATTATCCATGCTATAATTGTATTGATTGGAAACTCAAATACACGTGTGGATGAATAGACAGACTTTGTGTCCCTAGTGAGCCTCTACAGGACTAGCTTGTTGATCAAAGATGACCGCGGTTTCCAGGTCATAGACATGAGTTGTCATTTGATAACGGGATCACATCATTAGGAGAATGATGTGATGGACGAGACCCAAACGTTAAACATAGCTTTTGATCGTGTCAGTTATCGCTATAGTTTTCTGCATGTCAAGTATAAGTTCCTATGACCATGAGATCATGTAACTCACTGACACCGTAGGAGTACTTTGTGTCTGCCAAACGTCACAACGTAACTGGGTGACTATAAAGGTACTCTACAGGTATCTCCGAGGGTGTCTGTTGAGTTGACATGGATCGAGACTGGGATTTGTCACTCCGTGTGACGGAGAGGTATCTCCGGGCCCGCTCGGTAATACGTCATCTCAATGAGCTCAAAGTGACTAAGTAGTTAGTCACGGGATTATGTATTACGGTAACGAGTAAAGAGACTTGCCGGTAACGAGATTGAACTAGGTATAGAGATACCGACGATCGAATCTCGGGCAAGTAACATACCGATGAGACAAAAGGAACTGTATACGGGATTGCCTGAATCCTTGACATCGTGGTTCATCCGATGAGATCATCGAGAAACATGTGGGAACCAATATGGGTATCCAGATCCCGCTATTGGTTATTGACCTGGGAGTGTCTCGGTCATGTCTACATGGTTTCCGAACCCGCATGGTCTACACACTTAACGTTCGGTGACGCTAGGGTTGTTAGTGAGAAAAGTGTATGGTTACCGAAGGTTGTTCGGAGTCCCGGATGAGATCCTGGACGTGACGAGAGTCTCCGGAATGGTCCGGAGACGAAGATTGATATATAGGATGAAAGGTTTCGGAGTCCGGAAGTGTTCCGGGGAGCATCGGGAAATCGGCGGAGTACCGGAAAGGGGTTTCGGGGGTCCGGAAGCAGTTCTGTGCCTAATGGGCCACAAGGGGGAACACCACAGCCCTCAAGGGGCTATGCGCCCCCCCGGGCCCTCTCCTTGTGCGCCAAGGGGGGTGGACCCCTCTAGGGTGGCCGCACCCCCTAGCCTTGGGGGGCAAGGCACCTAGGGGGGGAAACCCTAGGGCCTGGCCCTGGCCGCCGCCCCCCCTGCCTTGGCCGCCGCCCCCCCTTGCCCTGGCCGCCGGCCCCCTAGGGGGGAAACCCTAGGGCGCCCTCACCTCTCCACCCCCCCTATATATAGTGAGGCAAAGGGAGGGCAGCAAACACAAGTTCGTGCCTCGGTGCTGCCCTCCCTCTCCCACAACATCTTCTTCTCCCGCGGTGCTTAGGCGAAGCCCTGCTGGAATTCTCCTCCACCATCACCACCACGCCGTCGTGCTGCCGGTTCTCCATCAACCTCTCCTCCACCCCTTGCTGGATCAAGAAGGAGGAGACGTCCCCGTGCCGTACGTGTGAAGAACGCGGAGGCACCGTTGCTTCGGTGCTAGGATCTTCGGCGATCTGAATCGCGGCGAGTACGACTCCATCATCCGCGTTCATAACGCTTCCGCTTAGCGATCTACAAGGGTATGTGGATCCTACTCTCCCCTCGTAGTTGCATCTACTAGATTGATCTTGGTGAACGTAGAGAAAAATTTTTGTTTTCCATGCAACGTTCCCCAACAGTGGCATCAGAGCTAGGATCTTGCGTAGATGCTTTCTCGAGTAGAACACAAAAGGGTTTGTGGCGTTGATGTTTAAATTGCTGCCCTCCTTAGTCTTTCTTGATTCAGCGGTATTATAGGATGAAGCGGCCCGGACCAACTTTACATGTCCACGTACATGAGACCGGTTCCATCGACAGACATGTGACTTTTGTTGCATAAGATGGCTGGCGGGTGTCTGTCTCTCCTATCTTAGTTGAATCGGAATAGAACAAGGCGGTCCTTGTAGAAGGTTAAATAGCAACTTGAATATCACCGTTGTGGTTTTGCGTAGGTAAGAAGCGTTCTTGCTAGATACCCATAGCAGCCACGTAAAACATGCAACAACAAATTAGAGGACGTCTGACTTGTTTTTGCAGGGTATGCATGTGATATGATATGGCCAATGACATGATGAATTATATTTGATGTATGAGATGATCATGTTGTAATAGTTAATATCGACTTGCATGTCGATGCATACGGCAACCGGCAGGAGCCATAGGGTTGTCTTTAATTTTTGTATGACCTGCGTGTCAATCATTAAGCGCTTTGTAATGATTTACTTTATCGCTAAACGGTAGCAATAGTAGTAAGAGCATGGTGGGCGCCGACAACCCCGATGGCGACACGATGATGGAGATCATGATGATGGAGATCATGGTGTGGCGCCGGTGACGATGGAGATCATGCCGGTGCTTTGGAGATGGAGATCAAAAGCACGAGTTGATGGCCATATCATGTCACTTATGATTTGCATGTGATGTTAATCCTTTTATGCATCTTATTTTGCTTAGGACGACGGTAGCATTATAAGGTGATCCTTCACTAAAATTTCAAGATAAAATTGTGTTCCCCCCGAGTGTGCGCCGTTGCGAAGGTTCGTCGTTTCGAAGCACCACGTGATGATCGGGTGTGATAGACTCTACGTTCGCATACAACGGGTGCAAGCCAGTTTTGCACGTGCAGAACACTCGGGTTAGACTTGACGAGCCTAGCATGTACAGACATGGCCTCGGAACACGGAGGACCGAAAGGTCGAGCATGAGTCATATAGTAGATATGATCAACATGTTGATGTTCACCATTGACACCACCTCATCTCACGTGATGATCGGACTTGGGTTGGTGAATTTGGATCATGTCACGCTCGAATGACCGGAGGTATGTCAATTTGAGTGGGAGTTATAATTAATTTGATTAGGTAATAACTCACTTATCATGAACGATAGTCTAAAATGTCTTTGCAAATTTTGGTTGTAGATGGCTCGCGCAGTAGCTCCCCTGAATTTTAATGCGTTCCTAGAGAAAGCTAAACTGAAAGATGACGGGAGCAACTTTGTGGACTGGCTCCGCAATCTGAGGATCATCCTCACAGCTGCCCAAAAGGTTTATGTCCTAAATGCACCGCTAGGTGACCCCCCCGCTCCTGGAGCCTCTGCGGACGTTATGAACGTCTGGCAGACACGTTCGGATGACTATTCGATAGTGCAGTGTGCCATGTTGTACGGCTTGGAAGGAGGACTTCAAAGACGTTTTGAACGTCATGGTGCATATGAGATGTACACGGAGTTGAAGTTCATCTTTGAGAAGAATGCTAAGATCGAGAGGTATGAGACCACCGATAAATTCTTCGCTTGCAAGATGGAGGAGAATTCGTCTGTCAGTGAGCACTTACTGAAGATGTCTGGGTACTATACCCGCATAGCTGATCTGGGACTTGTGTTCCCGGATGAAGCTATCATTGACAGAATTCTCCAGTCACTCCCTCCAAGCTACAAGAGCTTCGTGCAGCAGTATAACATGCAAGGGATGAACAAGACCATCGCCGAGCTGTTTTCAATGCTGAAAGTCGCTGAGGCAGACATCCAGAAGGAGTATCAAGTGTTGATGGTCAATAAGACCACCAGTTTCAAGAAGAATGGCAAGGGCAAGAAGGGTAACTCTAAGAAGGGTGGCAAAGCAGTTGCTAATCCAGTGAAGAAACCCAAGGCTGGACCCAAGCCAGAGACTGAGTGTTTCTATTGCAAGGGGAGCGGCCACTGGAAGCGGAACTGCCCCAAGTATCTGGCGGACAAGAAGGGGGCCAACAACAACAAAGGTATATGTGATATACATGTTATTGATGTGTACCTTACCAACTCTCGTTGTAGTGCCTGGGTATTTGATACCGGTTCGGTTGCTCACATTTGCAACTCTAAACAGGAACTGCGGAATAAACGGAGGCTGGCGAAGGACGAAGTGACGATGCGCGTGGGAAACGGTTCCAAGGTTGATGTGATCGCCGTCGGCACGCTCGCTCTTCGATTACCATCGAGATTAGTTATGAACCTGAATAATTGTTATTTAGTGCCTGCGTTAAGCATGAACATTATATCTGGATCTTGTTTATTGCGAGACGGTTACTCATTTAAGTCGGAGAATAATGGTTGTTCTATTTATATGAGTAATATCTTTTATGGTCATGCATCCGAAGTTAGGGGTTTATTCTTATTGAATCTCGATGGTGATGATACACATGTTCATAACATTGATGCCAAAAGATGTAGAGTAGATAATGATAATACCACTTTCTTGTGGCACTGCCGTCTCGGTCATATCGGCGTGAAACGCATGAGGAAGCTCCATGCTGATGGACTTCTGGAGTCTCTTGATTTTGAATCACTTGACACGTGCGAGCCGTGCCTCATGGGCAAGATGACAAGGACCCCGTTTTCAGGGACAATGGAACGGGCAAGTGACTTATTGGAAATCATACATACTGATGTGTGCGGTCCGATGAGTGTAACGGCGCGCGGTGGATATCGTTATTTTCTCACCTTCACTGACGACTTAAGTAGATATGGGTATATTTACTTGATGAAGCATAAGTCTGAAACTTTTGAAAAGTTCAAGCAATTTCAGAGTGAAGTTGAAAATCATCGTAACAAGAAGATCAAGTTCCTATGATCTGATCGAGGGGGAGAATATCTGAGTTATGAGTTTGGTGATCACTCAAGAAAATGTGGAATTGTTTCACAGTTGACGCCACCTGGAACACCACAGCGTAATGGTGTGTCCGAACGTCGTAATCGAACCCTATTAGATATGGTACGTTCTATGATGTCTCTTGCCGATTTGCCACTATCGTTTTGGGGATATGCGTTAGAGACAGCTGCATTCACTTTAAATAGGGCTCCATCTAAGTCCGTTGAGACAACACCGTATGAACTATGGTTTAGTAAGAAACCGAAGTTGTCTTTTCTCAAGGTTTGGGGTTGCGATGCTTATGTCAAAAGGCTTCAGCCAGAAAAGCTCGAACCCAAAGCGGACAAATGTGTCTTCATAGGATACCCAAAAGAAACAGTTGGGTACACCTTCTATCTCAGATCCGAGGGCAAAGTGTTTGTTGCTAAGAACGGATCCTTTCTCGAGAAAGAGTTTCTCTCGAAAGAATTGAGTGGGAGGAAGGTAGAACTTGATGAGGTTATTGAACCTCTGCTTCAACCAGAAAGTAGCGCAGCACAGAAAGATGGTTTTGTGGAGCCTGCAGAGGTTGAAGAGGAAGCCAATGATGATGATCAAGAAGCTTCTGATCAAGTCACTACCGAACCTCGTAGGTCGACAAGGGTACGCACTGCACCTGAGTGGTATGGTAACCCTGTCTTGGAGGTCATGTTGTTAGACAACGGTGAACCTACGAGCTATGGAGAAGCAATGGTGGGCCCAGATTCCGACAAATGGTTAGAGGCCATGAAATCCGAGATGGGATCCATGTATGAAAACAAAGTATGGACTTTGGAAGTATTACCTGAAGGGCGGAAGGCCATTCAGAATAAATGGATTTTTAAGAGGAAGACGGACGCTGACGGTAATGTCACCGTGTATAAAGCTCGACTTGTGGCAAAGGGTTTTTCACAAGTTCAAGGGATTGACTACGATGAGACTTTCTCACCCGTAGCGATGCTTAAATCCGTCTGAATCATGTTAGCAATAGCTGCATATTTCGATTATGAAATTTGGCAGATGGATGTCAAAACAGCGTTCCTTAACGGTTTTCTTAAGGAAGAGTTGTATATGATGCAACCAGAAGGTTTTGTCGATCCAGAGAATGCTGACAAAGTATGCAGGCTTCAGCGTTCCATTTATGGGCTGGTGCAAGCATCTCGGAGTTGGAATCTTCGCTTTGATGAGGTGATCAAAGCGTTTGGGTTTATACAAGTTTACAATGAAGCTTGTATTTACAAGAAAGTGAGTGGGAGCTCTATAGCGTTTCTAATATTATATGTGGATGACATATTGCTGATTGGAAACAATATAGAATTTTTGGATAGCGTGAAGGGGTATTTGAACAAGAGTTTTTCGATGAAAGATCTCGGTGAAGCTGCCTTCATATTGGGCATCAAGATCTATAGAGATAGATCAAGACGCTTGATAGGACTTTCACAAAGCACATACCTTGATAAAGTTTTAAAGAAGTTCAAAATGGATCAATCCAAGAAGGGGTTCTTGCCGGTATTGCAAGGTACGAAGTTGAGTAAGACTCAATGCCTAGTGACTGCGGATGATAGAGAAAAGATGAGTGTCGTCCCCTATGCTTCAGCCATAGGCTCTATCATGTATGCAATGCTGTGCACAAGACCAGATGTCAGCCTTGCCATAAGTATGGCCGGAAGGTTTCAGAGTAATCCTGGTATGGATCACTGGACAGCGGTCAAGAATATCCTAAAGTACCTGAAAAGGACTAAGGATATGTTTCTCGTTTATGGAGGTGATCAAGAGCTCGTCGTAAAGGGTTACGTCGATGCAAGCTTTGACACTGATCCGGATGACTCTAAGTCACAAACCGGATACGTATATATTCTCAACGGGGGAGCGGTAAGCTGGTGCAGTTCCAAGCAGAGCGTGGTAGCTGATTCTACATGTGAAGCGGAGTATATAGCTGCCTCGGAGGCGGCAAAGGAAGGTGTCTGGATGAAGGAGTTCATGACAGATCTTGGAGTTGTGCCTAGTGCACTGAACCCAATGACTCTGTTCTGTGACAACACTGGTGCCATTGCCCTAGCCAAGGAACCAAGGTTTCACAAGAGGACCAGACACATAAAGCGACGCTTCAATTCCATCCGCGATTCGGTCAAGGAGGAGGACATAAACATTTGCAAAGTACACACGGATTTGAATGTTGCAGATCCGTTGACTAAGCCTCTTCCACGGGCTAAGCACGATCAACACCAAGACTCTATGGGTGTTAGATTCATTACCTTGTAATGCTAGATTATTGACTCTAGTGCAAGTGGGAGACTGTTGGAAATATGCCCTAGAGGCAATAATAAAAGAGTTATTATTATATTTCCTTGTTCATGATAATCGTTTATTATCCATGCTATAATTGTATTGATTGGAAACTCAAATACACGTGTGGATGAATAGACAGACTTTGTGTCCCTAGTGAGCCTCTACAGGACTAGCTCGTTGATCAAAGATGACCGCGGTTTCCAGGTCATAGACATGAGTTGTCATTTGAAAACGGGATCACATCATTAGGAGAATGATGTGATGGACGAGACCCAAACGTTAAACATAGCTTTTGATCGTGTCAGTTATCGCTATAGTTTTCTGCATGTCAAGTATAAGTTCCTATGACCATGAGATCATGTAACTCACTGACACCGTAGGAGTACTTTGTGTGTGCCAAACGTCACAACGTAACTGGGTGACTATAAAGGTACTCTACAGGTATCTCCGAGGGTGTCTGTTGAGTTGACATGGATCGAGACTGGGATTTGTCACTCCGTGTGACGGAGAGGTATCTCCGGGCCCGCTCGGTAATACGTCATCTCAATGAGCTCAAAGTGACTAAGTAGTTAGTCACGGGATTATGTATTACGGTAACGAGTAAAGAGACTTGCCGGTAACGAGATTGAACTAGGTATAGAGATACCGACGATCGAATCTCGGGCAAGTAACATACCGATGAGACAAAAGGAACTGTATACGGGATTGCCTGAATCCTTGACATCGTGGTTCATCCGATGAGATCATCGAGAAACATGTGGGAACCAATATGGGTATCCAGATCCCGCTATTGGTTATTGACCTGGGAGTGTCTCGGTCATGTCTACATGGTTTCCGAACCCGCAGGGTCTACACACTTAACGTTCGGTGACGCTAGGGTTGTTAGTGAGAAAAGTGTATGGTTACCGAAGGTTGTTCGGAGTCCCGGATGAGATCCTGGACGTGACGAGAGTCTCCGGAATGGTCCGGAGACGAAGATTGATATATAGGATGAAAGGTTTCGGAGTCCGGAAGTGTTCCGGGGAGCATCGGGAAATCGGCGGAGTACCGGAAAGGGGTTTCGGGGGTCCGGAAGCAGTTCTGGGCCTAATGGGCCACAAGGGGGAACACCACAGCCCTCAAGGGGCTATGCGCCCCCCCCTGGGCCCTCTCCTTGTGCGCCAAGGGGGGTGGACCCCTCTAGGGTGGCCGCACCCCCTAGCCTTGGGGGGCAAGGCACCTAGGGGGGGAAACCCTAGGGCCTGGCCCTGGCCGCCGGCCCCCCCTACCTTGGCCGCCGCCCCCCCTTGCCCTGGCCGCCGGCCCCCTAGGGGGGAAACCCTAGGGCGCCCTCACCTCTCCACCCCCCCTATATATAGTGAGGCAAAGGGAGGGCAGCAAACACAAGTTCGTGCCTCGGTGCTGCCCTCCCTCTCCCACAACATCTTCTTCTCCCGCGGTGCTTAGGCGAAGCCCTGCTGGAATTCTCCTCCACCATCACCACCACGCCGTCGTGCTGCCGGTTCTCCATCAACCTCTCCTCCACCCCTTGCTGGATCAAGAAGGAGGAGACGTCCCCGTGCCGTACGTGTGAAGAACGCGGAGGCACCGTTGCTTCGGTGCTAGGATCTTCGGCGATCTGAATCGCGGCGAGTACGACTCCATCATCCGCGTTCATAACGCTTCCGCTTAGCGATCTACAAGGGTATGTGGATCCTACTCTCCCCTCGTAGTTGCATCTACTAGATTGATCTTGGTGAACGTAGAGAAAATTTTTTGTTTTCCATGCAACGTTCCCCAACAGGGATTTACACTTGTACTTCCTTATTTCTGCCTGCTTCGCGACAGGAGATGTGATGCCGCACTTGTCTTGAGGATTTTCCTTAGGAACCCAGGCCATGTTCCTCTTCTCCAGCTCTTTGGCCCTAAGCTGCTTCAGCTTCTTCTGTTGCGAATATGGTAAGACGAGAGGGCATTCCGGCTGGGATTTTGGTTTATGCACTGGCAAGTTCTTCCTGGCTTTGGGAATCTTTGGCTTGGCATGTCCAAAATCGGTGATCGGATCCCTGAGATTTACTTGCTTCAGTTTCTTGTCCTTAGCAGCCAACATAGACTCGACTGGCTTTTTGTCATTTGGAGTCGGATCTGAAATAGCACTCTTGCGGCCATCCTTTTCTTTCTTCACTTTTTTAACACTTGTTGCAATAGAAGGTCGGACATCATTTCTATTTTGACTGCTCCTCTTGGGAACCCATGCCATGTTCTTCTTTCTCAACTCATGTGCACTAAGTTTTTGTAATTCCTTCTCTTGCCAATGCGCTAAGCCGAGTGGGCACCTCGGCTGTGATTCTGTTTCAACCAATCTCAACTCTTTTTTGGCCTTGTGCACTCTCAACTTCTTCCCTTCAGATTTGGCACTTGATTGACTTGCCTCGTTGCCTTTTGTAGCCAATGTCAATACTTTAACTGGCTCTTTGTTATTTGAGAACAAATCCGAAGTAGCACACTTACAACCATCTTTCTTGACCGGGTACACTTGCTTGACCACCTCTTTCTTGTTCCTTGAGCTCCGGACCGATTCCTTATGATTGAAACGGTCTTTGACGTGTGATTGTTCATCAAATGTTGATCTTTTTGGAGCTGCATAATGTTGGCGAGATGATCTAAAATAAGATGGATAATGTGCCCTTGTATCATACCTGCCCCATGATAGATATGGATTTACATGAGCGTAGGGAGGCATCCACGACATTGGCATTGGCGGCCCAAAAGGAGGATATGAAGTCTGCTTGCTCAACGTCTTCCTTTGCCAATTCCGGTCTTCAGATTTATGCCTTGAGGGTGACCTCGATGCTTTTGCTTCACTCGGCCGATAAGCACTCTTTCCCTCACTTATCTTTTGGTACTTTTCTAATAACTGCGCGAAAGTGACTTTCGGATTTTTGCTTTTGTGCTTACCATGGCCTTTGCTTTCTTTTGTTGTGCCTGCAACGGTCTTTGAATTCTCTTGTTGCCCCCCAGTGCTAGATCTTACCATTTTAGCTTTGATGGAATTTCCGTCTTCAAGATTGTTCTTGATGCACTTTTTAACAATATCCTTGCTCGAAGACTTGACCCCATTGTGACGACCCCGGCCCGACCGTGCACTAATCATACACGCAAATGCACACGATCAAGCCTAAGGACTCACGTGAAGGAATCACAGCACAACTCTAAAACATAAATAAAACATACAAGTTATATATTACAAGCCAGGGGCCTCGAGGGCTCGAATACATAACAAGTGTCACACACATAGTCAGCGGAAGCGTTAGGTATCTGGGTACAGATACAACACAGAACAGAAATAGGCCTTTGTCAAGGCGGGGCAAAAGAAAAGCTACGATCGAAAAGGCGCAGGCCTCCTGCCTGGGACCTCCGATCCTACTCCTGGTCGTCGTCCGCCGGCTCCTCGTAGAAGTACTCGCCGGCCGGGTAGTAGTAGTAGCCAGCCTCGGGCTGGTAGTAGTAGTCGTCAACGGGGGCTGCAGGCACCATGGCTCCGTCGTCTGGTTTATCAAGCGGGTAGGACAAAAGAGGAAGCAAAGCAACCGTGAGTACTCATCCAAAGTACTCAGCAAGACTTACATCAGATCTATACTAAGCAATGCATTATTTTCAAAGGAGGCTTTATGTGGGTGGACTAGACTGCAGAAAGCCAGAGTAGAGAGGGGAAAAGCCTAGTCCTGACGAAGACTAGCATCTTCAGGGTCTTGCAGCAATAGAAGGGTGCAGATTAGTACATCATAATGTAGAGTGTTTATAGCAATATCAACCTCATATCTCAAGTCACCAGTTCTAGTTGTACCGAAGTGGATACAACTCCGAGTGTCCGTTACCGTAGGACAGGCTATCGATAGATGTTTTCTTCCCTGCAGGGGTGCACCAACTTACCCACCACGCTCGCTTAACTCCGGCCGGACACACTGGCTGGGTCCTGCCCGGCCTCGGCTAAACAACACGACGCAACCCGACCGGAAACCGACAGAGAGGATCGAGCACGCCGGACTAATCCTATGCCCCCGGGGGTCATGGCCCATCACCCCGGACGCTCCTGCACGTTGCGAGGCCGTTCGGTAGCAGACCTAGCAACCCCTTATACAAGCACGCAGTTGCATCCTGGGTCCAATCCGAACGGGCCGCTCAATCGCTGACGTCGTGACGACTCCGGCTGATGTATACGACGCAGAGCACCCACTCACACCCACGTGGTGGTTAGTGCTATCGGACCCGAAGGCCCCTCGGATCAAATATCCAAATCGCTTAGTGGATTGGGAGCGCGCGGTAACGAGCGTTGCCACCACACCGGTGGCCCCGACGTCCCGTCTCGAAGACTTGTGACAAGGACCTTACGGACCGGCCACGCTTCGTAGTTATCTCGCGGGTACCCTCACTGGTCACCCGACTCCACAGCTCACGCCTCGAAGGCACTCGCGGGTACCCCTCAGGGTCAACCCGTCTCTATCCAACATGTGTAGTAGTAACTGTCAAGTGTCTTCAGACGCACGATACCTCTGGCCGCACGCCTTTGTTCCTGGCGACGTCCGGCCTCGGGGATCGATACGTCTTTAAACACGGTACGGTAAACCAGGGCATCCGTGTGGTTTCCATGCCGATGAGGAATCCGAGGAATCACCCTCGTTGGACTCCTATACGACAAGTCCCGTTAAGGTGATACCGGAGGAATCACCCTCGGCGGTAATCACCATAGCGGATGCACGACAAAAGCTAAGTCGGAAGTGGGAAGAGGAATCACCCTCGGTAACCCACAACGAGCTAGCTATACTACAGGGACAACATCGGAAGTGAGTTCGGAGGTATCACCCTCGTCACCCGATGTTAACTCTGCGGAGTCGAGCATATTAGGGAGTGTGCGGTGATGTGAAGAAGGTCAGGGGAAGGGGCTCGATCGCTTGATCGAGGCAAGGGTACTAAGCGAGGCAACTACGAGAAAGTGGGACCACAGCAATGCTACCCAACCTATACTAAGCAGTTTATGAATAAAGACAGGTATCAACAGTATTGCAAAAACAGGCTATGCAACAGTAATAGGAGCAGTAGCAGTAGCAGCAATTCTAATGCAAGAATAAGAGAGAATAGACATAGGCGATATCGGAATGATCAAAGGGGGGTTGCTTGCCTGGTTGCTCGGTGGCAAAAGCAAGGTCGTCGGAGGGGGAACCAATCACCGGGACGGCGTCGGTCTCTGGAGCGGCGTCAGCGTCGGACTCTACCGAGAGAGAAGAGGGCGGGAAGAAACAGATAAATACACAGAATACAAGCATCACAAAGCGTGCTAGGCTAATGTGCAGTGCAGGGTTGCCTAAAAACATGTCTAAGTCATATTGGTTATTTTAGGATTTAACTGGAATTATTAACCGGTGTATGTGCACTATTCATCTACCGGAAACGGGCTAAAAGTTGCGGGTTCACCTCCGTAGAGGGTCCCGATACGGAAACAGATAGCACAGTTAGCTTCGTCTCGTCGTTCTGAGCAACTTTTATGTAGAAAGTTTTTCGATCCGAGCTACGGTTTAAAAGATATGAATTTCTAAAGATTTAAACATTTTCTGGATTTATTTTAAATAACAGAAAAGATTTATGACGTCAGCATGTAGTCATCACTGCGTCAGCAGTCAACAGCCGCACTGGTCAGGTCAAACCTGACCAGTGGGTCCCACCTGTCAGCCTCTGTGACTTAACAGAGTATTAAAATAAGCTAACAGTGCTATTTAGTGGGGTGGACCCCACATGTCAGTGAGAGTATTAGTTAAACTAATTAAGTTAATTAACTAACAGTTAAACTAATCCGTTTTATTAATTATAAAAACGTTTTTAAACGCGGGGCCCGCATGTCAGTGGGCCAGGGGTGCCCAGTCAGCCAGTTGACCAAGTCAACTGGTCAACTGGGGCCCGTGGGGGCCACTGGCAGTGACCCAGGGGGTGGGGCCCGCCCAGGCCACGTCGGCCGGCCGGCGTTTAAACGCCGGCGAGCACGTAAATGCGGCGGCGCGCACGGGAGCTCGCCGGAAATGGACTACAGGTCGCCGTTTTGCGCGCGGGAAGGCGCGTTCGAACGGCCACTCCACCGCGCGTCGAACGCGGGTGGTGGCTGGGCTCAGTGGTGGCCGGAACAGCGCCGGCGACGAGCTAAGGCGGCGGTGGCTTCGGGTGCTCGACGGAGTCGTCGTTGCGGCGAGCTAACGGGCCAAAGTAAAAGCTAGGAAGCACCTACGCGACACGGCAAAGCAAAAGGGCATGCGCCCGTGATCATAAGGTCACTGGAGACTCGCCGGCGGCGAGTTCCGCGGCGCAGCGTTCGGGCGCGTGGGGAGGAGACAACTACGGCGCGAGAGAGGGCTAACGGAGGGAACGCAGAGGAGGGAGGAGCTCACAGAGGGGGGAAGCCGATGTGTGCCTGCTCGGTGCAGGCGTGTGGCGGCCGGAGTTCGTCGACGCTCGTCGGAGCAGAGGCGGAAGGGGGCGGCGCTGCACGGCCGTTCCCGTGGCCTCTTGCTTCGGCTGGAGGTCGGGGACGACGTAGTCGACCACCGCGCGTGCGATGGACAAGGTGACGGCGACGGTGGACGCTGGTGGCCGCGGCAGCGACGGTCGAACGGCGGCGGGGCTCTCGGCTCCGCCCGGATCTGAGAGGAGGGAGAGGGGAGGAGAGGTTGGCGAGGCGATGGGGAAGGAGGGGAATGAGCCAGGGGAGTGGGAGGCTCGGTCTTATCCCCTCCTCGGCGTCTGTAGCGGCAGGTGTCGGCGGGGGCGCGGTGGCGAGCGCGGCGACCACGGCGGCGGCGACACGAGGAGGGAGCAGGTGAGGGAGGCGGGCTGGGCCGGTGCTGGGCCGGCTCGGGCCAGGGAAGGGCGTCAGGTAAGCTCCTTCTCCTCTGTTTTCTTTTTATTTTGTCAATTCAACAGAGAGTGAAAGAATTATTTAGGGCATCCAAAACATTTTTAGAAAAATGTGGGACTTGGCCCTAAATAGGTCTTGAAATGTAAGGCACTGCCACAAATATTTTGGGAGGCCAAAAGGAGTTGTTTGGTATTTTTAGAAATTGGAAAAGTCAGGATAAATGCTGCTGGACTACTGTTTTAAGTCCAGGGGCATTTTTGGAATTATGCTGAGGATGGTTCAACATGACAAATACTCAGGGAAATATTTAGAATAAGATGAACATTTTTCCAAGATTTTTGGAACAACTATATTTGGCAGTTAAAATTTGAATTGAATTTTCAGAAGGAAAATGAATTATTTGAATTAACCACTGTGATTAGGCAAAGCAAATGAGCATGACATGGCATGTTTATGAGGTGATCACTGTAGTAGGAATCTGGGGATGTTACAAATCTCCTCCACTACAAGAAATCTCGTCCCGAGATTTAAGTGGGGAAGATAAGGAGTAACTTCGGAGGAACTGACCCTTACAAGGTCGAACATCTGACAGATAACTCAGGGGATGCGGCAGAAAGAATCTCTCGAGTTGAAACTTAGGAAAACATCGAGAGTAAAGTGTGAAAGTACCATAAGAAGTTTCAATCTAATGGACATTCGATCGATACCTGAACATAGTATGAAAAGGGTCCAGAGCTTCGGGAAGGGATCAACTCTCGAAGGGTGGCTCGTGGTAACACACAAAACCAAGAACCAAAAGATAGTTCGGAATTGAGGATGTACAGGAGGGTCAGGTTCCGATCGTGTAGAACCGTGGCGAGGGACGATCGAAAGTAGGGAGAACGGTGACATTTTACCGGTCACGACAACAAGGTATGTCAGGGGGCAGTCTGTCAGTTATGTCGGTAACATCGTCGGTACCAAGGGCGAGGGACGAAGATAACCATTTTCCTGCTCGTTAAACGAGGCGGACCAATAGGCAAAGTTCTCGTCCATCGGTGGTTACTGGAATGTCATCAACAAAAGTAACAGGGTCTAGCTGACAGAGTGGTAGACCAAGATGTTTTCACAAGCAGGGAGTTATTCCTGCTTATGTCATAATGATCTTAGAAAAGGTTAAACAAACCAATGGAAAGGAAAATGTGATTAATTGATTAATCACGCCAATGGAAAGAAATATGTGTTTACACGCAAGTTTTAGGGGTATATCATTTCGCAAGAAAGAGCGGAGCATGATATACATGATAGGGCAGCAAGTTCAAAAACATTTGGATAAAGGAACGAGAGAAGAGTCTTGATATTACCCATACGATGTTGTGTGGATAATGGATCAAGAAACATTTAGTCGAGAGATTTCACGAGGATGCCATCGAACAGCGACGGCATCGATAAAAGGAATGATGAAGTGAGAGGGTTAATGGAGCCACGGATACGGCACAAGCTCGAAATCAAGCTTGTTGTTCGAGGTGAAATGATAAAATGAAGAAGATCGAAGTGAGCTTCGCTCTTCGTCGGAAGTTGTGCTCTGGGCATAAAGACCAGGTAACACGGTTAAAATTTAGCATGATGATGATATAGCCGATCATGCTAAGAATGAGGTGATGGAGGGATAACTTCCCAGTAACAGGTACTAGGGGTAATACCCGGAGGTCAATCAGAGTCGAGGTTGGATGGGTGAAATGATCTGCAGAGGACAAGTATGTTAACTTATCCGGGAAATGGAATCAAGGGGAGAATATAATCAGAACCGTGTTTGCAAAGGATCAATTCAGAGATACAAGATGAACTTGTACCAAGGAAGTAATTATTTTTACGAGCAGCTTCCATGATAAGTTCTACATCGGTTCCATGGGCATGAACACAAAGGTTCAAGGTCGACTCCCACTTATCCAATGCTTAACCTTTCATTCACTTCTCGTCTTTGAAGAAATTGTAGAGTCGAAAAATTTATTCGACGGAACGCGAGTGGATATATCTCGCATAGCTTCTGATTCACACAGACTAGAGAAAGCATATGTTCAACCCATCGGGGCAACTTAAGAACATATACCACAAACTTCAGGGGTAAGTAGCATAAGCTTGAGAAGCAGAGTATGGTTGACAAGACGGGGGATACAATTTACCGAAGGTATTATGTATCGGGGAAACTAACAAGGTTATGGAATATGGAGGGCAGTGTCGGATATTAATCCAACAAAAGATCAAACGGTCGGTAAAGGATCTGATGTGAGTATCGGTACTCCATCAGAAGAAAAAGGTATGCAAATGCTTCGGTTTAAGGAAACGTCTGAATAATCCAGAGCTTACATGCGAAGCGTTTATGGTTCCAAAATCGGGGAATCAGAGGCAGAGGCTCTGATCAAAAGATGAGTAGATTAAATAGAATTAGTTGGCCAATCACTCAAAGAGTGATTTACCGAGAACCAGCTCATGTTCGGAATAAGGTCTGAGCCGAAGAAGATAATTTAGAAGGATCAACTAATGATTGCGTGCATTCACACTCATGTTGACTCAATAAGACCAAAATGACGGTGTCAAAGGGTAACGATGAATATTGCCAGACGTATGGAATTATCCATAATTCAGGCCGGCAAGGTAACCAACAACAGTAGGCTGCAGAGGTCCTTCGGGAGATCGATTAACAATGGGAAGTATGTTGCGAACACCTGATCAACTAGGGATGAACGAATCCCCGGTAAGTATGAGGATTTATTCATAGGTGTGATCAGGCGGAACAGGACTGCAAGGCGATAGGTTCCGAGAATTCTCGAAATGTCGGATAGTGTTACGATATGTCGGATAGAACCCGAGGGTACTGAGACGAATATAGGAACGACAGGTGTAGGTAGTTATCCTTTGGGGTTTAACGGTGGTCAGGGACTGCAAAGCAGTGGCATAATGGTCTCGAAAACTTCGTGGAGTATCTTCGGAGTCTTTTGATGATGACACGTCATCTTCTGATCAAGGGCTCTCCGGGAGAAAGCGGTTACGAGAACCTAAGGCCGGTGTTAGTAAAATCATTTGACCCGAATGGAAGAGAGATTCAGAGTCCCAGAGTATAGACGAGGAATAAAAGAAGCTACACCACCCAAGTGGCGACGTGGGGCCATAAGCCACACAGCCAAGTTAGTAAAACAGTTTTGACCTCTAGACTCAACTTCGACCAAGGAGTTGGAAAGGGGTTCCTACAGGCAGTCGGCTCTGATACCAACCTGTGACGACCCCGGCCCGACCGTGCACTAATCATACACGCAAATGCACACGATCAAGCCTAAGGACTCACGTGAAGGAATCACAGCACAACTCTAAAACATAAATAAAACATACAAGTTATATATTACAAGCCAGGGGCCTCGAGGGCTCGAATACATAACAAGTGTCACACACATAGTCAGCGGAAGCGTTAGGTATCTGGGTACAGATACAACACAGAACAGAAATAGGCCTTTGTCAAGGCGGGGCAAAAGAAAAGCTACGATCGAAAAGGCGCAGGCCTCCTGCCTGGGACCTCCGATCCTACTCCTGGTCGTCGTCCGCCGGCTCCTCGTAGAAGTACTCGCCGGCCGGGTAGTAGTAGTAGCCAGCCTCGGGCTGGTAGTAGTAGTCGTCAACGGGGGCTGCAGGCACCATGGCTCCGTCGTCTGGTTTATCAAGCGGGTAGGACAAAAGAGGAAGCAAAGCAACCGTGAGTACTCATCCAAAGTACTCAGCAAGACTTACATCAGATCTATACTAAGGAATGCATTATTTTCAAAGGAGGCTTTATGTGGGTGGACTAGACTGCAGAAAGCCAGAGTAGAGAGGGGAAAAGCCTAGTCCTGACGAAGACTAGCATCTTCAGGGTCTTGCAGCAATAGAAGGGTGCAGATTAGTACATCATAATGTAGAGTGTTTATAGCAATATCAACCTCATATCTCAAGTCACCAGTTCTAGTTGTACCAAAGTGGATACAACTCCGAGTGTCCGTTACCGTAGGACAGGCTATCGATAGATGTTTTCTTCCCTGCAGGGGTGCACCAACTTACCCACCACGCTCGCTTAACTCCGGCCGGACACACTGGCTGGGTCCTGCCCGGCCTCGGCTAAACAACACGACGCAACCCGACCGGAAACCGACAGAGAGGATCGAGCACGCCGGACTAATCCTATGCCCCCGGGGGTCATGGCCCATCACCCCGGACGCTCCTGCACGTTGCGAGGCCGTTCGGTAGCAGACCTAGCAACCCCTTATACAAGCACGCAGTTGCATCCTGGGTCCAATCCGAACGGGCCGCTCAATCGCTGACGTCGTGATGACTCCGGCTGATGTATACGACGCAGAGCACCCACTCACACCCACGTGGTGGTTAGTGCTATCGGACCCGAAGGCCCCTCGGATCAAATATCCAAATCGCTTAGTGGATTGGGAGCGCGCGGTAACGAGCGTTGCCACCACACCGGTGGCCCGACGTCCCGTCTCGAAGACTTGTGACAAGGACCTTACGGACCGGCCACGCTTCGTAGTTATCTCGCGGGTACCCTCACTGGTCACCCGACTCCACAGCTCATGCCTCGAAGGCACTCGCGGGTACCCCTCAGGGTCAACCCGTCTCTATCCAACATGTGTAGTAGTAACTGTCAAGTGTCTTCAGACGCACGATACCTCTGGCCGCACGCCTTTGTTCCTGGCGACGTCCGGCCTCGGGGATCGATACGTCTTTAAACACGGTACGGTAAACCAGGGCATCCGTGTGGTTTCCATGCCGATGAGGAATCCGAGGAATCACCCTCGTTGGACTCCTATACGACAAGTCCCGTTAAGGTGATACCGGAGGAATCACCCTCGGCGGTAATCACCATAGCGGATGCACGAAAAAAGCTAAGTCGGAAGTGGGAAGAGGAATCACCCTCGGTAACCCACAACGAGCTAGCTATACTACAGGGACAACATCGGAAGTGAGTTCGGAGGTATCACCCTCGTCACCCGATGTTAACTCTGCGGAGTCGAGCATATTAGGGAGTGTGCGGTGATGTGAAGAAGGTCAGGGGAAGGGGCTCGATCGCTTGATCGAGGCAAGGGTACTAAGCGAGGCAACTACGAGAAAGTGGGACCACAGCAATGCTACCCAACCTATACTAAGCAGTTTATGAATAAAGACAGGTATCAACAGTATTGCAAAAACAGGCTATGCAACAGTAATAGGAGCAGTAGCAGTAGCAGCAATTCTAATGCAAAAATAAGAGAGAATAGACATAGGCGATATCGGAATGATCAAAGGGGGGTTGCTTGCCTGGTTGCTCGGTGGCAAAAGCAAGGTCGTCGGAGGGGGAACCAATCACCGGGACGGCGTCGGTCTCTGGAGCGGCGTCAGCGTCGGACTCTACCGAGAGAGAAGAGGGGGGGAAGAAACAGATAAATACACAGAATACAAGCATCACAAAGCGTGCTAGGCTAATGTGCAGTGCAGGGTTGCCTAAAAACATGTCTAAGTCATATTGGTTATTTTAGGATTTAACTGGAATTATTAACCGGTGTATGTGCACTATTCATCTACCGGAAACGGGCTAAAAGTTGCGGGTTCACCTCCGTAGAGGGTCCCGATACGGAAACAGATAGCACAGTTAGCTTCGTCTCGTCGTTCTGAGCAACTTTCATGTAGAAAGTTTTTCGATCCGAGCTACGGTTTAAAAGATATGAATTTCTAAAGATTTAAACATTTTCTGGATTTATTTTAAATAACAGAAAAGATTTATGACGTCAGCATGTAGTCATCACTGCGTCAGCAGTCAACAGCCGCACTGGTCAGGTCAAACCTGACCAGTGGGTCCCACCTATCAGCCTCTGTGACTTAACAGAGTATTAAAATAAGCTAACAGTGCTATTTAGTGGGGTGGACCCCACATGTCAGTGAGAGTATTAGTTAAACTAATTAAGTTAATTAACTAACAGTTAAACTAGTCCGTTTTATTAATTATAAAAACGTTTTTAAACGCGGGGCCCGCATGTCAGTGGGCCAGGGGTGCCCAGTCAGCCAGTTGACCAAGTCAACTGGTCAACTGGGGCCCGTGGGGGCCACTGGCAGTGACCCAGGGGGTGGGGCCCGCCCAGGCCACGTCGGCCGGCCGGCGTTTAAACGCCGGCGAGCACGTAAATGCGGCGGCGCGCACGGGAGCTCGCCGGAAATGGACTACAGGTCGCCGTTTTGCGCGCGGGAAGGCGCGTTCGAACGGCCACTCCACCGCGCGTCGAACGCGGGTGGTGGCTGGGCTCAGGGGTGGCCGGAACGGCGCCGGCGACGAGCTAAGGCGGCGGTGGCTTCGGGTGCTCGACGGAGTCGTCGTTGCGGCGAGCTAACGGTCCAAAGTAAAAGCTAGGAAGCACCTACGCGACACGGCAAAGCAAAAGGGCATGCGCCCGTGATCATAAGGTCACTGGAGACTCGCCGGCGGCGAGTTCCGCGGCGCAGCGTTCGGGCGCGTGGGGAGGAGACAACTACGGCGCGAGAGAGGGCTAACGGAGGGAACGCAGAGGAGGGAGGAGCTCACAGAGGGGGGAAGCCGATGTGCGCCTGCTCGGTGCAGGCGTGTGGCGGCCGGAGTTCGTCGACGCTCGTCGGAGCAGAGGCGGAAGGGGGCGGCGCTGCACGGCCGTTCCCGTGGCCTCCTGCTTCGGCTGGAGGTCGGGGACGACGTAGTCGACCACCGCGCGTGCGATGGACAAGGTGACGGCGACGGTGGACGCTGGTGGCCGCGGCAGCGACGGTCGAACGGCGGCGGGGCTCTCGGCTCCGCCCGGATCTGAGAGGAGGGAGAGGGAAGGAGAGGTTGGCGAGGCGATGGGGAAGGAGGGGAATGAGCCAGGGGAGTGGGAGGCTCGGTCTTATCCCCTCCTCGGCGTCTGTAGCGGCAGGTGTCGGCGGGGGCGCGGTGGCGAGCGCGGCGACCACGGCGGCGGCGACACGAGGAGGGAGCAGGTGAGGGAGGCGGGCTGGGCCGGTGCTGGGCCGGCTCGGGCCAGGGAAGGGCGTCAGGTAAGCTCCTTCTCCTCTGTTTTCTTTTTATTTTGTCAATTCAACAGAGAGTGAAAGAATTATTTAGGGCATCCAAAACATTTTTAGAAAAATGTGGGACTTGGCCCTAAATAGGTCTTGAAATGTAAGGCACTGCCACAAATATTTTGGGAGGCCAAAAGGAGTTGTTTGGTATTTTTAGAAATTGGAAAAGTCAGGATAAATGCTGCTGGACTACTGTTTTAAGTCCAGGGGCATTTTTGGAATTATGCTGAGGATGGTTCAACATGACAAATACTCAGGGAAATATTTAGAATAAGATGAACATTTTTCCAAGATTTTTGGAACAACTATATTTGGCAGTTAAAATTTGAATTGAATTTTCAGAAGGAAAATGAATTATTTGAATTAACCACTGTGATTAGGCAAAGCAAATGAGCATGACATGGCATGTTTATGAGGTGATCACTGTAGTAGGAATCTGGGGATGTTACACCCATCATCATTTACGTGTACATATCCACTTTTAGATAAATCGGCTGGAGATAGCCGAGTCAACATTTGATGGTCGTCAAAATGATCCGATTGTCCAAATGATCGTGCCTCAACAAACTCCAATCGTCCTATCTTGTCCGATTGCTTGACTTGATGGATCATGTTCCAATCTTTGACATTTTGCTTGAACGAACATTGCGTTGGCTCTTGTCTTGACGGCTCGACATCGTGATCAATTATAATAATATGATTAGTCCGTGATGTACCGATGATGTGATCAACTATGCCTGCACTGGACGTACACTCCTGGTCCATTAACCGATATTGTGATACCGGCTTTGATACAAAACAACCGAGCGGTGTGAGTTTAACATCATCCGACTCGGCTATGCATTGATTTTCGTCCTCCTTTCCCGATGCTCTTGAATCGGCTATCCTGGAGAACTTTGAACCTGGCTTTATATTCCTACAACCAAAATAATTACAGAATATACGTCTCATCTGAGACCAAATATTAGCTAGGCATGAAACAAACAAAGTTGTCCATATGAATATAAAGTTCAGTCGGCATGACGGGAAAAACTTTGGTTGCGATAAGTTGTCACTATTAGCCTCTATGAATGGCGCCATGTGTTGATCCGCATGATTAGTAACAAGATAATTCGAAACAAACATATTACTCATTTCGATCGGTCTTTCAAAATTAATTAGAATCTTACTAACGAGTGCATCAACAATATGATTTTGACCGAATCGAAAACTGAGTAAACTCTCGGCTAGGTGTACCTTTGTGAAGCCGTTGGAACGAGAAGATGGTTGCACTACTGGAGTAATACCTTGCTCCACTTCTGAATAATTCTCGAATGCATCTTCCTCTTTTTCTGGATCTCGTGCCTCATCACTCGGATTGCCTGAGTAGATTTCACTTGGATGCTCTTCGTGAGTTGAACTTTGCTCGACTGTATTTTCTTGTTCTTGATGTTCATCGTTAACCGAACTTTGTTCGGCCATATTACTTTGTCCCTTTTTTTGCTCGGTGAAGCTTGCATCTTCTATTTTGGTACACGCAGCAATAACTGGCTTGATGCACTCGGCTTTAGCGGCTTTAGCCGGTGATGTACTCGTCTGACAAGATGTACTCGGTTGGCACGATGCACTCGGCTGGCTTGATGTAATGCACTCGGCCTTAAACGTCTCAGTGGTCAATTTGGTTTCAATTGAATCCACCATTGTCTTGTTACTAAAGGAACTGTTCAACTCAGCTGAAGACGACTTAGTCATATTTGACTCGGTTTCAACCGAATCAACCGTATTAGACGAGTGAACCCCTTCTTGATGATTTTCTTGCAAAGCTTCTTTTTCATCTTGCTTCAAAAGTGCAGAAGCGCCAACATGGTTGCTACATGGAGTAAGGCACTTGACATATTCTTGCAAATATCCCACTTCACGCTTCTTCTTGAGTGCTTCATAAGCATGTTGATATTCTGCTGGTAATTCCTCAAGAGTTGGCATAGTAAATTCGTTGACGCTATTCCCTGTGAGCTTTGACTTGATCTTGTCCACTTGGGCCACATATTTTTCTTTAAACTCAGCCCTACTTGGATCGGCTTGCCCCCCAATACTTTTACGAACTTTCGGCAATGAATTCATGTTGCCAAAACTTTGCGATTGTATAGGGGTTGTATAACATGCTGCAATGATAGGTGAAGATGTGTCCACTATTGTTGAATATTTTCTCACGCTAATTTGATCAATCGGCAACACTTCGTCTTCTTTTAAAACCCTAGCTCTTATTGCCTCATACTCAGGAATCAATCCCTTTTCGTGCTGCTCAAGGCAAATAGCACTAATCTTCTTATTTTGGGCTGAACTTTTTAATGCAGCCAGAGCCACCTCATCTCCTGCAATATTAGACACATTTGCTCCTATAGAATTTACATTTATTCGGCTATGACCAGAAAGGTGTGAAGCCGAATTATGAACATCTACAGTTGTGTATGGTGCTGAAAAATTACTGTCATGATGTGTAGCATATGATGGTTGAGAGTAACTGGCCGAACAACTAGTAGCAGTATGGCCAATTCTCCTATCCATCGGCAAGGTTGAATTCACATATTGCAAATTAGTTGCCGGTGAATTCAAGGATGAAACACTTTCTTGTATGCCATTGAAAATTTTAACATGAGGTGTTTCAAATTGATTTACCAAACCCATCATGTTGTTCATCGGCATATGGATTTGTGGGGTTGCCGATGCATGAGAGTTTGGATACATATGTTGTACGTTGCTAAAATCATAAGAATTCGAAGCATGAAGATTGTTTTCATCGGCCCTTGCGCATAATTATATGCATGATTGATAAAAATAGGGCTAACCGATACATTATTCTCAATAGGTGATCTAGCAACAACATATGGATTACTCACATCTACAAAGGGGAATTGGGAATTCATATTACCTTTGCAGATTGCAGCAACTTGATGACGATCTCTTTGTAGCAAGAACGGGCTGGAGACCGTTCAAAGCTTCGTCCCCAGCGGAGTCGCCAAAAAGTGTGTTCGCACACGAACACGTCACCGTGTACCTCCGACGCCGAGGGTGATGCACCGCAGCTCACGTCGAAGGAGACCCGTCCGGAAGCGCGGTACGCAAGCAATCCGGCGGGCGCTTTTGAAGACCCGAAACCCCACGCGTCCGGGAGGGACCCCACCTGGACGCGCGGCGGCTATGGGCTGCCCTAGGTCGACCTGATCGCCCCTAGGGCCTCGATGTTCGCCGCCCTGCAACAAGAAGAACAGACGAAGAACGAGGAAGAAGAACAACTAGGGTTGAGGAGAAAAGATAAAAGATAAAAAGTGATAGATGAATTGATCGATTGTGTGTTGTTCAATCGGCCGTCACCCCTTAGGTATATAAGAGGCGGCTGGACTTCCCGTGCAAGGAACAGGCTTTGATTCACGTCCAAAACCATAGCCAAATTCGGATTGATTTTGTCCGAACTTTCCAAAACTGTTCGGTTTAAACTGGCTATACCTTACGGGTAATTTTTTAGGTGGTAAACAACCTCGGATGGAAAAGAGTCCAAAAGCAATCTTGACCGTTTCGACGAGACGAACAACTTTCGTGTTGAACGTTTTTCGATTTGATGCCATCTTCTAGGCTAAAACGGTCACGCAATACAGGCTGTTATTCGCGCTACCCATCAGACACGAGACTGGTGGGGCGCGCCACTTATGGCTCTATGACAGGGCTGTGTTCGGATGGCTGTAACTTTTGCATACGAACTCGGATTGGGACGATTTTTATATCAAAATCGACCGTTTCGACGAGACGAAGATAATTCGTGTTGAAAGTTTTTCTATATGAGGCAGTCTTGGTGGTCTAATATGCCGAATAATGATCTAGATATAAAATCTCAGTGCTTTAAGCATAGTTTTGGCACTCGAGATGAGATCGGATGACGGTGGCCCAAACATAAAAAATGTTCACCTTGACAATACGAAACTTTTTCACTTTGAGCACTTTTCCATTTGAAGCCATCTTATTTGCTTTTTATGCCGTGCCAAAATCTGGTGTCAACACCTGGGTGGAGTCGTGTTGGGTGTTCCTCTGAATTCTTCATCGAGTTGAACGCTGACTCGGTTTGTAGTTATATAATGCAATGAAAAGTCACTAGAAAAAGCTGTGTGGTTGGGGCAACACCAAATCCGACCATCGATTATTCCATTTGCTAGCCAGCTTCTTGCAGAGCTGCAAAATCAACGGTTATAAAAAAATGACGGATGGAGAACTATGAAAGCCTCCGTCCTTTATTATTAGGTAAAGATTGAAACTCCAATGACAAAACTGAGTTGTGAGATACAACTAGTGACATAAATGATTAAAACCCCATAAAATGTCTTGCAGGCATAGTGGGCCGGATCAGCAGGCACACGCCTGTGCGAAGCTATCTCCTCTTTACGCACATGGGCGTCACACAGGGTTCTCTATTTCCATGGCTGTTGCCCTCCATGTCTTGTGAGTTAACAGGGCAATAGTGGACACTAGTAGAAAACGGGCCTATTGTCCCGGTTCGTAAGGGCCTTTTGTCCCGGTTCTTGAACCGGGACTAAAGGGTCGGTACTAATGCCCTAGCCCTTTAGTCCCGGTTCAAACAAGAACCGGGATAGATGGGCCTCCACGTGACCTGTGCGCGGAGCCCAGGCAGGAGGGCCTTTGGTCCCGGTTGGTGGCACCAACCGGGACCAATAGGAATCCACGCGTCAGCATTTCTGTGGCTGGGGTTTTTTTTTTAGGGGGGGGGGGGTTGGAGGTTTTTGGGGGTTAATTTAGGTGTTTCATATATGAAACTCAACACAAGTGATGGTAATGAAATAAAATTGTGAATATTATTGCTTACGCACTTCAAATTGTTCGTCGGAGTAGCCCCGCTCACAGGTCGTGTGGCGGATGGACTCGCAAACGTAGTATCCACAGAAATCATTCCCTTGTTCCTGCCAGAACCACTTTACAAGAAATACAGGCCAATCAAACTGATAAGGAAGAATGTCAAATGGTATTGATGAAACTAGCGCTTGAATCAATAGGAGATGTGCGGAACATGCTACTATAGTACTTACTTTCGGGTGTCTAAATTACAGCTGCTTCGGCAGTCCCGAAGCTTTTTTGGTGAATTTTCTCCAAACCCTGCCAGACAAAGAAAACAATTACTTGATATCAGAAATGAACAAAGTTGCTGATATGCATGGTGGATAATGATCAATTTAACTTACTTCTCGAGCATTTGAGTCATGTCCGCATACTCCTAGGGATCTTTTCGTTTAGAGTCGAAGACAGTTACTACTCCCTGCTCAAGCTTAATCTCTAGGAGAATATAGTGGAAGCTGGGCACGCATGCATTAACTTATCGATTACATTACTATAACCTTGACTAATATATAAGGGAAACCGAATATGCACAAGACAGTAACACTCACTTGAAGTTGTAAGGAAAGAGTATTATATCTTTGTTTTCATTTACTACCAACGATCGTAGCAAGTTGGCCTCGGTATCTACGGCATGCAATTTAACCTCAGTTGCATCTATGAGATATGTGTTAATGAACCCAATATCACCGACTTGTCTTTTCTTCAATTCGACGATCTTCAATCTGCATATTATAGTGAGGATAATTATAAATACATGCAATGGAAGAGCTGAGCTATATAGAGAGACTTAATGACAAAAGTAGTATACTTACAGGCAGTAGCAGATGACCGTTGCTTTATCGAGGGCCAATTGATTGAAAAACTAAAAGAACTCCTCAAATAGAATAGGCAACAGTTCAATTCCAACGAGGTCATGCTCCTTTTTAACTCTCACATACAAAGTATCCCCCCCCCTAGACTCTCTGCAGATTTTCAAGTACCAATCATTGAATCTTCGCATCATCCTTGATATAGATCTTTCATCTTTGACGAGAGGCTTCCCATACTCGTATCTTTGTATCTGCACCTCCAAGAAATCATAATGTACATCGTTGGGCAGGTAATCTCCAAGATTGCTATAACCGGGCACCATCCTCGGATCATTAGCGACGATGTCGACGTCGCTAGACACCTTGAGAGGGGGGCACGATTGGTCCACTTGTTCGCCGAGCTGGGCAATTTGTTTCCCAGCTCGTCCTTCTACTAACCTTTGATCACTTCTAGTACTTCCCGACCGCTTCGCTTCGTGAAATGACTTTTCAATAATGCGGTCATAGTTGTCTTTCGGCGGACACTTCACTGGTTTCTTCAGGGCAGCCAGAGTGCGCTTTGCTTTCACCGGATCTATCTTCTCCTCCGGAGGTGGATGTCTCTGTGCTTTCAACCCTTCAAGCCAGTCCTTCACTTCGGCTTTAGCGATCTTCGCGTTTTCCTCGTCGGACCTCTCGTATGATAACTTCTCTAGAGGCGTGAGAGAAGGACCGAATCTGTATTGCCTCCCGCCTCTGGCTGTACTGCTAGACACCGGCAAACCAGACGGAGCGGCTGGCTTCTTTCCTTGCTTACGCGGCGGAGGAGAAGGACTACGACGCGCCGGAGCAGCCGGAGCAGCCGGAGCGGCGGCGGGTCTCTTCTGCCCTTGCTGACGAGACGGAGAAGGAGGAGGCTGGCTGCTCGGGCGTGCCAGCGCAGGCGGAGAAGGAGGCGGAGTGCCGCCACGTGCCGGAGAACGAGCCGGCCGAGTGCCCTGATCGTCACTTGCCGGAGAAGGAGGCGATGGAGGAGGCGGAGTGCCCTGACTCGCCGGAGGAGGAGGAGGAGGCGGAGGCGTTCGGTTCAGAAGGTTGATGAGGTCCTTCCGCCATAGGCATGGAGTCTTCAGAGAAGAACCCAGCCGAGTCTCCCCTTCATCGGTAGGGTGGTCAAGCTGGAGGTCCTCAAATCCCTCCGTTATTTCATTCACCATCACCCTAGCATATCCTTCTGGAATCGGCTGGTAGTGAAAAGTTGCGATGGGTACAGTAGAATAAACAGAGCCAACAGCCGCCTTGACCTTCATATTAATCCATTGCGTCATAAGGTGGCAATTTTGAGACGTCAAGACATGCTCCGGCTGAAGCAGCTCGGTAGAAGCCACGCTGCTTCTCCGCTGAGATGGCGGGGTAGCTTCGGGGGAAACTTCGGCAGTTCTTTTGCTGCGATTTGCTTCTCGTTCCTTTATCGCTTGTACCCTAGCGTGCAGCGCGTGCAGTTCGGTCTGCTGCACTTTCTTCCTCCTCTCGTGGCATTTGTAACCGCCTGCGTCCGGAAACCCAGCACTCCACGGAACGGAGCCTGGCGTGCCTCGTGTCCGTCCAGGGTGCTCAGGATTCCCGAGGGCCATTGTGAGCTCGTCGTTCTCTCTATCGGGAATGAACGTCCCTTGCTGCGCTGCTTTGATATAGTGCCGAAGCTTCTTGACTGGTATTTCCAATTGCTTGTCCGTCCAAATGCACCTCCCTGATACAGGGTCCAAGGTTCCGCCAGCCCCGAAGAACCAAGTCCGGCAACGGTCTGGCCAGTTCATTGTCTCTGGTTCGATCCCTTTATCAAGCAGATGATTCTCGGCCTTGGCCCACTTAGGCCGGGCTCTGAGGTAGCCACCTGACCCCGTGCGATGGTGATGCTTATTCTTTGCAGCATTTTGCTTGTTTGTCGCCGACATCTTCTTACTATTTTCCCATGTCTTGTAGGCCACAAATGCGGGCCAGTCATCTCTGATCTTCTCATATATGCCCTTGAATTCTGTTGTCTCTTTTTTGCCGACAAACTTATTCAGGTATTTCTTCCACCTTATGAATAGGCATGCCATCTTCGTAAGAGCAAAAGACTTGATTAATTGCTCTTTAACTGGCTTCGCCGGATCATCCTCTGGCGGTAGGGTGAAATTTGACTTCAGCTCAGTCCAAAGATCATCTTTCTGCATATCAGTGACATAAGACACCTCAGGGTCTTCTATAGTCGGCTTTAACCATTGCTGGATGTTGATCGGGATCTTGTCCCTAACCAGAACCCCGCACTGAGCAACAAATGTGTTCTTTGTCCGGATGGGTTCAATCGGTTGGCCGGCGCGCGCGATTTCTTTGATCTCAAACTTTTCATCCGAGCTCAACTTTTTCTTTGGGCCTCGTCTCCTTACCGAAGTTGTGCTCGATCCGGAGGGCTAGAAAAAAGAACAAAGATGAGAGTTAATTAATATGTGTACATACCAAAACAATGAATGCATCAATTAACTAGTCAGCATAGGCTTAACTAATATATATACCTGGCCGGACTCGGTTCGGTCACCGGAGCCATCTTCACGGTCTCCTTCTTGCACCGGCATTGGGGCACCGGAGCCGTCCTCACGGTCTACTTCTTGCACCTGCATTGGGTCATCGGAGCCATCATAATCATAGCCTGCTTCTTCATCCTCTGTTTCCAGCAGATCATCGGTCTCGTTGAGAAACGACAAGACGGCATCACGTCCGTTTGCGATTATGTCCAGCAACAACGCTTCTTGTGCTTCGTCTCGGGGGGGGTGTCGTCCATAGTTTCTACAAATATTTACAACATGGCAATTATTATTCAAACATGACAGATGGATATATTAATGGCAAACGTAGAACTAGCTAGCTAATCATAGTAAGGAATCATATATATTAATTTGTGGCATCGACGCTGCTTCTCTAGGGTTTCGGGTGGCCTCGACAACGCTTCAAGGATTCGGGGTGGCCTCGAGAACGCTTCAAGGAGGGGGTAATATCGACAACGACGAGATACATACACGGGAAAATAATGTTATCGGGGAGGGGGTATATCGACGACGACAGACCCCCCCCCCCACGTGTTGAAGTTATCGGGAGGGGGTATATCGACCCCCCCCCCATATGTTGAAGTTATCGGGAGTTTATATCGACACGACATTCGTACATGGGAAAATAATATTATCGGGGAGGGGGTATATCGACCCCCCCCTCGTGTTGAAGTTATCTGGAGGGGTATATCGACGACGACAAACCTGATAAAACATAAGAAAACGAAGAAGAAATAAAAAGTGGAGAAGAAGAAAGGAATAGCTAGAGGAGAAAATCAAAGAAAAAAAAGAAGAAGAAAATTGTAACTTATTTATTTCTCTTCTTCTGTTCTTCTCCTCTATTACTTTCTTCTTCTCCTCTATTACTTTCTTCTTCTCCTCTTCTTTTTCTTCTATTTTCTCTTCTTCTCCTCTATTCCTTTCTTCTTCTCCTCTTCTTTTTCTTCTTTTTTCTTCTTCTTATTTATTTCTCTTCTTCTTCCTCTCATCTTCTTCTTTCTTTCCTCTTCTTATTTTCTTCTTTCCTATCCTTCTTTTTCTAAAATTGTAACTTTTGCATATATAAAACTTTTCTAAAATTGTAACTTTCTATATATGAACAAAAAACTTTCTATGAACAAAAAACATTTTTAACATATATATTTAGCAAATTCTAGCCACATACACATATACATCACATACACATATACATTATAGCCACATACACATAAACATCACATATGAACAAAAAAATTAAACTAATAAAAATAAAAAAACATATAACAACATATGAACAAAAACATATAGCCACATACATACAATATATATATATATATATATATATATATATATATATATATATATATATATATATATATATATATATATATATATAATAAACTAATAAAAAAACAGAGCCGGGCGGCGGCTCACAGCGCGGGGGCAGGCGACGGCGCCGGCGCGCGGGGGCGGGATGGGGCAGGGGCAGGGCGACGGCGACGAGCAGCGGGCGGCGACGGCGAGCCCGTGGCAGGGGCTCGGGGCGCCGGGGCGGCGCGCGCGAGCAGGGGAGCTCGAGGCGACGGCGGGGGCGGCGAGGGCGCCGGCGCGCGGGGCGGGACGGGGCAGGGGTAGGGCGACGGCGACGAGGAGCGGGCGGCGACGGCGAGCACGGGGCAGGGGCGACGGCGACGGCGAGCACGGGCAGCCTGGCGGCTTCGAGGAGGTCGGCGTCGCCGGGGGCAACTGGCGAGGGAAATCTGAAAATTTCCCAAGTGTTGCTTATATAGCAACGGCTTTGGTCCCGGTTCGTGCACTACAAGAAATATGTCAACTTATGACCTTCTGTCAGTGACCCTGGGAGAATTGGTCATAAATCTATGACCATTTGAGATCAATTGGTCAAAAGCTGTTCGGGGGGCTCCAAACCCTAAACTATAACGACCATTTTGGTCAAAAAGGTCATAATTTGCTTACACGAAATGGTCATAAAGCAGACAACACTGGTTCACTGCCTTATTTCTTGCTTATCATGACCAATATAGATGGTCATAACCTTGTAAGTTGTGGTGGATTGCTATGACTAGGCGCCACCTCATCAGTTTTGCCTATGTGTCATGTCCATGTGGCAGTTTTTGCCCTAGGTTGTGAAGCAACCTATATTTCTGTCATTCCCAAAAATCCCCAAAAAATCTCATAAATTCTTTGGGTCATATCTTCGTCAAATATGCAAAAAACCTTCCTTGCCTAGTTCAAAAATAATTCAAAAATATTCATTTTCCTATTCTATTCAAAAAACACTTTGTGAAGGAAGTACCACTTTGGCATGTCCAAATGGTATCCATTTTCTACAGTGCTTTCCTATGCCCAAATAACTATCCTCCAGCAAATACCAACTCAATCCATTCATTATTTTGAGCCCATCTTCAACATTCGTATTTATGTCCAGTGTGGTACTTTGCAAAGCAAGTACCACCTAGACTCCTCCTTTTGAGCTGAAAATTTGTGAAGACGGTCTTCTTAGTAACTGATCATCCTCAACCAAAACTCACGCCCATTAGCCACGTGCATTTCCCGTACTGCTAATCAAACACTTGGCTGCTAATTCATGTTAGAGCATCGATCCGTCTCCTCGTGAGAATCTTATGTTGTAATTTTCTTCCTAGCACCTACCTGGGGAGTGCCCAACCCACTAGACATTCTTAGGCCGCCCAGAACACATGGCAATGCCACAGTCACGCGGTGACCACGCGGCGGGCATGCGAGTTTACGCGCTCTAGAGTTGGGGCCCTCGACCACCGCCCAAACCTCGACGTATCGCCACCAAACCATGTATTTATGATTAAATAGGTACTTATGTAACTAGAAATGATTTTTGGAAAATATAAATAGCAAACTATGAGGCAGCTGCAGTTCAAATTTGACCCGCTTCCAACTGAATCGGCGGAAATTTGTCTTTTTCACGAGAGGTGGATCAAAACTTTTTACACCCAACCATTTTGTCAATTGCGCATTAAATATGTCCTAGTATTTTAGAAAATTGATTTGGTCCAATTTTGCAACAATTATTTGGGAGGTCCTTCACAAAAAAACCTCCTTTTGGGCACTCGAAAAATGGAAAATGATTTTTTCGTCCAAAGAAAATGAAAAATTCCTTAGGCAATATTGTTTGCCATTCCAAGATGCACCCTTGTGCACAATATGAGATCATTTGAACAAACTATGCCATGAATGTGGCCATAGGATTGATCATTTGGCTTGAAAGCCATAAATCTTCACGCATGATAGCTCATTTCTGAGAACACTTTTTTAAAAGAATTGCCGTATTACAAGTTTATTATTTTTCCTGGTAACTTGGTCATATATAATGACACAATGCGAAGGTTTTCCAATTTTTTGATTTTTTTGAATTTTTTTATGCCCGTTTCAAAATGCGGTCAAAATGGCGGGAATGACCGTTCCTAGCTAGTGGTTGAATCTTGGTATTTTTTTGGTGTTTCTCTGATTAAATAGATACTTTTGTACCTAGAAATAATTTTTGGCATAAATAAATAGGAAACTACTAGGCAACCGCAGTTCAAATTTGACCCGCTTCCTACTAAATCTGCGGAAATTTATCTTTTTCACGAGAGGTGGATCAAAACTGTTGACACCCAACCATTTGGTCGATTGTGAATTAAATATGGCCTAGTATTTTATAAAAATGATTTGGTACAAAGTTGCAACAAATATATGGTAGGTCATTCATAAAAAAAGCTCATTTCGGGCACTCGAAAAAATGGAAAATGATTTTTTCGTGAAAATAATATGAAACCCCCCAAATCAACATTGTTTGTCATCCCAAGATACACAAATGTGCACTATATTGATTCATTTTAACAAACTATAAGTGGTTAATATGTTGAACGTTTTCCCTGAATAAGAGGATAAAACTATAAGAAAAACAATATTTTTTTATATAACCTTAATTCTGATTGGTGGAATCAGCTAAGGCATGGATCGATGACATGGCGTACATCCGACCATCAACGCGTCCATCCAACCATTCCGAGCCAGATCCGCAGCCACCCCACGACCCCACGTCCAACCGTGACCTAACCTATCCATTCCTCCCCCACCCCCACGACCTCTCCTCCCCTCTCCCCTCGCCGCCATCAGATCCGCCATGCCCACAACTCTCTCTGCCCCACCCCAAACCCTACCCATAGCTGCCGCCGTGCTCCGTCACCGGCGACCTCACCGCCGCCGCCCCTCTCCACTCGCCCTATCTCCATACCGCACGCGAGGGAGGGAAGAAGGGAGGCCCCAAATCGAAGCGAGCGGCAGCTTCCGGATCCATATCGAGAGGCGCCCAAAATCGTTACCTTCCTCCTCCCCTTGGCTCCTCCGTGTCGCCCTACCTCGTGGCTCCCGCGACGCGGAGGCGGACGGGAGGAGCCACCACCCCGCAGCACGCACGCGCTGGTAGGGCGAGGGGGTCGATAGCGAAGTTGTACCTGGGGGTCAGGACCACCTACATCTTCACACTCTTCGTCTCCTGGCTCCTCATCCTCTCCATCTTCGGCTGCACCCCCGGCATGGCCTGGACGCTCGTCAACCTCAGCCACTTTGCGGTACCCGCCTCTCAATCTTGATTTCGTGTTCCTCTCCCTCTCTCCTCGTCGCGATCCATGCTTGCGCCGGCGGAGCCCCCGTGTAGATTCCGGCGAGCGGATCTCGTTGTCGCCGGGCAATTGGTAACTTACTGCTGTCTCTGCTTCGGGAGGCTGTATGGCCCTGCGAAACTTCAGTTCAGCTTTGCTGTCTGTATCGCTTGCTTCGGATCGTATATTTTGCGGATCTCTGCGTCGTCGGCTTGAGATTAATCCCATGAATATGTTGACGGAATTTCAATTTACCTGCAAAGTTCAGGGTCTTTTACTATCTGAATCTACTGCTGAATCGGCCGACGAGCACAAGTAGCACTTGTCGTTAGTAGTAACAGTTGCCAGTTGCTGATTAGTATATGCTCTGCTTGCTTGCTGATCAGTTTAATGTTCTTCCAGGAGGAGTTTGAGGAGTACGCGGAGAAGGCCAAGATGTTGCTCGACACCACCACCAACTAGAGCTTGCTCTGCCTCTATAGCCTCTACAAGCAGGCCACTGTCGGCCCCGTCAACACAGGCACACACACACACACACACACACACACACACACACATCTTATTCTCATCATTATCACCATTACTAGCAAGTGAATTGTCAGGTCAGATGTTTACTGTTGAGGTGCCAAGTTGTTTTGCCCTGCTTATGGTGGCTCTGTTTGATTGTGCGTGCTTGTGCTTAATTAAGAACTCAAGAGAAGACAATCTATGCTTTCAACTAGTGCAGCCCCATGTGATCATTAGTCTAGATCTACATCTGAATGGTTCATCTTTTTTTACTCATATTCTAATCACAGTGCTCTGTAAGTGTTTGCTGATAATGAAATGCAGTTAATTATAGCATAGTGAGAGTGCTCTCAAATGTCAGAAGCGTTGCTACTGCATTTACACTCCTGGCAGTGTCCTGCATTGACTGATGGTACAACCATATACCCCTGCCAGTACCTGATTGTTCTCATTCATTATTGTGCAGCTAACTTGCCATAGATCACACTCGTATAACAGGAGAAACTTCTTGCGTGAAGAGTAGAATATCTTGCATTTGTGTGTTCATATGAAGCGGGATATATATTGGTGGATTATGCGAAACCTTCAATTCCAGTAGCCCATGCATGTAGGTGCATCAGGAAATGGATGTGACGTTTCAAGTGCAGATTAACATCGACCGCTAAAGTTACACATAAATAAATACTCTAGGACATGATTTGAACTTGTAAAGGCGTACGGAGAGCACCGATTTTTTTCTTTGCGATTTTTTCTATTGTGTGCCTTGAAAAGCATGGTTGCAACCATTCCTAATTTTTTGTTCTTGTTCGATTTGTATTTGGATGCAGCAGGTGCTCTGCTCTTGCGCATGTCTGGTGGCGTCTCCGGCGTAGCGGTGCTTCTTGAGGTGACTGGCGTGACGGCGGCTGTGTATGGCGGTGACCACAAGCTCTCCGGTGAGCGGCTCCCTCTCCTACCTCTAGTTCTCTTTTCTACTCCTATAGCATTGCTCTGTTGGTTTAGAACACTAGCAACAGGAGTACTAAAAGCTTACTGATGTAGGAGTAGTGAAAGCTTCATGGTTGATCCTCATTGCTGAACATGGGACATGTATCTTCTTTTGCATATCAATTACATAGCAGTACTATGTAATGGTACAGTCTGTGTACTATTATTTTTAGGTTAGGTTGAAGTGATTGGTAGGCCTTCGTTACCAAGCGAGCTTCTTTAAATTTCCGTTGTTATTTGCACTATATTCCACGCACGCCTCATGTGAATCTATGATCGTATCCATAGACCAGTGAATTTATTGCACTATTTGCATGCTGTGAAGTATCCAGTATTTGTTACATTATGTCTTTAAGTAGTAAAATTGAGAATGGCAAGCTAAATTCTTCAACTGAACTGCTCTTTCATTGTACCACGAAATCGGAAATACTGAAGTTTTCCTATGTATAACATTGCTACATGTGCAGGTCCGGCTTGTGGGGATGGTCAGCGGCAAGGCGGAGCGGAACACGGACGTGTCCTTCACGCTCGACGACGGCACCGGCCGTATCGACTTCATCAGATGGTGAGCGCATCTCCGCAAACCGCTTGCTTTTTTACTTCAGTGTCAGATGTATTCTAGGGGTACATTCTTAGACTTTTGTTTGGATTCCATTGCTGGATGTTGACTGGATGTGGGATTTGCCTACTGTTGCAACTTCAATCTTCACTACTAGATAGAAATACTGTTGGTTGTTGGTATGACAGTGCTAGATTTGCCTACTGTTGGATGTTTATGATTGTCCAGTACTTAAAATGTTTTAATCGGGGTCAATGTAATCACTTGTTGCATCCTGTTTGTTTGACCGGAGATGCTAATAGGAAAAGCCTGTGCTGCTGCTTTCATGTAGACTTGCTCTAGCTCTTCTTAATTTTCATGCATGTTTCTTTCCAGACTTGATCTTACTACAAAATAGCACCCCATCACATGTTGTTGTTGTTGTTGTTGTTGTTCACCCTATCCTTGTTGTTCTGTTTTCTTGTTGGCAGATATTTTGAGTAAATTCAAGACGAAAGATGTTCAAAGAAGCTCCAAGACATTCTTATATAGCAAGTTATGTAATAATAGCTGGGTTGTCTGGGAATTTAATGTATCTTCTCTCTGTTTGTGAATGAAATAGTAATTATGTATGTGATTTAATGTATCTTCTCTTTGTGAATTTCATGTATGTTTCAGAATTACAATTTCTGTTACATATGAAATAGTAATTATGTATGTGGTTTGAAAATGTGTGCAATGGAAACATGACTCATGTGACCCACTTATCAAAATAATTTGAGCACATTTGAAATTTCTGACGTGTGGGACCAGTGTATGATATTATGATATTTGGGACAAATGTAAAACAGTGGAAAATGAAATGCCAAAAAATAAAAGATCATACGCTGTAAAAGGCCGCATCTAGAAATAAAAAGGCCGAATTATTGGGCCTGGCCCATGTAGCTAGCGAAAATTAACAGAAAAAATAAATATTAGAAAGGCTGAATTGTTGGGCTAGGCCCATGTAGAACAGCCAATTGGACCGGGCTGATTCTTGTGCCACATCAGCTTGCCACGCTGGATGCCTACGTGGTCTGAGGAGGCTGCTAGTGACCAAAACACGACAGTAGGCATATTTTGGTCATAAACGTCTATGACCTTCTCACAGAGAAGGTCGCTATAGTCAGTTTATGACGGCCAGCTTTTGACCTTATGTTTTTGGTCACAAAAAGGTCACAAATGGAAATTTGTGACCATTCAGTGACCAATAGTGGTGGTCACAAGTTGACATATTTCTTGTAGTGGTGG
>LR738714.1:860343656-860353931 GCA_902687465.1 Secale cereale | reverse complement strand
GAAAAATTATAAACTTTCTGTTAGTGCCATTAGTTTTCAAATATGAAAACACTTTTATTGTTTTTTGTTTTCTTTGTTGCTTTATTTATTTTATTTTGTTTCTACTTACAACAAAATACTTATTGTTGCTATTTTTATTTTTTTTCAGTTTGTTTGTTTTGTTTTCTACATTATTTATTTTCTTTTGTTTTTTGCTTTATTTTTTAATTCTTTTTGCTTTTAGGTCAGCAAAATTATAAACTTTCTGTTAGTGCCAATAGTTTTAGAAAAATTATAAACTTTCTGTTAGTGCCATTAGTTTTCAAATTTGAATAGTTAAAATTTGAATTCTTTGAAATTTGTGTGAATCACAAGTTTGTGATTAACTTTACTAAAAAAATGAACATAGATGTGCCTATAGAGAAAATTCAACCTAAATTCATAATAAATTTTTATGAATTTCAGAGAAATTCAATATGAATTTAGGTCAAATTCCCTGTATAGGGGCATCTATTTTCACTTTGAGAGGAGCTCAACAAGGCAGAGAGGGACGGACTTATAAACCGGTGTGAGCGCCCTTCGGTTGGCGAGGTGGGACTAAACTCTGACCGCAACGAGGACCAACCCCTTTAGATCCCGGTTTGTGGCACAAACCGGGACTAATGGTCATGGGCCAGGGTCGAGGCGCATTGGTCCCGATTTGTGCGTGGAACCGGGACCAAAAGGTCCAGACGAACCGGGACCAATGGCCCACGTGGCTGCCCTCTTGAGTGTTCTTGGTGAGAACATAGTTGACAAGGAGCGAACCAGGATTAATGGTATTACGAGGGCCGAACCATAAGACATTAAAGCATTTCAAATGAACTCTGAAAAAGTTGAAAGTTGCCATGGTATCATAATTTCACACACATAGCTTGGGTCAATGGTATCATACTCGTGTGTTACAAAGTTGGCACGGTATCATCATAATAGTTGCGGAAGAAAGTCTTCACTTTTTCTTCGCTTGTGTCATTTGCTTATTGCGCCGTAACCATGGATAATCTTCATTGTTTATCAGGATGCTTGGGTCAGCCTTGACTTTGAAGGGAGGAATTTCGTGAAACTTTTCATAATCTTCAGACATGTCTGTCTTGCCCTCCACTCCCACGATGTCCCTTTTTTCCTGAAAGAACTATGTGGCGCTTTGGCTCATCGTATGATGTATTCGCTTCCTTATCTTTTCTTTTTCTCGGTCTGGTAGACATGTCTTTCACATAGATAACCTGTGCCACATCATTGGCTAGGACGAACGGTTCGTCAGTATACCCAAGATTTTTCAGATCCACTGTTGTCATTCCGTACTGTGGGTCTACCTATACCCCGCCTCATGACAGATTGACCCATTTGCACTTAAACAAAGGGACCTTAAAATCATGTCCGTAGTCAAGTTCCCATATGTCCACCATGTAACCATAATATGTGTCCTTTCCCCTCTCGGTTGTTGCATCAAAGCGGACACCGCTGTTTTGGTTGGTGCTCTTTTGATCTTGGTCAATCGTGTAAAATGTATTCCCATTTATCTCATATCCTTTGTAAATCAATACAGTCAAAGATGGTCCCCTGGACAACAAGTACATCTCATCACAAACAATGTTGTCACCTCTGAGATGTGTTTCCAACCAACTGCTGAAAGTCCTGATGTGTTCACATGTAATCCAGTCGTCGCACTGCTCCGGGTGTTTGGAGCGCACACTGTTCTTGTGTTCATCGACATACGGGGTCACCAAGGTAGAGTTCTATAGAACTGTGTAGTGTGCTTGAGACCAAGAATATCCGTCCCTGCATATTATTGAGTCCCTTCCAATCGTGCCTTTTCCAGTCAGTCTCCCCTCATACCGCGATTTAGGGAGACCTATCTTATTAAGGCCAGGAATGAAGTCAACACAAAACCCGATGACATCCTCCGTTTGATGGCACATGGAGATGCTTCCTTCTGGCCTAGCGCGGTTATGGACATATTTCTTTAGGACTCCTATGAACCTCTCAAAGGGGAACATATTGTGTAGAAATACGGGCCCCAGAATGACAATCTCGTCGACTAGATGAACTAGGACGTGCGTCATGATATTGAAGAATGATGGTGGGAACACCAGCTCGAAACTGACAAGACATTGCACCACATCACTCCTTAGTCTTGGTACGATTTCTGGATCGGTCACCTTCTGAGAGATTGCATTGAGGAATGCACATAGCTTCACAATGGCTAATCGGACGTTTTCCGGTAGAAGCCCCCTCAATGCAACCGGAAGCAGTTGCGTCATAATCACGTGGCAGTCATGAGAATTTAGGTTCTGGAACTTTTTCTCTGGCATATTTATTATTCCCTTTATATTCAATGAGAAGCCAGTCGGGACCTTCATACTGAGCAGGCATTCAAAGAAGATTTCTTTCTCTTTTTTCGTAAGAGTGTAGCTGGCAGGACCTTCATACTGCTTCGGAGGCATGCTGTCTTTTTCGTGCAAATGTTGCAGGTCCTCCCGTGCCTAAGGTGTATCTTTTGTCTTTCCATACACGCCCAAGAAGCCTAGTAGGTTCACGCAAAGGTTCTTCGTCACGTGCATCACGTCGATTGAAGAGCGGACCTCTAGGTCTTTCCAGTAGGGTAGGTCCCAAAATATAGATTTCTTCTTCCACATGGGTGCGTGTCCCTCAGCGTCATTCGGAACAGCTAGTGCGCCGGGACCATTTCCAAAGATTACGTGTAAATCATTGACCATAGCAAGTACGTGATCACCGGTACGCATGGCGGGCTTCTTCCTGGCGGGCTGGCCGTCAACATCACCAGGGTCATCTCTTCTCATCTTATACCGCAATGCACCGCATATCGGGCATGCGTTCAGATCCTTGTATGCACCGCGGTAGAGGATGTAGTCATTAGGGCTTGCATGTATCTTCTGCACCTCCAATCCTAGAGGGCATACGACCTTCTTTGCTGCGTATGTACTGTCGGGCAATTCGTTATCCTTTGGAAGCTTCTTCTTCAATATTTTCAGTAGCTTCTCAAATCCTTTGTCAGCTACATCATTCTCTGCCTTCCACTACAGCAATTCCAGTACAGTACCGAGCTTTGTGTTGCCATCTTTGCAATTGGGGTACAACCCTTTTTTGTGATCCTCTAACATGCGATCGAACTTTAGCTTCTCCTTTTGACTTTCGCATTGCGTCCTTGCATCGACAATGACCCGGCGGATATCATCATCATCGGGCACATCGTCTGATTCCTCTTGATCTTCAGCAGCTTCAACCGTTGCAGCATCATTGGGCACATCATTTGGTTCCTCTTGATCTTCACCAGCTCCCCCATTGCAACATCACCGTATTCAGGGGGCACATAGTCGTCATCGTACTCTTCTTCTTCGCCGTCTTCCATCATAACCCCTATTTCTCCGTGCCTCGTCCAAACATTATAGTGTGGCATGAAACCCTTGTAAAGCAGGTGCCAGTGAAGGATTTTCCGGTTAGAGTAAGACATCGTATTCCCACATTTAGTGCATGGACAACACATAAAACCATTCTGCTTGTTTGCCTGAGCCGCATCGAGAAACTCATGCACGCCCTTAATGTACTCGGAGGTGTGTCTGTCACCGTACATCCATTGCCGGTTCATCCGCGTGCATTATATATAATTAAGTGTGTCAAAAACCATTATAGAACATCATAAATAGATAATTAAGTGAACAAATTAATATAAGTTCATCATCAAATTAAAACCAAAGTACATACATAGTTCTCATCTAACAACATATAGCTCTCCAGAGCATCTAATTAATTTTCACGATACATTGAAACTATGTAAAACATTTCAATGCGAAAACAAATGCGATCATAATCGCAACCAAGGTAACAATTGATCCAACGGCATAATGATACCAAGCCTCGGTATGAATGACATATTTTCTAATCTTTCTAATCTCCGACCGCATTGCATCCATCTTGATCTTGTGATCATCGACGACATCCGCAACATGCAACTCCAATATCATCTTCTGCTCCTCAATTTTTTTTCCTTCAAGAAATTGTTTTCTTCTTCAACTAAATTTAACCTCTCGACAATAGGGTCCATCTTGATCTTGTGATCATCGACGACTTCCACAACGTGCAACTCCAATTCCATCTTCTCCTCCTCCGTTTTTTCCAAAAAAAAATCAAGGAAATGTTTTCCTCTTCAACTAAATTTAACCTCTCAACAAGAGGGTCGGTTGGAATTTCCGGTTCAACTACCTCCTAGACATATATTAACATCTATGCATGCCAGGTTGGTCGGCATAACTATCATAAACACTAAAACAAATAGTTATAAATTAAAGATAATATACCAGATCCGAATCGTAGACAGGACGAGGGCCCACGTGGACGGATATCAAAACCATCGCACTATATAATAACAAGCAATAATAAACGTAAGAAAATTAGACAAATATCTATCTAAAGCAATAATAACAAGCAATAATAAAAGTAAGAAAAGCATGGACATAACAAGAGGCTCACCACAGTGGTGTTGGTGACGAGATCGGCGGGGGCGATCGACGGCGGCGAAGACGGGGATGTGGCGTGACGGACCACTAAACCTAGACAAATCTCGGAGAAAATAGAGCTTGGAGTTCGAGCTTCGAGAGGAGAAAAGCTTAACTAGCGTGGATCGGGCATTCCATCGAACACGTTGTGTGCATAGGAGGTGAGCTAGAGCACCACCAAGCCCTCTCCCCCTCGGCCAGAAAAAACAGAGCAGTGTGCTCTGCTCTTACGTGAGGGGGTATATATAGGCACCTCATTGGTCCCGGTTGGTGACATGAACCGGGACCAAAGGTGGTTGGTGACATGAACCGGGACTAAATGGAGCCTTTGGTCCCGGTTCAAGTCACCAACCGGGACCAATGGTGGTGGGCCAGGAGCAAGGCCCATTGGTCCTGGTTCGTCCCACCAACCGGGACCAAAAGGTCCAGACGAACCGAGACCAATGGCCTACGTGGCCCGGCCGGCCCCCTAGGCTCATGAACCGGGTCCAATGCCCCCATTGGTCCTGGTTCTGGACTGAACCGGGACTAATGGATCGACCCGGCCTGGAGCCTTGCCCCGTTTTCTACTAGTGGGATCTTTAGCATCTGAGAGCAGCGTTTGGAGGAAGAGATGGACGAGTAATCAAATCCATGGCCACAAACAAGTTATTGGGTTTGATTCATTGACAAATGAGTCTACATTTTGCATTTATACATTCATTGGCAAGAAAATTACTTTCCATATGTTTGTTTCTCGTACATACTGACGTATATCAATTGAGGACTTCCCAAAAATACTTAAAGCCTGGAAATGTAAAACCTTCCAAACAATTTTGCATGGCGTGGGCTAATATGGAAAGAGTAAAATCTGCTTACAATTATGTGTGCCCCATCCATATCTAGTGCCATGTATGGTAGGATGGAATTTAAAATAGGAAGTTATTTTTAGCATTATGAAAATTTACTAAATTCATTGACTAGAAGGAATCTTTGTATTATTAATGCATTTCTTATTCCTGGGTGGCTACATGTGATTGAACATCTTTCCAAATATATAGGTGCCAAGTTAATCGTGTATGATTTCATTCAGATATTTTTGAATACATGCTCCGCTACTTTTGCATGCAAAGGTATTACAGAAGGAAAGTGATAAAATGAAAATTATAAATTGGAAAAAAATTAAAAACCTGCTTGTTTCTATCTCATACATGGAAAGTATTTATAAATTATAAATTAGAGCCTGCAAATAAATTAGGAAACTACTTCAGCATTTCCTAGGTAATTCAGGGTATACGCAGAAGCTACACCACAAGTATTTCGACTATATATAAGGAGGACCAAAGGTACCTAGGACACTCCAAGCTACGCCCATACATACCGAGGACACTCGAAGCAACTACTTAGTATTTACAATGGCAAGAGCAATTGTAACGATATGGATACTTATGTCCATCGTGCTTGTTGCCGCTATGCCTGCAGTGGCCTCCATAGACATCACAGATAGTGACCTGCTGTCAGAGGAGTCCATGTGGGCACTGTATGAGCGTTGGTGTGAGCATCTCAGTGTGGATTGTGACCCCGGTGACAAGGCTCGGCGCTTTAATGTGTTCAAGGAAAATGCTCGCATGATCCATGAATTCAACCAAGGTGACGCACCCTACAAGCTGAGCCTAAACCTTTTCGGTGACATGACCGATGAAGAGGTTGACCACATGTACGGTCACTGCACTAACCTCACGTCAGGGGGCGGGAACCGGCACCAAGGCAAGTTCACACATGATGTTGTTGTTGCACGCGACGATCTCCCAAAGTATGTGGATTGGCGCATGATGGGGTATGATCAACGCCCATCAGCTGTGACAAGCGTGAGGCGGCAAAATGGTTGTCGGGCCTGTTGGGCCTTTGCCGCGACGGCGGCCGTGGAAGGCATCAACTCCATTAGGACCAGGAAGCTGATTCCATTGTCCGCGCAACAACTTGTAGACTGTGACAAGAAAAATTTCGGTTGTCGAGGCGGCAATGCACAATTGGCCTTCAAGTACATAATGGAAAATGGTGGCATAACCAGCGATGCTAACTACCCGTATGTTGCCTTTGAGCAGGGTCGTTGCTTGGTACCAAACAAGAACCCCATCATCACCATCGACGGCTTCAAACGGGTGCCACCAAATGATGAGTTGGCCTTGATGCAGGCGGTGGCGTCCCAACCAGTGGTTGTGGTAGTCGACCCAAGTGGCTTCCGGCGATATGGGGGAGGCGTATTTGTGGGGCCGTGTGGGACGAATCTGACCCATGAAATGGCAGTGGTAGGCTACGGCACCACCGATGAGCATGACCCGGAGAGACGTGTAGACTACTGGATCATAAAGAACTCATGGGGGGCAAAATGGGGTGAAGACGGCTACATCCGCATGGCACGCGGTATTACCAAGGAGGGATTATGTGGCATCCTGATGGAACCATCATACCCAGTGAAAAAATAAGCAAGGAAGGTGGAAATGATATAGAGATGGAAGTTTGGGACTCGGCGCCATATGTTTCTGGAATTTTGGTCCTTCCTGTCGTCCATCACAATTCGGGAACAAGGTAGCATTTGGTGGAATATGAAGTGCAATAAATTACTAAAATATAGCTATAAGTAGGTCTAGCATGTTCACAGACAAGATCTCTATATTTGGATGATGTATCTATCATTTATCCCCCTAGTGAGGATTTATGTGGTTGCTTGATCGAAGACGTCAAAATTTGGGTAGTCCCAATGCAATACTCCCTCCATTCCTTTATATAAATCGTATTTGCTTTTCGTAAAATTGCACAATGTAAGGTGTATTTATTCTAATTCCTCATTGGACACATTAAAACTTAGCAATAATCCACCCTCTCAGGAAATTAACGTTTTTTGCCATCAGATGGGGACTTTGGGAGTTTCTATCCGTTTGATCAACTCACAATCCCGACCGGGGTTTAGTTTGACTAGAGAATGCTACATGGGCTGGGGCGCTGTTGTCATAACAAAGTCGAAGAAAGCAACAAACACAGCGAACGGCCTCACAGTTGGGCGAATATTTTCCAGCGACGTGGGGGACAAAAAAGGAAAAACCACAGCTATAATACTCGCGGGTGGGTCTGTGGGTGTCATCTGCTCTTCATAAGGAGAAAAACAATTCTTACCAACCGGACTCATAAGTGGGCGAACCATCCATATGAGGTGAGCGACCTAAGCCTCGCCACTGTATGCCAGGGAAACGTCCGCACGAGGTGAGTGACCAAAGGAAAGTCCAGTCATCTAACGGGAACGCACTAACCACATTTTGTTTTACTAAATGCCCTAAATTTCTTGCAATCTGACAATTTTCTTATCCAACGAAGTCATATTTACAAAAATTCCCAAATATTTTTGCTGCAATACAAAAACTTTAAAAATATTACCGCTCTGAATAGGTGTATCAAATACCAACATTAAGGTGCCAAAATAGATAGGCACATCAACAGTACAACTCAGCTAGCTAGCATCCTCGAGGGTATTTTGAGTCTCTTAGAGCATCTCCAGCCGTTGGCCCCCCCATGACGCTTAAAAATCGCCCCCTGGGGGCGAGCCGACGATACAATCGGCGCTGGGGCGGTTTTGCCCCCAGTCGTCGCCCCCAGGCGTCGAAATTGGCCCACTTTGCGGCACAATTTCGGTGAATAAAGGGCCCATATGGGCGAGAATAGACCCATATTCGGCATGGTTTCGCCGTGTCTCGGCGTTCAATTATCAACACAATTATTTCTCATCACATATTTCATCACAGAAAAATCAAATACTTCAACAAAATAGTTCAATACAAATTATATAGTTTAACAAATAAAAACTCGTATTTCATCACACGGCGTCCCCCTTGAGCCTCCATAGGTGCTCAATCAGATCTTTCTGCAGTTGATGATGCACCTGTGGGTCTCGGATCTCCTGACGCATACTGAGATAGGCAATCCAAGTTGCCGGTAGATGGTGATCAACTTCGGCTAGAGGACCCTGCCTGTAGTATGGTTCAGTGTCAAACACTGGGTCTTCTTGCTCGCTCTCGATGATCATGTTGTGCAAGATGACACAGCAAGTCATAATCTCCCACATTTGATCTTTGGACCAGGTCTGAGCGGGGTACCGAACAACAGCGAATCGAGATTGGAGCACACCAAATGCCTGCTCGACATCCTTCCTGCAAGCCTCCTGAACTTTCGCAAACCAGGCGTTCTTGCCTCCTGCCGTAGGGTTTGAGATCGTCTTCACAAATGTCGACCATCTCGGATAGATGCCATCTGCTAGGTAGTACCCCTTGTTGTATTGGTGCCCATTGATCTCGAAGTTCACCGGAGGAGAATGGCCCTCAACGAGCTTGGCAAAAACAGGAGAGCACTGCAGCACGTTGATGTCATTGTGAGTTCCTGGCATACCAAAGAAGGAGTGCCAAATCCAGAGGTCTTGTCTGGCTACCGCCTCAAGCACCACACTGCAACCGCCTTTGGCGCCTTTCTACATCCCCTGCCAACCAAATGGGCAATTCTTCCATTTCCAATGCATGCAGTCGATGCTTCCAAGCATCCCAGGAAATCCTCTTGCTGCATTCTGGGCTAGGATCCGAGCAGTGTCTTCCGCATTGGGTGTTCTCAAGTATTGTGGCCCAAACACTGCCACCACTGCCCGACATAACTTGTAGAAATACTCTATGCTGGTGGACTCAGCCATGCGCCCATAGTCGTCGAGTGAATCACCGGGAGCTCCATATGCAACACTACTAGAAAAAGGCCTACTAATGGCGCACCAGTTTTGGCCATTAATGGCGCACTACTGATGGATACTAATGGCGCACCACTGGTGCGCCATTATTATACTAGATACTAATGGCGCACCACAGGTGTGCCATTAGTATAGGCCACGGTGCGCCATTAGTATGCCTCTCAGGGGGGCCATATATATCCAGGTGCTTTGGCATACTAATGGCGCACTACATAGAAGTGCGCCATTAGTAAAAAATATTCAATTTTTTTTATTTTTTTCTTAATCTCAGGTCATTATGGCTTAATATGAGGTCAATTTGCTTAATCTCAAGTCAAATCGCACTCTGTGTTCAAACTTCCCATAAGGTCACCCATCCTTACACTACTCCAGCCCGAGCACGCTTAACTTCGTAGTTCTATCCAACCCAGCACCAGCTCACTTCACATGCACTTGATGATATATCTATAATATCAATCCTATTAACCCTTCTTGACGTCTAGGAGTTTGTTAATGTTCATGAGTATGATGAAATTTTGAAAATATATTTCAAACTTCCCGGTCATATTACGTATTATATTTTCGAAAAAATTATAAAAAAAAATTTCGAAAATTTTATAAAAAAAATTATGTTACTAGTGGCGCACCTAGCAAACGGTGTGCCACTAGTAAGTTTGAAATTTTTTGAATTTTTTTGCCTCTAGATCTTAAAAGCCCCGTAACTTTTTTTCTGTTAGGTTTTTCGGGATTTTGAAAATTTTCGAGTAGATGATTTTTTATATAAAAAACTTTTTAATCCGAGTTCGTATGCAAAAGTTATGCCCATTTTACTAAATTCCAAACATATTTTGCAAATAAAGTCAAAATTCATATTTGTAAATTTTCCCAACAAGTAGACCACATATCACATGGGAAACTTATTTTCTTTTATTTTTTTGACATTTACATCATTTTCTTTTATTTATTTTTGAACTGGAAAATGCGGTCCACGCGCGGGGGGGGGGG
>LR738714.1:860273391-860342504 GCA_902687465.1 Secale cereale | reverse complement strand
AAAAAACACTTTGTGAAGGAAGTACCACTTTGGCATGTCCAAATGGTATCCATTTTCTACAGTGCTTTCCTATGCCCAAATAACTATCCTCCACCAAATGCCAGCTCAATCCATTCATTATTTTGAGCCCATCTTCAACATTCGTATTTATGTCCAGTGTGGTACTTTGCAAAGCAAGTACCACCTAGACTCCTCCTTTTGAGCTGAAAATTTGTGAAGACGGTCTTCTTAGTAACTGATCATCCTCAACCAAAACTCACGCCCATTAGCCATGTGCATTTTCCGTACCGCTAATCAAACACTTGGCTGCTAATTCATGTTTGAGCATCGATCGGTCTCCTCGTGAGAATCTTATGTTGTAATTTTCTTCCTAGCACCTACCTGGGGAGTGGACAACCCACTAGACATGCCTAGGCCGCCCAGAACACATGGCAACGCCACAGTCACGCGGTGACCACGCAGCGGGCATGCGAGTTTCCGCGCTCTAGAGTTGGGGCCCTCGACCACCGCCCAAACCTCGATGTATCGCCACCAAACCATGTATTTATGATTAAATAGGTACTTATGTACCAAGAAATGATTTTTGGAAAAAATAAATAGCAAACTATGAAGCAGCCGCAGTTCAAATTTGACCCGCTTCCAGCTGAATCGGCGGAAATTTGTCTTTTTCACGAGAGGTGGATCAAAACTTTTTACACCCAACCATTTTGTAAATTGTGCATTAAATATGTCCTAGTATTTTAGAAAATTGATTTGGTCAAATTTTGCAACAATTATTTGGGAGGTCCTTCACAAAAAAACCTCCTTTGGGGCACTCAAAAAATGGAAAATGAATTTTTCGTCCAAAGAAAATGAAAACTTCCTTAGGCAACATTGTTTGCCATTCCAAGATGCACCCTTGTGCACAATATGAGATCATTTGAACAAACTATGCCATGAATGTGGCCATAGGATTGATCATTTGGCTTGAAAGCCATGAATCTTCACGCATGATAGCTCATTTCTGAGAACACTTTTTTTAATAGAATTGCTGTATTACAAGTTTATTATTTTTCCTGGTAACTTGGTCATATATAATGACACAATGCGAAGGTGTTCCAATTTTTTGATTTTTTTTTGAATTTTTTATGCCCGTTTCAAAATGCGGTCAAAACGGCGGGAATGACCGTTCCTAGCTAGTGGTTGAATCTTGGAATTTTTTTGGTGTTTCTCTGATAAAATAGATACTTATGTACCTACAAATGATTTTTGGAAAAAATAAAAAGCAAACTACGAGGTAGCTACAGTTCAAATTTGACCCGCTTCTAGCTGAATCGGCGGAAATTTGTCTTTTTCACGAGAGGTGGATCAAAACTTTTTACACCCAACCATTTGGTCAATTGTGCATTAAATATGGCCTAGTATTTTATAAAAATGATTTGGTCAAATTTTGCAACAATTATTTGGGAGGTCCTTCACAAAAAAACCTCCTTTTGGGCACTCGAAAAATGGAAAATGTATTTTTCGTCCAAAGAAAATGAAAACTTCCTTAAGCAATATTGTTTGCCATTCCAAGATTCACCCTTGTGCAAAATATGAGATCATTTGAACAAACTATGCCATGAATGTGGCCATAGGATTGATCATTTGGCTTGAAAGCTATGAATCTTCATGCATGATAGCTCATTTCTGAGAACACTTTTTTAAAAGAATTGTCGTATTACAAGTTTATTCTTTTTCCTGGTAACTTGGTCATATATAATAACACCATGCGAAGGTGTTCCAATTTTTTGATTTTTTTTGAATTTTTCATGCCCGTTTCAAAATGCGGTCAAAACGGCGGAAATGACCGTTCCTAGCTAGTGGTTGAATCTTGGTATTTTTTTGGTGTTTCTCTGATAAAATAGATACTTAAGTACCTAGAAATGATTTTTGGAAAAAATAAAGGGCAAACTACAAGGCAGCTACAGTTCAAATTTGACCCACTTCCAACTGAATCGACTGAAATTTGTCTTTTTCACGAGAGGTGGATCAAAACTTTTTACACCCAACCATTTGGTCAAGTGTGCATTAAATATGTCCTAGTATTTTAGAAAATTGATTTGGTCCAATTTTGCAACAATTATTTGGGAGGTCCTTCACAAAAAAACCTCCTTTTGGGCACTCGAAAAATGGAAAATGATTTTTTCGTCCAAAGAAAATGAAAACTTCCTTAGGCAATATTGTTTGCCATTCCAAGATTCACCCTTGTGCACAATATGAGATCATTTGAACAAACTATGCCATGAATGTGGCCATAGGATTGATCATTTGGCTTGAAAGCCATGAATCTTCACGCATGATAGCTAATTTCTGAGAACACGTTTTTAGAAGAATTGTCGTATTACAAGTTTATTATTTTTCCTGGTAACTTGGTCACATATAATGACACAATGCGAAGATTTTCCAATTTTTCGATTTTTTTTGAATTTTTTATGCCCGTTTCAAAATGCGGTCAAAACGGCGGGAATGACCGTTCCTAGCTAGTGGTTGAATATTGGATTTTTTTGGTGTTTCTGTGATTAAATAGATACTTATGTACTTACAAATGATTTTTAAAAAAAATAAAGAGCAAACTACGAGGTAGCTACAGTTCAAATTTGACCCGCTTCCAACTGAATCGGCGGAAATTTGTCTTTTTGACGAGAGGTGGATCAAAACTTTTTACACCCAATCATTTGGTCAATTGTGCATTAAATATGGCCTAGTATTTTTAAAAAATGATTTGGTCCAATTTTGCAACAAATATATTATAGGTCCTTCACAAAATAACTCAGTTTGGACACTCGAAAAATGATTAAAAATAGCTAGAAAGATCATAAATGCATACAAATTGGTATTTATCCATAAAATGTGGTCTAAATTGAGTGAAAAATTTTATAATTCCCTTTTGCAAAATATTTTTGATAGTTGCTTCACAAAATAGCTCTATCTTTAGTACTTGGAAATTATTTTAAATCACAGATTCTCGGACCAATCAGAACACTTCTCACAGATCACCCCACTCTATGTGATCTGAACCGTCCACACTAGGCGAATCCAACGTCTCTCACTCACCTCTCAGCAGGCCAACCCAAACCCTAACTCCACTCCTCTCCCCTCTCTCCCCCGATTCAGATCCACTCGCAGCCGCCACCTACCTCCCACCCCAGATCGAGATCCCGCCGCCCACGCCCGCGCGCCACCACACTCCTTCGCCCGCGCGCCACCACACTCCGATGCCCGCGCCCGTAGGATGCAAACCCCACGCCGCTCTTCCTCTGCCCGCTGACCCACCCCGTCCCTGATGCCTCACTCACCGCGCTCGTCCCGCCAAAGGCGCCGCACCTCCACTACCACCTCCGCTGCCTCCTCGCCTGAGGCGGAGGGCCGACAGCGACGCTGAGAGCCACGGGCCGCCGCCGACGTGAGGAGGGGGGATGTTCGACCGCCTACGAGCCGCCAGCAACCAGGAGGCCCCCTTCTTCGACCGCGCGCTCGAGGACCACTACGAGCGCCTCCCGTCCAGCTACTATATTGACCTCGACGTGAACAAGGCCGAGGACGTGCTGCCGCACTGCCGGATCCTCGCAGAGTGCGCCGTGGACCCCGACGAGATCCACCCGCCCTCTTCCTCTCCCCTGCGTCCGCGCCATCATCCGTCCCCTAGGTACCCCGTCCGACCGCTCCCAGTTAGTTCTCTTCTCCGTGGCTGGATCAACGCGATGCGTTCCTGACATTTTTTCTCTCCGTCTCTGTGGTTGGGCAGATGGAGAGGGTGCTCAAGGATGATGCCATCCAGGAGAAGGGCGAGCGCGCCAGGATGGTAACCACCCCCTTGCCATCTGATCTGCTTGTTTTCCTTCTTGGTCTCACTGGGTCGGTTTGTTCGTCCGTTGGTTCGATGGCACTGCTGCAATTGTGTGCAATTCGTTTATACTGATCTCATTTAGATTGCAAAATCCATAGATTGTTAGTTCGCCAAGTACAAGACAACAACCTGACTGCCGACCTCGCTTAGTAGGATATGTAGGTAACCGCGACACATACACACACACACACACACACACACACTGATGCTGTATTGCTGTTGCATAATGTGTTTTTGCAACTGTGTGCAATGAGTTTACGGGTCTCCTTTGACCGCGAAAGCTGAATATCACTCCCTCCGTTCATAATTAAGTGATGTGCAAAGAGGTTGCCTTCAATTTACTTTCTGCATGTAGAGTTACTGTGTTAAATCTTGAATGAAGCATTCGGGTAGTTGCATCTCTTGGGTCAAGTGTTTCTCAGATGCTTGTATGTATCTTGGCTCACTAAATCGATATAATACGTACTTAGCTATGAAGGGACTTTCATGAATCATAGCACTAGTGTGTGGCTGCCATGCATCTCTGGATTATTGGTTTAGTGTACTGTAGATATGTGATCCTTTTATCTAACTAGCTTGTATGTGCTTGTGCCCTCCCTCCGCCGGATCTATTCTTCTTGCTTGCTTGCTTCCTTCCCGTGAGAACCGAGATCTCGGGATGGTAGGTCATGTCTGTGATGCATCATGGCTCCTGGTGAAGTGTTTTACTGTGATGATGCTCTGTTTTGGGGCCAGTCAGTAGTACTATGTACAGGTGCAAGAACACACCTGTGCACTCTAAGCCTCTCTAGATAGGGCGTATATGATTGTGTTCTGAATTGATTGGATGCTGGATTCGGCTGCTGCATCTTTGTTGATAGTTTCTGTGCAGATTTTTCTTGGTGTGCCTGGTAGTTATAGCATGTTCAGTATTGTGTCAGTATCTTCTTTATAGTTTTTCCTTGCATGTTCAGTATTGTGTCTGGCATGTTCATAGAGCCACTTGTGGAGTGAGATGAGAATAACAATTATACTTCTGTAATGTTTGATCGTATAGACATATGCAAAAGTTGCTTGTGCATTATCACTAGTTTTGATCGCTGCTTTACTAATAACTCTGAATGCAATAGTGTGTTTGTGGTCTTATTGTCGTGCAAGTTTACTATTTCCAGAACCATCATCTTATTTTCTTTAACATAGTAGTTTACTATTGACGTTTACTATTACGGAATAAGAGGAGATATAAAGTTTATATTGACGTTTCATGCAGGTTGGGTTACCCTATGTTGGCAAATCAACTTTCTTTAACATAGTAACAAAGGTGGGCTCCCGCGTCGGCGACTCCAGGTCAGTGCCCCGACCCCTCACTCCCTCGTCTCCCCATCTCATTTTCGTTTCCCGTGGTGGGTGTTGCTGTTTCGTGTCGGGTTCTGACTCAGTTTGGTTTGCTGTTGTTGTTTCTGTTGTGGTGGCGCAGGCTCGCGGTGAAGAACAGCAAGGCCGAGAAGGACCCCAACAAGCCCAAGCGCCCCCGAGTGCCTTCCTCATCTTCATGTGAGTCCCAGTCTTGTTCCTGGTTCTATTCATGTTTCTTCTATGGTGTGGAGTCGCGTCCTTCAACACCCATAATTACTGCTGCTGCCGCCATGGTTCATTCGGTCCTGCACCTGCTCACGCATGCACACTGTCCCGTGTTTGTGGGAATCTGGTTTTGTTAGGTAGTCCATCGATGATGTATGGGTTTCTATTTGTAATTTGCGCTGATGACCACTCTGAAAGTTTGGTGACAAAATAATGCATCTTGAATCCTGGGAAGACTACTAATAATCTGTCATTGGAGGATATGCTACAGCAATGCAGCAATTTGAATTGATATTCACATTGAATTAATGACTTGTCTTGTTGTATGCAATTGAAAAATACCCATATAAAAGAAGTCTGTTCCATGCAACATTTTTACTATTTTACTCAACTTGTTTTTGTAGTTACTTGATACATATTACCTCCATCCCATAATAAACCATCAAATGTACTCCTGGGAGGGATAAACATATTTTTTAGAACATGGGTTGAAGCAGACTGTACTTGCCTACTGAGAATATGAAAACAAGATATTCTGTTTGCTAATATGAAGATAGCATTGTGTTTAATCTAGTACTGATGATTGTTTTCATTCTCATATAAATTTGTTAATGATGGTGATTTTGTACTAGCATATAAACTTGTTTTTGTTGTCACTTGATACATACTTAGCTTGTACTTGAAGTTGTGGGTTAAGGCTGGTAATTTTGTTCTACTTGTATGCATTGGTACCCCCATCATCGAGCGCACGGATGCAATAGTGGCAAGAAGATCATGGTCGTGTGCATCATCAAGCACACCATGGCGAGCATCCACCTCCTCACAATGGCAAGAAGAGCAGGTGCCTAGTTTGTAATCGCTGTCGAAGGAGCTCCATGCTGAAGAACATAACACTTGTAGAGCTTATAAAGTACCATGTTATTGAACGTGTGGAGCATGTAACTGTGACTTCCACTATTGTATGTTAGAGTTATTTGTACAGCTTGCTACACCTGCTGAAGAACATAACACTTGTAGAGCTTGCAAAGTGTATGTTAGAGTTATTTGTACAACAACTACTCTGTATTGACTGGTAATATTTGTACAGCAGCAACACTGGCTGGTAATATTTGAAGTATTTTGTGTGTTTTCTGTGCCAATTTAAATATTGTGTATTTATTTACGTTAAATTGCAAAATGAAGAATGTGACCCTCACAAAAAAAGAAAAAATGAAACTGTTGAGACAAAAAGGCCATGGGCCAAAAATAAAAAGGCTGCAATGAAGGCCATGGGCCAAAAAAAAAGGCTGCAATGTTGGGCTTGGTCCATGAAGCTGACAAAAAATTCACAGAAAAAATATATATAAATGGGCTGAATTAATGGGCTCGGCTCATATAAACACCGAATTGGACCGGGCTGAATCTTGTGCCACATCAGCCTGCCACGCTGGATGCCTACGTGGCCTGGGGAAGCTACTAGTGACCAAAACACGACAATAGGCATATTTTGGTCATAAACGTCTATGACCTTCTCACAGAGAAGGTCGCTATAGTCAGTTTATGACGGCCAGCTTTCGACCTTATGTTTTTGGTCACAAAAAGGTCACAAATGGAAATTTGTGACCATTCAGTGACCAATAGTGGTTGTCACAAGTTGACATATTTCTTGTAGTGAAAATAAAAAAAATATGAAAAAAAATACTAATGGCGCACCGTGGGAGTGGTGCGCCATTAGTAAGTTCAACTACTAATGGCGCACCACTCCCACGGTGCGCCATTACTAGTTTTAAAAAAAAAACAAATTTTGAAAAAAAAATACTAATGGCGCGCCGTGGATGTGGTGCGCCATTAGTAGTTTAACTACTAATGGCGCACTATCCACTTGTGCGCCATTAGTAGTTTTGAAAATAAAATGAAAAAAAATTGTTACTAATGGCGCACCACATCAACGGTGCGCCATTAGTATCCAAATACTAATGGCGCACCAACACATGGTGCGCCATTAGTATATACTAATGGCGCACCGCATGTCTGGTGCGCCATTAGTAACAATCCTATCTATAGCCCTTTTCCTAGTAGTGCAAGCATCCTTATCGCTGTCGTGCACTTCTGGATGGAGGTGAATCCAAGAGCGCCAGTGCAATCCATCTTGCACTTGAAGTAGTTGTCGAACTCCCGGATGGAATTCACAATCCTGAGGAAGAGCTTTCGGCTCATCCGATAACGGCGCCGAAATGTTTTCTCGCCTTGAAGTGGAGCATCGGCGAAGTAGTCGGAGTAGAGCATGCAGTAGCCTTCAAGACGAAGCCGGTTCTTTGCTTTCAACCGCCCCGGCGTCGAGCCACTGATACGTCCAAAACGTATCTATAATTTCTGCTTGCTCCATGCCTCTTTTGGGTGATATTGCTATGATATTTATACACTTCCATACACTTTTGATCATATTTGGACTAACCTATTAACTCAGTGCACCCCAGTGCCAGTTTCTGTTTTCTGCTGTTTTTGTATTTCAGGTTTTCCCGTCACGAAAACTGCCAGAAAAATCCCGGAAAAATTATATAAAAAATCAGCGTTCCGGAAGCTTCCACACGGCCGAAGTAGGGCCGGAGGGGGGCCACCAGGGCTCCAGGCGCCCTGGTGGCGCGGTCCCCCTCCTGGCCGTGCCGGGGGGGCGCCTGGGCCCCCCAGGCCTCCGCTGATGCCCCCCTTTGGCATATATTTAACACGCGTCCCGAAACCCTCGAGGACGGAACCCTTTTTCGCGATCTCATCTCTGTTCCGCCGCCGCCGCGCTTCCAAGATCGGGAGCACCAGGAGAACCCTTCCCGGCACCCTGTCGGAGGGGAGGATCACCACCGGGAGCCTCTCCACCACCATGGACGCCTCCCGGATGAGTTGTGAGTAGTCTCCCTTGGACCATGGGTCCATGACCAGTAGCTATGTGATGTTCTCCTCCCCTTCTTGTGCTTCACTAATTAGACCTCGTGAGATGCCCTACATGATCGAGGCACATATGTAATCCTTATGCTGTTGCTATGATGAGTTTGCTGGGATCCGATGGATTGTGAGATTATGTTCAGATTGTGTTTGAGTAATATATTTGATTTACCTCTTTTATATTTATGTTCGTAAGTAATTCTTGCATGTTCTCCGTTGCTATTTATTGCTTTGGCCAAGTAGTAGGTAGTGACTCCAAGAGGGAACGTTATGCTTGATTGTGGGTTCATGCCCCTCGATGACTAGCTTGAGTGACAGAAACATGAGTCTAGGGGATGTGATGTTGCCACAAGGGGGAAAACAACGGTGCTTGTACTCGCGGGTGCAAGGATTGTTTACTTTACGCAAAGTTCTTTTAATGCAGTTGTCTGTTGCTTTGAGTTTACACTATGGGTGGGACTCGCAACTTAATACCAGCGAGATGTTCTGGATAGATATCTCAAGGTGGATGATTAGTAGTAGATGCAGATGGATTTCGGTCTACTTACCTTGGCGTACCACCCATGCTTTGAACCTCTACCTTTCTTGCAACATAGTTAGCATTGGTTTGCGCACATAATTTTGTCAATTGCCCAGCTGTAATTCGTTTACCTCACATAGCTGTTTTATCGTCTTTTGGGAGAGAGACATCACTAGTGAACATCATGGGACCCCGGTCCATATTACCATCACTGATCACAACCGCTATTTACTTTCCGCTTTTACTTACTAGTTGCAGCAATACCTATCACCATTATCTCTTGCGTTTGATCCTTTGTAAACGACAAGGCCGGAGGGATTGACAACCTCTCTGTACTCGTTGGGAGCAAAGTTATTTGTATCTGTGTGCAGGTCCAAGTTGATTGCTAAGTATCTGGCGCCGTTAGCAGTTGACACCTTCTTGTTGAACCTTGGAGTCTCAGGGGAAATCGATCCTTGGTATCTTTGCCAAGGGAAAACTTCCGCTACACTGCATCTCAAACCTTCCACTTGGGGTAACCAACGAGGGGCGAGAAGCCATCAAGCAAAGTTTTCTGGCGCCGTCGCCGGGGACTCCACTCTTCAAGATAGGGGAGTTGCACGCTATCTTTTACCTTTGCTTTTTAGTCTTGTTAGTTTACCTTTCAGTTTTGCTTTAGTATCCTTTATCAAAAATCTCAAAAATAGTTATCTCATTCTTTAGTTGTCATTATGTCGGGTCCTTTTGTCTTTGGCGAGGCAGAAGTTCTCACCTTTAAACAAAGAGGTGGGGAAAGTCTGAAAGATGCTTGTGAAGGAAATATGCCCTAGAGGCAATAATAAAGATGTTATTTGTATTTCCTTATGTCATGATAAATGTCTTTTATTCATGCTAGAATTGTATTAACCGGAAACTTAGTACATGTATGGATACATAGACAAAACAGTATGTCCCTAGTATGCCTCTACTAGACTAGCTCATTGATCAAAGATGGTTATGTTTCCTAGCCATAGACATGAGTTGTCATTTCATCAACAGGATTACATCATTAGGAGAATGATGTGATGGACAAGACCCATCCGTTAGCATAGCACTATGATCGTTTAGTTTTACTGCTATTGCTTTCTTCATGACTTATACATGTTCCTATGACTATGAGATTATGCAACTCCCGAATACCGTAGGAACACCTTGTGTGCTATCAAATGTCACAACGTAACTGGGTGATCATAAAGATGCTCTACAGGTGTCTCCGAAAGTATTCGTGGTGTTGGCATAGATCAAGATTAGGATTTGTCACTCCGAGTGTCGGAGAGGTATCTCTGGGCCCTCTCGGTAACACACATCACAATAAGCCTTGCAAGCAAAAGACTAATGAGTTAGTCACGAGATGATGTGTTATGGAACGAGGAAAGAGACTTGCCGGTAACGAGATTGAACTAGGTATGGAGATACCGACGATCGAATCTCGGGCAAGTAACATACCGATGACAAAAGGAACAACGTATGTTGTTATGCGGTTTTGACCGATAAAAGATCTTCGTAGAATATGTAGGAGCCAATATGAACATCCAGGTTCCGCTATTGGTTATTGACCGGAGATGAGTCTCGGTCATGTCTACATAGTTCTCGAACCCGTAGGGTCCGCACGCTTAACGTTTGATGACGATCGGTATTATGAGTTTATGAGTTTTGATGTACCGAAGGTAGTTCGGAGTCCCGTATGAGACCACGGACATGACGAGGAGTCTCGGAATGTCCGAGACATAAAGATTGATATATTGGACGACTATATTCGGACACCGGAAGTGTTCTGGAAAAGTTTCGGATTTAACTGGATTGCCGGAGGGGGTTACCGGAACCCCCTACGAAGGGGGATGGTCCATAGTGGGCCTTGAGGAAAGGAGAGAGGCAGCCCATAGAGGCTGGCCGGCGCCCCACCTAGGGATCCTAGTTGGACTAGGATTGGGGGGGCGCCACCTCTCCCTCTTTTCCTTTCCCTCTCTTCCTTCTTGGTGGACTCCTACTAGGAATAGGATTGCAATCCTATTCCTAGTAGGATTGCCCTAGCCGCACCATAGGAGGCCGACCGGCCCTCCCCTCTTGCTCCTTTATATACGGGGGCAGGGGGGCACGCAAAGACACACAAGTTGAATTGTTCCAGCCGTGTGCGGTGCCCCCCTCCACAGAAACACACCTCGGTCATACCGTCGCGGTGCTTAGGCGAAGCCCTGCGCCGGTGAATACATCATATCCGTCACCACGCCGTCGTGCTGACGAAACTCTCCCGTGAAGCTCAACTGGATCAAGAGCTCGTGGGACGTCATCAAGCTGAACGTGTGCTGAACGCGGAGGTGCCGTACGTTCGGTGCTTGATCGGTTGAATCGCAAAGAAGTTCGACTACATCAACCGCGTCACTTGACGCTTCCGCTTCTGGTCTACGAGGGTACGTAGACACACTCTTCCCTCTCGTTGCTATGCATCTGGTAGATAGATCTTGCGTGATCGTAGGAAATTTTAAAATACTACGTTCCCCAACAGTGGCATCAGAGCCAGGTCTATGCGTAGATGATATGCACGAGTAGAACACAATGAGTTGTGGGCGATACTAGTCATACTGCTTACCAGCATGTCATACTTTGCTTCGGCGGTATTGTGAGATGAAGCGGCCCGGACCGACATTACGCGTACGCTTACGTGAGACTGGTTTCACCGTTACGAGCACTCGTTGCTTAAAGGTGACTGGCGGGTGTCTGTCTCTCTCAATTTAGCTGAATCAAGTGTGGCTACGCCCGGTCCTTGTGAAGGTTAAAACAACACATACTTGACGAAACATCGTTGTGGTTTTGTATGCGTAGGTAAGAACGGTTCTTGCTAAGCCCGTAGCAGCCACGTAAAACATGCAACAACAAAGTAGAGGACGTCTAACTTGTTTTTGCAGGGCATGTTGTGATGTGATATGGTCAAGACATGATGAGTTATACGGTTTTGTATGAGATGATCATGTTTTGTAAAGTTATCGGCAACTGGCAGGAGCCATATGGTTGTCGCTTTATTGTATGAAATGCAATCGCCATGTAATTGCTTTACTTTATCACTAAGCGGTAGCGATAGTCGTAGAAGCAATAGTTGGCGAGACGACAACGATGCTACGATGGAGATCAAGGTGTCGCGCCAGTGACGAAGGTGATCATGACGGTGCTTTGGAGATGGAGATCAAAAGCACAAGATGATGATGGCCATATCATGTCACATATTTTGATTGCATGTGATGTTTATCTTATTATGCTTCTTATTCTGCTTAGAACGACGGTAGCATTATAAGATGATCCCTTACTAAATTTCAAGGTATAAGTGTTCTCCCTGAGTATGCACCGTTGCGAAAGTTCGTCGTGCCGAGACACCACGTGATGATCGGGTGTGATAAGCTCTACGTTCAAATACAACGGGTGTAAGCCAGTTTTGCACACGCAGAATACTCGGGTTAAACTTGACGAGCCTAGCATATGCAGATATGGCCTCGGAACACTGGAGACCGAAAGGTCGAACGTGAATCATATAGTAGATATGATCAACATAAGATGTTCACCATTGAAACTACTCCATCTCACGTGATGATCGGACATGGTTTAGTTGATTTGGATCACGTGATCATTTAGATGACCGGAGGGATGTCTATCTAAGTGGGAGTTCTTAAGTAATATGATTAAATTGAACTTTAATTTATCATGAAGTTAGTCCTGGTAGTATTAGCATATCTATGTTGTAGATCAATAGCTTGCGATGTTGCTCCCCGTTTATTTTTCATATGTTCCTAGAGAAAACCAAGTTGAAAGATGTTAGTAGCAATGATGCGGAATTGTTCCGTGATCTGAGGATTATCCTCATTGCTGCACAGAAGAATTATGTCCTTGATGCACCGCTAGGTGACAGACCTATTGCAGGAGCAGATGTAGACGTTATGAACGTTTTGACAAAAGCTCGATATGATGACTACTTGATAGTTTAGTGCACCATGCTTTACGGCTTATAACCGGGACTTCAAAAACGTTTTGAAACGCCACAGAGCAAATGAGATGTTCCAAGAGTTGAAATTAGTATTTCATACTCATGCCCGTGTCGAGAGGTATAAGACCTCTGACAGTACTTTGCCTACAAGATGGAGGAGAATAGCTCAACCAGTGAGCATGTGCTCAGATTGTCTGGGTAGTACAATTGCTTGAATCAAGTGGGAGTTAATCTTCCAGATAAGATAGTAATTGACAAAGTTCTCTAGACACTATCACCAAGTTAGTAGAACTTCATGATGAACTATAATATGCAAGGGATGACGAAAGTAATTCCCGAGCTCTTCACGATGCTGAAATCGGCGAAGGTAGAAATCAAGAAAGAGCATCAAGTGTTGATGGTTAACCAGACCACTTGTTTCAAGTAAAGGGCAAAGGGATAGAAGGGGAACTTCAAGAAGAATGACAAGCAAGTTGTCACTCCCGTGAAGAAACCCAAAGCTAAACTCAAGCCTGAAACAAGTGCTTCTACTGCAAAGGAAATGGTCACTAGATATTTGGTGGATAAGAAGGATGGCAAAGTGAACAAAGGTATATTTGATATACAGATTATTGATGTGTATTTTACTAGTGTTCATAGCAACCCCTCGGTATTTGATACTGGTTCAGTTGCTAAAGAGTAGTAACTCGAAATGGGAGTTGCATAATGAACAGAAACTAGTTAAAGGATAAAGTGATGATGTGTATTGGAAGTAGTTCCAAGATTGATATGATCATCATCGCACACTCCCTATACTTTCGGGATTAGTGTTGAACCTAAATAAGTGTTATTTGGTGTTTGTGTTGAGCATGAATATGATTTGATCATGTTTATTGCAATACGGTTATTCATGTAAGTTAGAGAATAATTGTTGTTCTGTTTACATGAATAAAACCTTCTATGGTCATACACCCAATGAAAATGGTTTGTTGGATCTCGATCGTGTGATACACATATTCATAATATTGAAACCAAAAGATGCAAGGTTAATAATGATAGTGCAACTTATTTGTGGCACTGCCGTTTAGGTCATATTGGTGTAAAACGCATGAAGAAACTCCATAATGATGGACTTTTGGAATCACTTGATTATGAATCACTTGGTGCTTGCGAACCATGCCTCATGGGCAAGATGACTAAAACTCCGTTCTCCGGAACTATGGAGCGAGCAACATATTTGTTGGAAATCATACATACTGATGTATGTGGACCAATGAGTGTTGAAGCACGCGGCGGGTATCGTTATTTTCTGACCTTCACTGATGATTTGAGCAGATATGGGTATATCTACTTAATGAAACACAAGTCTGAAACATTTGAAAAGTTCAAAGAATTTCAGAGTGAAGTAGAGAATCATCGTAACAAGAAAATAAAGTTTCTACGATCTGATCGTGGAGGAGAATATTTGAGTTACGAGTTTGGTCTTCATTTGAAACAATGTGGAATAGTTTCACAACTCACGCCACCTGGAACACCACAACGTAATGGTGTATCCGAACGTCGTAACCGTACTTTATTAGATATGGTACGATCTATGATGTCTCTTACCGATTTACCACTATCGTTTTGGGGTTATGCTTTAGAGACAGCTGCATTCACGTTAAATAGGGCACCATCTAAATCCGTTGATACGACACCTTATGAACTATGGTTTGGCAAGAAACCAAAGTTGTCGTTTCTTAAAGTTTGGGGCTGCGATGCTTATGTGAAAAGGCTTCAACCTGATAAGCTCGAACCCAAGTCGGAGAAATGTGTCTTCATAGGATACCCAAAAGAGACTGTTGGGTACACCTTCTATCACAGATCCGAAGGCAAGATATTCGTTGCTAAGAATGGATCCTTTCTAGAGAAGGAGTTTCTCTCGAAAGAAGTGAGTGGGAGGAAAGTAGAACTTGATGAGGTAATTGTACCTTCTCCCGGATTGGAAAGTAGTACATCACAGAAAATTGTTCCAGTGATTCCTACACCAATCAGTGAGGAAGTTAATGATGATGATCATGAAACTTCGGATCAAGTTTCTGCTGAACGTCGTAGATCAACCAGAGTACGTTCCACACCAGAGTGGTACGGCAACCCAGTTCTGGAAATCATGTTACTAGACCATGATGAACCTGCGAACTATGAGGAAGCGATGATGAGCCCAGATTCCGCAAAATGGCTTGAGGCCATGAAATCTGAGATGGGATCCATGTATGAGAACAAAGTGCGGACTTTGGTTGACTTGCCCGATGATCGGCAGGCCATCGAAAATAAACGGATCTTCAAGAGGAAGACCGACGCAGACGGTAATGTTACTGTTTACAAAGCTCGACTTGTTGCGAAAGGGTTTCGACAAGTTCAAGGAGTTGACTACGATGAGACTTTCTCACCTGTAGCGATGCTTAAGTCTGTCCGAATCATGTTAGCAATTACCGCATTTTATGATTATGAAATCTGGCAAATGGATGTCAAAACTGCATTCCTGAATGGATATCTCAAAGAAGAGTTGTATATGATGCAACCAGAAGGTTTTGTCGATCCAAAAGGTGCTAACAAAGTATGCAAGCTCCAGCGATCCATCTATGGACTGGTGCAAGCATCTCGGAGTTGGAATATACGCTTTGATGAGGTGCTCAAAGCATATGGTTTTATACAGACTTTTGGAGAAGCCTGTATTTACAAGAAAGTGAGTGGGAGCTCTGTAGCATTTCTAATATTATATGTGGATGACATATTGTTGATTGGAAATGATATAGAATTTCTGGATAGCATAAAAGGATACTCGAATAAGAGTTTTTCAATGAAAGACCTCGGTGAAGCTGCTTATATATTAGGCATCAAGATCTATAGAGATAGATCAAGACGCTTAATTGGACTTTCACAAAGCACATACCTTGATAAGATTTTGAAAAAGTTCAAAATGGATCAGTCAAAGAAAGGGTTCTTGCCTGTATTACAAGGTATGAAGTTGAGTAAGACTCAATGCCCGACCACTGCAGAAGATAGAGAGAAAATGAAAGTCATTCCCTATGCCTCAGCCATAGGATCTATCATGTATGCAATGCTGTGTACCAGACCTGATGTGTGCCTTGCTATAAGTCTAGCAGGGAGGTACCAAAGTAATCCAGGAGTGGATCACTAGACAGCGGTCAAGAACATCCTGAAGTATCTGAAAAGGACAAAGGATATGTTTCTCGTGTATGGAGGTGACAAAGAGCTCGTCGTAAACGGTTACGTCGATTCTAGCTTTGACACTGATCCGGATGACTCTAAGTCACAAACCGGATATGTATTTTTATTGAACGGTGGAGCTGTCAGTTGGTGCAGTTCCAAACAGAGCGTCGTGGCGGGATCTACGTGTGAAGCGGAATACATAGCTGCTTCGGAAGCAGCAAATGATGGAGTCTGGATGAAGGAGTTCATATCCGATCTAGGTGTAATACCTAGTGCATCGGGTCCAATGAAAATCTTTTGTGACAACACTGGAGCAATAGCCTTGGCGAAGGAATCCAGGTTTCACAAGAGAACAAAGCACATCAAAAGACGCTTCAATTCCATCCGCGATCTAGTCAAGGAAGGAGACATAGAGATTTGCAAAATACATACGGATCTGAACGTTGCAGACCCGTTGACTAAGCCTCTTCCACGGGCAAAACATGATCAACACCAGGACTCCATGGGTGTGAGGATCATCACTTTGTAATCTAGATTATTGACTCTAGTTCAAGTGGGAGACTGAAGGAAATATGCCCTAGAGGCAATAATAAAGATGTTATTTATATTTCCTTATGTCATGATAAATGTCTTTTATTCATGCTAGAATTGTATTAACCGGAAACTTAGTACATGTGTGGATACATAGACAAAACAGTATGTCCCTAGTATGCCTCTACTAGACTAGCTCATTGATCAAAGATGGTTATGTTTCCTAGCCATAGACATGAGTTGTCATTTGATCAACAGGATCACATCATTAGGAGAATGATGTGATGGACAAGACCCATCCGTTAGCATAGCACTATGATCGTTTAGTTTTACTGCTATTGCTTTCTTCATGACTTATACATGTTCCTATGACTATGAGATTATGCAACTCCCGAATACCGTAGGAACACCTTGTGTGCTATCAAACGTCACAACGTAACTGGGTGATCATAAAGATGCTCTACAGGTGTCTCCGAAAGTATTCGTGGTGTTGGCATAGATCAAGATTAGGATTTGTCACTCCGAGTGTCGGAGAGGTATCTCTGGGCCCTCTCGGTAACACACATCACAATAAGCCTTGCAAGCAAAAGACTAATGAGTTAGTCACGAGATGATGTGTTACGGAACAAGTAAAGAGACTTGCCGGTAACGAGATTGAACTAGGTATGGAGATACCGACGATCGAATCTCGGGCAAGTAACATACCGATGACAAAAGGAACAACGTATGTTGTTATGCGGTTTTGACCGATAAAAGATCTTCGTAGAATATGTAGGAGCCAATATGAACATCTAGGTTCCGCTATTGGTTATTGACCGGAGATGAGTCTCGGTCATGTCTACATAGTTCTCGAACACGTAGGGTCCGCACGCTTAACGTTTAATGACGATCGGTATTATGAGTTTATGAGTTTTGATGTACCGAAGGTAGTTCGGAGTCCCGGATGAGATCACGGACATGACGAGGAGTCTCGGAATGTCCGAGACATAAAGATTGATATTTTGGACGACTATATTCGGACACCGGAAGTGTTCCGGAAAAGTTTCGGATTTAACTGGATTGTCGGAGGGGGTTACCGGAACCCCCTACGAAGGGGGATGGTCCATAGTGGGCCTTGAGGAAAGGAGAGAGGCAGCCCATAGAGGCTGGCCGGCGCCCCACCTAGGTATCCTAGTTGGACTAGGATTGGGGGGCGCCACCTCTCCCTCTTTTCCTTTCCATCTCTTCCTTCTTGGTGGACTCCTACTAGGAATAGGATTGCAATCCTATTCCTAGTAGGATTGCCCTAGCCGCACCATAGGAGGCCGGCCGGCCCTCCCCTCTTGCTCCTTTATATACGGGGGCAGGGGGGCACCCAAAGACACACAAGTTGAATTGTTCCATCCGTGTGCGGTGCCCCCCTCCACAGAAACACACCTCGGTCATACCGTCGCGGTGCTTAGGCGAAGCCCTGCGCCGGTGAATACATCATATCCGTCACCACGCCGTCGTGCTGACGAAACTCTCCCGTGAAGCTCAACTGGATCAAGAGCTCGTGGGATGTCATCAAGCTGAACGTGTGCTGAACGCGGAGGTGCCGTACGTTCGGTGCTTGATCGGTTGAATCGCGAAGAAGTTCGACTACATCAACCGCGTCACTTGACGCTTCCGCTTCCGGTCTACGAGGGTACGTAGACACACTCTTCCCTCTCGTTGCTATGCATCTGGTAGATAGATCTTGCGTGATCGTAGGAAATTTTAAAATACTACGTTCCCCAACAGCTTGGTATAGAATTAATGATTCTCAAAAAGAGCCACTGAGAAGCAATCTACTACTATCCCGCTTAGAAATTTTTATGTTGGAATTACTTCTTGGAATAGGTTTATTCTAGATACTGCTATCAATGGAAATTTCCTAGAGGCCCCAGTTTGGGAATCTCTTAGTATTATTGAAAATCTTGTCGGGAATCCCCTTGTTGTTAGCATTCAAGAGGACATCACCCTAGCTCACATTATGAAAAAACTTGAAAAGATAGAGCTAGAGATGCCAAACACTAATAAGATAAATGAGTTGGATCGTAAGATCCAAGGGAATTTGAATAGGCTTGATAGCTCCATGCATAAAATTCTCAAAACTTTGGAGACCATCAAATCCCATGACTTGGACTCTTCTTGGATAGACAAGATTGAGGAAATCTTTGATACTCTAGGAACTACTTTCTCCTCAATCAAAACCAAAAAGGTAGAAACTCCGGCAAAGAAGGAGCCTAAGTTCGTTCACGTTCCAAAGGCTCCCCGCTCTAAAAGAAATCCATCTATTGCCAAAGGGGTTGAAACTGTAAAGACTTTGGAAGAAACACCTCTCTTTGATAAATTTATAAATGAATCTTCCCTTGACTTTTTTCCTTTTGGTCTTCTTCCTACAAGTATCTCTATTAGGCCTTTTATTGAAAGTCCTCTTAAGACTAGTTGTACTATTGAAGAGCTTTTTGATGATCTTGATGATGGTTCAATTGATACAACTTGATCTCTTTGCATTATGCATAGCTTAAAGGCATAAAAGAAAGCGCTTTTGGGAGGCAGCCCACATGAATAAAATTTTATTTTGCTTTTGTTGTGTCTTGATGTTGTTACTACAGTAGCATCATCATTGTATCTTTACTTTTCAGTTTTGTGCCAAGTGTAGCCTCTGATTGCAAGAAAGTTCAAAAGTTGTGATGTGCTGTCCAGGAAACAGATTCTGTCCTTGGATAGAAAAATTCGTATAAAATCACCAGATCATCTTTTTGGTCTGAATTTTTTCGACAGCGTGCTCTATACAATTGTCTTTCGGGCGTCTGTTCTGAGTTTTTTGATTAGAGTTGCAGAAGTGCCCCGAAAAAATCATTTACTACCTGCTGTTCTGTTTTTCACAGATTTTGTCCTGTTTTGCCTTTCCTTCATTTTGCAAACCTCGAGCTTGCTTTTTCTTTGCAAAAACCTTTTGGCAATCTTGAGAAACAGTAGACCTTCAAGAATATCCTTATTTCCAGCAAAGAACAATTATATTATTATGGGTACTAACCTCGCTAATCAGATTATGATGAGTTATGTATGAAGGGAGTTTTCAAGTGTGCGAGGGAAGATGTTAAAAAGATTCAGGAGTGTCAAACGCTCAAGCTTGGGGATGCCCCCATGCGCCCCCAAGAAATATTCAAGAAGACTCAAGCGTCTAAGCTTGGGGATGCCCCCGTGCATCCCCTTCTCCATCAACATTATCAGTTCGTCTTTCATTCCACTATATTTTTATCACTTCATGTGTTATGTGCTATGCTTGGAGCATCTTGCTTTTAGTTTCCTTTTTAGTTTTCTTTAGGTTTTCATAACGAGTCGGAACTCGGCTTTGTTTGTGTGGGAGAGAAACACGCTCCACTTCAACCTAGAACACAACATAGAATTATCATGTCTATCTTTGCTGTGTATGTTCTTTGTCTTTTAATAGCTACTATCATGTTTAGCTCTTAGTTTTCATGCTTATCTTTTTAAAGAGCTTTTGTTTAGTTGGTCGTTGGAACTCTCTTTATTTATCATGCTTATCTTATTAAGAGAGTTGGCTTCTGTTGCATTGGTCGATATGTCTATGACAAAATGCTACGTGCATAATGATGCTTAGTAGTTCATGTTTTCTTATGGTTAGTCTCAAATAGCTCGGGGGGTTCCCAATGTGTTATTGGAGTACCAACATGATTTGTTTGCCTATGATGTGGTATGGTTTAGTGATATCTTCCTTCAAGAACTTATTTTGATTGACTTGGCGTATGCTCACGCATATTTAAGACTGTAAAGAAAGTCTGTCAAGCCTTGATGATCTTTTATTTCTGAGTAGCGATATAACTTCCATGCCTGATTCAATGTTGCTTTGTCGCTCTGCATGATTATGACCGTCATTGCTCTTTTAGTTGGTCGCTCCCAGTCTTTTGCTAACCTCCACCTGTACTAAGCGGACTGACTGCTTGTGCATCCAAAATCCTTTAAACTAGTTATGCCATATGAGTCCACCATACCTTCCTATACATGGTATTTACCTGCCATTCCTAACGAAGACTTTCATGTGCCATCTCGAAATTATTCAAAAAAGCATTTCTCTTTTGTGCCTCTGTTTTAGTTCATGAGGAAGTAGTAGTTAATTCATGATCTTTTTAAGTTGGACAAGCTTCACCCTGGGATTGCATGTCTAATGTGCAAACCCATAATACGAGAAGGAACTGGCAAAGAGTGCGCCCGGCTCAAAATTAATATAACAAACAAACCCTCCTTCACGCTTTGTTCATGAGAAATCAGAAAACTTTGGCAGTGATAAACAAAGGAGATTAAGAGGATGTGATCGTCCTCATTCGGGAGCCGTTCCTCGAAAATTGTCCATCTCAAGAAGTGATTGAGTTGTCTGCTAGCATTCGTTGACGAAACATGCATATCCAAAAAAATAATTATTACCTCTGTTTTTAAAACCAAGAGCTCTGGTACATGTTTTTTCTTTGTTTTCGACCACGGGTTTTCAACTTTGCCAACAAAAGCCACGGTTCGAGAGTCTCCACCTTCTTTTAAAGCACCAACTACTAAGAGCATGATTGTCATTCTGAGTGTAATGTGCATTGTCCCAAAGTAGCATTGTCTTTTGCATGATTATGATATCGTTTATTCTAAAATTCTTGTATCTAGTCATCACTTAAACCTTGGAGGTGCCCCTGCATTTATGATTTGCTTCACTAAAGGGGGCAAGCGAGATACCACTTTATCATATTTGCACACCACGCTCATTACAAATCTATTTGATGTTTCAGTATCATATTATAAAACTTTCAGTTCTTTGTGATTTTCTCATAAGGCAACTTAATTACTACAGATTCATTGTCTCAGTAAGCTTTTGTCATATGACTATGAAAAGTCCTATATGGTTAATAGCATGTCACCACAGAAATTATTCTTGTTATCATTTACCTACTCGAGGACGAGCAGGAATTAAGCTTGGGGATGTTGATACGTCCAAAACGTATCTATAATTTATGCTTGCTCCATGCCTCTTTTGGGTGATATTGCTATGATATTTATACACTTCCATACACTTTTGATCATATTTGGACTAACCTATTAACTCAGTGCACCCCAGTGCCAGTTTCTGTTTTCTGCTGTTTTTGTATTTCAGGTTTTCCCGTCACGGAAACTGCCAGAAAAATCCCGGAAAAATTATATAAAAAATCAGCGTTCCGGAAGCTTCCACACGGCCGAAGTAGGGCCGGAGGAGGGCCACCAGGGCTCCAGGCGCCCTGGTGGGGCGGCCCCCCTCCTGGCCGCGCCGGGGGGGCGCCTGGGACCCCCAGGCCTCCGCTGATGCCCCTCTTTGGCATATATTTAACACGCATCCCGAAACCCTCGAGGACGGAACCCTTTTTCGCGATCTCATCTCTGTTCCGCCGCCGCCGCGCTTCCAAGATCGGGAGCACCCGGAGAACCCTTCCCGGTACCCTGCCGGAGGGGAGGATCACACCGGGAGCCTCTCCACCACCATGGACGCCTCCCGGATGAGTTGTGAGTAGTCTCCCTTGGACCATGGGTCCATGACCAGTAGCTATGTGATGTTCTCCTCCCCTTCTTGTGCTTCACTAATTAGACCTCGTGAACTGCCCTACATGATCGAGGCACATATGTAATCCTTATGCTGTTGCTATGATGAGTTTGCTGGGATCCGATGGATTGTGAGATTATGTTCAGATTGTGTTTGAGTAATATATTTGATTTACCTCTTTTATATTTATGTTCGTAAGTAATTCTTGCATGTTCTCCGTTGCTATTTATTGCTTTGGCCAAGTAGTAGGTAGTGACTCCAAGAGGGAACGTTATGCTTGATTGTGGGTTCATGCCCCTCGATGACTAGCTTGAGTGACAGAAACATGAGTCTAGGGGATGTGTTGTTGCCACAAGGGGGAAAACAACGATGCTTGTACTCACGGGTGCAAGGATTGTTTACTTTACGCAAAGTTCTTTTAATGCAGTTGTCTGTTGCTTTGAGTTTACACTATGGGTGGGACTCGCAACTTAATACTAGCGAGATGTTCTGGATAGATATCTCAAGGTGGATGATTAGTAGTAGATGCAGATGGATTTCGGTCTACTTACCTTGGCGTACCGCCCATGCTTTGAACCTCTACCTTTCTTGCAACATAGTTAGCATTGGTTTGCGCACATAATTCTGTCAATTGCCCAGCTGTAATTCGTTTACCTCACATAGCTGTTTTATCATCTTTTGGGAGAGAGACATCACTAGTGAACATCATGGGACCCCGGTCCATATTACCATCACTGATCACATCCGCTATTTACTTTCTGCTTTTACTTACTAGTTGCAGCAATACCTATCACCATTATCTCTTGCGTTTGATCCTTTGTAAACGACAAGGCCGGAGGGATTGACAACCTCTCTGTACTCGTTGGGAGCAAAGTTATTTGTATCTATGTGCAAGTCCAAGTTGATTGCTAAGTATCTGGCGCCGTTAGCAGTTGACACCTTCTTGTTGAACCTTGGAGTCTCAGGGGAAATCGATCCTTGGTATCTTTGCCAAGGGAAAACTTCCGCTACACTGCATCTCAAACCTTCCACTTGGGGTAACCAACGAGGGGCGAGAAGCCATCAGCCACCTCGCCGCGGCATTTCATGGCTCGCCAGCAGCTGGACGAGGGCGGAGAGCACCATGAGATGCTCTTCTTCCTGGACGTCGGCCGCGGCTTCCTCCTCCAGCAGTGCGGCGAGCTCTTCCTCGTCATCCGAGTCCATCGTTGAGACAGGCAAAACGCCGAACACCTTGCGCTCGCTGGGCGTGTACCCGCCGCTAAACCGCGCCTCCGCAGACGGAAACGGCGTCCGGAAACGCCCAGCTGCTGTGGGAGTGTTGGAAATATGCCCTAGAGGCAATAATAAAAGTATTATTATTATATTTCCTTGTTCATGATAATTGTTTGTTATTCATTCTTGAATTGTATTGTACGGAAACAGCGATACATGTGTGAATATATAGACCACAATGAGTCCCTGGTGAGCCTCTAGTTGCCAGCTCGTTGATCAACAGATGGTCACGGTTTCCTGACCATGGACATAGGATGTCAGTGATAACGGGATCACATCATTAGGAGAATGATGTGATGGACAAGACCCAATCCTGAGCATAGCACAAGATCGTATAGTTCGTTATGCATAAGCTTTTCGGTGTCAAGTATTTATTCCTTAGACCATGAGGTTGTACAACTCTCGGATGCCGTAGGAATACTTTGGGTGTGCCAAACGTCACAACGTAACTGGATGGCTATAAAGGTATGCATCGGGTATCTCCGAAAGTGTCTGTTGAGTTGGTACGAACCGAGACTGGGATGTTGTCACTCCGTATGACGAGAGAGGTACCTCTGGGCCCACTCGTTTAGACGTCATCATAATGAGATCAATGTGACTAAGTAGTTGGTCACGGGATGATGGATTATGGATCGATTAAAGAGACTTGCCATGACGAGATTGAACAAGGTATCGGGAATACCGACGATCGAATCTCGGGCAAGTACCGTACCGATGGACAAAGGGAATAACATACGGGATTAAGTGAATCCTTGACACGGTGCTTCATCCGATGAAGATCATCGAGGAACACATGGGAACCAACATGGGTATCCAGATCCCGCTGTTGGTTATTGACTGGAGAGTCGTCTCGGTCATGTCTGCGTGTCTCCCGAACCCGTTGGGTCTACACACTTAAGGTTCGGTAACGCTAGGGTCGTAGAGATACATGCACGTGGAAACCCGAAAGTTGTTCGGAGTCCCGGATGAGATCCCGGACGTCACGAGGAGTTCCGGAATGGTCCGGAGGTAAAGAATGATATATAGGAAGTCCAGTTTCGGCCATCGGGTGATCTCCGGGGGTCACCAGGAGTGTCCCGGGACCACCGGAGGGGCCCCGAGGGTCCACCGGGTGGGGCCACCCATCCCGGTGGGGCCCCTAGGCTGCGTGGGGGAAGTGGCCAGCCCCTGGTGGGCTGGCGCACCACATGGGCCCCCCTCCCCATGCGCCTAGGGTTGAAACCTTAGGGGGAGGGGGCGCCCCCCTTGCCTTGGGGGGCAAGACTCCCCCCCAGGCCGCCGCCCCCCCTGCAGATGCCATCTGCAGGGCATGGCGCACCCCCTGGCCCCCTATATATATGTGGGGAGGGAGAGGGCAGCCGCACCCTTGCCCTGGCGCCTCTCCCCCTCCCGTCACACCTCCGTCTCCTCAACGCAGGGCGCCCGGCGAAGCCCTGCAGGAATCTCCACTGCATCCACCACCACGTAGTTGTGCTGTTGGATCTCTGACGACTTCTCCTCCCCCCTTGCTGGATCAAGAAGGAGGTGACGTTGCTGCACCGGATGTGTGTTGATCGCGGAGGTGCCGTCCGTTCGGCGCTAGATCATCGGTGACGAAGAACGCGAAGAGTTACGACTACTTCATCCACGCATCTTCGAAAGCTTCCGCACGCGATCTACATAACGGTATGTAGATGCACTCTTACTTGCTAGTTGCTAGATGTCTCCTTAGTTGGATCTTGGTGAAAGCGTAGAAATATTTTGAATTCTGCTACGTTCCCCAACGGTGGTATCAGAGCCAGGTTTTATGCGTAGCATCTTGCACGAGTAGAACACAAAGCAGTTGTGGGCGTTTGAGTTTGTTCAACTTTCTTGCCTTTACTAGTCAATCTTGATTCGGCGGTATTGTGGGATGAAGCGGCCCGGACCGACTTTACACGTACGCTTACGTGAGACTGGTTCCACCGACAGACATGCACTAGATGCATAAGGTGGCTGGCGGGTGTCTGTCTCTCCTACTTTAGTCGGATCGGATTCGATGAACAGGGTCCTTATGAAGGGTAAATAGAAATTGACAAATCACGTTGTGGTTTTGGCGTAGGTAAGAAACGTTCTTGCTAGAAAACCTATAGAAGCCACGTAAAACTTGCAACAACAATTAGAGGACGTCTAACTTGTTTTTGCAGCATGTGCTATGTGACGTGGTATGGCCAAAAGAAGATGTGATGAATGATATATGTGATGTATGAGATTGATCATGTTCTTGTAATAGGGAATCACGACTTGCATGTCGATGAACTTGACAACCGGCAGGAGCCATAGGAGTTGTCTTAATTATTGTATGACCTGCGTGTCACTGAATAACGCCATGTAATTACTTTACTTTATTGCTAAACGTTAGCCATAGTAGTAGAAGTAATAGTTGGCGTGACGACTTCTTCGAGACACGATGATGAAGATCATGATGATGGAGATCATGGTGTCGAGCCGGTGACAAGATGATCATGGTGCCCCGAAGATGGAGATCGAAGGAGCAAGATGATATTGGCCATATCATGTCACTTTAATTGATTGCATGTGATGTTTATGTAATGCCCAGGATGGAGTTATACCTCCTACGTGTCGAGGCACGACTTAAAGGCATAATTCCATCCTAGAATGATCTCAAGTTTGGTAATCTTTGCACAACTCATGTAAAAGAGGGGATAGTAAACTTAAAATAGTTGGCTTACACTCGCCACGTCACAGAATAACAGTACAAGTCTCAAACATCATACATTAAGAGCACTACAACCCTCTAAGGGCAAAAGCCAAATGCCAAAGTACCAAACTCAGATAAAACAACCACAGGCGGATCGAATCCTAGTAAGAGACTCCACTACTGATCGTCCGGGTACCGCACGTAGTACCGACTACGCTCTTCGTCGTACTCCCAAACCAGCTCGGTGCCATCACCTGGATAGCTCACAGCTGGACCTGCATCTGGTGTGTGAAGTAACTGTGAGCCACAGAGGACTCAGCAATCCCGTTCCCGGGTAACAGAACTATTTAAGCCTTTAGGTGAGGGAAGGCTGAAGAAAGAACAAGTCTGCAGCAGCAACTAGCATCTAGCTTACGCAAGAGAGAGCGAGAAGAGAAGGCATCGGCGAGAAGTGATCACGAAGTGATCCTAGCTACAAGCTCCACAATCATAACCCCTCCGTGTTCAACTCCCGAATCCCTATTCGGAAATTGACAGTCACGGAACACACGCTGGTAGTGTATTAGTATCATTGTGTCAAGTTATCTACAACCGGAATTAACAAGCTCCCATCTGCCACATAACCGCGGGCACGGCTTTCGAAAGTTCAAACCCTGCAGGGGTGTTCCAACTTGACCCATTACAAGCCCACGATCCGCGGAGTCGCAACTCCAAAGTGGGAAGACCCGAGTATCCTCGGAATCCCGTGCTCAAGATATACCGAGCTAAGGTAAGGCTAATCCAGCAAATCCTCCCGGCGTGTCGACACCCTGATAGTAGCCGCGCGTATCTCGTCTCAGGCCACGACCGGATGGGACAAGCTACGGGTTTTTACCAAACCTTGAGTTTCCTCGAGGTGGCCCCGCAGGTTGCCCGTTTCGGACCAACACTCATGTGGAGCACTGGCCCGGGGTTGTTGATTAATAAAGAGGGTTAATTACTCCATATGCATGTTTAGTTTGTTATTAGGCAAATAGTACCAATGTTGGGATTTGCTGGAAAAGACTTAGCACTTAGCGGTTTATCGAGGGGGTCCCATACACCCCAACCGTGTTAGGAACGCATAATCAAGGAACATAAAACCGGCTTATACGGATCCTAACGGCATGAGTGGAACAAAACACCAAGCAAAAGGCTTAGCGTTCCACCCTTGCCAATATATAGATGATTTCATTTAAAGCATTTATATAGTGTGATATAACCCAACCAAACTTCAACATGGAGCAAGCATCTTCACTTCACCTGCAACTAGCAACGCTATAAGAAGGGCTGAGCGAAGCGTACTTAGCCAAGCAACGGTTTGCATAGGTAGGGGGGTTAAACATGGCAATTGGTTACAAGTAGGAGGCTGACAAGAAGAACATGGGCATCGAGGCAAAACTATAGATCGAGACTACTAGCAATAGGCAAAGATAGTAATGTTATCGGGGTTCGGTCATCTTGCCTGAAGAGAAGTCGTTCGGATCGTAAGAAGGGTCCTCGTGCTCAACCTCGTTGGAAACCTCGTGCTCAACTTCGTACCCGGCCTCAGCTTCCGGCTCTAAACAAGACAATCACACCAAGCACCAATCAACAAGATGCAATGCGCACTCGAAAAAACATGGATGCATGATGGATGCACTAAGGATGCACATGGAGCACGTAAAACATCACTTAAGCAAAACACCTCAAAACAAGATAACAATCTGATATTATTAAGCTACACAGAAAAACACCCAAGTTTGATATAAGAATCGCTGAAATCGGAGTTACGGGCTAAAAGTTATGCCCGAAACAAGATTTGAGCGAAAGCTGAAAATTACAGCAACATAGCAACTTGGGAGCTCAAAATAATTAAGCTACAGCACCCAAATAGCATGGCAAAGGACATGAACACAAACTAGACATAAAGTACAGCAACTAGGTCCAAAGTGCACCCCCAACGGAGTCACGGATCAATAGCAATGATCTTGGACATATTGAACTTTGAAATAAACTTCTGGCAGCAGAATTTTATTGAAACTTTAGAGCAAAAGATAAACATGCTACAGCCACTTAAATGGACATGTGAGGACATGGATGGAAAGACAACAATATATACTACAAGGAACAATCAAAATCCACCCCAAAACTAACATGCTTTGGCCTACAACATCACACGAACATGGCATCGGAACGTTACAGATTTCAGACTTAGTGAAATTTCACTAAGTCCTAAAACAGCAATATCATCATAGCATCAAAAGAGCATGTTTAAGACACCTCGAAACTAAACATGGCAAAGGGTAAGCACCTCATCAAAGTGCATATGACGGTGATCCCGAAACACACAAGCATGCATCATTGTGGTGAACACACCGATTACAACGAGCTCAACAAGATGGCATTTCATAACAAGTAAAAACACAACATATGAACATGGCACTTTGTAACGATGATAACAAGGAAACAATAAATCTACCATGCAACCTATCACACACAACACGTAGTTCGTGGCAAGACGAACACGTGGACATGTCATTTGCATCGTTTGGACAAACGAGCTAAAAGATATCACATGTCAAAGGTGGCATGAAAATAACACATAACAGCAGTTTATAACATGATGCACTCTTGCAACAGCAAAACAAGTGTCAAGAAGACCTCTAACATGCATGACAACAACAGGTAAAACGTAGAGGACATCTCCACGAACATCTGGACATGCTACACGCGCAAAACGGAGCAGCAGGTAAGAAATTACAGCAGGTCAAAGTATGCATCACAGATCAACAAAACAGATACTTAGAGGAAAATTAGGTCAACCTCTGGATCAGATCTGATGAACAGTAGCGGGCCGCGCGGAGCTACAGTGGCGGCGGCCCGGAAGAAGGCGAGGCGTTGCGGGCCGGTGGCGCGAGGCCTGCTCGGCGCGGTGGCCCGCTCGGGGGCTGGCGAAGGACCCAGCGCGGGGCGATGCGGCCCGCAGCGCGCGGAGGCCGGTGGAGCGGCGCGGTACTGGGCCGGTCGGCCTGGTGCGGAAAAACCTGCGGGGAAGTGGTCCCCCAGGGGCGACGGGCCCGGCGCGGTACTGGCGGTGTACGGGCCGGGGAGGGGCGAAGCGATGCGATGCGGCGCCAGTGGGGAAGGCCCGGTCGCTCGATCGACCGGCGCGGTCGACGCGCGGGGATCCGGCGGGCGCCTCCTGGCGTTGACCCCGAACGGTCGGCGGCGGTTGCGGCTTCGAGGGATCCGATGGATCCTTCGGTGGATCTCCTCGGGATCCGGGAGAAACTTTGGATCTGAGAAGAAAGGAAAAAAAAAAGAAAGTGGATCTAGAGGAGGAAGAAGAAGGGGATAGGAATGCCCAAATATAGACTAGGGGGGTCTATATGTAGCAGTAATAGACTAGGGTTTGGAGACTAGGGGTGTTTAGGAGCCCTCCGATCGTGATCCAACGGATCCGATCGCGGGGATTGAATAAAAGGGCCTAGACGGAGATAAAAGAAAGCAGTGGGGGTATTTCCGGGACACGAAGTAAGGGCACTTCGGACCCACACGTACAACGGAGGGAAAAGTCAACGGAGTCCAAACGAGACGAGATTTGAGAGGCGGGTTGCACACAACAAAACAACAACACACAACACAACCTCGCGGCACACCGGTAACGAAAAACGCCCGAACAACAAAGTAGGCCTACGGGACGTCACGGACACGTGAGGGAGCTCCGGAACGCGAAACGGACAACGGGAAGAAACACGACGAACCGGATGCAACCCAAAACACAAATGCAATGCAATGCACATGTCTACATGATATGAATGAATGCCACACACTCACACAACAAAACGACAAAAGCCCGAAAGACAAAGAACCCGAAAAGGAAATAGATGAAGCCGGAGATTTATTATATGCCCAAAAGGGAAAGTATTACATCCGGGGCATTACAAACTCCTCTACTACAAAAAGATCTCGTCCCGAGATCTAGGACTGGAAAAAGGAAGGGTACTCGGAACGAAGATGATCTTCTCGTTCCCAGGTAGCTTCTCGGTCTGTGTGATGTGACCACTTGACTTTCAGAAACTTGATGGACTTGTTGCGAGTCTTGCGTTCGGTTTCTTCGAGAATTGCAACTGGATGCTCTCGGTAGGAAAGGTCTTGTTGAAGATCAATCTCCTCAAACGGAATCATGCGCTCAGGTGCCTTGAAGCATTTGCGAAGCTGAGACACATGGAAGACATCATGAACATTTGCAAAGTTGGAAGGGAGCTCGAGCTGATAGGCTAGATCGCCTCTTTTGCCAAGAATTTTGAAAGGCCCGACGTATCTAGGAGCAAGCTTTCCTTTGATACCGAACCTTTGGGTTCCTTTCATCGGAGAAACTCGGAGATAGACATGATCACCGATGTCGAAAGCCAAATCACGATGCTTTCCATCATAGTAGCTCTTCTGACGCGATTGAGCGGCCTTGAGATTCTCACGTATGACTTTGCACATTTCTTCGGCTTCAGAGATCAAATCATTGCCAAGAAGTTGGCGTTCACCTGTTTCAGACCAGTTGAGAGGGGTACGGCACTTTCTGCCATAGAGAATTTCAAACGGTGCTTTGCCTGCACTTGCTTGGAAGCTGTTGTTGTAAGAGAACTCTGCAAATGGAAGACAGTCCTCCCATTTCATGCCGAAGGAGATGACACAGGCTCTGAGCATATCTTCTAGGATCTGATTCACACGCTCGACTTGACCACTAGTCTGAGGGTGAAAAGCAGTGCTGAACCTGATCTTCGTGCCCATGGCGGACTGAAAGGAGTCCCAGAACCTTGATGTGAACAAGCTGCCACGGTCTGAGGATATCACTTGAGGAATGCCATGTAGGGACACAATTCTGGAAGTGTACAGCTCTGCAAGTTGAGCTGCATTGATTGATTCTTTGACTGGAAGAAAGTGAGCGACTTTGGTAAGCTTGTCAATCACCACAAAGATAGCATCATTGCCTCGCTTGGATTTAGGAAAACCAGTGACGAAGTCCATCTCAATGTGGTCGAACTTCCACTCAGGAATAGGAAGAGGTTGGAGAAGACCGGCTGGACGTTGATGTTCTGCTTTCACTCTTCTGCAAACATCACATTCGTTCACGAATTGGGCAATTTCCCTTTTCATGCGTGTCCACCAGTAAGATTGCTTGAGGTCTTGGTACATCTTGGAACTGCCAGGATGAATGGAAAGGAGAGAGTCATGAGCTTCTTCCATTATGAGCTTCCTGAGATCACCTTTGGGAACAACGAGTCTGTCCTCGAAGAACAAGGTATCTCTCTCATCAACACGGAAGCACTTGTATTTTGGAGTGCCCTTTGCAATCCCATGTTTCACCTTCTTCACCATGGTATCACTGAGCTGGGCCTCACGGACTTGATCTTCCAAGGTAGGAGAAATTTGGAGATTAGCAAGAAAACCCTGCGGAACAACTTGGAGGTTGAGCTTCCTGAAAGCTTCACAAAGCTCAGGCTGGTGCGGCTTGATAAGAAGGCTGTTGCAATATGCCTTTCTGCTCAAAGCATCTGCAATCACATTCGCCTTGCCTGGAGTGTACTCAATGCTGGGGTTGTACTCTTGGATCATCTCGACCCAACGAGTCTGGCGGAGGTTCAGATGCGGCTGTGTGAAGATGTACTTCAAGCTCTTGTGATCAGTGAAGATGTCGACCTTTCTGCCCAACAACAGATGTCTCCACGTAATCAGAGCATGTACCACAGCTGCTAGCTCGAGATCATGTGTGGGATAGTTCTTTTCAGCTGGCTTTAGCTGACGAGAAGTGTATGCCACAATTCTCTTCTCTTGCATAAGCACACCACCAAGACCTTGAAGAGAAGCGTCACAGAACACTTCATAGGGCTTGGATTCGTCTGGAGGAATCAGAACTGGAGCAGAGACAAGCTTCTCTTTGAGGGTTTTGAAAGCCACTTCACACTCGGGAGACCAAAAGTATTTGACATTCTTCTGAAGGAGGTTGGAAAGAGGCTTGGCAATCTTGGAGAAGTTCTCCACAAACCTTCTGCAATAGCTGGCAAGACCCAGAAAACTGCGGATCTGCTTGACGTTCTGAGGAGCTTCCCAGTTGACAATTGCTTCAACTTTCTCGGGATTAACCGCAATACCGTCAGCTGAGATAATGTGGCCCAGGTACAAAACCTTATCGAGCCAAAACTCGCACTTTGAGAACTTGGCATAGAATTTATGCTCTCGGAGTCGATCAAGAACCAGACGCAAATGCTTTTCGTGATCTTCTTCATTCTTGGAAAACACCAGAATATCATCCAGATACACAAGCACGAATTCGCCAGTATAGGGGTTGAAGATGTAATGCATCATCCTTGAAAAGGTAGGAGGAGCATTGGCGAGACCGAAGGACATGACGGTATACTCATATGAACCGTAGCTCGTTCTGAAGGCCGTCTTGGGAATGTCTTCCTCGCGAATGCGAATTTGATGGTAGCCCATTCGAAGGTCAAGCTTAGAGAACACTTTAGCTCCTTTGAGCTGCTCAAAGAGTTCGTTGATGTTGGGGAGCGGATACTTGTTCTTAATCGTCTTCTTGTTCAATGGCCGATAGTCAACACAGAGACGCTCCGTGCCATCTTTCTTCTTGACAAATAAGACACCACAGCCCCACGGAGATGTACTCGGTCTGATGAGACCCATACGCTCCTGTTCATCCAACTGTTTCTTCAATTCCTTCAATTCATCTGAAGAGAGCTTGTATGGACGCCGGCAAACAGGTTCGGTGCCCGGCTCGAGTTCAATGACAAACTCCACCTGACGGTGTGGAGGCATGCCTGGAAGTTCTTCTGGAAAGACGTCTTGATATTCATTCACCACTGGAATTTGCTCTATGGCATTAATTTCACCCTTATCATTAAGAGAGAAAAGCCGAATAGTATTATCCCTGGAGGCGAAGATAATCACATCTTCATCAGAATGAGTCAATTTGACTTCCTTTTGAGCACAATCAATATGAGCATCGTGCTGAGAAAGCCAATCCATTCCGAGAATGAGGTCAATATCAGAATGACCAAGAACCACCGGATTAGCCAGAAATCGATAATCACCCATGCGGATAGAAACATTCGGAACAAAGTTGTTGGAGTTCATGAGCAAACCCGGAGAAAGCACAGACATCGGACTCGGCAAAGCTTGCAATGGCATATCATGTGACAATGCAAAAGGTCTTGACATGAAAGAATGTGAAGCACCTGAATCGAACAAAACTTTAGCTGGAAAAGAGTTCACTGAGAGGTTACCCAAAATGACATCAGAAGAGTTCTCCGCTTCAGCTGCATTCATCAGATTGACCCTGGCAGACTTTGGATCATGCTTGACAATCGCTGTACTGACAGGCGGAGGAGGAGGAAGGCGCTTCGGATTCGGACATCTGTTGGCATAATGACCCTTCTGGCCACACTTGTTGCACACCACTTCAGAGAGAGGACGGAAATGAGAGCCACTGGACTTGGAGCCTTGAGACTGAAACTGCTTCTTCGACTGGTTGCTTGGGTTGGGTGGGTGGGAGAAACCACGACCACTAGAGTTCTTGTTGTTGGAGTTGTTGAAGTTGTTGGAGTTGTTGTATGGAGCTCGAATCACTAGAGGAGGAGGAAGCCAGAATTTCTGTTGTTTCGCAGCCAACTGAGACGATGAGGAAGAGTGAACAGCATCTCGAATTCTCTTCTTAGAGGCCTCCATCTTAAGAGAACTTATCGAATTCGTCTGGCTCGAACAAAGTGAGAGCAAGCTGAAGTTCATCTTTGAGACCTCCACGGAACTGATAGATTTTACTCTTTGCATCAGGAATGTCTTGCTTTGCATAGCGAGCGAGGTTTTGGAACTTGACATTATACTGATAGACTGTCATGGAGCCCTGCTTGAGGTTGCGGAATTGCTCACGCATACCCTCGATGACACTTGTAGGAATGTGATGCGAGCGGAAATCCTTGCAGAAATTCTCCCAAGAGATCACTTGACCCGGCCTTGAGTCTTTGTACTGCTGCCACCAGTCAGCTGCTTGATCTTTCAGTTGGAAGGCTGCAAACTTCACATAGTCATCTTCTTTCACGTTACTGCACTCAAAATGCTTCTTTATGTCGGTCAACCAATCCTCAGCATCAAGAGGGTCGACACAGTAACTGAAAGCTTTAGGATTGTTAGCCAGGAACTGGTTGAGAGTAGCATGGTGCTGCTGGAAGAAGTTGCCTTGGTTCATTGGAACACCCTGATTAGCTTGATTAGCTTGCATAGCTTGCATTTGCTGCATCATCTGCATCATCAACTGAGTGTTCTGAGCTGTAGTCTGCATAATTGCTCTCCAAGCCTCAGGCAGAGGAGGAGGTGAAGGAGGACGTTCTGGAACCTCTTCACCCTCTGGGTTAGCATTCGGAACCCTTTTCGGAGCCATCCTGTAAGAGATGACCACGAATCAGCAATTGATTGACAAAAGGAATAAGCTGAATCAATGGAATGAATTGCAACAAGTCTTCACAATAATCATTCGAACAATAAGAACGAATGAAATCATCCGAACAAGAGGAACGAATGAATTTCCCAGAAGATTCCAGAAGATTCCCGAAGCTTCCAGATGTTCCGGGTTGCCCGTGTGTTCTTTATGCTTGTGTTATTTATTTTTTGCATTGCATCATGTCATCATGCCATCATGTCATTAATCTTTTGCATCTCAACCTAATAAATTGTGTGGGCCTTCGGCCCATTTAAATCGAGGGAAGAATGTCTTCTCTTTAAAACATATAAAAGCCTCTCAATATTTAGGGAGCTATATTTAAAATATTCCAATTTGTTGGAATTACCCCAACACACTTGCATAATTTCCCCATGTCTTTTCACTTCGAGTTTCACCTTCAAAAATCTTGCCAATATTTCTTTTCCGTTGTTTCGAGGCTCCTCCAAAATTCCGGACATTTTTGGACACTTCTATAATCTCGTCTTAGTTCAAACCTATTTGAATTATATTCAAATATGTTTGAATTGTTTTTCCGTTCATGCCTTTCTTATTTTTCTCCGGTCGTGCTTATTTTTATGTGCCCGAGAAAAATACTCCTTTGCCCTATTTCTCTCCTAACCTTCTCCTCTCTTTTCTTTCTTCCTTTTTTTTCCTTTTCTGTAATTCTAAGAGAAGAGGGCAGCCGCACCTGCCTCTTGGGCCTCCTTCCCAGCCGGCCCACTTTGGCCACCCCGGCTCGACAGCTCCCGCTAACCCTAGCGTCGAGCCCCGAGCGCTCGACTCATCTCGCTCCTCCCTCGCTCGCTCCCAGCCGCCGCCACTCCCGATCCCGTTTTCCCTCTCCCTCTCCTCGCTCGTCCCGCACCCCCTCGCACTCGCCCGACCGCAGCGCTCGCTCACCCCGCTCTGCCTCGCTCCCACTCCTCTCGATCTCTCGCGAGCGCCGACCGATCTCCCCTCGCCTCTTCTCCAGGCCGGAGGCCTCGTTCCCCGACCTCCTCCCGGGTCCCTCCGTCGCGCAGGCGCCCGCAGGCGCAGCAGCCCGAGCGCTCGTCCCCGAGCGCTTCCTCTGCGCCGAGCCGCCGGCCGCTGCGGGATCTCCTCCGCAAGCCTGCACCTCCCTCCGGCCGGCCAGCAGCGCGGCGCCCGCCGCTTCTTCTGCGCCGCGCAGGCCTGCCTCCCGATGCGCCCCGCGCCCCTGCTGACTCCCCGCCAGGACGCCCTGAGCGCGACCCTCCTGCGGCTCCCTCCGTTCCCTGCCGAGCCGGCCGAGCTCCGCCGCAAGGCCTCGACCAGGCCGGCCCTCAGCGCCTCGCCATGGGTGCCTCCGGCCCGTGACCGCGCCCGGCCTTCCTCCTGCCGCGGCCCCGTCCTCCAGCAAGCCGCCCCGAGCCCGGCGAGCGCCGGCCAGGCCCTCATCTCCGACGTGCAGCGAGCACCTCTGGCCCTCCACCTCCCTCCGTCCAGGCTCCCTCCTCCGTCCTCAGAGCGCCGAGCTGCTGGCCCTCGCCTCGTCGTCCGCAAGAGCAGCGCCGCGCGCCCGCGTCCCGGCCCCGAGCGCCGTTCCCAGGGCCGAGCTCTGCAGTCCCGCGACCAGCCTCTGGCCCGTCCTGCGTCCAGACGCGACCTCCTTCCCGCGTCGAGGGCCCCTGCCTCCTCCTTCGTCCCGCAGCGCCCGTGTGTGCTCGCGAGCGCCTAGTTGCTGCTGCTGCCAGGCCTCTACTTCGTCGCCGAGACCGCAGTTTTCCCTTGGTTTTTGTAGTATTGTTGCTGTAATGTTAATCTCAGATAATCATGGAGCTGCAAGTATTACTACTTTTGGGCCCGAACGTCTACCATCGCCAAGACCCGACGCAACAAGTTCCACGACACGTGACTTGACCGCTACGAGCCTCGAGTACGACTACACGGTGGCGTGTCAAGTACCCCTACGACCCCGAAGTAACAAGTACCGCGACGACCGAGTACATCTACGGCCCGAACGTCTACCGTCGCCCCGAGTACAACTACCGTCGCCGAGTACCACTACTTCCTCTACCGTCGCCCGAGTACAACTACCGCCACGTGAACGACTTCTTCCTCTTCGGCCGTGTACCACTACTTCCACTACTACGGCTACTTCCACTACGACCTCGAACCCCTCCGAGAACGATGGTTCCGAAGGTATAACCCCGTCGATGACCCGTGTGATGCATGCTTGTTGTGTTGTATGAAATGTTTCCCGTGTGAGCACCGTGTCCGTTTCGTCCCTTTTGTTGTTCCTCGGTTGCCTCGTCACCGACTCGTGGGAACCCGGCAACGGGATCGCCCACCTTTCATCTCGTTTGACTCACCCACGCCATCTATCTTTTGCACCGGACTCTTAACGAGTTACCGGTACCGATATGTTGTGTTGCATCATTTTCGGTTCGTTGCCGTGGCACCCTTTCATTCCACCACGGTGACAATACTTCATATCTCTTTTAAGTCAACCTTTTAATAAAAATTGCATAAAATTTGATCATGTCATCCGCATCATGTTAACAACACTAAAATATTAACTGTTGTTGCTTTATAATTATTAAACATGCTCATGAGGATTTTCCGGAATATGTTGTTGTTATTTCCGGCCTCATTTAAAATGTCTTAATAGTGTAGTTTCTTTATGCTTCACCTCTTGCCATGTTAAAAACATTTAATCTTGTCTTGTAAATAATGAGAGTCAACTAAATAATTAAATGTGGTGTTTCGTCAATATGCAACTCGTTGCATATTGATCTCCACTTAACTTGTAGATTTGTTTGTGCTTTTTGCCATGCCTTGCATATTTAAACCGGACATGCATCATGCTTGCTTGTGCATCGTATGCCTTGTTAATGCTTGTGTGTTTACCGTGTTGTTTGCTTCTTTCCGGTTGCTTCTCTTGTTAGCTTCGGTTTCGTTCCGGAGTTGTGAGGATCCGCTCGTCTGTTGCTCCGTCTGCTTCTTGGATCCGTTCTTCTCCCTTGTGGAATCCCAGGCAAGATGACCGAACCCGGATACCATTACTATTTTTGCCTATTGCTAGAGTCTCGATCTATAGTTTTGCCTCGATGCCCATGTCTTTCTTGTCAGCCTCCTACTTGTAACCATTGCCATGTTTAACCACCCTACCTATGCAAACCGTTGCTTGGCTAAGTACGCTTCGCTCAGCCCCTCTTATAGCATTGTTAGTTGCAGGTGAAGATTGAAGATGCTTGCTTCATGTTGAAGTTTGGTTGGGTTATATCACACTATATAAATGCTTAAAAAATGAAATCATCTATATACTGGCAAGGTGGAAGGCTAAGCCTTTTGCTTGGTGTTTTGTTCCACTCATGCCGTTAGGAACCGTATAAACCGGTGTTATGTTCCTTGATTATGCGTTCCTAACACGGTTGGGGTGTATGGGACCCCCTTGATAAACCGCTAAGTGCTAAGTCTTTTCCAGCAAGTCCCAACATTGGTACTATTTGCCTAATAACAAACTAATAAAACTTGCATAAGGGTCTTGCAAACCCTCTTTTATTTAATTCAACCCCCCGGGCCAGTGCTCCACATGAGTGTTGGTCCGAACTGGGCAACCTGCGGGGCCACCTCGAGGAAACTCAAGGTCTGGTAAAAACCCGTAGCTTGTCCCATCCGGTCGTGGCCTGAGACGAGATACGCGCGGCTACTATCAGGGTGTCGGCACGCCGGGAGGATTTGCTGGATTAGCCTTACCTTAGTTCGGTTTAACTTGAGCACGGGATTCCGAGAATACTCGGGTCTTCCCAACTATGGAGTTGCGACTCCGCGGATCGTGGGCTTGTGATGGGCCAAGTTGGAACACCCCTGCAGGGTTTGAACTTTCGAAAGCCGTGCCCGCGGTTATGTGGCAGATGGGAGCTTGTTAATTCCGGTTGTAGAAAACTTGACACAATGTTTCAATACACTACCAGCGTGTGTACCGTGACTGTCAATTTCCGAATAGGGATTCGGGAGTTGAACACGGTGGGGTTATGTTTGACCGGCTTTAGTTAGGATCACTTCGTGATCATCTTTCGACCGATGCTCTTCTCTTCTCGCTCTCTATTACGTAAGTTAGTGCTAGTTGCTGCTGCAGACTCTTGTTTGTTCCTTCACCTCATATTTCTTTCTTCAGCCTTATCCTCTCCCAAGGCTTAAATAGTCTTGTTACCCGGGAACGGGATTGCTGAGTCCTCTGTGGCTCACAGTTACTTCACCACACCAGATGCAGGTTCAGCCGAGTATGAAGCAGGAGTTGGTTCAGTTCTTCACTGGAAGCTCGTTGAAGAGTTTGGCTGTTTGTTTGTGACGTTTCGACGATCTGTAGTGGCTTCTACTAGGATTCGATCCTGACCTGTGGCTTTATGTTGTTTTGGTATCTTTCTTTTGGATCTTCACCCGTAGTCGGGTTGTGATGTTTTGTATGATGTATTGCTTATGTAATGTATTGTGTGAAGTGGCGAGTGTAAGCCAACTATCTCCTTTTGCATTTTAATCCCTCTTTTACATGAGTTGTGCAAAGATACCAAACTTGAGATCATTCTAGGATGGGCTTATATCTTTAAGTCGTGCCTCGACACGTAGGAGATATAGTCCCATCCTGGGCATTACAAGTTGGTATCAGAGCCTTCTCCGACCTAGAAGCCCCCACTGATTGATCGAATCGTTGACGGTTGAGTCTAGGCACACACTGAAAATGTTTTGAGTCCTATATATATATCGGAGAGTAGGATTTCTTTGCTTCTCATCCCCTTTCTCTCTGGTGCGGACTCCTGACGATTACTCTTTTCTCTTCTACTTTCAAAAATTGCACCAAATTTTTTTTTAGGATCCCGCGAGTATTCTGGGATTGTTCCGATGTTCTTGTGACAAGGATATTGTTCTCGATGCCTCCTGTTACCGAGGAGTTGAGCTTCGGGGTATCATTGTAACAAGCATATCGCGGCAGTACTAAATACTTAAGACGGCCGACATCGAAAATCTCTCCTATACGGCCAGTGGCAAGATAACCCCGACATCACCCAGTACTGGGGAGGTAGTTCGAGAGTATTGCCATAGCTTGTTATAGTGGATGCGTTTTCGAAGGTCCGAGGTAAACAGTTTCCGAGAAAGACTGGTTATGTGTTGAAGGATGGATACACCTGGATGTAGGTTTAGAGTTGATTGCGCGGTGCTTCCCGTGTATCCCCAACACCTGATTGCATAACTGGAAACTTTCGGAAATCTATAGGTGGGTTCATCAAGTAGTTCTAGGCATTCTTCCAACGGATGCTCGATATGAAGTTTGGGGTTGTACATTGAGTGAAGTGGTTTTATGGACTTGTTCTGATCGGGAGTTGCATCTTAAAGGGTCCTTGGCTATGCTGATCCGGGGATGACAAAACCCTTTTGTAACACGTTCCATGAGCTTTCAGCACGAAGATGTCGAACGAAGCTTCTATCTTGTATTTGTTCTATCTGATCCTTGTTCCTTTTATTTTCTTTTGCTCTCAAGTGGCTTCTCGACCAGTTGATGTACCTGCAGAATTCATTCGTTCAATCCTCTGTTCGGATGATATTGTGAAGATTAGGCTGCTACACATCTACCCTTTGTTCTTGTTTTGATTCTGGTATTCGAGTTGCTTCGATGTCAAATGGTGATTCCATACCTCCTTATCGGTGTTCTCATATTTCTATGGGAGTGATAGTCCTTCTTGTTCATCAAGATCTTCATGTTAATTCTTTTCAACCGGTGTCCTTTTGTTCATCTCAAGTTGTCTTTGTTTTCCCCACCCTCCCACCCTTCTTCTTCTTGGAGCCAGAAATTCTCAGATGAAGTATCCATTTATTCATGTGATATTTCTTCATTCTTTTCCTTCAATGTTCTTATCCGGTGATTTATCGTGAAGATGCTCAAGAGCTTCAAGTTCATCATTCTTTTGTTCTCTAATTCTATCGGTGGATGTAATTCAAGATTTCGGTGTTCATCTTATCCTTTTCCTCTTTTCACAATGCTTTCTTATTCCGGTGCACCAATTAATCATTCTCCTCTTGAAAATCATATCCGAAAGTTTCCAGTTATGCAATCAGGTGTTGGGGATACACGGGAAGCACCGCGCAATCAACTCTAAACCTACATCCAGGTGTATCCATCCTTCAACACATAACCAGTTGTTCTCGGAAACTGTTTACCTCGGACCTTCGAAAAGCATCCACTATAACAAGCTATGGCAATACTCTCGAACTACCTCCCCAGTACTGGGTGATGTCGGGGTTATCTTGCCACTGGCCGTATAGGAGAGATTTTCGATGTCGGCCGTCTTAAGTATTTAGTACTGCCGCGATATGCTTGTTACAATGATACCTCGAAGCTCAACTCCTCGGTAACAGGAGGCATCGAGAACAATATCCTTGTCACAAGAACATCGAAACAATCCCAGAATACTCGCGGGATCCTAAAAAAAAATTTAGTGCAATTTTTGAAAGTAGAAGAGGCAAGAGTAATCGTCAGGAGTCCTCACCAGAATGAAAAGAGAAGAGGAGCAAACAGAAATCCTACTCTCCGATATATATATAGGACTCAAAATATTTTTCAGTGTGTGCCTAGACTCAACCGTCAACGATTCGATCAATCAGTGGGGGCTTCTAGGTCGGAGAAGGCTCTGATACCAACTTGTAATGCCCAGGATGGGACTATACCTCCTACGTGTCGAGGCACGACATAAAGGCATAATTCCATCCTAGAATGATCTCAAGTTTGGTATCTTTGCACGACTCATGTAAAAGAGGGATTAAAATGCAAAAGGAGATAGTTGGCTTACACTCGCCACTTCACACAATACATTACATAAGCAATCATCATTCAAAACATCACAACCCGACTACGGGTGAAGATCCAAAAGAAAGATACCAAAACAACATAAAGCCACAGGTCAGGATCGAATCCTAGTAGAAACCACTACTGAACATCGAAACGTCACAAGCAAACGGCCAAACTCTTCAACGAGCTCCTGGGTGAAGAACTGATCCAACTCCTGCATCGAACTCGGCTGAACCTGCATCTGGTGTGGTGAAGTAACTGTGAGCCACAGAGGACTCAGCAATCCCGTTCCCGGGTAACAAGACTATTTAAGCCTTGGGTGAGGATAAGGCTGAAGAAAGAATAAGAGGTGAAGGAACAAACAAGAGTCTGCAGCAGCAACTAGCACTAACTTACGTAATAGAGAGCGAGAAGAGAAGAGCATCGGTCGAAAGATGATCACGAAGTGATCCTAGCTAAAGCCGGTCAAACATAACCCCACCGTGTTCAACTCCCGAATCCCTATTCGGAAATTGACAGTCACGGTACACACGCTGGTAGTGTATTGAAACATTGTGTCAAGTTATCTACAACCGGAATTAACAAGCTCCCATCTGCCACATAACCGCGGGCACGGCTTTCGAAAGTTCAAACCCTGCAGGGGTGTTCCAACTTGGCCCATCACAAGCCCACGATCCGCGAAGTCGCAACTCCATAGGTGGGAAGACCCGAGTATTCTCGGAATCCCGTGCTCAAGTTAAACCGAACTAAGGTAAGGCTAATCCAGCAAATCCTCCCGGCGTGTCGACACCCTGATAGTAGCCGCGCGTATCTAAGTCTCAGGACACGACCGGATGGGTGATGCTACAGGACCCAAACCTCGAGTTTCCCCGTGGTGGTTCCCGCAGGACCCCCGTTTGGGACCAACACCATCGGCACTGGCCCCCCCTGCTATGTAGAAATAAAGGATCCTCGAGGGAGCGACCCCCTATGAAAATTTAATTAATTAATTAAGTTGTTATTATGAGGCAAATAGTACCAAATGTTGGGACTTGCTGGAAAAGACTTAGCACTTAGCGGTTTATCAAGGGGGTCCCATACACCCCAACCGTGTTAGGAACGCATAATCAAGGAACATAACACCGGTTTATACGGTTCCTAACGGCATGAGTGGAACAAAACACCAAGCAAAAGGCTTAGCCTTCCACCCTGCCAGTATATAGATGATTTCATTTTTAAGCATATATATAGTGTGATATAACCCAACCAAACTTCAACATGAAGCAAGCATCTTCAATCTTCACCTGCAACTAACAATGCTATAAGAGGGCTGAGCGAAGCGTACTTAGCCAAGCAATGGTTTGCGTAGGAAGGGTGGTTAAACATGGCAATGGTTACAAGTAGGAGGCTGACAAGAAGAACATGGGCATCGAGGCAAAACTAAAGATCGAGACTACTAGCAGTAGGCAAAAATAGTAATGATATCCGGGTTCGGTCATCTTGCCTGGAATTCCACAAGGGAGAAGAACAGATCCAAGAAGAAGACGGAGCAACAGTCGAGCGGATCCTCACAACTCCGGAACGAAACCGAAGCTAACAAGAGAAACAACCGGAAAGAAAACAAACAACACGGTAAACCCACAAACATAAACATGGCATACAATGCACAAACAAGTATGATGCATGTCCGGTTTAAATAAGCATGGCATGGCAAAGTGCACAAACAACACTACAAGTTAAGTGGAGATCAATATGCAACGAGTTGCATATTGACGAAACACCACATTTTAATTATTTAGTTGACTCTCGTTTAATACAAGACAAGATTAAAGTTTTTAGCATGGCAAGAGGTGAGGCATAAAGAAACTACACTATTAAGGCAATTTAAATGAGGCCGGAGAATAACAACAACATATCCGGAAAATCCTCATGAGCATGTTTAATAATTATAAGCAAACAACAATTAAACATTATAATGTTGTTAACATGATGCGGATGACATGAACAAGTTTATGCAAGTTTTATTAAAAGATTAACAAGAAGAAGATAAGAAGCATCGTCACCGTGGTGGAATGAAAAGGTGCCACGGCAACGATCCGAAATGATGCAACGCAACACCTCGGTTCCGGTTTCTCGTTGAGAGACCGGTGCAAAAGATAGATGGCGTGGGTGAGTCAAACGAGATGAAGGTGGGGCGATCCCGTTGCCGGGTTCCCACGAGTCGGTGACGAGGCAACCGAGGAACATGACAAAAGGTGGAACGGGCACGAAGCACACGGGAAGCATTGCATACAACCACAACAAGCAAGCATCACACGGGTCACGTCCCGGGGTTATACCTTTGAAGCGTGCGTTTCGGGGCGGTTCGAGACGTAGTGGAAGAAGTCGTTCACGGGGTGTAGTGGAAGTAGGCGTTCACATTTCCGAAGTGGAAGTAGTCGTTCCGTAGAGGTACTTGGCGCCTCGGTAGTCGTGGTACTCGTTCACGTAGTCGTTCACGAGCTCGTTTTTCCGTAGATGTTCAAGTCGTCGGTCTTTGGCGGTAGACGTTTCCGTTCTCTGTCAAGGTCAACACCAGCAACAAAACAAAAAAAACAAAACTACAACAGCAGGGGTCATCCACGGAGGCAAGGGCAGCAGCAAAACAACAGAGTTCGCTCCAGGCGCGATCCGGCGCGGACGAGGAGGAGTGCACGGGCGCAGGGCGCTGGAGATGGAGGAGGGGCCGCGGACGAAGGTCGAAGAGGAGGCAGCAGGCGCTGCTGGAGGACGGGTACTTGGACAGCAGCAGCAGCAAAATCAACCACGCACGGAGGAGGAAGGGATGCGGCTGGGGCGCAACTTGGCGACGAGGACGGAGAGGACGCGCTGCGGGCGTCGCTGGCCTTGGCCGCTGGAGGCAAGAGCCTGGCCGGCGGGAGGGGTCCTGGCGCGGCGGGCGCGCTTGGAGGACGGAGGAGGCGGGGCTCCTGCGGGGAGGGAGCCTCTTGGCCGCGGCTGCGGACCTGCTGCGCCTGGAAGCGAGGAGACGACGGGATGGAGAGGGTGGCCGGCGAGGCGGGGTGCTCTGGCCCTCCGGTGCGCGGGACGAGGGCGCGCACGAGGGGAGGTGGCGGCCGCCGGCGCGGCTCCGCGCGAGGAGGAGAGACGGAGGGAGAGGCGCGTCGCGGTGCCTGGAGGGCGACGGGGAGGAGGCCAGAGGCCGCGGTGGCTAGCGGGGAATCGGGAGTGGGGAGCGGACGAGCGAGAGCGGGGCGATGCAGAGGGGCGAAGGGAACGGGACGAGGGGACTGGCGGCGGTCGAGAGGAAAGAGGGAGTCGAGCGAGCGACTGCGGAGGGAGTTAGGGTTCGGTCGCTACGGGGATGGGCCAGGGAGTTGGGGGCTAATGGGCTAGGTTAGGCCTAGCTGGGCCAAAGGAGGAGGCGGCTGGGCCAGAATGGAGAGAGGGAAAGGAGGAGGCTGGAGGAGAGAGAGATGGGCCTGGCTAAAAGGAGGAGGCCCAGAGTTGGCTGGTGCTCCTTTTTTTTTCTGCAGCTCTTTTCTCAGTTAAAGAAAAAGAACAAAGAAATAGAAAAGCCAAGAGGGTTTGGAGATGATTTAGACTGAGATAAAAATATCCCTACAACCCTGGAATTGTGGGCTATTTTAATAAAGTGCTTTGGCAATTTTTAGAGACTACAAATTTATGCTAGTTCGGAAATAACTCGAACTTGCATAAATCCTTAGGCCAACCAAACACTTCCAAAAGACATGGAAAAAGAAAAGGAGGAGGAGGACTAGGCAAGGGATTGAGAAGAAAAAGGGCATGGGGAAAAATATGCATGTGTGTTATGGTGATTCCGAAGCAAAGGAATAATTATTAATATAGCTCCCTAAATATTGAGAGACTTTTATATGTTATAAAGAGAAGTCATCTTCCCTCGATTTAAATGGACCGAAGGTCCACACAATTTATTTAGGTTGAGATGCAAAAATTAAAATGACATGATGGCATGATGATATGATGCAATGCAAAAATAAATAACACAAGCACAAAGAACACACGGGCAACCCAGAACATCTGGAATCTTCTGGAAGCTTCTGGAATCTTCTGGGACGTCGGTCTTCGGGCGTCACAACTCTCCCACACTAACAGAGGATCTCGACCCGAGATCCTAGAGATATCACCGGGTAAAAACGAAAGAGGAAGAGGTAAAACAAAGTTGCTTCTTTGACAGACGAGTGAAACCAAGAACCTTGAGAGGTTAAACAAGTTGAAAGAAGAATAGAACAGAGATGAACGAAGATGAAACACTCCGTTACAAAAGAGGAACAAGGAGCACTATGAGAACCTTGAAGGTTGAAAGACAAGAAACAAGAGCTCACGGATCAAAAGAATATGAAACTGCAACGGTATAGCCAAGGAATAAGAATGGCAGAATTTGGACAGCACTCCGTCTGAAAATGGAAGGAATTGAACATGAACTAGAGAAGATGGAGTGATACTCGATGAAAACAACAACATATTGCCTCCGAAACAATTAAAAGAAAAGCACAAGGGGTAAGAAAGATTCAGACAGCACTCCGGTTAAGAGACAGGCAAAACATGAAAGGATGAGGGAACTAGAATTAAGAATACCACACTCCGGTTAAAAGACAAGCAAGGGAAGAATATGATCTCGATAAAACGAGATGATGGTTTGAAGAGAGCAACATCACAAAGCCTCCGGAATGAAAGAATAGCATATAGTTCAATGAAAGAATGAATGGAGAAGAAAATGACCACTTCTCTCAAAATAGAATTTGAAAGAGCATTCTTATAAAGAAGGGTTGAACGGAGTTGTTGGGAAATCAACAACGAAACGAATAAGCTTTTGATATGGGCTTATGGAAAACATCTCAAAATTAAGAGGCGATAACCAGCCACTAACGGAAACAATTGATTGCATTGGGATCAACAAGGAGACGAAAGAGTTATTTCACCGGAAGGATAAATGAAGAGCTTGGGTCATTTATAAGCACCATAATAGCAACAATTCTTAGGGAAAGCTTTTAGGTGAAATACAACCCAAGATTACTCCAACAAATAAATTGAAAGGTTGGAAAGATCACCTGGACAAAGAAAATGATGGTTTTAACTATCTCATTCTTGATAACTTGAGAGTCATGAAACATGAAGGGAAAATTGTCAAGAATGACATAATACCACCTCAAAAGATAAGGTAGAAAGAATTGCACTTGGAAAGCATGATGAAGAATTCTTGAGCTCCAACAAGAATCTTGATGAAGAATTCAAGGATGAATTAAAACATGATGAACCACCATGAAGAACTCCGGTAATGAAAGCATGAGAAGTGAAAGATGAAAAGAATAAGATTCAAGGCCTGTGATGAATTAGATTGAGCTTGAAAGATAATTGAAATAACTTGGAGCTCCGGAAACAAGATGAACAACTTAGAATCAAGGATATGATATGATGAACAAGCTCCAGACAAAAGAATTAAACACTTGGAAGGAATAAGAATAAGAATTATGTTATGCATCTCCTTCACCAATTTAAATTGACGGCAACCAAAGATTTGGCATACTACTTATTCTCATTGCAAAGAATTAAGAGAGATCTAGCACAAGCTCGGATTCAACGAACCACCGGTAGGATTATGAGAAGAACAAATGAATTAATACGATAACAAGGAAGAGAAAACTTGAATGAACCACCGTAAGAATATGGAGACGAACGAAGAGACATCAATGAAGAATATTTGGAGGACGAAGTTGAAAACTGAGAGCGAAGAATCTTCTGAAATGATGGCCTTCGGAGGATCACAAAGAAAGAATTATGAAAAGCTTCGGATGGTATAAAAGAATTCCTCACAATCTGAACAATAATGAGGATGGCAAGAAGCTAGAACCACGAATCTTCAAGAGAAGGGCCAAGATTTAAGATAAACACTTCTCCGGTCTCCAAATGTTGAAAATGAAGACGAGAAAGCTAAGAAGAATTGTTGAGCACTCCGGAATGAAGAATTAAAAAGGTTGAATCAAAGATGAAAAGAATTTGAAAGCGAACTTGGAGAAGGCATGTGACTGATGGAAATCATTCTTACGTCACACTTTGACAAGAATTTGAGTATAACTCCAGAAAACAAATAGAAGAGTCAGGTAAGATCCTGGAAAAGACCTGTGGGTTAGGGCCCACTCAAAGAAATCACCGTTAGAAAAGATTGCTTAAGAGATATAGCACCGGTTGAATTAAATAGCTTGAACAAGATAACAATCCTCAAAATAGCTTGACATGATTAAGAATGGGATTATGAATCTTCAGCACTTCGGATAAGAATAACAAGAGGAGAATGATTAATTGGTGCACCGGAATAAGAAAACATTGTGAAAAGAGGAAAAGGATAAGATCAACACCGAAATCTTGAATTGCATCCACCGGAAGAATTTGAGAACAAAAGAATGATGAACTTGAAGCTCTTGAGCATCTTCAAGATAAATCACCGGATAAGAACAATGAAGGAAAGAATGAAGAACCATCACATGAATAAAATGGATACTTCATCTGAGAATTTCTGGCTCCGAGAAGAAGAAGGGTGGGAGGGTGGGGGAAACAAAGACAACTTGAGATGGAAGAACATACACCGTTGAAAAAAGACTAAGAGTTGATCTTGCAAAAGATGAAAGATCTGATTAACTCGAAGAAAAAAAAGGACGCCGGTTGAGAAGAATTTAACATGACCATCTCGATGATCAAGAAGGACTAGCATTCCCATAGAAATATGAGAATACCGATTAAGAAAGGTATGGAATCCACATTTGACATCGAAGCAACTCGAATACCAGAATCAAAACAAAACAACGGGTAGATATGCAACAGCCTAATCTTCACAACATCATTCAAACAGAGGATTGAACGAATGACTTCCACAGGTACATCGACTCGACTTGAAGCCACTTGAAGAACAAAAGATAAATAAAAAGGAACAAGGATCAGATAGAACAAATACAAGATAGAAGCTTCGTTCGACATCTTCGTGCTGAAAGCTCATGGAACGTGTTACAAAAGGGTTTTGCAATCCCCGGATCAGCATAGCCAAGGACCCTTTAAGATGCAACTCCCGATCAGAACAAGTCCATAAAACCACTTCACTCAATGTAGAACCCCAAACTTCATATCGAGCATCCGTTGGAAGAATGCCTAGAACTACTAGATGAACCCACCTATAGATTTCCGAAAGTTTCCAGTTATGCAATCAGGTGTTGGGGATACACGGGAAGCACCGCGCAATCAACTCTAAACCTACATCCAGGTGTATCCATCCTTCAGCACATAACCAGTCTTTCTCGGAAACTGTTTACCTCGGACCTTCGAAAAGCATCCACTATAACAAGCTATGGCAATACTCTCGAACTACCTCCCCAGTACTGGGTGATGTCGGGGTTATCTTGCCACTGGCCGTATAGGAGAGATTTTCGATGTCGGCCGTCTTAAGTATTTAGTACTGCCGCGATATGCTTGTGTCAATGATACCCCGAAGCTCAACTCCTCGGTAACAGGAGGCATCGAGAACAATATCCTTGTCACAAGAACATCGAAACAATCCCAGAATACTCGCGGGATCCTAAAAAAAAATTTGTGCAAATTTTGAAGATAGGAGAGACAAGAGTAGACGTCAGGAGTCCTCACCAGAATGAAAGAGATGAGAATCAAACAGAAATCCTACTCTTCGATATAATATAGGACTCAAAAAGTTTTCGGTGTGTGCCTAGACTCAACCGTCGACGATTCGATCAATCAGTGGGGGCTTCTAGGTCGGAGAAGGCTCTGAATACCAACTTGTAATGCCCAGGATGGAGTTATACCTCCTACGTGTCGAGGCACGACTTAAAGGCATAATTCCATCCTAGAATGATCTCAAGTTTAGTATCTTTGCACGACTCATGTAAAAGAGGGATTAAAATGCAAAAGGAGATAGTTGGCTTACACTCGCCACTTCACACAATACATTACATAAGCAATCATCATTCAAAACATCACAACCCGACTACGGGTGAAGATCCAAAAGAAAGATACCAAAACAACATAAAGCCACAGGTCAGGATCGAATCCTAGTAGAAACCACTACTGAACATCGAAACGTCACAAGCAAACGGCCAAACTCTTCAACGAGCTCCTGTGTGAAGAACTGATCCAACTCCTGCATCGAACTCGGCTGAACCTGCATCTGGTGTGGTGAAGTAACTATGAGCCACAGAGGACTCAGCAATCCCGTTCCCGGGTAACAAGACTATTTAAGCCTTGGGTGAGGATAAGGCTGAAGAAAGAATAAGAGGTGAAGGAACAAACAAGAGTCTGCAGCAGCAACTAGCACTAACTTACGTAATAGAGAGCGAGAAGAGAAGAGCATCGGTCGAAAGATGATCACGAAGTGATCCTAGCTAAAGCCGGTCAAACATAACCCCACCGTGTTCAACTCCCGAATCCCTATTCGGAAATTGACAGTCACGGTACACACGCTGGTAGTGTATTGAAACATTGTGTCAAGTTATCTACAACCGGAATTAACAAGCTCCCATCTGCCACATAACCGCGGGCACGGCTTTCGAAAGTTCAAACCCTGCAGGGGTGTTCCAACTTGGCCCATCACAAGCCCACGATCCGCGGAGTCGCAACTCCATAGGTGGGAAGACCCGAGTATTCTCGGAATCCCGTGCTCAAGTTAAACCGAACTAAGGTAAGGCTAATCCAGCAAATCCTCCCAGCATGCCGACACCCTGATAGTAGCCGCGCGTATCTCGTCTCAGGCCACGACCGGATGGGACAAGCTACGGGTTTTTACCAGACCTTGAGTTTCCTCGAGGTGGCCCCGCAGGTTGCCCAGTTCGGACCAACACTCATGTGGAGCACTGGCCCGGGGGGGTTGAATTAAGATAAAAGGGATAGCTAGTCCACATGCAAGTTTTATTAGTTATTAGGCAAATAGTACCAATGTTGGGACTTGCTGGAAAAGACTTAGCACTTAGCGGTTTATCAAGGGGGTCCCATACACCCCAACCGTGTTAGGAACGCATAAACAAGGAACATAACACCGGTTTATACGGTTCCTAACGGCATGAGTGGAACAAATCACCAAGCAAAAGGCTTAGCCTTCCACCCTTGCCAGTATATAGGTGATTTCATTTTTAAGCATTTATATAGTGTGATATAACCCAACCAAACTTCAACATGAAGCAAGCATCTTCAATCTTCACCTGCAACTAGCAACGCTATAAGAAGGGCTGAGCGAAGCGTACTTAGCCAAGCAACGGTTGCATAGGTAGGGTGGTTAAACATGGCGATTGGTTACAAGTAGGAGGCTGACAAGAAGATCATGGGTATCGAGGCAAAACTATAGATCGAGACTACTAGCAATAGGCAAAAATAGTAATGGTATCCGGGTTCGGTCATCTTGCCTGGGATTCCACAAAGGAGAAGAACGGATCCAAGAAGAAGACGGAGCAACAGTCGAGCGGATCCTCACAACTTCGGAACGAAACCGAAGCTATCAAGAGAAGCAACCGGAAAGAAGCAAACAACACGGTAAACATGCAAGCATAAGCATGGCATACGATGCACATCCAAGTATGATGCATGTCCGGTTTACTAAGCATGGCATGGCAAAGTGCACAAACAAATACTACAAGTTAAGTGGAGATCAATATGCAACGAGTTGCATATTGACGAGACACCACATTTAATTATTTAGTTGAATCTCGTTATTTACAAGACAAGATTAAATGTTTTTAACATGGCAAGAGGTGAAGCATAAAGAAACTACACTATTTAGACATTTTAAATGAGGCCGGAGAATAACAACAACATGTCCGGAAAATCCTCATGAGCATGTTTAATAATTATAAGCAAACAACAATTAACATTTAATGTAGTTATCATGATGCGGATGACATGATCAAGTTTATGCAATTATTAAAAGGTTGACTTAAAAGAGATATAGAAGCATTTGTCACCGTGGTGGAAGAAAGGGTGCCACGGCAACGATCCGAAAATGATGCAACGCATCATATCGGTTCCGGTATCTCGGCGAGAGAGTCCGGTGCAAAAGATAGATGGCGTGATCGAGTCATACGAGATGAAAGTGGGGTGATCCCGTTAACGGGTTCCCACGAGTCGGTGACGAGGCAACCGAGGAACATGACAAAAGGTGGAACGGGCACGAAGCACACACGAGAGACATTTCATACAACACAAACATGCATCTCACGGGTCACGTCTCGGGGTTATACCTTCGAAACACTCGTTTCGGGACGGTTCGAGAGCGTCGAGGAAGTAGCCGTAGTAGTGGAAGTAGTGGTACACGGCCGAAGAGGAAGAAGTCGTTCACGTTCGGAGAGGAAGTAGCCGTACCGCAACTCGTAGAGGAAGTAGTTGTTCCGTTCGTCTTGGCGGTAGTTGTTCACGGTCATCGATAGTCGTTCGGGTCGTCGTGGTACTTGTCGGGGCCGTCTTGGCAACGTAGTTGTACACGTGGCCGTCGTGGGAAGTAGTGGAACTTGGTCATTTTCCGGGCGTCGGTAGTCGTACACGGGGCGTTTCCGTTTCCGAAGAGGTACTTGTCGCGTCCGCCGTATCGACGTGTAGGGGTACTCCGGCGCCCTTCGCCTCCTCCCGCGCCGCGCCGCACCAGGGCCTCGTCCCTCCTTCAACCAGCGCCCTGCCTCGGCCAAGTGCAGCGCCTCCCTGGGCCTCGCCCTCTACGGCCCCTCCGACCGTGCTGCCGTCCAGCGCCGTGGCACCGGCGCCCTTCTGCCCCGCCGCGGCCCTCCTCTTCGGTCTCCAGCAGCCAGACCGGCCAGGAACCCGGATCCCGCGGCCCTGCCTCGCCGTGCTGCTGCCGTGGCCCTTCCCGCAGCGTCGTGCTGCCCTTTTGTTTAGCTCCTTTTTTTTTGTTTTTTTTTGTTTTGTGTTGTACTGTTGTTTTGTCAGATGAACCGTGAACGAGTACCCCTACCGATGCGATCTGTACCACTACCTCCACTACCGTCGCCGGAAGCGCCAAGTACCACGACGGACACCGAGTACCTCTACATGACCCGGCAAGTACCCCTACGACCAAGTACCTCGACGAACCGATCATCTACGGAAAAACGAGCTCGTGAACGGCTACGGAATAAGTACCACTACCTCCACTACGAACGCCGACGCGACAAGTATCTCTTCGGGAACGGAAACGCCTACGTGAACGACTACCGTCGCCCCGTGTACGACTACGAACGTGTTCCTCGACTCACGAGAACGTCTACTTCCACTACTTCCTCTCCGACCGCGAGTACCACTACTTCATCTACGAGCTCGAACCGTCCCGAAACGCATGTTTCGAAGGTATAACCTCGAGACGACCCCGTGAGATGCTTGCTTGTTGTGTTGTATGAAATGTCTCCCTTGTGTGTGCTTCGTGCCCGTTTCGTCCGTTTGTCTTGTTCCTCGGTTGCCTCGCCACCGACTCGTGGGAACCCGGTGACGGGATCCACCCACTTTCATCTTGTTCGACTTGCTCACGTCGATTCTACCTTTTGCACCGGACTCTCAACGAGTTACCGGAACCGAGATGTTGCGTTGCATCATTTTCGGATCGTTGCCGTGGCACCTTTCCATTCCACCACGGTGACAAATGCTTCTTATCTTGTTAATTGTCAACCTTTTAATAAAACTTGCATAAACTTGATCATGTCATCCGCATCATGTTAACAACATTAATATGTGTGTTTGTTGTTGCTTATAATTAATAAACATGCTCATGGGGATTTTCCGGATATGTTGTTGTTTTTCCGGCCTCTTTTAAAATGCCTAAATAGTGTAGTTTCTTTATGCCTCACCTCTTGCCATGCTAAAAACTTTAATCTTGTCTTGTATTAAACGAGAGTCAACTAAATAATTAAAATGTGGTGTTTCGTCAATATGCAACTCGTTGCATATTGATCTCCACTTAACTTGTAGTGTTGTTTGTGCACTTTGCCATGCCATGCTTATTTAAACCGGACATGCATCATACTTGTTTGTGCATTGTATGCCATGTTTATGTTTGTGGGTTTACCGTGTTGTTTGTTTTCTTTCCGGTTGTTTCTCTTGTTAGCTTCGGTTTCGTTCCGGAGTTGTGAGGATCCGCTCGACTGTTGCTCCGTCTTCTTCTTGGATCTGTTCTTCTCCCTTGTGGAATTCCAGGCAAGATGACCGAACCCGGATACCATTACTATTTTTGCCTACTGCTAGTAGTCTCGATCTTTAGTTTTGCCTCGATGCCCATGTTCTTCTTGTCAGCCTCCTACTTGTAACCATTGCCATGTTTAACCACCCTTCCTACGCAAACCATTGCTTGGCTAAGTACGCTTCGCTCAGCCCTCTTATAGCATTGTTAGTTGCAGGTGAAGATTGAAGATGCTTGCTTCATGTTGAAGTTTGGTTGGGTTATATCACACTATATATATGCTTAAAAATGAAATCATCTATATACTGGCAGGGTGGAAGGCTAAGCCTTTTGCTTGGTGTTTTGTTCCACTCATGCCGTTAGGAACCGTATAAACCGGTGTTATGTTCCTTGATTATGCGTTCCTAACACGGTTGGGGTGTATGGGACCCCCTTGATAAACCGCTAAGTGCTAAGTCTTTTCCAGCAAGTCCCAACATTTGGTACTATTTGCCTCATAATAACAACTTAATTAATTAATTAAATTTGCATAGGGGGTCGCTCCCTCGAGGATCCTTTATTTCTACATAGCAGGGGGGCCAGTGCCGATGGTGTTGGTCCCAAACGGGGAGCCTGCGGGAACCACCACGGGGAAACTCGAGGTTTGGGTCCTGTAGCTTCGCCCATCCGGTCGTGTCCTGAGACTTAGATACGCGCGGCTACTATCAGGGTGTCGACACGCCGGGAGGATTTGCTGGATTAGCCTTACCTTAGTTCGGTTTAACTTGAGCACGGGATTCCGAGAATACTCGGGTCTTCCCACCTATGGAGTTGCGACTTCGCGGATCGTGGGCTTGTGATGGGCCAAGTTGGAACACCCCTGCAGGGTTTGAACTTTCGAAAGCCGTGCCCGCGGTTATGTGGCAGATGGGAGCTTGTTAATTCCGGTTGTAGAAAACTTGACACAATGTTCTAATACACTACCAGCGTGTGTACCGTGATTGTCAATTTCCGAATAGGGATTCGGGAGTTGAACACGGTGGGGTTATGTTTGACCGGCTTTAGCTAGGATCACTTCGTGATCATCTTTCGACCGAGGCACTTCTCTTCTCGCTCTCTTTTGCGTAAGTTAGTGCTAGTTGCTGCTGCAGACTCTTGTTTGTTCCTTCACCTCTCGTTCTTTCTTCAGCCTTTTCCACACCCAAGGCTTAAATAGTATTGTTACCCGGGAACGGGATTGCTGAGTCCTCTGTGGCTCACAGTTACTTCACCACACCAGATGCAGGTTCAGCCGAGTTTGAGCAGGAGTTGGATCAGTTCTTCACCGGGAGCTCGATGAAGAGTTTGGCTGTTTGCTTGTGACGTTTCGTCGATCAGTAGTGGTTCTTCTACTAGGATTCGATCCTGACCTGTGGCTTTATGTTGTTTTGGTATCTTTCTTTTGGATCTTACCCGTAGTCGGGTTGTGATGTTTTGAATGATGTATTGCTTATGTAATGTATTGTGTGAAGTGGCGAGTGTAAGCCAACTATCTCCTTTTGCAATTTAATCCCTCTTTTACATGAGTCGTGCAAAGATACCAAACTTGAGATCATTCTAGGATGGGCTTATACCTTTAAGTCGTGCCTCGACACGTAGGAGGTATAGTCCCATCCTGCCAACTATTTTAAGTTTACTATCCCCTCTTTTACATGAGTTGTGCAAAGATTACCAAACTTGAGATCATTCTAGGATGGAATTATGCCTTTAAGTCGTGCCTCGACACGTAGGAGGTATAACTCCATCCTGGGCATTACAGTTTATCATGTTTATGCATCTTGTTTACTTAGAACGACGGTAGTAAATAAGATGATCTCTCACTAAAAATTTCAAGAATTGTGTTCCCCCTAACTGTGCACCGTTGCTAAAGTTCGTTGCTCCGAAGTACCACGTGATGATCGGGTGTGATAGGTTCTAACGTTCGCATACAACGGGTGTAAGCCAGATTTACACACGCGATACACTTAGGGTTCACTTGACGAGCCTAGCATGTACAGACATGGCCTCGGAACACGGAAGACCGAAAGGTCGAACACGAGTCGTATAGAATATATGATCAACATGAAGATGTTCACCGTTGATGACTAGTCCGTCTCACGTGATGATCGGACACGAGCTAGTCGATTCGGATCGTGTATCACTTATATGACTAGAGAGATGCCATTCTGAGTGGGAGTTCATTAAAATTTGATTAAGATGAACTTAATTATCATGAACTTAGTCTAAATTCTTTACAATATCTCTTGTAGATCAAATGGCCCACGCTCCAGTTTCCCTCTACTTCAACGCGTTCCTAGAGAAAACCAAGCTGAAAGACGATGGTAGCAACTATACAGATTGGGTCCATAACCTGAGGATTATCCTCATAGCAGCCAAGAGATCATATGTCCTTGAAGCACCGCTAGGTGATGCACCTGCTCCCGATGCGGACCAAGACATTTTGAACGTCTGGCAGTCGCGTAGTGATGATTACTCCCTGGTTCAGTGCGGCATGCTTTACAGCTTAGAGTCGGGGCTCCAAAAACGTTTTGAGCACCACGGAGCATATGAGATGTTCGAAGAGCTGAAAATGGTTTTCCAAGCTCATGCCCGAGTCGAGAGATATGATGTCTCCGACACATTCTACAGCTGTAAGATGGAGGAAAACAGTTCTGTCAGTGAGCACATCCTCAAGATTTCTGGATTGCACAACCGCTTGTCTCAGCTGGGAATGAATCTCCCAGATGAAGCGGTCGTTGACAGAATCCTCCAGTCGCTCCCACCAAGCTTCAAGAGCTTCGTGTTGAACTTCAATATGCAGGGGATGGAGAAGTCCATTCCTGAGGTGTATTCGATGCTGAAATCAGCGGCGGTGGACATCAAGAAAGAACATCAAGTGTTGATGGTCAATAAAACCACTAAGTTCAAGAAAGGTAAGGGTAAGAAGAACTTCAAGAAGGACGGCAAGGGAGTTGCCGCGCCCGGCAAGCCTGTTGCCGGGAAGAAGCCAAAGTATGGACCCAAGCCTGAGACAGAGTGCTTTTATTGCAAGGGAACGGGTCACTGGAAGCGGAACTGCCCCAAATACTTAGCACACAAGAAGGTTGGGAACATCAAAGGTATATTTGATATACTTGTTATTGATGTGTACCTTACCAGCGCTCGTAGTAGCTCCTGGGTATTTGATACCGGTGCAGTTGCTCATATTTGTAACTCTAAGCAGGAGCTACGGAATAAGCGGAGACTTGCGAAGGATGAGGTGATGATGCACGTCGGGAATGGTTCCAAGGTCGATGTGATCGCCATCGGCACGCTACCTCTACATCTACCCTCGGGATTAGTTTTAAACCTTAATAATTGTTATTTAGTACCAGCTTTGAGCATGAACATTGTATCTGGATCTCGTCTTATGCGAGATGGCTACTCTTTCAAATCGGAGAATAATGGTTGTTCTATTTATTTGAGAGATATGTTTTATGGTCATGCCCCGCTGGTCAATGGTTTATTTTTAATGAATCTCGAACGTGATGATACACATATTCATAGTGTAGATGCCAAAAGATGTAAAGTTGATAATGATAGTCCCACATACTTGTGGCATTGCCGCCTTGGTCATATTGGTGTCAAACGTATGAAGAAGCTCCATTCAGATGGACTTCTAGAGTCTCTTGATTATGAATCATTTGACACGTGCGAACCATGCCTATTGGGCAAGATGACCAAGACTCCGTTCTCCGGAACAATGGAGCGAGCAACCAACTTATTGGAAATCATACATACCGATGTGTGCGGTCCAATGAGTGTTGAGGCTCGCGGAGGCTATCGTTATGTTCTCACCCTCACATATGACTTGAGTAGATATGGGTATATCTATTTGATGAAACACAAGTCTGAGACCTTTGAAAGGTTCAAGGAATTTCAGAATGAGGTTGAGAATCAACGTGACAGAAAAATAAAGTTCTTACGATCAGATCGTGGGGGTGAATATTTAAGTCATGAATTTGGCACACACCTTAGGAGCTGTGGAATTGTTTCACAATTGACACCGCCCGAAACACCTCAACGTAACGGTGTGTCCGAACGTCGAAATCGTACTCTGTTGGACATGGTGCGATCTATGATGTCCCTCACCGATTTACTGCTATCTTTTTGGGGTTATGCTTTATAGACTGCCGCATTCACTTTAAATATGGCTCCGTCGAAATCCGTTGAGACGACTCCGTATGAACTTTGGTTTGGCAAGAAACCGAAGCTGTCGTTTCTAAAAGTTTGGGGTTGCGATGCTTATGTCAAGAAACTTCAACCTGAAAAGCTCGAACCCAAACCGGAGAAATGCGTCTTCATAGGATACGCAAAGGAAACAATTGGGTACACCTTCTACCATAGATCCGAAGGCAAAGTCTTTGTTGCCAAGAATGGATGCTTTTTGGAGAAAGGGTTTCTCTCGAAAGAAGTGAGTGGGAGGAAAGTAGAACTTGATGAGGTGACAGTCACCCCTCCGGAACCGGAAAGTAGCGCAGCGCAGGAACTGTTCCTGAGGTGCCTGCACCGACAAGGGAGGAAGTCAATGATGATGATCATGAAGAAACATATCAAGTTACTACTGAACTTCGAAGGTCCACAAGGGCACGTTCCGCACCAGAGTGGTACGGCAACCCTGTCTTGGAAATCATGTTGCTAGACAACGGTGAACCTTCGAACTATGAAGAAGCGATGGCGGGCCCGGATTATAATAAATGGCTTGGAGCCATGAAATCCGAGATAGAATCCATGTATGAAAACAAAGTATGGACTTTGGTGGACTTGCCTGATGACAGGCACGCCATAGAAAACAAATGGATATTTAAGAAGAAGACAGACGCGGATGGTAATGTGACCATCTATAAGGCTCGGCTTGTCGCTAAAGGTTATCGACAAGTTCAAGGGATTGACTACGACGAGACTTTCTCTCCCGTAGCGATGCTGAAGTCAGTCAGAATCATGTTAGCTCTTGCCGCATTCTATGATTATGAAATATGGCAAATGGACGTCAAAACAGCATTCCTTAATAGCTTCCTCAAGGAAGAGTTGTATATGATACAACCGGAAGGTTTTGTCGATCCAGAGAACGCTAACAAGGTATGCAAGCTCCAGCGCTCGATTTACGGGCTGGTGCAAGCGTCTCGGAGTTGGAATATTCGCTTTAATGATGTGATCAAAGCGTTTGGATTTATACAGACTTATGGAGAAGCCTGTATTTACAAGAAAGTGAGTGGGAGCTTTGTGGAATTTCTCATATTATATGTGGATGACATATTGCTGATGGGAAATGATATAGAATTCTTGGAAAATGTAAAGGCCTACTTGAATAAAAGTTTTTCAATGAAGGACCTTGGAGAAGCTGCTTACATATTAGGCATCAAAATCTATAGAGATAGATCAAGACGCCTCATTGGTCTTTCACAAAGTACATACCTTGACAAGATATTGAAAAAGTTCAATATGGATCAGTCCAAGAAGGGATTCTTGCCTGTTTTGCAAGGTATGAGATTGAGCAAGGCTCAGTCGCCGACCACGGCAGAAGATAGAGAAAAGATGAGTGTCATTCCCTATGCCTCGGCCATAGGTTCTATCATGTATGCCATGCTGTGTACCAGACCTGATGTGAACCTTGCCATAAGTTTGGTAGGGAGGTACCAAAGTGATCCCGGTACGGAACACTGGACAACGGTCAAGAACATCCTGAAGTACCTGAAAAGGACTAAGGATATGTTTCTCGTTTATGGAGGTGACGAAGAGCTCGTCGTAAAGGGTTACGTCGATGCTAGCTTCGACACAGATCTGGATGACTCTAAGTCTCAAACCGGATACGTGTATATTTTGAACGGAGGGGCGGTCAGCTGGTGCAGTTGCAAGCAAAGCGTCGTGGCAGCATCTACATGTGAAGCGGAGTACATAGCTGCTTCCGAAGCAGCACAGGAAGGAGTCTGGATGAAGGAGTTCATCACCGACCTAGGAGTCATTCCAAGCGCGTCAAGCCCGATGACTCTCTTCTGTGACAACACTGGTGCTATTGCTATTACCAAGGAGCCCAGGTTTCACAAGAAGACCAAGCACATCAAGCGCCGTTTCAACTCCATCCGGAATTATGTTCAGGATGGAGATATAGATATTTGTAAAGTGCATACGGATCTGAATGTCGCAGACCCGTTGACTAAACCTCTTCCACGGGCAAAACATGATCAACACCAGAACTCTATGGGTGTTCGATTCATCACAATGTAACTAGATTATTGACTCTAGTGCAAGTGGGAGACTGTTGGAAATATGCCCTAGAGGCAATAATAAAAGTATTATTATTATATTTCCTTGTTTATGATAATTGTCTGTTATTCATGCTTGAATTGTATTGTACGGAAACAGCGATACATGTGTGAATATATAGACCACAATGAGTCCCTGGTGAGCCTCTAGTTGCCAGCTCGTTGATCAACAGATGGTCACGGTTTCCTGACCATGGACATAGGATGTCAGTGATAACGGGATCACATCATTAGGAGAATGATGTGATGGACAAGACCCAATCCTGAGCATAGCACAAGATCGTATAGTTCGTTATGCATAAGCTTTTCGGTGTCAAGTATTTATTCCTTAGACCATGAGGTTGTACAACTCCCGGATGCCGTAGGAATACTTTGGGTGTGCCAAACGTCACAACGTAACTGGGTGGCTATAAAGGTACGCATCGGGTATCTCCGAAAGTGTCTGTTGAGTTGGTACGAACAGAGACTGGGATGTTGTCACTCCGTATGACGAGAGAGGTACCTCTGGGCCCACTCGGTAAGACGTCATCATAATGAGCTCAATGTGACTAAGTAGTTGGTCACGGGATGATGGATTACGGATTGAGTAAAGAGACTTGCCATGACGAGATTGAACAAGGTATCGGGAATACCAACGATCGAATCTCGGGCAAGTACCGTACCGATGGACAAAGGGAATAACATACAGGATTAAGTGAATCCTTGACACGGTGGTTCATCCGATGAAGATCATCGAGGAACACGTGGGAACCAACATGGGTATCTAGATCCCGATGTTGGTCATTGACCGGAGAGTCGTCTCGGTCATGTATGCGTGTCTCCGGAACCCGTAGGGTCTACACACTTAAGGTTCGGTAACGCTAGGGTCGTAAAGATACATGCACGTGGAAACCCGAAAGTTGTTCGGAGTCCCGGATGAGATCCCGGACGTCACGAGGAGTTCCGGAATGGTCCGGAGGTAAAGAATGATATATAGGAAGTCCAGTTTCGGCCATCGGGTGATCTCCGGGGGTCACTGGGAGTGTCCCGGGACCACCGGAGGGGCCCCGGGGGTCCACCGGGTGGGGCCACCCATCCCGGTGGGGCCCCTAGGCTGCGTGGGGGAAGTGGCCAGCCCCTGGTGGGCTGGCGCACCACATGGGCCCCCCTCCCCATGCGCCTAGGGTTGAAACCCTAGGGGGAGGGGGCGCCCCCCTTGCCTTGGGGGGCAAGACTCCCCCCCAGGCCGCCACCCCCCCTGCAGATGCCCTCTGCAGGGCATGGCGCACCCCCTGGCCCCCTATATATATGTGGGAAGGGAGAGGGCAGCCGCACCCTTGCCCTGGCGCCTCTCCCCCTCCCGTCACACCTCCGTCTCCTCAATGCAGGGCGCCCGGCGAAGCCCTGCAGGAATCTCCACTGCATCCACCACCACGCCGTTGTGCTGTTGGATCTCTGACGACTTCTCCTCCCCCCTTGCTGGATCAAGAAGGCGGTGACGTTGCTGCACCGGACGTGTGTTGAACGCGGAGGTGTCGTCCGTTCGGCGCTAGATCATCGGTGACGAAGAACGCGAAGAGTACGACTACTTCATCCACGCTTCTTCGAAAGCTTCCGCACGCGATCTACATAACGGTATGTAGATGCACTCTTACTTGCTCGTTGCTAGATGTCTCCTTAGTTGGATCTTGGTGAAAGCGTAGAAATTTTTTGAATTCTGCTACGTTCCCCAACAGGGAGGGGCTGCCGCGGCGGAGCGCTGCTATTTTCCGGCGGGGAATGGCTATCTAGCGGAGTAGGGCGGCGGCCGTCGCCGGGATATAGCTAGTGGTGGCCGAGGGCGCGGGGGGTGCGAGGCGAGTCGGGGAAAGAAAACCTTGACTTTTCCCCTGTCGGTGTGGGCCAGGCGTGCTTTTCCTTAGTGCCGGAGCCCCCAACTGCTCCCCAGCGCGCCGGGTTCGGCCTGTGACCGCCGGGCGGAAAAAAGGTTCGAACCGGCGATTTTCGGCGTTCTGAGGGCGCGACTGGGCCATTTTTTAGGCGCTGGCGCCGAAAAAGTGGCCTGGGGGGCCTGTTGGGGACGCGGCTGGAGATGCTCTTAGCCACTGAATGAGTTTAATGTACATGCTATCCAGTGTACTTTTCGAGGGTGGCCACTAACTGGGCCGATGAAGGCCCACAGCATCACTTCACATGATAAGTTGCCAACTGGCCTCTTATAAAAAGAAAGTTTCCAACCGGCAAGACAGGTCGCCCATGTATTGTGTTGCGACGATTATGGGTCGCTAGCATATGAGGGCGGATGCTAGGCGTAAGCCGACTTAAATCTCGCAGTTATTAGCCGCCTTAACAACCGTTCGATCGAGCACATCTTAGCCGTTAACACACAAGAACCACCCATGCAGCGCTCCTCTGTCGCGCTCCAAGCATAGCTACCACCGGCAGCACAGCCGCAGCGGCCCGACGCCGCTGAAGCTACGATGGAATGGCCGTCGGAGTTGTGATGCAGCAGCCGTCGACGCCGCCGGAGTTGCGATGCACCGACCACGCCGCCGTCGGAGCTGCATTGCAGCGGCCACGATGCCGTCGGTCGTCGACGTTGCCGGAGCTGCTATGCAGCAGCCACGACGCCGTCGGAGCTGTGAGGTAGTGGCCATCGGAGTCAATGCTGCCGGAGCTGCGGTCCTCAACGCCGCCGAAGCTGCCTTACAGCGGCCACGATGCCGCCAGAGCTGCGATGCAGCAGTCGTCGTCGACGCTGCCGGAGCTTCTATGCAGCAGACACGACATCGCCGGAGCTCTGATGTAGTGGCCATCGGAGTCGATGCTGCTGGAGCTGCAGTCCTCGACGCCGCCGAAGCTGCATTGCAGCGGCCACAACACCGTGTGAGCTACGACGGAGCAGACGTCGACGCCGCCGGAGCTGCTATGCAGCAGCCACGACGTCATCGGAGCTATGATGTAGTGGTCATATGAGTCGATGTTGCCGGAGCTGCGCCGCCAGAGCGGCGATGCAGCGGCCGTCGACGTCGCGCGAGCTGCAATGTAACGGCCACAACGCGAGCTGCGATGTAGCAGCCGCCGGAGCTGCAATGTAACGGTCGTCGACGCTGGGCTTGTGGCAGCTTGATTCCGCACGCTCGCCGGGGCCTCGGGGCTATTGGAACTTGGCCTGCCCCATGGAGCAGCTCGTGCAGGCTAGCAGCAGCCGAGCCACTGCCCAGCAGTGCCCGCGGCCAGCGCCGCTCGCCGGCGGAGCCTCCTCCTGCAGCGTCGAAACGAGGGGGTGGCGGGATCTCGCATCGGGGCACGGTTGGGCATCGCCTCCGGCGTCTTCGGGCACACACCTGCTGCCTTGCTTGCTGCCTCGGTGAGATGGAGAGGAGACGATAGGAAGAGAGGAAGAGGGGATAAGATTTCTGCGATGGAGAATGAGAGGCACGTGATGAGGCGTGCGAGCGGTGAGGCCCACGCTGGATACGCGTCGTACGAAGGAGGCGGCTTTACGAGTGCTTATTATCAGTCGGTGGAAACAAATACTTTTCCCATAAGGATTGCATTACTTTTTTCCATAGTAATACGTGTCTCATTCATATCATAAATATCAAATTACAAGTCACATAAACACCGACATGACAAAACTGAAAAGATAGCAGAACATCGCTAAGCTTGACACCAATGTCTGTCACTTGCCTCTGGCACCACCACAACATTAACCAAAGAAAAAAGTGACGGATCACCTCCTCACCCGAGCTCGACGCGGCTCCATCGCTGATATGCAGATTTGCGGACCTCCAAGGTGGCTCACCAAAGATGAAGCCATTGCCGTTGAACGAATCAGACCGGGGCAACACCCCGGACACTCCATCGAGCTCCAGACCTGACATCCCGCCACGACCATGACGTCGAAGTAGGAAGCCATACCTGCCATCCATCAACCACGAACCCAGCACACGTTCTGTCTTCCAGATATCGTCGATGCAGACCACAATCTACATCCGCTCCTAAACTACCTCCCAAGCCCCGCGCCGACGCTGGAGCAAACGTCGATGCAACGGCGGAGCCCGAGGACATACTTGGGTGGGGGTAACCTACACTATGACTCACGGCATATGAAACATACAAAAACAAAATGAGAATTTAATTCTTGCGAGGGGCCGCCCCTTCCCTGCCTGGAATCTTATAATCTGGAAATGTTACCACGGCCCCATTCACTAAGCCCATGTAAGAGATGTGCGATCCAGTTAGCCCGTTTAAATGGCGCACCCACGGCCCATTCGCCCCAACCCCTAAATAAATTTCTGACTCCCCTATCCCTTCCCCAAAAAGATCAAAAAAAACTCCCCTAATCCCCTCATCTCGCCGCCGCCGCCGCCGGATTGCCTCCGCCCGTCGCCATGTCCGCCGCGGGAGGCCGCTCTCCCCGGCGAGAGGAAGGCCGCGCCTCGATCCGCGCCCGGTACGCTCGCCAACAACAACCATCGACCCCTCCACCTCCTCCTCCGTATCTGACCCCCTGACCTCCTGCCCCTCCGTCCGTGTCTCTGCAGGGCTCTCCCCACCGAGATGCCGGCCGGGAGGCTCATCGACGACATCCTCGTGGAGATCCTCTCGCGCGTGCCCGCCAAGGAGCTCTGCCGCTGCAAGTGCGTCTCCAAGCACTGGCTCGGCCTCATCCACCACCCCGACCACCGCAAGCGGCTCCCCCAAACCCTGGCCGGCTTCTTCTACGGCGGCAGCGTCAGCAGCACCGGGCAGCGGCTCCTGGAGCTGCCCTTCCGCTTCACCAGCCTCTCGGGGGACCGCCGCCCACCGTTCGGCGCCTCCCTCACCTTCCTGCCCAACCACCACCTGCCCGTCGATCTGCTCGACTCCTGCAACGGCCTCCTCCTCTGCCGATGTTACCACGTCTCCGACGGGGTTGGCGCGTTCCATTATGTCGTGTGCAACCCCGCCACCGAGAAGTGGGTCGTCTTGCCCAACTCCGGCAAGGACACCAGCCAGGTGGCCTCCACCTCTCTGGGCTTCGACCCGGCCCTGTCGCCGCATTTCCATGTGTTTGAGCTGGTAGTTGAGTACAATTATAGTCCGAACAGCGACCTTTGCGGAGTGGCAGTGTATTCGTCCGAGACCGGAGAATGGATTTACAAGGAGAAGACATGGAACAGAGCTGGTCGCCGCTCCTCCGCAACAGTCTTCCTCGACGGCCTTCTGTTTTTCCGTGCCCTTGACCTTGAATATCAGGATTGTGTAGTTGCGGTGGACACAAAGGGAGAAACATGGATGAAATTCAGGGTCCCTGGCGGTCAGGTTGATGATTTTGGCCTGGCTGATGGTTTTGTTCAGCAGGTGTTATTCAGGGTTCCTGGTGGTCAGGCTGATGATTTTGGCCTGGCTCATGGTTTTATTCAGCGGTCGCAGGGCTGCTTGCATTTTGCCAATTTTCAGAGGGATGAACACGGTGTTGGCATTCGATTGGTAGTTTATGTTCTGAAAAACTATGAAAGCGAAGAATGGAAACTGAAGCATAGCATTAAAACTTCAGACATATGTGGATGGACAGATTTATGGTTTGATGCAGATTTTGATTTCATTGCGATTCATCCGGAATGCAACTTGCTCTTCTTCATTGCGGGGGGTGTCACATTAATGAGCTATGATATGGATAATCGGCAGGTCAAAGTGATCTCCTATCTTGGAGGTGCCAAGCCGCTATTTCTGCCTTATGTGCCGTTGTACACAGAGTCACAATCATTGCACATTTGATATAAGAAGTGGATCTCTGATCGCAGTCAGTTCTACATGCTATGGGGCAGCGTGCTTGGTATGTCTGCTTGAATTTGGCTCTCATTTGCTCTGACTGATGAATGCATGTTTTTCCGGTTTGGAGCAATGGTGGTTCAGTATGGACGGAATTTGACTGATTTCTCTGTGATCTGCTATCCAAATTTGCACTAAACTTTCTGCCATATGTACTGGTCTCTGGTTTAGTCAACTTCTACCTTCGTGCATTGCTTAACCTCGTGTAGTGTTTGCGTTAAGGTACTATGATCATTATATAAGACATGGACAGTGATTATCATGCAGGAAAACTTTTCTCGAACATCATGCCGAGTCTTAAACTTTTATCTTCTACAGCATTTGCAGCCACGGGAATTATAAGCATCTTATACGCAGTGATTTAGTAAACGACCACCTGTCTGCTAATGATATGGTGTGTTAAATTCTGCTGATGATGCAGATCATTTTCCTTTCCTTCCTGCCAGTGGTTTGAAAATAAAAATCCTTGCTGCAATCTGTTAGCCTAACACTCTGAATACATGTCACTTCTTTGGATGCTATTTCATTTTCATAATTTTTGCATTATTTTGTTAGAGGTTTTCTTTTCTGAACACAAAAGTGGTCTTTGTTTGTGGGTATTGTTCAGCTAGGTGGCGTAAAAGAGCTTGAAATAAGCACTGCCATGCGCCTTTTATTGTACTCATGCTTCTGGTTATACTACGTACAATCCCTGTAATGTTGCACGTAAGCAACTTTGCAGAGCTGTTTCTGAATTTTGACTTTTTTGTGTCCTATAGCACTGAAACAACAAGGTTCAGGCTATGTGTGGGCTCTGGTTTCTGCTTCAAATCTCCAAAACAAACTGAAACTATCCCTGTGTCATTCGCCCCGGTCGTTATCAGGGACAAGCTCGCCTCCTTTTATCGGGGACGGCGCTGGTGTTTAGGAGCTAAATTGATTTGCTTTTGCTGATTGTGAGGTACTACCTCCTTTCCGGTTTATAAGGCTTGCACGTATATCTAGGTTAAAAAATAAGCCAACGTAATACAAGTTATCTATCATAAAAAATATATCATTAGAAACTTCAGATCTTCTACTTTCTAATGATGTAATTTTTAGACTATGCAACTCATTTTATGTTGGTCAAATTATAGACCTAGGGATACGCGCAAGCCTTATAAACCGGAAAGGAGGTAGTAGATTTATGTGTAAGAACACTTTCAGCATTATCTAGTCAAGGAAAATTGATCGTGTTTTTCCTGGACGAAGTTCAATTACGTGACGAAGTTCAATTACGTAACAGCCGTCAGGTCAGTATGCATTCTTGTCTGGCCTGTTAACTCTAGTGAAACAATCCCAGTGAAGCCAACAAGACGGACAGAGCTTAATGCACATAACCTAGTGACAAAAACCTGTGCGTCATTGTGGGCACCATTGCTCTGATTATGGTAACTGGGGTATAATAATTACAGTCACCAAATCGACTAGTGTCAGAGCATCTCTAGTAGAACCCTCAAACCCTTAAATGTAAAATCAGTTTTAAGGGTTGAGAATTGCCCAGTTTTGACACTTTTAAGGGTTGAAAAACAGGGGCAAAGACTAGAACCCTCAAACCCAACCCTTATATCGGAATATTCCGTTCTAAGGGTTGGGTTTGAGGGTTCTAGTCTTTGCCCCAACCCCAACCCTTAAAACTGTCATTTCATATATCACACATTTCATCACATTTCATCATATGACATATCACAAATTCAATCACATTTGACATAAAACAATAATCATTCTAGTTATTATTACAGCACCGAATAAAACAATAATCATTCAAATTATTACAACAATTGTTCGAATCAAATAGGACATAGAAAAGTAAAACAAAGATACATCATAGGCCAATACGCCGTCCATCCAACTGCCAGTGGTGCTCAACTAGATCATCCCGGAGACGACCATGAGTGCTTGCATCCTCAATCTCACGATGTGCTTCAAGAAAGGCGTGTATGCGAGAAGGGTTTCTTTTCGGTTGCACACGCGTACCAACATTGTCATAGAAACAAGGGAGGTTTAACCCTCTCTCATCCTCTAGGATCATGTTGTGTAGAATCACACAACATTTCATGATGTTCACCAAGGTTTTCTTGTCCCAAAACCGAGCTGGACCCCGAACTATGGCAAACCTTGCTTGTAAAACACCAAAAGCTCTCTCAATATCTTTGCGGGCTGCCTCTTGTGCCTTGGTGAAATGAGCCTCTTTTGTTGTTAAGGGCACCCCATTTTTCTCCTTGATGGACTTCACAAGAGTTTCCCATTCGGGATAAATGCCATCGGTGAGATAGTATCCCATTGAATACTCATTGTTCATGATTTTGTAGTTGCAAGCTGGAGCATCCCCAGAAATTAATCTTTTGAACAATGGAGATCTATTGAGGACATTGATATCATTGAGTGTTCCCAGCAACCCAAAGAATGCATGCCAAATCCATGTGTCCTCCGATGCTACAGCCTCAAGCACAATGGTAGCATCACGGCTTTTACCGCAATACATTCCATGCCATGCCTTTGGGCAATTTTTCCACCTCCAATGCATGCAATCAAGACTACCAAGCATCCCCGGCCATCCCCTTTTTTCATTCATTTCCATTAATCTCTTTGTATCTTCCTCGTTTGGTGCCCGAAGATACTTCTCACCATACAACCGGATGACCAACTTGGCAAACCTACGGATGGACTCCGTGGTTGTATCTTCCCCAATGCGAAGATACTCGTTGGTATAATCCGCGGGTATGCCATAAGCGAGTACCCGCATTGCCGCCGATATCTTTTGATATGCACTAAACCGCATGATACCGGCGGCGGATCTACGACGCGTAAAGTAATAGGAGGCAGCCTCACAATCGTTGACAATCTTCACAAACAAACTACGACGCATTCGGTACCTTCTGCGAAAGAGACGAGCAGGGTATGTAGGTACCTCCGCGAAGTAGTCTTGCATCAAATGCTCGTGTCCGAGAGCACGGTTCCGGTAGATGGTGAGTCGCCCCATCGTCGACCCTCTCCTCTGATCCATAAGTTTCACGCGATCTTCAAACGCTTGCACATCGACGAGGAGGCTCATCATCTCAACGTCGTCGTCTTGCAACAACTCGTCAATGTCCGAATCGTCGGATGACGACCAATCCGACGCATCGGACAACGAATCCATGTCGGCGTTGTTCAACACCATCTACAATGTGAGTGCCAAAATGTAAAAATGAAGAAAAAAGCAAAAATGTAAAAATGAAGAAAAAAGCAAAAATTCGAACCTGCAGAGGGCCGGCCGGGACGGGGCTCTGCGGCGCTGGGAGGGGCGGCCGGTACGGGGCGGCGGAGGGCCGGCGTGGCGGCGGCGCTGGGAGGGGCGGGGCGGCGGCGGAGGGCGCGGCGGCGGAGGGACGGCCGGGACGGGGCGGAGGGCCGGCGTAGGGCGGCCGGG
>LR738714.1:860246759-860273080 GCA_902687465.1 Secale cereale | reverse complement strand
GGGGCGGCGGCGGCGGATCGAGGGAGCGGCAAGGGCGGATCGAGGGAGCGCTGCGAACGGGAGGAACTTCCCTCCCGCGCTCGCGATGAAATGGAGTGCAGGTCGGGGGGGGGGGAGAAACTCCTCCCAACCCTCACTTCTACAGGCTGCGATGGCGTTTGAGGGTTGGACCTCTAAAAATATTTACGGGTTTAAGGGTTTAAGGGTTCTAGTCTACGCCGTTTTTCGGACGAAAACTGTAAAAAAGCGATTATTTTTAAGGGTTTGGGGGTTTGAGGGTTCTACTAGACTTGCTCTCACCACCTTAGGCCCGAAACCATCACACCATCACCAAGGCAAACAACACCCAGGAGAAAACAACATTGACGCCGCCGCAGTTGCCCAATCCCGATAGCCTATTCTATGTGTGCCACTCAGCGGATTACGATGGTTTTCGCCTAGTTTTTCGGTAATTAACTGAGCAATTCTCTTCTACTTAATTAATGGATGAGGCAAATCTTTTGCCTCCGTTTTGAAAAAGCAAGGCCCTGAAGGATGGACTGGGCAAGTTCCTTGATGAAGCATGCAAGGCCGTAGTTTCTGGCGATAGTCGGAGCAAGGGTTTCTCCAAGAGCATGGCGCACGACCACACGCCCATGATGCCATCCCGTTGACAATATTACTCATTTTAGAAAGATTATACTCATCTGATCATCTCCAACGGCCATCGTCACAATTTCGGGAGGCTCTATCTCTTCTAGCATTGTGGAGGCAGAGGTGGCTAAGATTGCTCAATATCAGCAACAATGGACGTGGGAGGCTATTCCGCATGGCCAGAATGCCTTTATCATGTCGTTTCCTAGCGACGAGGTGCTTCTGAGAGTTTCTGGTTTCACGGTCTTCATCAAATCGCACAATGTCACTATGGAGTTCAAGGCTTGTCATTCCGAGGATATACCGAATCGCTTTGAGCTTCTTCCAGTTTGGGTGCATGTGCACGGAGTTCCCCACGCACTCCGGCATTTCTTGGGTCTCTGGGCGGTCGGCTCCGTCATTGGCGCCACTCTTGACGTCGACCTCTTATGCTTGCGCCGTCGAGGTATCGTAAGGATTCAGGTCGGAGTGCTAAACCTTGATGCTTTTAAGATGAGTCCTGTTAACTCCCTCACGTCAGATGTGGTTGTTCAAAAGAAGGGCTATGAATTCCGGTACACCCTGGAAGATGATAATTTCCGTGTGGATCCTGACTTTGTGCCTCGTGTGTGGGAACATGGCGATGATATGGATGGGGACAGGGAGTTCGATCGAGAGGACAACTCGGGGGCTGCTGATATGAGTAAGAGGCCGAAAGCTTCTGCGGCGCCCGCCAATACGGCGGCATCCTCCTCCTCGGGAGGTGTGGTCCCGATGCAAACAGCCGCCTCTGTGCCAGCTTCTGCCACCGCTCCACCATGCTTCTCCTCGCGTCGTTCGGTGGGGGAGCCTCCGGCGGCTACGGACCTCGAGCCGTCCCGCCCCTCCCCTCTGCCTGCTGGCTCTGCATCGCCTCCACCCCTCCATCCGTGGATTTGACCGTGGCTGCTGTTCGGACCCGGGAGGAGGGGTCGGCGACGACCTGGGAGCTGGGGTCACCGGCGGGTGATGCTGCTGTTCACCCCTCGACACCGTCATCTACCTCTTCACGATCTTCAGGTCGACAGGGCGTTATTTTCTCTCCGGCGGTGCGTGCTGACCATGAGTCGGCGTTGGCGGCGCTTCGGGCGATGTCTTCGGTGCAGTCATCACAGGAGCAGGCCGCTACCCCGATGGCTGCCCCCGTGAGCGAGCTGCAGCCCTCGTGGTCACCTCCTGCGTCACCAGGGCTGGCGCTGACTCAAGCGTCGCCATTGGGGGACGAGGGGGCTGCGCTTGCTGCCCATGGACTGGAGGGCGGGACGCGGGGCTCTTCGACTACCGCTGTTTCGACGGAGATGTCTATTCCTCCTTTTCGGACATCTGGGAGGCGGGCCGCTTCGGAGCTGTCTTCTACGCCTAGACGTAGCGGTCGCCATGTCGTGGGGGCTGATGGAGCCTCCGCCACCGACGAGGATTCCTTGCAGAGGGCCATGCGCAGAACGGCATCGCGGAACCTCGACTTTGATGGTACGTCTTCTTGCAAATCTTTTCTATCTTTCGATAAAGCCAAAATGTCTTCAAATATTGCTAGTCTTGGCATATCTTTGGGTAAAAATGATTCAGTAGTTGATTTCTCGGTTAAAGCCCTTAAGCAAATGGAGGTCGACCGGTTTACGGTTGCTCCTAAAACGCTTCTTACGAGGGATCCTTTAGTTTCAGATGAGGAGGATGAGGAGTCCGATGCCAACCCTGGAGGCAGACTCCTCTCTCATCTGGTTAACGATACTACAGAGGTGGACTTTGAAGATACCATGCGTGACACGATGCTTTATGAGCTTGTTGCATCGGTACGTAAGAATAAGTCTAACTCTGGCAGTAAAAAGGATCGCCCTAAGAAGAAGTCCAAAGCATCCAAACGTAACAAAGTTTCCCCATGAAAGGAATGTTTTGGAATAGCAGAGGTCTTGGGGACTTGGCTAAGTACAAACATATTTCCGATTGCATTAGAGATCATGCCCTCGACTTCGTGGCAATCTCTGAGTGCAGTAAGCGTGACTTTCCATCGCGTGATTTGGACCATTTTTCATGTGGCAAAGATTTCGAGTGGCATATATTGCCGCCTTCAGGGAGATCCGGAGGTATCCTTTTAGGTATACACTCTACTTACTTGGAACTTCTGTCAGCTTCTAAGGGGGAGTATCACATCAAATTCCACCTGAGAAATAAGTCTGATAACTTCATTTGGAGCCTGGCTGCCGTATATGGAGCCGCTCAAGATGAATTCAAAGCGGCTTTCCTAAAAGAACTGGTCAACACCTGTAGAGAAAACCCTCACCCTATGTTACTTGGGGGGGGGACTTCAATATTCTGCGGTTTAGGCAAGATAAAAACAATGATAGGTTTGACACTCGATGGCCGTTTCTTTTTAACGCGGTCATTGACAGTCTTGATTTGAGGGAACTCTCCCTCTCGGGGCGTCAATTTACCTGGGCCAACAATAGATCTAACCCGACCTTCGAAAAACTAGATCGGGTGCTAGTCACTACAGACTGGGAATTTAAATACCCTCTAGCATCAGTAAGAGCTTTGGAGCGAATTGAGGCCTTATCGGACCATGCTCCTTTGCTTACTGATTTTGGCCAACCGGCTTCCACGTCGAACCGCCATCAATTTAAATTTGAACTGGGGTGGCTCACGAGAGAGGGCTTCCCGGAGTTGGTCAAAAAGGTGTGGTTACGCCCGGTACGGGGTGACACACCGATTCAGCGGTGGAATAACCGCATTCGGGCGTTGCGTCAATTCCTTCGTGGTTGGGCTAAGCATACCGCCGGGATTTATAAGAAAGAAAAGATGCGACTATCAACCCTGATAGACTCCTTAGACAAAACAGCGGAGGTGAGGCTTTTATCTGCGGACGAGATTGAACAAAAAAGTCATCTCAATGAGCAGCTAGCCCGCCTTTTACGCGAAGAGGAGATCAAATGGTACCAACGGTGCAAGTCTGACTCGTTGGTACTTGGTGATGATAACACGAAGTACTTCCAAATGTTAGCCAATGGCAGACATAGAAAGAAACGTATTTTCACCTTGGATCAGGATGAGGGCCGCATTGAGGGGGACGGTCCGCTCAAGGACTTTATCACAAAATACTATAAAGACTTGTTTGGTCCGCCCTCGGAAACTACGCTGGAGTTGGATGAGTCTCTCTGTCATGACATTCAGCAAGTTTCGGCGGCGGAAAACGAATTCCTAACCTCTGCTTTCACTGAGGACGAAATTCGGTCGGCGGTTTTCCAAATGGATCTTAATAAATCTCCGGGACCGGATGGTTTTCCGGCGGAGTTTTATCAATTTTTTTGGGATTTGCTAAAGTCTGATCTAGTTCAATTGTTCAATGATCTGCATGCTCATAGACTAGACATTTCCAGATTAAACTTTGGTGAAATTATTCTTTTACCAAAGATAAAGGATGCCAATCGGATTCAACAGTACAGACCGATTTGCTTACTAAACGTGAGCTTTAAGATTTTCACCAAGGTCGCGACTAACCGTCTGAATGGGGTCGCAGAACACGTAGTGAAACCTTCGCAGACGGCTTTCATGCAAGGACGGAACATCCTAGATGGTGTGGCCGTTCTCCATGAAACAGTTCATGAGCTTCACCGTAAAAAGTTGAACGGTGTCATCTTTAAGATTGACTTCGAGAAAGCTTACAATAAGGTGAAGTGGCCTTTTTTGCTACAAACTCTTCGCATGAAAGGTTTTTCTGACACTTGGTGCCGATGGGTCGAGAGTTTTGTGTCTGGAGGTAGTGTGGCTATTAAAGTCAACGATGACGTAGGCAATTATTTCCAGACACGAAAGGGGCTTCGTCAAGGCGACCCCGCATCTCCTATCCTTTTCAACATCGTGGCTGATATGCTAGTTACTCTCATCGAGAGGGCCAAACTAGCTGGACAAATCACCGGGGTCATTCCTCACCTTGTAGAAGGTGGCCTATCAATTTTGCAGTATGCGGATGACACTATCCTGTTTTTGGCTCACGATCTTGAAAAGGCCAGAAACCTCAAATTGGTATTATGTGCTTTTGAGGAGCTCTCGGGCCTGAAGATAAACTTTCATAAAAGTGAACTATTCTGTTTTGGCGAAGCCGCAGAAAACTCACAAGATTATGCGGAGATCTTTGGATGCCATCTAGGCCAATTCCCGATTAGATATCTAGGTATTCCTATTCATTATCGGCGTTTGACTATCGCTGAATGGAAGCATGTTGAAGAAAGATTGGAGAAACGGTTGGCGAGCTGGAAGGCCAAACTCCTGTCGTATGGGGGCCGACTAGTTCTTATCAATTCGGTTCTTACCAACATGGTTCTTTATATGCTGTCTTTTTTTCATCTGCCAAAAGGTGTTCTCCAACGCCTTGATTATTTTAGATCAAGGTTTTTTTGGCAGAGCGAAAATGAAAAAAAGAAATATCGCTTGGCTAGGTGGAATATTATTTGTCGGCCTAAAAGTCAAGGGGGCCTCGGAATCCAGGATCTTGAGATAAAAAACATTTCATTGCTCAGCAAATGGGTATATAGATTACTCACTGAGGATGGCGTTTGGCAGGAGATCATTCGTAATAAATACGTTGGGTCCAAAGCAATCTCCCAGGTTTACTGGAAACCAGGTGACTCTCATTTTTGGAGTGGGGTTATGAAAGCTAAGGAATTTTTCTTCCAATTTGGCACCTTCTCGGTCCGGGACGGTTCCCAGATTCGATTCTGGGAAGACACCTGGCTAGGCACTACTCCTCTAAATGTGCAATACCCCAGCTTATATCGAATAGTTAGACATAAGTTTGTCACGATTAAGCAGGTATTGGGGCAAGTAAACCCGGATATTTCTTTTCGCAGAACGATTTCTGGACCTCGATTGAACGCATGGAACGATCTACTGACTCGGTTGGAAGCTGTCCAACTGTCGGCCGAATCGGATATTTTTAAATGGAATCTGCATCTCAATGGAAGATTTTCAGTTAAATCCATGTACGATGCACTGGTTCATAACGAGGTTCCATCGGATAATAGAAACTTGTGGAAGCTTAAGATTCCTCTAAGAGTGAAGATTTTCCTTTGGTTTCTCAACAAAGGGGTTATCTTAACTAGGGATAATTTAGCTCGCCGAAACTGGCAAGGCAGCAAAAAATGTGTCTTTTGCAATCATAATGAGTCCATTAAACACCTATTTTTTGATTGCAAGTTCGCTAGATCGGTATGGGCAATAGTCCAAGTTGCTTCGAATTTATACCCTCCACGCAGCGTACGGAATATGTTCGGCAACTGGCTGCGGGGAATAGATAAACAATTTTCTAAGCACATTCTTGCGGGAGCGGCTGCCTTATGCTGGGCGTTGTGGCTAACCAGGAATGACATTGTTTTTAACCATAAAAGTGTTTCTTCTCTCATGCAGGTAATTCATATATGCTCGCGATGGCTCCGTATGTGGTCTATCCTGCAGAGGTCGGAGGACAGAGACTTTTTTATGATAGCTTCTACCCGGTTGGAGTGCTCGGCCAGGGACATTTTCTACCCCCATGGATGGCGGTGTGACCTTCGGATAGGCCCGGCATCACCTTAGGCCTCTTTTATCCTTTTCGCTTCTTCTGGCGTCCCGCCTTCTTTGTTTTTGTTTTTCGGATTTGGTACTGTGGCTGTGTGCATCTAGTTATGCAGAGGCCGGGTTATCTTTGATGCGGTTGTATCAACTCGATATTTCAATTCAATGAAAAACCCTTTATCGAAAAAATATACAGGGTACGGTGGTAAAAATCTGTTCATCAAAAAAGTAAAAAAAAAAAAACCATAGTGATTAACCTTGAAAAGTTAACCCTATCTGACGCTTCACATATAACTGAATTTGAACATTTTCAACTCGGGTGTGGCAGATCGATCATGCAAAAAAATGCGACGATGATTCGGATCTCCCGTGCATCTGATGATGGTCATGGCCTGCTCTGCTGCACGCTGTTCGACGAGAATTTGTCGTGCCGAAGTATCTATGAGCACGAGTATATATCATAGTTTTTTTTTTCATAGAGTCAAAGGAAGAATGATTTTGGTAGTATTTGATATGCACACGTACAAAGAAAAACTTTCTCCACGTTCGGTGGCCATAGTTCATGCATGTGGACTTGAGCCAGCTGATGCATGCATGGGTTGCATGCTAATTAGCTTTCTCAATCACAAATATGACATTTAAATATTCCGGCCACCCACTTGAGTCTGCGGAACAGCCACAAGGGCCTCGGTCAAAAGTACATCAGTTGTACGCGGCTGGATAAGATGCACCGAAGCTTCCTTTGTAAAGATAAGATAAGCATGGTCTGCTCCGATTCTCTCGCCAACAATACGGTCATGCAAACAGAAAGTTGGCGGCGCTGGTGGGCTGCACGTCGCTCCCTCCGTTACCCTAGCGCCTGCCTATATAAAGGCCAGCAATCCACACACGGCCAGAAGATCCATTCATTCACCCATCCATCACAGGGAGGAAGAGGCAGGACGCACGCACGGGAACACGGCCAAGGAGACGCAGGGCGAGAGAGGAGCCGCCAGGAGATCCATCCATCGCATAAGACGAGCATCACGCACCAGCCGGGAGATCCGTACGCGAGGAGCGCGTGCATCAGCGACGAGGCAACCATGCCGATCCTATTCTCGCAAGGTGAGGACCGGAACTGATCTCTCCCTCTCGTCCAATATCTTTCCTCGCTCTACTTCCCACTCCATGGCCGTGACCGGAGCTGGGGAGTCGAGGTGGGCCGTCGGCTCCATCTCATCTCATTGAAGACGATGATGCCGCCCCGGGGCTGCTGCCTACACATGACCCCGACGCACTCTCCACCGGCAACGACGTGCCGGACCGCCGTGTGTGTGCGGCCTCCGGCGTGCCCGCCACTCACGACGACGACGCGCCGGGGCTGTGCGCCCTCCGCGCACTCTCCACCGGGCGACGACGAGCTGGGACCGCCGTTTGTGCACGGCCTCCGGCGGGCCCGCCGCTCGCGATGACGAAGCCACCCCGGGGCTGCCGCCTGTGCGCACGCACTTTCCACGGGTGATAACGAGCCAGGACCGTCGTGTGCGAGCGGCCTCCGGCGCGACTGCCGCCCACGGCAATGACGTGCCGGGGCTGGGCGCCCCGGGCACACTCTCCACCGGCGACGATGAGCCGGACCGCCGTGTGTGCGCGGCCTCCGGCGTGCCAAGGGCCGTCGACCATGCACGGTCCTCGGTGCACCCTCTGCGGTCCAGCCTGCCGGCAACACCACCGTGTCAGGACTCGTCGACACGCATCGTTCGACTCGGCGCCATCTAGGGCGCCATCGCTTCTACCTATACCCTCCAGCATGCATGCACCACACCAAGGGTACGTGTCGGTCACCAGAGATGACGCTCGTGTGATCATGTCGTCGCTGCCGGAGACGACTCCACCGGGACAGAAAACTGCATCGACACCGCCAGAGTTTGTCGACGCCAAACCCTTCATTTTCAGGTGTCATGTTCTTGGCCGGAGATGACTCAGGAGCAACTGGAGCTCGCCAACGACGCAGCCCAACCGCTAGCCCTGGCGCCCTACCATGGCGGCCTTCATGGCGCCCGGCGAACACCCCATGGTGTACAGGTCACGACGCACGGATGCGACGAACAGCGCCACGAAGAACGACGAGGAGGTCACCATCGCCACCCGATGTCCGCCTCGTCACGACGGTTCGGCGAAGACATCGAGACGGAGCACGCTACGCCGCCGCCCACCGTCGATGTCGCCAAGACGGCGCTATGGAGGTCGATGCCACGGAGGTCGCCACCACCACCTGTTGTCCACCTCGTCACGACGGTTCTGCCAAGGACGACAGGGAGCACGCCACGACGCCGCCCACCGTTGAGGTCGCCAGGTCGATGCCCCGGTGGTCAATGCCACGGTGGCCGCCCCCACTTATCACCGCTCGACGAGGACGACGCGTTGCCGGAGCTCGTCTTCACCAAGCCCGCGCTAGGAACGCTGACGCCACCGAGGTCGGTGTCCTGGAGGTCGACGCCACGGTGGCCGCCCCTCCCCGCTCATCACCACTTGACGAAGATGACGCGACGCCGGAGCTCGTCTTCACCAAGCCCGCGCTAGGAACGCTGACGCCACCGAGGTCGGTGTCCTGGAGGTCAATGCCACGGTGGCCGCCCCTCCCCGCTCATCACCACTTGACGAAGATGACGCGACGCCGGAGCTCGTCTTCACCAAGCCCGCGCTAGGAACGCTGACGCCACCGAGGTCGGTGCCCTGGAGGTCGACGCCACGGTGGCCGCCCCCCACTTATCACCGCTCGACGAGGACGACGCGTTGCCGGAGCTCGTCTTCACCAAGCCTGTGCTACGGACGCTGATGCCACCGAGGTCGATGCCTCGGAGGTCGATGCCACGGTGGCGGCCCTCCACTCGTAACCGCTAGTCGAAGACGCTGGTAGCCAACCGTGGTGCTCCCCGCCAGATTCAAGCCGAGCGTGATCCATGCTACCCCAACAACAACCCCTCCAATGCCGCCAAGACCGACGAGGCACGACGGCGAGGGCAAGCGTGGCCACCGCAAAGGCCACGCTACTTGCGGCACGTGTACCGACGAGGACACGGGCTCTGCCGCCGCCCACACACATCATCATCATCATGCATGGAGAACGCGAAGCGAAGACGACGAAGATGACCACACAGCTCAATCGGAGGTATCCCGCGGAGCAACCCGCGGGAGTAATTAACCGGGAGCCTTCCGAGGCCCCGGGAACCAGTAGATCACACAATCGCTACAGTCAGCCTGGCCGCGCTAGTAGGCCATGGAGGGCACCCTTTTATTATGAAACTTGTAATTTTGTTTCTCCAATGAGATTAATGAAATACTCGTTTCCGTACCCCTTTCTTTTTGTGTACTACGGTACACTGGCACGCCCGCATGTTTCCTTTTCCATTCCCCGGCGCATGAGAGAAACACACTCCCTTCTTCCTTTCTCCACGGAGTTTTAGATGTTTTTCTCGTGTCAAACAAATTGGCACGCCCGGTGGGACCGGTTCTCCTCCCATCTCTGCTTCGCTGTGGTCGTCAGAATCGTCTTCGCCCGTCTCCCAATCCACACAGCATGCTGCATGACAAGTCATCGGCGAGGATTTCCGTTGATCGAAATCCCTTTTTCTGCAGGTGGACTCTCACACGGAAGCAACTCGGAGCCATCGGTGCTTCAGTTTGGATCAATGCCGGCCATGATCGTCATCGAGATCGGTGACAAAGTCTACATGCACGAAGCTCAAGATCCTGCGCAGTTCCAAACTGTGCAATCGAAGAAGGCGCAAAGGCGGGAAGCCGCCAAGGTGAAGAAGGAGCGTCGCGAGCTAATGCTCGAGGCACGTGCCCTGTTGAAGGAGTCAACAAGGGCGGATATGATGGGAGACGTGGAGGCTGCTCAACGCCTTCGTGCTAAGGCCACCAACAGGCGGGCAAGAGCGGCGTCCCATCACGCCCCTACCCCTATTCCGCACTCAGAGCCTTCACGGCCAACTCCACGACGCACCGAGATCGAGCTGCTTGAAGGTTTGGAGGCCATCTCCCAGAACCTGCGCAAGCTCATGGCAAACTCGCGTTTGTCGGAAAGCCCGCACCCTCTTCGGAACTACAGGAGGAAGTATCGCAAGGTACAACTACTCCACCAACAGATCACCTCTCGCATTGCTCAGAGCACGGTGCCGGAGGAGGATTGGTCCCTCGGAGCAAGGGACCTAGCGGACAAGGTGTTCACTTATCGGAGCACCTTGACCCCTCCATACGACTTGTTTCCCGACGATTGGGCGTACGAGCCAACCAAGGTCAAGCAGCTGGTGAGGCGGGCTATTATGAAGGAGTTCTGGAAGCGGCGTTCCCGCAAGGAGCCTGTTCTACCGGGCTCTACAGTCTCCATCAACCTTGAAGATACTCAGCGGGGGGCATGGGCTCCATGCCTCCATACTTCAGCGGTCGGCGGACGGTCTCTCCCCAACGACAACAAGTTTTCCGTCCTTCGCCATGAGGCACCCGCTCCACGTGACGAAGACCTGCGGCGAGAATTTCGCCATCTCCAAGAGCAGATGAACAACATCCAGAGGCGCCTGCATGTTTCAACGGCGCCAAGTACATCATCGACACAAGCTGGAGGAAGAATGAGGCGTGAGGCCCCAAATCATCGTCCTCAACATGAGCGCCACACGTTGGCACCTCGACGACCACCATCACCAACCCGACACTTCCAGCAACGGGGGCATACTAACATGCCCCCACGTTGGAACCGTTGGTCAAGACACCAAGAAGAAGAGAGGGACCCCCAGCCCACTCAGCAGTGGCGACTACGGGAGCCTCTGCGACCGACGCTTCCACCACGACCATCGTCCCCTCCCAGGCGGGGAGATCGACCACAACTACAGGCGATGATGGACAGGACTTCATCATCCACGCGACGCCCTGCACCACCACTTCTCCCCACGCCGTCAGTGCCACTAAGGGCCGGCGGTGTTCCGACTGATAACCAACGCAAGCGCGAGAGGCGCCGGAGAAACCGCCAAGTTCTATACAAGGAACTCGAGGATTTAGTCCTACGACACACCCAGGTACGTCTACGACCCGATGGTGCAGTCATTCAAGAAAATGACAGAATCAGGTTCCGCATCTCCCCCGACTTGGAGCGACATGAGCGGTATAGCTACCTGCTCAGTCGTTTGGCGCCGAAACCACGCAAGCCGTCCACAAGCAGCGCGGAGCAAAGGAGCAAGGCGATGCCTCCTTCATCACTTCCCCAAAAAAATGGTGAACAGGTGAAGGCGGCCACAACACCACCCCCATTGGAGGACCAAAAAACACCTGCACCAACGGCTACACCGATGGACGACATTGAAGTAACCAAGCCTATGACCTCCATCAACGACGAAGCGGCTCCCGAGGCTACAACCAACATCACTCCCCAACCGGACGCAACACTTACCATGAATCCTCCTCTTTTTACCTCTGATAAAATGCAGCAAGATGGGGAAACTAAGCTCCAAGAGGAGGCTGAGAAACTGGAGGAACCAAGTGAGAAGAACCTTGCTTTGTGTGGCACTCTAGGGGTGCAACCCAGCCAAGAGTCAAGCAATGGATGGCGACCTCCTCACATCACCCAGGAGTTTGGCTATCCTTCAGATGAAGAGATTGTGCCGAACCCTAAGGCGGACTTCCGGAAGACTTTCTTACCCCGCCTTGGCCATGTTCGTGCATGGTTCAAAGGTTCAGAGAGGGGCCCCAAGACAAGCTCTTCGTCATCACAAGAAGGAGCAAGATCCAAGGCTCCATGTCTTCCTTTAACTGCAGGCAAAGGATCGCTGGCGGATGGAAGCACTTCACGACATCGAGACATATCACCACGCCGATACACCGACATCACGGCTCATCTTCCTGAAGACCCTAATGAACTTCACCAGGTTGCCAGTCGGCCTGGAGCTAACACGCGACTGAGGTCCATAGCACGTCAAGGCGTAACGGATGGGCCTGCTGGAGATGGGGAGCACCAAAACGACCTCGACGACGAAGAGCGCTTCTCCGACTCATCATCCTCGCCTTCGTTGGAGAGGCACCCAAACTCCCCTCCTTACCAAGAGCTTATTCCATCTGACTTATCAGATTCTGAAGATGGTGTTGGAGATCTCCACACTGCACCAGCTCGCATGGTGAACAGTGGCGGTGCCCCCGAAAATCCAGATGCCGTCATCCAGGAGCCAGGTGCCGCAAATGAAGTAGCAGCACGACATGCTTCCTTAGAGGAACAGGTCAGGGACCAGCGTCAGACCATCAACCAGTTGGCCTCGAAGCTTGACCAATTCATCGAGCTCATGATGAACAACCAAGGCGCTCCACCACGAGGCGTGCCGCAACGGGTGGCGGATCCACAAGAAGAAGAGATACTAGGTGACACTCATGCAGGGGTGCCACTTAATGATGCGCGTCAACGCCAAGACACCAGCATTCATGCCCGGCCATCGGTTAGCCCTGTTGGTTCTGCCAATGCAGCGCCAAATGCGAGCATGCTGAAGGACTGCCACGATATCGTTGAAGATATGGTGGCCAAAAAGTTCAAGCAAATGACGATAAATCAAGCCCCTCGCACCTCAGAGAGCGAGCTAGAGAAGCCCTACGAGGCATGGCACGACATGGTGGCATACCCCTCAGGGTGGCACCCACCGAAGTTCCGCCAATTCGATGGAACCGGTGACGCAAGGGAGCACTTGGCGTACTTTGAGGCGGCATGCGGCGATACGGCAAACAGCTCGTCACTTCTCTTGCGTCAATTTTCAGGATCATTAACCGGACCTGCATTCCATTGGTACAGCCGTTTACCGGTCGGATCCATTGGAAGTTGGGCAGGCATGAAGGAGGTCTTCAAGAAGCACTTCGTCGCCATGAAAAAGGACTTCTCCATCGTCGAGCTGGCGCAAGTTCGACAACGACGAGATGAGTCCATTGACGACTACATCATCCGCTTTCGCAACAGCTATGTGCGTCTCGCCAGAGAGATGCACCTTGAGGACGCCATCGAGATGTGCGTCCATGGGATGCAACAACATTGGTCATTGGAGGTCTCTCGGCGCGAGCCTAGAACCTTTAGTGCCCTGAGCACGGCGGTAGCAGCCACGAAGCTCGAATTCGAGAAATCGCCGCAGATAATGGAGCTCTACAAGAATGCCAGCGCATTCGACCCTGCCAAGCGCTTCGCCGCGACATCCAAGCAGGCTAACAACGGTGGCAAGCCAAAGGCACCGGCGGAAGCAAACACCACCAAGATCTTCGCATCTGCGCCACAAGGTCATGTGCCCGTCTTGGGCGCAAGAGGTGAACAGGCAGCAGGAAGGCAACGCCCATCAATTCAGGAGCTCCTCAAGAAGCAGTACATTTTCCGTCGCGAACTTGTCAAGGACATGTTCAATCAGCTGATGGAGCATCAAGCACTAAACCTGCCGGAACCTCGGAGGCCCGATCAGGTGAGGATGACTGATAATCCTTTGTTTTGCCCGTACCATAGGTATGTGGGGCATGTTATCGAAGACTGTGTCGCCTTCAAAGAATGGCTCCAAAGGGCCGTCAATGAGAAGAGGATCAACTTGGACCCAGAAGCCATCAATCCGGACTACCACACGGTGAACATGGTGAGCGTGGCCTCTTCCTCTTCAGCGGGTCAAGAAACGGAGCGCGAAGAAAGGTGGGTGCCACTCGCACAGGTTGAAGATCAGTTATCCAGCCTTGTCCTCTCCACGACGCGGGCACTTCCTCTGCATCAGGAGGCAACCCTAGCCATCCACAAGGAGGAGCCTTGGAGAATGGTTCGCCGAAAGCCTTACCCGAGGAACCTTCCACCACGGCCTCTTTTCCCAGCTCCGCTAGTGCAAGCCACCCCAAGGATCCTAAGGCGAGTCGATCCAAGTCAACGCCGCCCTCCACCAAGATTTATCCCTATGGCAGAGGGAGATGAGTCATTCCCACGGCCAGGGCGTGTTTTTCCCACTTTGGAGCAGTTCATGCCACACGCTCGGGTCCAGGTACTGGCGAAGGGAAGAGAGGGAGACCCAGAAGGAGCAAGCTCACCCCAATCATCAAACAACGAAAGCTGCAACGTCGTCCTCAGCTATAGCGACACGCCAAGCTCCGATTCAGAAGATGTGTTCACACCCGAAGAGCAAGAGGTGTTCCACGCTGAAGATACGAAGAAGGACGTGCAAGTGGAAGAGGTGAACATGAACTTGCGTGGAGGCAAGGTTCTACCTGAACCACTTAAGATTAAGCCAGCAAGGGCGCCCAAGCCGGTTGCCCCGAAAGAGGTTTCCTTGCAGGAAGAAGTGCGTGAAGAACAAGGCCAAGAGAAGACAAAGCTGCGCGACATCGACTACAACATCATCGCCCACCTCAAGCGAATCCCCGCACTGTTGAGTGTGCACGATGCCCTCATGATGGTGCCCGAACTTCGTGAAGCCCTTATCAAGGCGCTGCAAGCTCCGGAGCTCTACGAGGTGTCCATGGCGAAGCACCGTCTCTTCTCCAACCCCCTATTCGTGAATGAAATCACATTCGATGAGGAGGACAAGCTCATAGAAAATGGTGACCATAACCGGCCACTCTACGTGGAAGGTAACATTGGCGCTGCATATCTTCGCAGGATCCTCATCGACCCAGGGTCCGCCGTGAACATCCTACCCCTTCGGAGCTTCACGCGGGCTGGTTTCACGGTGGACGACTTGGAGCCCACGGACGTAATGATCTGTGGCTTCGACAACCAAGGAAAGCCAACGCTAGGCGCCATTACGCTAAAGATCCAGATGTCCACGTTCAGCTTCAAGGTGCGGTTCTTCGTCATCGAAGCAAACACCTCCTACTCGGCCCTCCTAGGGAGGCCATGGATTCACAAGTACCGCGTCGTGCCGTCCACTCTTCACCAGTGCCTGAAGTTCCTCGATACCCAAGGCACGCAACAGCGCATCATCGGAAACATCTCTCCTTACACTGTGCAGGAGTCTCACCATGCAGATGCAAAGTATTACTTCCCCGTAGAAGGCAGCGACCAACAGTTGGGGCGGACGACACCTTCGGTAGATGTCTTGATCAAACCAGGTGTGGCACCGGTAGCCGAGATGAAGCGCCTCCTCATGCCATGCTCGCCTGCTGACACAAGGGATCCCTCTTCGCGGAGCCACAAGAGCCAAGGGCGTAGGCGATCATCCTCTACAGTGCGTCATGACTATGATCGCCCTTCCCCTGCAGAGATCGGGAGCTCAACTTCGGCTTCGCGTCAGATAGGATCTTCTACATCTGCCCCAATGGCCCCATTGCTATTGAAGGCGAGATTCCCGACGCCGACATCGGTCCCGCTGAGGTCGGGTACATCACCTTCACATGGGGCTACCCCTTCTGCATCAACTTCGGCGCACCGAGAGCCCGGCCGTTTAACACTTGGAAGCTCTGCAGGTGCCCGGGAAGGACCCAAGATGTCAATGGGCAGCAATGATGCGCCACCAACCATCACGCTGCGGGCACGCAGGACTCCGAAGGAGGAACCCGCGCCCACGCAAGGAGTGGTTAGAACAAGAATAAAAGAGATGGAGGAAGTCACAAGGGGAGCTCAAGGCGTGCAGCCCCCGTCACTCTATATCTCAGTGGCTTCTCCATTGGAGGTTTGGGCGATTCCCAACTTATCTGGATGTGGAGTCCATACCATTTTCTACAAGGTTCCCCAGGTAAAACAATGTGATTCTATATGTGAGTTTCCAAAACCATGCAGTAATCCAGAGGAGGCGCTACCCACGATGAAGGCTGAACCCAAGATGGTTCGCTTGCTGGAGAAGGCCGGGATCACTCTTCGGCGAAACAATAGGATGCCTCCACCGCCGGCTATATGCGAGGAATGGTGGAGACAAGCGGAGGCTCTCATCAAGCAAAAATGCATGACCCAACCAAAGTTTGGGCTCGGCTACATCGACCTCGATGCCCCTAGCGATGATGGGAGGCTCGGCTCCGTGCTAGCACCACGAGAACCAGAGGACGGAAGGAAACCGATGCCAGATGGACACTTCTACAACTCCAGCATGCCTTTTGGGTTGAAGAATGCTGGTGCAACATACCAGCATGCCATGACATGCGTCCTTGGCGATCCGACCCACCAGATGAAGGAATGCCACACCTATGATGTCCCTGGCGATGAAGAGGAGGATCTCGATGGCGGAACACGAGTCAGCTGCCACGCCACATCGGTCTCGTCGAGCGATGACTCCGGCACATCACACATCATCCCTCATCAACAACACTCCATCAACGGCGAGCCGAGTGATGACGAGGAGCTCAACTCCATGTCAGCACCCCAAGAACTAGAAGATGGGGGGCAGCCGACCATCGATGAGCTTGTCCAAATCAACCTTGGGACGGAAGACAACCCACGCCCCACTTTCGTCAGCGCCACACTGACAGAGGAGGAGCGAGAAGAATACCGAAGCTTCTTGATGGAGTATCAAGACTGCTTCGCCTGGAACTACAAGGAAATGCCAGGGTTGGACCCTCGTGTCGCCACTCACAAGCTGGCGATTGACCCACGATTCCGCCCCATCAAGCAGCAACCGCGACGCTTGCGTCCGGAACTTGAAGATGATGTCATCAACGAAGTAGACAAACTAATCGCTGCAGGTTTCATCAAGGAGATCAAGTATCCACGGTGGCTCGCCAATATCGTCCCGGTAGAGAAGAAGAATGGGCAGATACGAATCTGCCAGGACTTCCGCGACCTAAATCGAGCCTGCCCCAAAGACGATTTCCCCTTGCCGATCCCGGAGATAGTCGTCGACTCCACCACAGGGCATGGCGCACTATCCTTCATGGATGGTTCATCAGGCTACAACCAGATCAAGATGGATCCAGATGACGCCATCAACACCGCTTTCAGGACCCCGAAGGGCAACTTCTACTACATCGTCATGCCGTTCGGATTGAAGAACGCCGGTGCAACGTACCAGCGTGCCATGACGTGCATTCTTGGTGATCTAATCCACCATTCGGTGGAGTGCTACGTAGACGACATGGTGGTCAAGACCAAAGAACGCGAGCATCATCTAGAAGATCTTCGAGTGGTCTTTGAGCGGCTACGACAACATCAACTCAAGATGAACCCATTGAAGTGTGCCTTCGGTGTTCAGTCGGGCCTCTTCCTCGGCTTTGTTGTTCGTCATCGAGGCATAGAGATCGAGCCTAAGAAGATCAAGGCCATCATCGACATGCCACCACCCCAAGACCTCAAGGAGTTGAGGTCATTGCAGGGGAAGCTAGCGTACATCCGACGCTTCATCTCCAACCTCTCCGGACGCATCCAACCCTTCTCGAGCCTCATGAAGAAAGGAGCTCCGTTCATGTGGGATGAGGGATGCCAACGCGGCTTTGATGATATCAAAAGGTACCTTCTTAATCCACCTGTCTTGGCAGCTCCTGTCAAGGGGCGCCCACTTATTCTATACATTGCAGCGCAGCACACTTCGGTAGGTGCTTTGCTCGCCCAGAACAATGACGAAGGAAAGGAGGTGGCCTGCTACTACTTGAGTCGCACCATGGCGGGGGCCGAGCGAAACTACTCTGCAATAGAGAAGTTGTGCTTGGCCCTAATCTTCGCTTTGAAGAAACTGAGGCACTACACGTTGAAGCACCAAATCCACCTCGTCGCAAGAGCGGACCCTGTGAGGTACGTGCTAAGTCAGCCTGTGCTCATGGGGCGACTAGGAAAATGGGCGCTTCTCATGATGGAGTTCGATATCACCTTTGTCCCTCAGAAGGCGATCAAGGGGCAAGCCTTGGCGGAGTTCCTCGCAGCACACCCAGTGCCCGATGATTCTCCTCTCATCACCGACCTTCCTGATGAGGAGGTCTTCACCGTCGACCTCAACACACCGTGGGAGCTCTACTTCGACGGCGCCTCCCGCACGGATGCCGATGTTGACGGAGCCCCAAGACGAAGGGCAGGCGCAGGTTTGGTGTTCAAGACACCGCAAGGAGGGGTGATGTATCACTCATTTTCCCTCCTCAAAGACGAATGCTCAAATAATGAAGCAGAGTATGAGGCGCTCATCTTCGGCCTTCTCCTGGCGCTTTCCATGGAAGTCCGTTCCTTACGGGCCTTCGGCGACTCCCAGCTCATTGTTCGTCAAGTCAACAACATCTACGAAGTTCGCAAGCCTGAACTGGTGCCGTACTACACCGCGGCCCGGAACCTCATGGAAAAATTTCAACATGTTGAAGTGCTCCATGTCCCGCGAAGCAGAAATGCGCCTGCTGATGCCTTGGCAAAACTAGCGGCAGCATTGGTGCTTCCGGATAATAAAACCATGCAGGTAAATGTTGAAGAAAGGTGGCTCCTCCCAGCTGTTCTGGAGCTTATCCCGGCGGAGTACGAAGTCAACTCCATCATGACGAACACCGTGGGGGAAGACGAGTGGCTGCAACCCTTCCTCGACTACTTCAAGCATGGCAGTCTCCCCGATGACCCCGTCGCGAGACGTCAACTACAACGACGACTCCCCTTTTATCTTTATGAAGCAGGTGTCCTATACAGGCGGTCTCATGGACAGGAGGTCCTACTTCGGTGCGTCAATCGAGGTGAAGCCGAGAAGATCCTCCAAGAGATGCACCATGGAGTCTGCGGCGGGCACCAAGGAGGAGCTAAAATGTATCATAGCATACGTCTTGCGGGATACTATTGGCCCGGCGTCATGGCGGACTGCCTTCGGGTGGCCAGGTCATGCCACAACTGTCAAGTACATGGCGACTTCAAACATCAGCCGCCGGTCCCGCTCCACCCTACGGTTCCCTCTTGGCCATTTGACGCCTGGGGAATCGACGTCATCGGCCTCATCGACCCTCCGTCATCCAGGGGGCATCGTTTCATCCTCGCTGCGACGGACTACTTCTCCAAATGGGTGGAAGCCGTTCCACTAAGGGAGGTGAAGAGCGACAACGTCATCAATTTCCTAGAGCGAAATATCATATATCGCTTTGGGATTCCACACCGCATCACCTCCGACAATGCCAAGGCCTTCAAATCCAGCAAGATGTACAGGTTCATGGAGAAGTACAAGATCAAGTGGAACTTCTCCACCGGCTACTACCCTCAAGCCAACGGAGCGATCGAAGCCTTCAACAAGACGCTCGGCAAGATACTCAAGAAGACGGTGACAAGGCACAAGAGAGACTGGCACGATCGTCTCTTCGAGTCCTTATGGGCGTACCGCGTTACAGTCCGTACCCCGACACAGGCTACTCCATTCTCTCTTGTTTACGGGAGTGAAGCCGTACTGCCATTGGAAGTCCAGCTACCCACTTTACGGGTGGCTCTCCAGGAAGGACTCACCCGAGATGAACAGGTACAACTTCGTTTCCAGGAGCTTGACGCCCTCGAAGAGGAGCGACTTCATGCTCTGCAAAACCTGGAGCTATACCGCCAGAACATGGTGAGAGCCTACGACAAGCTCGTCAAGCAGCGCGTATTCCGGAAGGGCGATTTGGTCCTCGTGCTCCGTCGTCCCATCGTCATCACGCACAAGACGAAGGGAAAGTTCGAGCCAAAGTGGGAAGGACCATATGTCGTCGAGCAAGTCTACGACGGGGGTGCATACCAGCTGGTTGATTCCCAGGGAGCCCGGCCTATGCCCCCAATCAACGGAAGGTTCCTAAAAAAATATTTTTCCTAAAATCTTGCCTCTTTTGTTGCCTTTTTTTTTCTCTCCTTGGGGAGACCCTTTTCAGTGGGCTATAGAATCCATGATGCACTCCTCGTTGCATGTTGTGGACGTTTTCTTGGTCTCCCCAATTTTAACGGACTCAGTCCAACAAAAAAAAAAACTGGATTTCCCCTATCACATCATGCTGTTGATTGAAGTTTTGGCTACCCTAGGACTTGTCGGAGGGTGGCACATTGTGTCGAGTTGCAGGCAGAGCGGCTCCTACACCCACAATGCACGACACGTATCAGGCGTATGCTTTCGGAGGCAGCGGAGACGATTACTTGGGCACTTCTGAGCGCCGAGACCCCGCGCCCTTCATGTTTCCTGTCATGCTTCATGGTCGCAGAGGCTCGCATCCTAGGGGAGACTATAGGAAAAGATTCATGGTGGCTACCTGGCCCAATGCAAGTTGGTTCGGTAAGTAGCCACATGACAACCCTGGGATACGCCACCAAAAAGCTCCAGATAAAATGCCAGAGGGTTTTCTTAGTCCACAGAGGTGAACATGTGCCTTCCAAGTTCTCAAGGTGGGTCTTCGAGAAGTCATAGAAGAAGAATCCTCAAGAAGTGCAAGCAGTATTCTCAAAAAAAAAAAAAAATTCCAGAATCTCCAAGAAGTAGTCAAGTTGTCCCAAGCAGTATGAGACACACTGGAAAGAAGGCGGAAAGTAGATGTTCACCACCCCTCAATAAGGCATGAAGAAAAATCGCCAAGCTGTTCTCCCAAAACCATCTACCCTGAGCCTACCATACCCAAGTCTCCGGGTTCATGAGGCATGCGCGGGGGCATGGCGAGCTGTGGGGCCCCTCCGCACGATGATGGGCTAGAATAAGAATTTCTGTTGCCTCTCGGAAGCATCCCGAAACACGGCGTCTTCATACACGTACACCGAGGCTTATGCAGTTGTTGAGTTGTAATCGTCATGGTATTTCGACGATTCCCGATGACAAGTCCTTTGGTCGCCTTCTCAGATGTCACACCTATAGCTGGTGTATAACGGGAAAGCCAACATTTTAAAACCCAACCAACCTTTTTTATTCCTCTTAGTTCACTTTGCTTTGTCGGGTGTTTCTAGTTGTTGCGCTTCCCCAACATCTTTTGCATCCAATGAAGAGGTACTTCTCGGCGTTGCTGACGGCAATCCGACGTCGAGTCTCTATACCAACCAACAACACAGGCATCGGGGGCAACCCCGTACGCCTGTGGACGTCGATGATATCCCGACATCAACCTGCTGTGCCGACGGCATCCCGGCAACCAATCATCTGCACCGACATGAACAATGGGCATAGGGAGGAAGCGCCTAAGTTCATAAGGGTGGTGCCGATGTCACTCCGGTACCCCCTCTCCAACAACAATGAAGCCTGGGGGCAATATCCTCCCCTCGATCTTCCGCAAGGCCGATGGCATCCCGGCATACTACCTGGCGATACACCACTCATGGTGAAACGGAGTTGTCGGTGGTCTAACAACGCCTCACCTACATCATCATGTGAATATAACGGGAGCAGTGCAATGCGCCAGTGCGGCTAGCATGAATCTGTGAAACCCTTCGATCTAGTCGGCTGACACCGCAACAGCTAGGCGGTCGCGACTAGGTTGATAAAACTTCTCCAAAATGTGGCATGGTATTGCGCTGCAGAAGGAAGGTAAGCTGAGATCGCTTCGTTGATAGGCGCCATAGCAACTACGTGGCCCAACAAGTAGTCTCAGAAAGCGGAAGGATCTACCCGTGTTATCTTTAAATAAAAACACCAAGGCTGCAAGTAAATTGCGCCCAGCGGTCGAACATTTTCACCAAGTCAAGTTTGATCGCTCCGCGCTCGAAACTCAACTTGGTGAGGGGGCATTTGTTCGACGAGAATTTGTCGTGCCGAAGTATCTATGAGCACGAGTATATATCATAGTTTTTTTTTTTCATAGAGTCAAAGGAAGAATGATTTTGGTAGTATTTGATATGCACACGTACAAAGAAAAACTTTCTCCACGTTCGGTGGCCATAGTTCATGCATGTGGACTTGAGCCAGCTGATGCATGCATGGGTTGCATGCTAATTAGCTTTCTCAATCACAAATATGACATTTAAATATTCCGGCCACCCACTTGAGTCTGCGGAACAGCCACAAGGGCCTCGGTCAAAAGTACATCAGTTGTACGCGGCTGGATAAGATGCACCGAAGCTTCCTTTGTAAAGATAAGATAAGCATGGTCTGCTCCGATTCTCTCGCCAACAATACGGTCATGCAAACAGAAAGTTGGCGGCGCTGGTGGGCTGCACGTCGCTCCCTCCGTTACCCTAGCGCCTGCCTATATAAAGGCCAGCAATCCACACACGGCCAGAGGATCCATTCATTCACCCATCCATCACAGGGAGGAAGAGGCAGGACGCACGCACGGGAACACGGCCAAGGAGACGCAGGGCGAGAGAGGAGCCGCCAGGAGATCCATCCATCGCATAAGACGAGCATCACGCACCAGCCGGGAGATCCGTACGCGAGGAGCGCGTGCATCAGCGACGAGGCAACCATGCCGATCCTATTCTCGCAAGGTGAGGACCGGAACTGATCTCTCCCTCTCGTCCAATATCTTTCCTCGCTCTACTTCCCACTCCATGGCCGTGACCGGAGCTGGGGAGTCGAGGTGGGCCGTCGGCTCCATCTCATCTCATTGAAGACGATGATGCCGCCCCGGGGCTGCTGCCTACACATGACCCCGACGCACTCTCCACCGGCAACGACGTGCCGGACCGCCGTGTGTGTGCGGCCTCCGGCGTGCCCGCCACTCACGACGACGACGCGCCGGGGCTGTGCGCCCTCCGCGCACTCTCCACCGGGCGACGACGAGCTGGGACCGCCGTTTGTGCACGGCCTCCGGCGGGCCCGCCGCTCGCGATGACGAAGCCACCCCGGGGCTGCCGCCTGTGCGCACGCACTTTCCACCGGTGATAACGAGCCAGGACCGTCGTGTGCGAGCGGCCTCCGGCGCGACTGCCGCCCACGGCAATGACGTGCCGGGGCTGGGCGCCCCGGGCACACTCTCCACCGGCGACGATGAGCCGGACCGCCGTGTGTGCGCGGCCTCCGGCGTGCCAAGGGCCGTCGACCATGCACGGTCCTCGGTGCACCCTCTGCGGTCCAGCCTGCCGGCAACACCACCGTGTCAGGACTCGTCGACACGCATCGTTCGACTCGGCGCCATCTAGGGCGCCATCGCTTCTACCTATACCCTCCAGCATGCATGCACCACACCAAGGGTACGTGTCGGTCACCAGAGATGACGCTCGTGTGATCATGTCGTCGCTGCCGGAGACGACTCCACCGGGACAGAAAACTGCATCGACACCGCCAGAGTTTGTCGACGCCAAACCCTTCATTTTCAGGTGTCATGTTCTTGGCCGGAGATGACTCAGGAGCAACTGGAGCTCGCCAACGACGCAGCCCAACCGCTAGCCCCGGCGCCCTACCATGGCGGCCTTCATGGCGCCCGGCGAACACCCCATGGTGTACAGGTCACGACGCACGGATGCGACGAACAGCGCCACGAAGAACGACGAGGAGGTCACCATCGCCACCCGATGTCCGCCTCGTCACGACGGTTCGGCGAAGACATCGAGACGGAGCACGCTACGCCGCCGCCCACCGTCGATGTCGCCAAGACGGCGCTATGGAGGTCGATGCCACGGAGGTCGCCACCACCACCTGTTGTCCACCTCGTCACGACGGTTCTGCCAAGGACGACAGGGAGCACGCCACGACGCCGCCCACCGTTGAGGTCGCCAGGTCGATGCCCCGGTGGTCAATGCCACGGTGGCCGCCCCCACTTATCACCGCTCGACGAGGACGACGCGTTGCCGGAGCTCGTCTTCACCAAGCCCGCGCTAGGAACGCTGACGCCACCGAGGTCGGTGTCCTGGAGGTCGACGCCACGGTGGCCGCCCCTCCCCGCTCATCACCACTTGACGAAGATGACGCGACGCCGGAGCTCGTCTTCACCAAGCCCGCGCTAGGAACGCTGACGCCACCGAGGTCGGTGTCCTGGAGGTCAATGCCACGGTGGCCGCCCCTCCCCGCTCATCACCACTTGACGAAGATGACGCGACGCCGGAGCTCGTCTTCACCAAGCCCGCGCTAGGAACGCTGACGCCACCGAGGTCGGTGCCCTGGAGGTCGACGCCACGGTGGCCGCCCCCCACTTATCACCGCTCGACGAGGACGACGCGTTGCCGGAGCTCGTCTTCACCAAGCCTGTGCTACGGACGCTGATGCCACCGAGGTCGATGCCTCGGAGGTCGATGCCACGGTGGCGGCCCTCCACTCGTAACCGCTAGTCGAAGACGCTGGTAGCCAACCGTGGTGCTCCCCGCCAGATTCAAGCCGAGCGTGATCCATGCTACCCCAACAACAACCCCTCCAATGCCGCCAAGACCGACGAGGCACGACGGCGAGGGCAAGCGTGGCCACCGCAAAGGCCACGCTACTTGCGGCACGTGTACCGACGAGGACACGGGCTCTGCCGCCGCCCACACACATCATCATCATCATGCATGGAGAACGCGAAGCGAAGACGACGAAGATGACCACACAGCTCAATCGGAGGTATCCCGCGGAGCAACCCGCGGGAGTAATTAACCGGGAGCCTTCCGAGGCCCCGGGAACCAGTAGATCACACAATCGCTACAGTCAGCCTGGCCGCGCTAGTAGGCCATGGAGGGCACCCTTTTATTATGAAACTTGTAATTTTGTTTCTCCAATGAGATTAATGAAATACTCGTTTCCGTACCCCTTTCTTTTTGTGTACTACGGTACACTGGCACGCCCGCATGTTTCCTTTTCCATTCCCCGGCGCATGAGAGAAACACACTCCCTTCTTCCTTTCTCCACGGAGTTTTTAGATGTTTTTCTCGTGTCAAACACACGCTGACAAAATGAAGCAACAAATCATCGGTAAATTCTTATTCCGGTCCAGCCTGCGCTGCCCTAGTCTCACCAATCTGGAATCTACCTTCCTTGGATTGGGAAGAGAACTGACAAGTGTTGATCATTATTCTCGGAGCCCACCAAACAAGGCAGACTGAACCAAGAAACTCATAAGAAATGGTACACAACCTAATGGCCAGCATTACTTTCCCTGTCAGGTTTCCCCGTTTCCTGTCGGTTTTCAGCAGACAGAAATATTTCAGTTTCTGGTAGTGCATAGAAGAGGACATCTCCAACCTTAAACGTATATATGCTCAAATGATCTAAACACACAATCACACTTTACATTCTTTTCGTGGGCCGATTCCTTCATCCTCCGAGCAAATGAAGCCAACACGACGGGTAGAGCTTAACACATAATAACCGAGTGACAAATAACTTTGTGTCATCACGGCCACCATTGCTCCGGTCATGGTCACTGGGGTATAATTCCTATCACCATATCGACTAATGTTGCCACCTTGGTCTCCAAACCAGTGATTTAGTAAACCACCACTTTGTCTGCTAAGGATATGATGTGTGAAATTCTGCTGATGATGTAATGCGGCAAATCATTTTATTTTTCTTTGCACTGCCAATGGTTTGAAAAGTAAAAGCTTTGCTGCTATGCAGCACTTGGATGAATGCATGCCACTTCTTTGGACGCTAGTTACTTCTGGTGTGTCTTACACAACGAAAAAAAAATAGCGCGCTACAAAATATAGCGAGCCCCTTCTCAAAATGCTACACAAGTTATAGCGCGCTAATAGCGTGCTATAATTCAAAATAGCGTTTGTAAAAAATGCCAAATATATCCACAAATAAAGTATTTCAGTACCTTAAGATACCATCGTAGAGAGACATAATCTAACCAGATAGGAAGCATAAATTTTAAACTGAATGTCAAACTGTAGTCAATCTGTTTAACATATAGTAACTATGAAAAATTAGCACCTAGCCTACATCTACCATGCAATAACCACAAAATAAACCTGTGCTTCCCTATTTTTCCGATACTTTTCATCATTTGAACACTATAACGCTCCATGCTACAATGTTATAACGCCTTGTAGCGCGATAATTACGTGAATAGCGCCATAGCGCGCTATTTGTTTCGTTGTAGTCTTACATAGGAATTGTTTTAGCAGAACATCATCATACGCGCCGAGCTTGGGTCATAATTTTCGTTATTTTGTCAGATAGTAGTTTCTATAGAACACACAAGTGCTCTATGTCTGTGGGTATTGTTCAGGTAGACAGTTCAAAAAAGTTTGAAATAAGCACTGCTGTCATGCTTCTAGTTGTACCATATATGATGCCTGTAGTGTTGCATGTACAGCAACTTGACAGAGTTGTTTCTGAATTTTGACCTTTTCAGCTCCAAGTCTCTGAAACAAACTGAAAGCCCAGACAGTGTTGATAGGACTACCGATATGTTAGCCTTTTTTTTTTTTT
>LR738714.1:860217054-860238014 GCA_902687465.1 Secale cereale | reverse complement strand
GTCGCCCCGTCGCCGTCGCCGTCGCCCCCGTCGCCCCGTCGCCGTCGCCGTCGCCCCCGACGCCGCCCCGACGCCGCCTCGTCGCCGTCGCCCCGCCCCGCGCCCCCGTGCCGCCCCGCCCCGCGCCGTCGCCGCGCCCCGTCGCCGTCGCGCCGCGCGCCCCGCCCCGCCGCCGTCGCGCCGCCGCGCCCCGTCGCCGTCGCGCCGCCCCGCCCCGCCGCCGTCGCGCCGCCCAGCCCCGCCGCGCGATGTGAGGGCTTGCTTTTTTTTATGTTTATATAAATTGCTGTATATATAGTTGCTGTATATATATGTATATATGTGTATATTTTTTTTATGTTTATATAAATTGCTGTATATATAGTTGCTGTATATATAGTTGCTGTATATATATGCATGTGTATATATAGTTGCTGTATATATATGTATGTGTATATATATTTTTTTCTTCTTTGGAATTTGCTAAATATATATGTTAAATATATATGTATGTGTATATATATATATTTTTTCTTAGGAAGTTGCTGTATGTGATGTGTGTATGTGATGTATATATATGTGTACGTGGCTATATAGTTTTTTGTTTATATATGCTAAATATATATAGAAAGTTTTATATATGCAAAAGTTACAAATTTAGAAAAAGAAGGATAGGAAAGAAGAAAATAAGAAAGAGGAAAGAAAGAAGAAGAGGAGAGGAAGAAGAGGAGAAATAAATAAGAAGAAGAAAAAAAAGTAAAAAAGAGGAGAAGAAGAAAGGAATAGAGGAGAAGAAGAGAAATTTTCTCTTCTTCTCCTCTATTCCTTTCTTCTTCTCCTTTTTTTATCTTTTTTTTCTTCGATCTTCTCCTCTAGCGGTTCCTTTTTTCTTCTTCTTCCTCTTTTTTTTATCGGATATGTCTATGTCGATATACACCCTCCCCGATAACTTCGACATTAGGGGGGGGGGGGTCGAGGGACCGAGGGACCGGTCGAGAGATCGCCGAGGGGCCGAGGGTCGTCGAGGGGTCGAGAGGCCGAAGGTCGAGGGGTCGAGAGGTTGCCTAGCAGTCGGGGGTCTAGGGTTGTGGATCGCCGAGCAGTCGGGGGTCAAAGTATTGAAGAATTCCATGACTTCATCATTTGCCAGAAGTAACCGGGGCATTTTGGTACAAAGTTATGCAAAGTTATTCTGGAACGGAGTTCCTGATAGGATAATCCGTCTTTTGTTACGAATTATCCTATCTGGGACTCCGTTCCAAAATAACTTTGGAGAGCTTCGTACCATCATGCTACTGTTACTTTCGCCTAATGATGAAGTATTGGTTTTGTTGAATCCTTTGACACTCGACAAAATGTGACATGAGGGGGTCTAGGGTTGTGGATCGCCGAGCAGTCGGGGGTCGAGGGGTCGAGAGAGGTTGCCTAGCTAGTGTCAAAGTATTCGTGGGCATATATGACGCTCAGGTGACTTATGTCACTGATATGCAGAAAGAAGATCTTTGGACTGAGCTGAAGTCAAATTTCGTCCTACCGCGAGAGGATAATCCGGCGAACCCAGTTAAAGAGGAGTTAATCAAGTCTGCTGCACTTTCGAAGATGGCAGACCAATTCAGGGCATGGAAGAAAAAACTGAATACGTTTGTCAAAGATAAAAAGACTCCAGAATTCGTGGGCATATATGAGAAGATCAAAGATGACTGACCCGCATTTGTGGCCCATAAGAAGTCGGAAAAGAGTCGGAAGATGTCGGAGACAAACCGGATAAATGCTGCGAAGAAGAAGCATCACCATCGCACGGGGTCAGGTGGCTACCTCAGAGCCCGGCCTAAGTGGGCCAAGGCTGAGAATGATCTGCTTCAGAAAGGGATCGAACCAGAGACAATGCACTGGCCAGACCGTTGCCGGACTTGGTTCTTCGAGGCTGGCGGAACCTTGGACCCTGTAACAGGGTGGTGCATTTGGACGGACAAGCAATTGGAAGATCGTCGAATTGAAGAAAAGACAAGTAGGTGATATTGGGTTTATTAACACATACCTCATAGATGCAACCGAGGTTAAATTGCGTCCCGACGATACCGAGACCAACTTGCTACGATCGTTGGTGGTAAATGAAAACAAAGATATAATACTCTTTCCTTACAACTTCAAGTGAGTGTTACTGTCTTGTGCATATTTGGTTTCCCTTATATATCAGTCAAGGTTATAGTGATGTAATTGATGAGTTCATGCATTCGTGCGCAGCTTCCACTATATTCTCTTAGAGATTAAGCTTGAGAAGGGAGTAGTAACTGTCTTGGACTCTAAACGTAAAGATCCCGAGGAGTATGCGGACATGACTCAAATGCTCGTCAGGTAAGTTAAATCGATCAATATTATCCACCATGCATATCAACTTCATTTCTGATATCAACTAATTGTTTTCTTTGTCTGGCAGGGTTTGGAGAAAATTCACCAAAAAAGCTCCGGGACTGCCGAAGAAGCTAGAATTTAGATACCCGAAAGTAAGTACTATATAGTAGCATGTTCCGCGCGCGCATCTCCTATATCTTGATTCAAGCGCTAGTTTCATCAATACCAATTTGGCATTCTTCCTTATCAGTTTGATTGACCTCTGTTTCTTGTAAAGTGGTTGTGGCAGGAACCCGGGAATGATTACTGTGGATACTACATTTGCGAGTCCATCCGCCACACGACCTGTGAGCGGGGCTACACTGAAGCACAATTTGAAGTGCGTAAGCAATCAATAATATTCACAAATTTATAGCATCATTTCATGTATTGACCCCCTACTTCAAATTAGATGTTTCGGATGCGGGATGAACTCCTAACACCAGATCGTCTGCGAGCAATTCAAGAGGAATTGGCGGCATTCTTCCTTGAACACGTGATCGCTGAAGACGGAGAATACTATGTGGACCATGCATCCATATGATAGGAGATTATTTTTGTAAGAGATAATTATTGTATATATGTACCCGATAGTGTCGGATAGATATACGAGAACTTGTTGTTCGACCAATCTCTCGAAAAAGGAGAGGTGGTCGATATTACTTCTCTCTGTATGCATATATATATATATGTTGATTATACGATCTTCTGTTTCCTTCGTTTGCTTTACTAGCTAGCTAGCTAGCTACCGTGTCTAGTCATCTCTATATGTATGTGTAGTACGTAGGGTCGACCAAGCACGGACATAAGAGAGGACACTTCTCTCTATTAATTAGCTAGCTAACACAATATGAAACACCTAAATTAACCCCCCAAAACCTCCAACCCCCCCTCCTCTTTCAAAAAAAAAAACAAAAACCACAGCCACAGAAAAGCTGACGCGTGGATGCCTTTTGGTCCCGGTTGGTATCAACAACCGGGACTAAAGCCCCTCCTGCCTGGGCTCGGCGCACAGGCCACGTGGACACCCATCTGCCCCAGTTCTGGATTGAACCGGGACTAAAGGGTCAGAGCATTAGTACCGACCTTCTTGTCCCGGTTCAGGAACCGAGGCTAAAGGCCCAAACGAACCGGGTCTGATGACCCTTTATCTATCAGTGGTGGGACCATGTTACCCATCGATATGATCTTCGCTGCTAATTAATGTTTGCATTAGTAATTTATTTGAATAAATGCCAAGAATACTTCAAGAAATTCCGCTCGATCCAACAAGCGGTGCAGCTGCAATTGCACCATAATAAGAAGGCACTTCATTTTTTCTCATGGAAAATCAGGGCCAAAATGTCCAAGGTCTAAAACAGGCTACCTAGTTAAATTAGGCTTGGAGTACAGTCAAACAACCCTAGTGAAACCAAAAAGACGGGTAGAGCTTAACACTCATAACCCAGTAACAAAGACCTTTGTGTCATCGTCGCCTCCATTTACCTGATCATGGTTACCATGCTATAATTACTGTCGACCATTGACCATTTGGGGTCATGGTCACCAAGGCAACAACACCGGGAGAAACAACATCGGCGCCACTTGGCCGATCCATATGGTACATGCCAGCAAACGGCCGGTCGGCCGTTGGCTGATCACGGCGCGTCGAGCATGGGCCAAGATGCGCCACAGGTCAAGTTCTCAACAACATGTAGCACAACCTTAGGGTTGTTGCAGGTGTTCATCCGATGCCCACCCACCCTGCAGTTTGAGCATTTCGCCTCCTTCTTTGCCTTTTGAGGGAGGTCACCCCTCTGCGGACATGTGGTGCTCTTGTGCCCTGGCTGACGGCATATTCTTGTGCCCTGGCTTGCTCGCATCGCATGCTCCGACAGCAGCTGGATGTGTCACTGTCTTACGTTTCTTGCTCGTTGTACCACCATCATCATATGGAGGTCTGTCTGAGTCACTCCCATACCCAATCTGTGGTGCTTGCCCCACACTCACCTCTCTAGCTTTTGCCTTGTTTGCCTGAATCACGTCCTTTAAACCCATCCCGTCGCGCACAGCAGCTATAGGTGCCAGTTTAAGCATTGCTTCCTTTAGGAGTTCCATCGCACACTCATACGCACTTGTGTTGGCTTCACCGAGTCTGACAACCTGTATGGCATGGGTGTACAGATTTGAATGTCTGAATGTTATGGAGTTAACTGATATCTGATCCTTCTGAAGGTATGCCAAGTGCTGTGGTAGTACATCCCTTGCATCTTTTGTCCATCGCTTGAGTATGTGCTTTGCTGGTATATGGTCTACACCCATGAAATCTAGGACCTGCCAACAAAAAGATAGAGCATGGTTTTTTGTAGGCCGAGCTCCATGGTACCTTCTATCCACACCGTTGGCTGAACATCATGTTTCTATAGATTTGAGTAAAAGCTAACCAGTTTTGCAGGCTTGTTGTGGTGTGCATTTCAAAAAAGAAAGAGTCTGGCACATAGAAGATTGAAGTATAGAGAAAAGGCTGCGTTGTGCATGCAGAGTTGATAGAGAGACGGAGAAGTTGACTGTCACACATCATCTTCTGTCACTGTTCACAACACCTCTCTCTCTTCCTGTCACCCAACACCTCTCTCTTCCTATTCTCTCACGAACAACACCTGCATGCACCTCTCTCCCTTTAAATCTCACATCTGACAGCATCTCTCTCTAGGAAAAAAAAGCACTCTCTTCTCTAGATGGGTCAAAGAATGATGTGCAGGAGGTGGCAAAATTTCGTGTTTTGACCCTTTTCTGAAAGTAAATCGAGATCTGACCCTAGTTTGTAAAAATTTCGGGATCTGACCCTTTCTTACCGCCAAGGCCCCTGGCGGTAGGGTATAACAGCGTACCGCCAAGGGCCTTGGCGGTAAGAAATACCCCTACCGCAAAACAGGCTGGCGGTAGCCTGTACAACCCTACCGCCAAGGTGCCCGGCGGTAGGTGCGAGCATGCACTGTATTCCGTACTTAGGAAAAAAACAACCCTACCGCCAGGGGCTTTGGAGGTAGGTTGTTATACCCTACCGCCAGGGGCATTGGCGGTAGGCCGTTATACCCTATCGCCAGAGGTCTTGGTGGTAAGGAAATGGTCAGATCCCGATTTCTTTTTAAAGTAGGGTCAGATCTCGAACAAGTTTCGAAAAAGGTCAAAACACGAAAATTGACGAGAAAGTGTGTACATTGGTTTGGGTTCATGCATGCATGTCAGATGAAAGTGACACATTTGTCATCTGGCAAGCACCGCTGCTGAGTCCTACTACTTGCCAGTGATTAGAAAAACAAGGAAGAGAACAGTGCGGCTGCAGCTTGCACCACACACACGCGACAACTTGTGACGGACGAATGTGGTTTTGATTCACGGGCCGACAGCTTGCCCAGGCGGCCCTGCTAATTACTCTGGGAATGTCAGAACGACAGCTCATGTAGCACAGATCGTGATGTGAACGGACGGTATTGATAGAGGGTCCCGTGGAGCTCGGCCTACAGTGCAACTTTCCGAAAAAGATATTGTTCATCAGCTATAGCTTTGGAGTGGCGCGGAGGCTAATACCCTGCTTATTACAATCTATTGGTACCTTAACTGCATGGCAGCATAGCAACCCTGTGTGCTCGAAGTTACCACATTCGCATGTAAGCTCTTCGCCTTGGTCCATAACTTCCACCACGTACAACGCCCTGCACCATTTGTCATTCTTCTCTGGGTGGTACTGGTGTACATAGTATTTTGCACCTTTTTCAACCTCTTCCACTTTGTATTGTCCTGCTTCATACAGGACCTCGCCGAATTTCTCGAACATAGCCAGGGTGTACATGTTGCTAGCGTGGAACTCCAACGGGGTGTTCATCTTAATCACGGGAGATGTCTGTGTTCATGGAATCCACAAGTTATTCAATACTGTGTGTAGGGGTCAGATGGGGCGTCAATTATGCATACATAAATAAACTTACTGTCTTTGTACGCCCGAAAATCCTATGCTTACGGAATTTTTGCACGGACTGATTTTACGGACTCCTTCCTCGCCAACCAACACCCCTGATTTGAGCTGGTGGGACCTCTCCTCCCTAATCTTCTCCAACCACAACTCTCCACTGGAGTCCGTAACTGAAATCCCGTGCCAATATGTCCGTAAGTCTAGCATCTCTCTTGTACAACATTCTTCATAGTTCTCGCTTGCTTCCCGATCAAAAAGAAGCCTCATGTATTTCCGTACAAATAAATGCATGGGGCAGCTTGCCGGGACATATTCCTTGAGCATATGGTTGGCACTCTCGTTGCAGGACGCAGCTTCAGTGACTTTATGAAGCCAAGTCTCACTGTAACTTAGCCTTCTTTATTAGCCGTTCATTAAAGATCCGACGTACCAGATTGATTCATTTTTCATACTGAAAAATTTAAAGTGTTCAGAAAAAATTGAAAAAATTCCAATAAATCATAAATGGTTCGTTTTGTATTCTGAGAAAGTTTCAACACATTTGAATGTATCGTTTGTGATTAAATAGCCTTTTGAGCTCAAATAAATAAATAATGTGTATTCGCAAACGGTACATTCAAATGGGTTGAAACTTTCCCAAAACACAAAACGAACCATTTATGCTTTATTGAATTTTTTTCAATTTTTTCTGAACACTTTAAATTTTTCAGTATGAAAAAGGGTCAATCTGGTATGTCGGATATTTAATGAACGACTGATAAAGGGGGCTAAGTTACAGTGAGACTTGGCTTCATAAAGTCACTGAAGCTGTGTCCCTCGCTGCATGGTGTGCTTGTCATTTTTGCACAAAAATTACCCTTGAAGTATGGTTTCGCCCACTTTGTCCTCACTTCATAGATCTGTGTGAGGTAAGGGTGTTTTTGCAGTCCGTGCGTCTAGTCAGCAATGCCCATGCAGTCTCAAACTCATCAACTATAAGCATGTGATGCACGATTTTGTGGAAGTTTGATCTAAACTTGCTCCGTTTTGCATAATATGGACCAAGAGATTCCTTTGCCTTCTTAAGAATATGCCATTTGCACCACATGTTGGTTGTGTTCGGCATCACCTTTTGTAATGCAACTTCCATAGCCCTGCCCTGATCTGCTGAGATAAGATGATTTTTTTTGTTATGAATCAGCACACCGCAAATGGAATTTTCCAGAGATATGAAACGAGAAAACAAAGCTCTAGGAGTCAGAGGGGCCATTCACCTGTCAACAAGGTTTGGGGATGCTTTGAAAGATCGTGGATGTCGCCTAGAGGGGGGGGGGGTGTGTGAATAGGCGCTTTAAAATAATTACGGTTTCGGCTTGAACAAATGCGGAATAAACCTACCGGTTAATTTGTCAAGCACAAAACCTACAACAACTAGGCTCACCTATGTGCACCAACAACTTATGCTAAGAAAGATAAACAACTAGGTCATGGCAAGATATATGACAAGAAACAATATGGCTATCACAAAGTATAGTGCATAAGTAAAGGGCTCGGGTAAGAGATAACCGAGGAACACGGAGACGACGATATATCCCGAAGTTCACACCCTTGCGGATGCTAATCCCCTTTTGGAGCGGTGTGGAGGCACAATGCTCCCCAAGAAGCCACTAGGGCCACCGTAATCTCCTCACGCCCTCGCACAATGCAAGATGCCGTGATTCCACTAAGGGACCCTTGAGGGCGGTCACCGAACCCGTACAAATGGCGACCCTTGGGGGCGGTCACCGAACCCGTACACTTTGGCAACCCTTGGGTGCGGTCACCGGTACCCGTCAAATTGCTCGGGGCGATCTCCACAACCTAATTGGAGACCCCGACGCTTGCCCGGAGCTTTACACCACAATGATTGAGCTCCGAACACCACCAACCGTCTAGGGCGCCCAAGCACCCAAGAGGAACAAGCTCAAGGGTACCAAGCACCCAAGAGTAATAAGCTTCTCAAACTTCACTTCCACGTATCACCGTAGAGAACTCAAACCGATGCACCAAATGCAATGGCAAGGGCACACGGAGTGCCCAAGTCCTTCTCTCCCAAATCCCACCAAAGCAACTAATGCTAGGGAGGGAAATGAGAGGAAGAACAAGAAGGAGAACACCAAGAACTCCAAGATCAAGATCCAAGGGGTTCCCCTCACCTAGAGGAGAAAGTGATTGGTGGAAATGTGGATCTAGATCTCCTGTCTCTTTTCCCCCCAAAACTAGCAAGAATCCATCGAGTGATTGAGAGATAGCAAGCTCGAAGAAGGTCAACAATGGGGGAAGAACACGAGCTCAAAGGATAAGCTTCATTAGGGAAGAAGACCCCCTTTTATAGGTGGGAAAGAATCCAACCGTTATGCTCACAGCCCGCACAGAGCGGTACTACTGCAAGGGCCGTAGTACCCCTTTGAAAAACAACAGCGAGGAGGCAAAAAGGCCAGAAGAACCGTCGGAGCAGTAGTACCGCTTGACCTCACGGTACTACCGCTAGGGGTAGCGGTACTACTGCTTGCAAGCGGTACCAAAAAATTACATCCGTGCCTACCACCGCTGGACTTGTGACGAGTTTTTGGTCCCGAGCGGAAGTAGCCACGGAAGTAGCCGCGGTAGTACTGCTCCAAGCGGTAGTACCGCTCCCGAAAGCGGTAGTACCGCTCCCGAAAGCGGTAGTAAAAAATTACTTCCGTTTCAACCCGCGGTAGTACCGCTGCTGCCATTTCAGTACACCAAAACGACCACAACTTTTGCATACGGACTCCGAATTCGATGAAACCAAATTTGTTGGAAAGCTAGCGACAAGGGCTAACACAATCTTGATAGAAATATAAATAAGAAGCAAATTAGAAAAGGCCCATAAGTAAATGGTGAGAACCCTTCCTCGGATAAGACCGGTAAAACACCCAACACCGAAAACATCATAGAAGACACATGTGAACTCCGTTTTCGATGAACTCAAGCTTGTCATCAAGATGACCATAAGCTCTAAGACTCACAAAGAGAACCAAACAAGAACCAAGAAACATGATGCAAGGATGCAATGGTTTGAGCTCTCTACTAACGATACGATCAAGCTACCAACTTGAGAGCCCCCCTTGATAGTACGGCAAACGATCCTATAACCCGGTCTCCCAACTACCACCACGAGACCGGTAAAATAGAAATCCTATCAAGGGCAAACCTTTGCTTTGCACAAAGTCCACTTGAGCTAGATGTAGACGATCTTGACTTCCTCAAGTTGGACCATCTTTCTTGATTGCGTTGTCTCGATGAAGACTAGTAGATTGCTCCCCCATACTCCACTATGGGTGAGCCACTCTCCGGCATATCTTCACAAGTCCATTGTCACCACAATGGACGGCAAGCTTCAAGCACTTGATCTCTTCGTGATGCTCCACTTGAACTTGCACACCGCAACCTAACCCCACAAAGAACTCTCACGAAGACCATGGGTTAGTACACAAAGCGTGATTGACAATGCTTACCATACCATGGGATTGCTTGATCCCTCTCGGTACATCTTCTACACTTTGTGTGTTGATCAAGTTGATTCATTCTTTGACTTAGTCTTGATCAACCTTGAATCTTTCCAACTCTCTTCATTTGGATGATGTCTTGAAGGTAAACATGAATGATCACAAACTCTTCTTCTTCAAGACATGCTTGCGAGAGGCTCAACACCCACAAGACCAATCTTTGGATAATTCCTTAATACCATCTTGGTCATCACAAACTCTCCTTGAAACCAACAAATGAACTCCAAAAAAAGCCTATGGACAAACCCTTCAAATATAACTCAAGGCAACCATTAGTCCATAGAGATTGTCATCAATTACCAAAACCAAACATGGGGGCACCGCATGTTCTTTCAATCTCCCCCATTTTGGTAATTGATAACAATCACTTTCAAGAGAGTTTATATAAGGAATTATGCATCACCATACCATGCAACAATAATGTATGCACATGAGATGCAAAAACTTAGGAACAAAACCAAAGCAAGAAGAGAGAAGAGACAACTCTCTAAACTTCCTCACAAAACTAAACTCTCTGAAACTTCTCCCCCATTGGCATCGATTGCCAAAATGGGCGAAGGCTTAGAAAGCCAATATAACTTGTGTTCCTCCATAAATTGTGTATTTCTCAACAAGAGAGTGGAATGTCATACACATATCCAATGGTAACTACTTGGAGGAAGACAAATTATATTGAGGCTCAAAGATTGCAAAAGAATGATATGCCAGAAAGGCATAACAAAGGGAGAAAAACACGCAATCAAGCAATCAAAGGATACCAATTGAAACAAGCTATCAAAAGATACCAATTGACCCAACTAGACCAATGATCCTACATGCCAAATGATAAAAGATATTGTGATATGAGAAAAGGAGTGTTCTAGAGAAACTAGAGAAGCTCCCCATGATTTGTGCACAATTTAGTTTTGTATTTGGATACAACGAGCACAAAATAGGATCGTCGCTCCCCCAAGATCAATAGAACCTCACGACATAGCAATGGAGTGTTCTAAAGACACTAGTGAAGCTCCCCATAATTTGTGCACTCCTTAGAATATTTTCATTAGGATACAAGTGCACAAAATAGGATCATCACTCCCCCAAAATCAATAGAAACTTACACCAAGTGCAAGTGAGCATGAAGGAAACAAAGCCTAGCACTTGCAACAAACAACTGGTTGAGCAATATATAAAAGAGTCAACTTAAGAGTAGGCTCAACCAAAATGATGTGTGTGAGTCATGGCAAAGCACTTGAGAAGATTAATGTATGGATGAACATTAAGCATCAATATACTCTTGAATGAATGAGATACACAGTGCAAGGCCTATCATTCCCACACACAACAGCAAATGGGTTCACAAGCTCACTACTAATCATATAATTAAATAACCTATGCTTGTGATAACCTATGGTGAAGATATAAAAAGGATAGCTTTGTCATGAGGAGGGATACCAATAGAAATGGCAAAAGCCTCGTCAAGACAAGCAAGAGAAAAAAAAAATGATCTTCACCACAAAAGAGTGCATCAAGATGCAACGATATAAGATCCGCACTCGAGACACACACCTTCACGGAGCCACCAAAGAAATAAACAGGAACGAAAAGGTGGACGTGAAAGAAGGGGATATCAAATAGATATGCAACTTCTCTCAAGTGTATAAGATTCTAGGTAGATGAAGATCATGATGATATCAATCTACAAAGAAGGATGTACACACAAAATTGTTGCAAAAAGGAATGAATAAGATACCCCCAAGGAAGTCATAAATATACCAATAAGATATTTGCTTGAAGGCATAGCACATGGCTAGATATGTTCTTATTGTATAAAAATGAGTTCCAACCACACGAGAATCAAAGACATCACAACTAGCAACAAGAGATCATTGTTGGGATGCTTTGAGAAAGGAAACAAGTATCATAAGAAGGAATGACTAACATGCCATGATACAACCTACACAAGGTTGGTGCAAGAAATGTGTGCATGAAGTAGATGGTGATACTTGTTACCGAGACACCATTGGAAGGATGTAGTAGATACCAATTGAAAGTAGATAGTAGTTCATTGATCATCCCAGCTTGACTCCAATAAGCACATGGTGACACCACCTTCCTTTTGAATGAGCCGAGCATCCAATGCATCTCCAATTGTTCCTAGAACACCAACACAAACAAAATGGTACCCAAACTCATTGGGACCAAAGAGTTAGAAACACCAATACATAGGAAAAACTCCACAAACATATGCGCACTTATATATGAAAATGAATTTCATGCACATCTCATCCAAATTGAGACTAGGTGGAGTTTCCCTTATATATTTGGTTAAAGAAAGAAAGCATGCACAAAAAAATACATGAAGTAAAGATGCATGCTCAAGACTTTCAAGAAACGAAACAAAATAAAAAGAAATACCAAGTGAAAATAGGATACCAAATGGAAAAATCATCACTTGGAAGATATCTATTGGAAGATACATCAAGGAATGAGATATCCATTGATACACGCAAAAGGAAAGATATCAGACTCCCAAAAGAGAGGATGGATCCAAACAATCCAACCCATCTACAAAGTTTCATGATGGCACAAGTACCAAACAGAAACGGCTTGCCTTCCATCAACACACACTTGATATGGATCACAAGATGAGTGTTCTATCGAAAAAGGATAGTTCCCCCACGAATTGTGCATTTAGAGAGAATTTGCATTCGAGTACAAAATGCACAAGGTGGGATCACAACTTTCACTATATCTAGAAAACACTCGACAAAAACAATAAAACACGAGATCCACAAGTGGCATGGAAGGAAATGGGAGTTGACACAAACTTGGCAAGAGATAAGACAAATAAAACCAAAAGACAATGTAAAGATGATCAATAATTTCCACCACATAAATGATTACCAATTGTCAAAGACAAGAGGTATTTGGAAATAATTCCCGGTGATAGATAGCAATGATATCCAATATCATCTTCACACCAAACACAAGCAAAATGCAACTTGTAGAGCTAACATGCCACCTAGGAACAACATAATTTATACTATCAACTCTAGGTGACAATATCTCAAATTTACACATTTTCTAGGCTTGTTATATGCACATAGAATATTACTCCCCCATAATGTGATACCAATGAACAACTTACCCAGATGCAAAAGAGAACCAACAAGAGATAATTAATGGAACATTTAGAATTTGACTTTCTCATGAGAAGACATACCACATAGAGACTAGATAATCTTGTAATAATAATACTAGATGGTATTCCTCATGTACACACATTTATAGGATTGTGAGGTGCACAAAGCACATCACTCCCCCAAAAATGGATGTTCCATTAATCTCTCACAAGAGCCAACTAAGATAAAAGCAAGAAGCACACAGGCTCAACGCACGACACACACATACATGATGTGCAAACCAATATACACATACTTGATTTCTCAAGATATACAAACTGGACGCACAACATATACAAACACATGCAAGGAACAAAACAAAAACATGCAAAGGGGCAAGTAACTTTCAATGTAAACAATTTAAGCACGAGTTACCGCAAGGAGGAACATTGGATATAAGATAGAAACTTGATAATCCAAATGACTTGGCTTGAGACAATATGAATGATGAAGACCCCTTAATTCTTCATAATGTAGCCAAGTCTCCAATGCCCTCCAAAACACCTATTGATCAAGTTTGAGCTAGTTGGTCCCCAACCAAGTTGGGTCCTAAGAGGTTAGTCACAATAGGCTTAGCTACCCAAATGGTTCTTTTCTTGACACCACTTGGAGTACCAAAAAACTTGGCAAACACATTGCCAACATTATCCTTCCCAAGAAAATAGACATCATCAATAATAATTGGGTTGGATAAGTTACCACTAGTGCATGAAGAAGCAAGGTGACCCTTCTCACGGCATAGGTAGCAACATCTACTCTTCACTTTCTTCTCATTTGATTTCTTAAAATGAGAAGCATTAGCATGAGTCTTCTTGGGAAGCGACCTTTCTCCAACTTGCGGTTGAGCAAGAGTGAGAACTTGTGGCCTCTTCCCTTGTTGCTTGTCACTAATGGCCTTCTTCTTCAATGGGCAAGATCTAACATGATGCCCTTCAATTTTGCACTTGAAGCAAATAATCTTGGCCGAATTCTTGAGTTGTCCTTGGCCCTTCTTCTTGTTGCTCTTGGATTTCTTCTTATTGGAGTTGAATCCAAGTCCACCTTTGTCATTGGGGGATTTTTGCACACTCAAGATATTGTTGAGTGTGGACTTCCCTTCATGACACTTTTCCAAGTCTTTCTTCAAGGAAGAGACTTGGGCCTTGAGCTCTTTGATTTCCTCTACATGGTTAGTATCAACACAAGTACTAGAGGAAGTATAGGCTTCATTGTTAGAGCAACAAGGCAAGGAAAGCAATTCATCACAAGATGTACCAATGTTATGCATAGATGAATTACGAGGACTAGCACATGGCAATATAGCATTTTGACTAGAAGTAGTGCTAGCGACCACATGAGACTCACTAGATATTACCTTGATAATCATAGCCTCATGAGCTATCTTTTGCACATTGTGGGATACTAGAAGATCATCATGAGAGCTTGTGAGCTTTACATGACTTTCTTCCAATTTCCCATAATTGCTAGATAACAACTCAAGTTGAGCCCTTAGCTCAACATTCTCCTTCAAAATGGATGCTTCACTAGAAATAGAGTTAGTAGCACAAGCATCATCAATAATAGCAAGAGGAGAATGCAACTTGGCAAGCTCTTTAGAATATGAAGCTTTAAGTTGAGCATGAGACTCGGTGAGTTTGACGAGCTCACTCTTAATGACCCTTGAGCCATTTTCGAGGTGCTCAAAATCCTCAAGGAGTTTAGCATGTGCAACTTCAAGCTTCTCATTTTTAGTTTCAAAATCATTAGCCACCTCGAGAGCTCTATCACGGGATTCCTTTATTCTAGATAGTTCTAGAGCAAAAGTCTCCTCAAGAGATTCCTTGGTGGTTTGTTCAAGTTCAAGAGCTTGCGAAAGGTCGGCGATCTCATTAGCGTAATCACGCTCATGACCTTCCATTTTCTCAATGGTGACCTCATGCTCCTCTAGATACCTTTGAAGCCTTAGCCATAAGGCAAAATGCAATAGATGATGATGTAGGATCCCTTGAACCACCATTCAAGACTACATCTTGTTCCATGGGTTGTTGGGTTTCCTCTACATTGTTAGCACAACAATTCGAGGAAATAGATGCATTTTTATCATGGCAACAAGACATAGCAAGCATATCATCACGAGTTTTAGTCAAACAATTTCTACATGATATGCAAGGACTATCAACACAAGCATGTGAAACATGTTGGGTGCTCGAAGTGTTAAAGTCCAAAGAAGATGCATTGCAATAAGATAGTGATGAAGGATCATCCACAATAAGCATAATATCATCATTGCAATGACCAACACTACTCACCATATCATTACCCTGTGGCAAACCACATGTAGGTGAAGTAGAGGAAGTTGAGAAGACAACACGGCCGGAGGTGGATGGAGAACAATCATACCCACAATTCTTGGACACACCATATTTATCTTGAAGCTTTGTCCACAACTCATGAGCATCCCGGAACAGCATGAGTTGAAATATAACTACATTGCTCAAAGCATCAAAAAGCACATTAGAAGCTTGAGCATTGAGATAAGAGTTTTTCTCATCCTCTAAAGATAATCTTTGTGCATCCTTTGGAGGAGAAAAACCCATATCTACAATTCGCTCTAAATTTGGGTCCATGACCCTAAAGAGATTAAGCATGCGAATTACCCAAACATCAAAATTTGTGCCATTGAAACTAAGAGTGTCAGAGAATCCTAAACCCCTAGTCGACATCCTTACTCTCTAGGCGGTTAAGCCCTATAAAGAGAGCGAGGCTCTGATACCAATTGAAAGATCGTGGATGTCGCCTAGAGGGGGGTGAATAGGCGCTTTAAAATAATTACGGTTTCGGCTTGAACAAATGCGGAATAAACCTAGCGGTTAATTTGTCAAGCACAAAACCTACAACAACTAGGCTCACCTATGTGCACCAACAACTTATGCTAAGTAAGATAAACAACTAGGTCATAGCAAGATATATGACAAGAAACAATATGGCTATCACAAAGTATAGTGCATAAGTAAAGGGCTCGGGTAAGAGATAACGGAGGAACACGGAGATGACGATGTATCCCGAAGTTCACACCCTTGCGGATGCTAATCTTCGTTTGGAGCGGTGTGGAGGCACAATGCTCCCCAAGAAGCCACTAGGGCCACCGTAATTTCCTCACACCCTCGCACAATGCAAGATGCCGTGATTCCACTAAGGGACCCTTGAGGGCGGTCACCGAACCCGTACAAATGGCGACCCTTGGGGGCGGTCACCGAACCCGTACACTTTGGCAACCCTTGGGGGCGGTCACCGGTACCCGTCAAATTGCTCGGGGCGATCTCCACAACCTAATTGGAGACCCCGACGCTTGCCCGGAGCTTTACACCACAATGATTGAGCTCCGAACACCACCAACCGTCTAGGGCGCCCAAGCACCCAAGAGGAACAAGCTCAAGGGTACCAAGCACCCAAGAGTATTAAGCTTCTCAAACTTCACTTCCACGTATCACCGTGGAGAACTCAAACCCATGCACCAAATGCAATGGCAAGGGCACACGGAGTGCCCAAGTCCTTCTCTCCCGAATCCCACCAAAGCAACTAATGCTAGGGAGGGAAATTAGAGGAAGAACAAGAAGGAGAACACCAAGAACTCCAAGATCAAGATCCAAGGGGTTCCCCTCACCTAGAGGAGAAATTGATTGGTGGAAATGTGGATCTAGATCTCCACTCTCTTTTCCCACAAAAACTAGCAAGAATCCATGGAGGGATTGAGAGATAGCAAGCTCGAAGAAGGTCAACAATGGGGGAAGAACACGAGCTCAAAGGATAAGCTTCATTGGGGAAGAAGACCCCCTTTTATAGGTGGGAAAGAATACAACCGTTATGCTCACAGCCCGCACAGAGCGGTACTACCGCTCCGGGAGCGGTACTACCGCTAGGGCGGTAGTACCCCTTTGAAAAACAACAGCGAGGAGGCAAAAAGGCCAGAAGAACCGTCGGAGCGGTAGTACCGCTTGACCTCACGGTACTACCGCTAGGGGTAGCGGTACTACTGCTAAGGGTAGCGGTACTACTGCTTGCGAGCGGTACTAAAAAATTACATCCGTGCCTACCATCGCTGGACTTGTGACGAGTTTTTGGTCCCGAGCGGAAGTAGCCACGGAAGTAGCCGTGGTAGTACTGCTCCAAGCGGTAGTACCGCTCCCGAAAGCGGTAGTAAAAAATTACTTCCGCTCCAACCCGCGGTAGTACCGCTGCAGCCATTTCAGTACACCAAAACGACCACAACTTTTGCATACGGACTCCGAATTCGATGAAACCAAGTTTGTTGGAAAGCTAGCGACAAGGGCTAACACAATCTTGATAGAAATATCAATAAGAAGCAAATTAGAAAAGGCCCATAATAAAATGGTGAGAACCCTTCCTCGGATAAGACCGGTAAAACACCCAACACCGAAAACATCATAGAAGACACATGTGAACTCCGTTTTCGATGAACTCAAGCTTGTCATCAAGATGACAATAAGCTATAAGACTCACAAAGAGAACCAAACAAGAACCAAGAAACATGATGCAAGGATGCAATGGTTTGAGCTCTCTACTAACGATACGATCAAGCTACCAACTTGAGAGCCCCCCTTGATAGTACGGCAAACGATCCTATAACCCGGTCTCCCAACTACCACCACGAGACCGGTAAAATAGAAATCCTATCAAGGGCAAACCTTTGCTTTGCACAAAGTCCACTTGAGCTAGATGTAGACGATCTTGACTTCCTCAAGTTGGACCACCTTTCTTGATTGCATTGTCTCGATGAAGACTAGTAGATTGCTCCCCCATACTCCACTATGGGTGAGCCACTCTCCGGCATATCTTCACAAGTCCATTGTCACCACAATGGATGGCAAACTTCAAGCACTTGATCTCTTCGTGATGCTCCACTTGAACTTGCACACCGCAACCTAACCCCACAAAGAACTCTCACGAAGACCATGGGTTAGTACACAAAGCGTGATTGACAATATTACCATACCATGGGATTGCTTGATCCCTCTCGGTACATCTTCTACACTTTGTGTGTTGATCAACTTGATTCATTCTTTGACTTAGTCTTGATCAACCTCGAATCTTTCCAACTCTCTTCATTTGGATGATGTCTTGAAGGTAAACATGAATGATCACAAACTCTTCTTCTTCAAGACATGCTTGCGACAGGCTCAACACCCACAAGACCAATATTTGGATAATTCGTTAATAGCATATTGGTCATCACAAACTCTCCTTGAAACCAACAAATGAACTCCAAGAAAAGCCTATGGACAAACCCTTCAAATATAACTCAAGGCAACCATTAGTCCATAGAGATTGTCATCAATTATCAAAACCAAACATGGGGGCATCGCATGTTCTTTCATGCTTGCCACCCATCATGCGGATAAATTCACTAAATACCCACTCAAATGTTTCCGCTGTCCCATCCCTGATAAACACACCGCCAAAGATAATGCTTTGGAAGTGGTTGTTCACACCCACAAATAGTCCAAATGGCATATCGTATAGGTTTGCGCGGTATGATGTATCAAATGTTATTGCATCTCCGAAGTAACGGTATTGCATCCTGCTGGCTTCAGTTGACCAAAGCACATTCTGCATCCAACTATCACTGTCAGGTTGCACTCTGTAGTACAATCCAGCATATTTTGAATGCAATTCCGCAAAAACCTCCATTGTCTTCCGGACATCGTCATCCACTTGATCCCGGTTGATTTGACCACACAGCCCCCTCAACGCCCGCTTCGTACAAGGCACATTGCTCATTGAACCAAAGAAACTGTCAATTATGTTGTACACTTTATCGATGCTAGCACTATTCTCCCGGAGCTGTTTGACAAGATCTCTTGTATACACATCGATCTGCCTGTGCGAAGGCCAGGATACCTTTTCCCCGCACTTATCTGTAAGGGGGTGGTTATGTGATGGCCTGTGCTCGCTTATGTACCTGCACTATCACTCAACCGCAGCAAGCGTATCATTGCAGGGCACTTACAGTGGGGAAAGTTGTGGCTACTCTCAGGTGTAGGTACACCCGAGTTTGCAAAACTTTGAAAAATGTGATAAAACAAGGTCCAAAAAATCTGCTTGACTGTTTACTATTCATTTTCGGCTTGCCCTGAAATGGTAACGACAAGGTTTTACGTTCACACGGTAACTGAATGAAAATGGCTACTTTCGGCCGCGCACTAGATGTGATTCCGTTCAGCAAAGTTTTCGTGAAGGCTACACAAACTCACCCCGGCGCTTGAGGGTCATCCGAGTCCGGCGGCGCCGCTGTCCGGGTTTACTTGGAGTGTGAGCCGTGTGAGCGCATCTCCAATGCTGGGTTCAGAAGCCGTCTCCATCAGATTTGGACCTGGCACACCGTCCGGTGCGCCGGCGCCGCCGGCTTCAAGATCCGGCAAAGGGAACCTGCGGAGGCGTGAACGCACGCTTGAGCTGGGTGCCGCAAAAGATTCTTTTGGCATCGCCACAGAACGAAAGGGATGCCGGCAAGAAACCATACCTGTCCACCGGATCTCATAGGAACTCGAATCCATCCCCGCCGGCAGCCGCCGTCGCCATGGCTTCTCCTCCCTTCCGCCGCGCGCAGCAGAGGACTCAAGTGAGGATTTTACCCTCTTGCCACCCGCACTTGTGCTGTGGGCCCGCGGTGTCATATGTGCTTAGAGCAAGTACAATAGGAGCTTTGCTACAGCTACGGAACAATTCATACGGAAAGGAGGTTACGGGGTGAGCTGGCCCAGTTAAAATCAGGAAGGTGGGGTCAGTTAAAATCATGGGGGAAGAATTTATGGCTAAGAGGAGGACACATGCTCCCGTATAACCAGCGCGTAGCAGAGTTTCCGTAAGTCTAGGATTTTTGAGTACAATAGTGGGCTTATAGCCTGCTTACATGGCAATTTTGCCTATGTGGAAAAGAGAGACATGAAAAAGTAAGGGGAGTGGGCTCTAATGCAAGAGCCTAGCTATATGCGTGCTCCAAGACAAATGCAATAAATGCGAGGAAAGAGATAGAGAGAAGATGAGAAAAAGTACTAATCTTATAGCCAACCTTATTGTATAAGTGACTATATGTGTTGGCTATAGATGATATGGCAACATCTTATAGCCAGCGGTTGGCTGTATTATTAACCATGCTCTTATATGTTCAGTGCACGGTATATGTCACTTCTTGTACTAACGGAACATATGGACACGCAGTCCTTTTTTTTTCTAATACTGTACAGACGCAAGCGCTCATACATACATACACTCTCATCCCTATGAATTCGTAAACGCACACCCACCCCTATGAGCATTTTCGAGAGACTAGGCCAGCATATCATCTTGAGATGTACGAAATCGCCGTAGGCACCTCGTCCCTGACGGGAACCGCTCTCCTCCCGCTCACATCGCCAGAAATCACGAAATAAATACAGAAATAATGCAAGCATAAGGACTTGAACCCTGGTGGGCTAGGAATACCATTGTCCCTGGTTTGCACAAACATGCCGTTATCGGCCATCGGAATCCATCGGCACGTCGTACATTTACATTACAGTACGAGACGTCGTATGTTTGTCCGTATGCAGACATGTGCCGAGTGGACCCACCAACCAACTTGTTCCATTGGCCCACGTAGCGGGAGCAAGCGAGCTAGTCCGAAGAGCCAATAACAAAAAAGTTCGCCAGGCCGCTGGGCGAGGCAAATTTGACTATTTTGACCTGTTGCTGGAATCAATTCACAGAATGAACTGCCCGTGAAACTATTTCACATCCATAACCTTTTTGTGTAGCGCCCGCCACGACGACGCCACACTACACTGTGCAACGCCTAGCTCGGGGGCGCTACACGCCTTGCCAGCGTCGCACCCGGGTGATCCGAAAAATTACTAAGTCAGTGTGCAACGCCTGAGAGCTAGGCGC
>LR738714.1:860203734-860215949 GCA_902687465.1 Secale cereale | reverse complement strand
AAGTGATCGCTGTCAGCAGTCGAGCGAGAGCTCTCCCCAAAAACCTGATCGCCCCTCTCCCGTACAGGATCGCAAGAGGCGGGGTTCCGGAGGCCTGCTGTTCCTTCTTCTGGTGCACGCCGGAAGGAGGGATGGAGAAGGCTTGAGTGGCGGCGCAATATTTTGGAACGGTGAGAAACCATACGAAAACAACCTACACCCAAGGCTGGCTTGGTACGGGTTTATATAGTGTATGTTGGGAGTCAAAGCAGCCGTCATAAACGCGTCCGTTTATGATTTAGAAACTGCCGTACTTAACACGTCCGTTTATGAAATAGAAACAGTAACAATAAACGCGTTTGTTAATGAGTCAGAAACGGTCGTAATAACCGCGTCTGTTAATGAAATAGAAACAGCCCCAATAAACGTGACCGTTACTAATTAATCAATGACTCATTAATTTTCCCAATTAACAAAATAATAATGTGTCAATGAGAATTTCTGAATTTATTTGGACTAGTAAATACTAGTAAATTCCAACAATCCCCCACAAAATCTCATAGACACATCTCCTCATTTTTAAGTTCCAAAGCATTGTTTATATACCGGTACTTAGTGGAGACTGTTAAGTTGAACTTCCACCTAGAATGTTATGTTACACTAATTCACAACTTGGATAGTGGACTATGCCTTGAAATACAAGTTTGCTGTGATACCAGTTTCACACAACGTCTAGACCGATACTAGGCTGCCGCAAGGCTTCCCCGCGGTTGGAGCTTATGCGTCATACTCCGAAGGCCTTTCATGAGTTTATTAGAGAACACCCAATTCTCACAGATTGCGACGTTCAACAATCAAGCTCATATAGGTGAGTTCCTCAAGAGATGCTCTGTAGGACACATCTCCGCTTATATAAGTAAACCACTTGGAACACATTAAGACAAATGTCAACCTACCATACAGATTGGGAGAATATTGCATCTTCACGGAGTGGGATAAAATATAAGAATACTCTCCTCTCAGCTGACCAACAACTTGTCTCTTACTTCTAATTCACGGGATCTCCGATCACATAGAGTAGGTTACCACTGTGGACAACTCATACCGTGGGTCTCAAACCCATCTCCCTCGATGCATTATCTATCACATTACGTGATAAACCCTTTGTGAAGGGATCTGCCAAGTTCATAGTCGTTTGGATATAATCCACTGTAATAACTCCGGAGTTTTTCAGTTTCCTGACAGATTTCAATCTCCTCTTCACATGCCTTGATGACTTCATATTATCCTTAGAACTGTTCACTTTGATGATCACGGTTTGATTATCACAGTTCATTAGGATCGCGGGTATTGGTTTTTCAACCACAGGCAAGTCCATCAAAAGCTCACGAAGCCACTCTGCTTCAACAGTGGTTGTATCTAATGATGCGAGTTCTGCTTTCATAGTTGACCTCGTTAAGATGGTCTGCTTGCAAGACTTCCAAGAAACAGCGCCACCACCAACTGTAAATAAATAACCACTAGTGGCCTTAATCTCATCAGCATCAGATATCCAATTAGAATCACTATAGCCTTCCAGAACCCTCGGGTTTCCGGTATAGTGAATTCCATAGCTCGCTGTGCCTTTTAAATAGCGCATAACTCTCTCAAGCGCACGCCAATGATCATCTCCCGGATTGGAAACAAACCGGCTCAATTTGCTCACAGCAAAAGAGATGTCAGGCCTCGTGGCACTCGCCAAATACATAAGCGAGCCTATAATCTGAGAATATCTCAGTTGATCTCTAGCAATCCGTCGATTCTTTCGAAGCAACACACTAGGATCATATGGAGTTGGAGAAGGCTTACAGTCGCTATACCCGAAGCGACTCAAGACCTTTTCCACATAGTGAGATTGAAGCAGTGTAATCCCACCATTATCATCTCTCAGCAGCTTGATGTTCAAGATAACATCAGCCACTCCTAGATCCTTCATCTCAAAACAACGAGATAAGAAATCCTTAACTTCCTTAATTAAATCAAGATTGGTTCCAAATATCAGTATGTCGTCGACATATAGACAAAGAATAACTCCCTCGCCCCCACCATGGCGATAGTACACACATTTGTCAGCTTCGTTTACAACAAAGCCTTCAGAAGTCAAAGTCCTTTCAGACTTCTCGTGCCATTGCTTAGGAGCTTGCTTGAGGCCATATAATGACTTCAATAACTTACACACTTTTCCTTCCTGACCGGGCACTACGAAACCGTCTGGCTGCTCCATATAAATTTCCTCATCCAACTCTCCATTAAGGAAAGCTGTCTTAACGTCCATTTGATGAACGAGAAGACCATGCGAGGCAGCCAAAGACAGTAGCACTCGGATAGTGGTCAATCTAGCCACAGGTGAGTAAGTATCAAAGAAGTCTTCACCTTCTTTCTGAGTATAACCCTTGGCCACAAGCCTTGCCTTGTACTTTTCAATTGTATCATCAGGCCTAAGCTTTTTCTTGAACACCCACTTACACCCTACAGGTTTACACCCATAGGGACGATCGGTGATCTCCCAGGTTCCGTTAGCCAGGATGGAATCCATCTCGCAACGGACAGCCTCTTTCCAGTAGTCAGCATCAAGAGATGCATAGGCTTCTGAAATAGTCCTAGGTGTGTCATCCACGAGGTACACAATGAAATCATTACCAAAGGACTTTGCAATCCTCTGTCTCTTGCTCCTAACAGGAACTTTATTGTCATCCTCCAAGGGATTCTCAACGTGTTCTATTGGAATGGTGGGTTCAGGAATCTCAGTTATTTCCTGACTCGATAAAATAGGTATTTCCTGATTTGATGAGCTAGCCATATCCTTCATAGGAAATATGTTCTCAAAGAAAGTCGCATCATTCGACTCCATAATCGTACCGACATGCATGTCGGATACCTTAGATTTTACTACCAAAAATCTATAACCGATGCTATTAAAGCATAGCCCAGAAGAACACAATCTACGGTTTTAGGTCCAAGCTTGCGCTTCTTGGGAATTGGTATATTGACTTTCGCCAAACAACCCCAAGTACGTAAGTAAGAGAGTTTCAATATTTTCCTTTCCCATTCCTCAAATGGAGTAATGGTTTTATTCTTTGTGGGAACTCGGTTTAGGACATGACATGCAGTCATTAGCGCCTCCCCCCACCATGCCTTGGAGAGACCCGAAGTATCTAACATGGCGTTAACCAAATCAGACAGAGTTCGGTTCTTTCTTTCAGCCACCCCATTTGACTGAGGTGAATAGGGAGGCGTCCTCTCATGGATAATACCATGTTCCGCACAAAACGAATTGAATTCATTTGAAAAATACTCTCCACCACGATCAGACCTAAGCCGTTTAATTTTACGATCAAGTTGGTTCTCTGCTTCGGCCTTATAGTTTTTGAAGTAAGTTAAAGCCTCATCTTTTGTTTTCAGAAGATACACATAACAATATCTAGTGGAGTCATCAATGAGTGTCATAAAGTATTTCTTTCCACCCTTTGTCAACACGCCATTCATCTCACAAAGATCAAAATGTATAAGCTCCAGTGGTGCTAAATTTCTTACCTCCGCAGTCTTATGGGACTTGCGAGGTTGCTTAGCTTGAACACACACTTGACATTTGGAACCTTTCACAGTAGTAAATTTCGGAATTAAACTCATATTTGTTAACCCCGTCATGCAACCAAAGTTAATATGACAAAGTCGTGAATGCCAAATATCAGATTCATTATCGTGGCAAACATGATTAATAACTTTAGTGCATAAGTCTGACAAAGATAGGCGGAACAAGCCTCCGCACTCATAGCCTTTACCAACAAATTGTCCATACTTGGAAATTACAACTTTATTGGACTCGAAAACCAACTTATAACCATCTCGACATAAACGCGAACCGCTGACGAGATTCTTATTGATGGAGGGCACATGGTGCACGTTCTTCAGTCGCACGATCTTCCCCGAAGTAAACTTCAGATCGACCGTACCAACACCACGAACAGTGGCATGTGACCCGTTCCCCATCAGCACGGGGGAAGTCCCTGTGACCTGGTAAGAAGAGAACATGGAGGCATCAGCACAAACATGTACATTGGCACCTGTGTCAATCAACCAATCAGGAGAATGACAAATTGAAAGAATGGTAGGAATTATACCGTACCCAATCATCTCGGCGTCAGCCATGACAACATTAGCGGTCTTGCCGCTATTCTCCAGCTGCTGCAGCTCATGCCGTTTGGGGCATCTCGGAGCCCAATGGCTCAGGTCGCCACAAACGTGGCATGATCCCTTCTTCTTCTTAAAGTTGGTAGAGGACGATGGCTTAAACTTGTTGTCAGGCTTGCCTTTACCCTCGTATTTCTTCTTGTTATATTTAGGCTTGTTGGGCTGGTAGTTTTTCTTCTGCACCATGTGCGCAGCAGAACCTACCTCAGCAACCCGAGCACGTGTATCCTTTGCTCTCGCCTTCTCTTCCACATCAAGAGATCCGATGAGGTCCAAAACGGAAAACTCATGTCTCTTGTGTTTCAGAGAAGTAGCAAAGGTGCCCCACAAAGGTGGAAGCTTGGCAATGATGCCACCGGCCACAAATTTGTCCGGTAAATTACACTTAAAGTGCTCAAGTTCCTTAGCGAGTGACTGTATCTCATGAGCCCGTTGAACAACAGAACGCTCATCAGTCATCTTGTAGTCATAGAATTGCTCCATGACGTACAACTCGCTACCAGCGTCCGAGACCCCAAACTTGGCCTCGAGCGCGGCCCACATGTCCTTGCCATTATCAAACGACATATAAGGATCCACAATGGAATCATCAATAATACCGAGGAGGGCTGTCTTAAACATAATATCAACCCTTTCAAAGGCTTCCTGCTGTGCAGGTTCAAGATCGCCCTCAGGCATGCCCTTGGTGGCCGCATAGCAGTTCATGGATTGAAACCACAACACTGCTCTCGTGCGCCACCTCTTATAGTTCACACCGTTGAACCGATCGGGCTTTGTCGACGTAAGAAAAGCAGGTGTAGCAAATTGCCTATAATCAGGTTTTTGGATTGTTGAATATATTAGCAATTCATCATATGGTTTAATCCGAAATATCATAAAATTAATCATGACAGAAGCAACTAAAGCGAGCATGCAAATATCTAGTACAATGGGGAAATAGATCCAATCTACGGCAAGTACTAGACATAGAAATTGTAGCGAGATCTGATACAGATGAGAGAGAGAGATGCATACGTTGCAGCAGCTGTAGTAGCGGCTGTGTTGTCCCCGGTCTGGGCCATGTCGTCGTTGAGGAAGAGGTTGCCGATGTCGGGGAAGAAGTCGTCGTTGGGGAAGTGATCGCTGTCAGCAGTCGAGCGAGAGCTCTCCCCAAAAATCTGATCGCCCCTCTCCCGTACAGGATCGCAAGAGGCGGGGTTCCGGAGGCCTGCTGTCCCTTCTTCTGGTGCACGCCGGAAGGAGGGATGGAGAAGGCTTGAGTGGCGGCGCAATATTTTGGAACGGTGAGAAACCATACGAAAACAACCTACACCCAAGGCTGGCTTGGTACGGGTTTATATAGTGTATGTTGGGAGTCAAAGCAGCCGCCATAAACGCGTCCGTTTATGATTTAGAAACTGCCGTACTTAACACGTCCGTTTATGAAATAGAAACAGTAGAAATAAACGCGTTTGTTAATGAGTCGGAAACGGTCGTAATAACCGCGTCTGTTAATGAAATAGAAACAGCCCCAATAAACGCGACCGTTACTAATTAATCAATGACTCATTAATTTTCCCAATTAACAAAATAATAATGTGTCAATGAGAATTTCTGAATTTATTTGGACTAGTAAATACTAGTAAATTCCAACAGACAAGCAGCGACGTCCATCAGATCCCGGCGGCGCGGGCTGGGGCGCCTGTTGGCTTGGCGGAGTTGGCCTTAGTCGTGGTGGGATGTGCGTGGCATGCACGGCCATGGACACCCCTGGGTGGACAGGGTGAGGTTGGAGTATGCCATGTTCGTCAGGATCTGGGTTGGGTCTTTGGCGGGGTTTCAGTGAACCCTGGCGTGATTCGGTTCGACCGTCTCGAGCTAGATGTGCACGCCTGTTAGGCGGCCGTTGTGGCGCGGGCAATGGCGGTTGGCGTTCGACGGTGAGGTGTGGGGGCTGGTAGCTCCTCTCTTCTCTTGGGTCCGGGACTGGCCATATAGAACGAGCCAATTTTCATTGGAAGAATAAATGTTTTATTGTCTCATCATGGTGACAAAAAGACACAATACGGACTTCCATGCCAATTCCTCTTAATAAGGTTATATTTAGTAAGAATGACTCTGCGATGAAAATACCGTGCAAAGATTTTATTCTTAAGCGGTATCTTCATGTTTCAGATCTTCTTGTTATTGTCAACTGGCACATCAGACTGAATTAACACTCTATACATAGACTCCACTGAGAACTGTCCATCCCCATGTTGGTTCCATCGAAATACATCGGCCCCATGTGACAATTGTATCGTGGACAACCACCGAAGCAGGATGTTCCACGATTGTAGTTTGGGTCCAAATAAATCCCTTCTAAATGTCACATTTGGCGGAAATGATTCCATTACCGTGGCGATAGTATCACCCTTGTGACGCACAATATTGTATAGAGCCGGATAATGTTCCCAGGGAGTGGCATTTACTAGCCACTTATCCTCCCAAAATCTAATTTCCGAGCCATCCTTAATCGAGAAAGATCTATAGCAGAAGAAATATTTCTTCGTATCCATTAGACCCGCCCAAAAGTGAGAATCTTGAGACTTCCAGTATACTTGGGATACCGCCTTGGAGCCCACATATTTCCGCCTGAGGAGGGTTTGCTAATGCACCATCTTCCGTCGGTAATTTAAACAACTATTTACCGAGTAGGGACCTATTCTTATCCTCAAGGTCATGAATGCCCAACCCATCTTGGTCTATGGGATGATAAATCACACTCCATTTAGCCAGTCGATATTTCTTTTTCTCGCTATCTCCTTGCCAAAAAAATCTTGATCGGAAATAATCCAATCTATGTAAAAATACTTTCAGCACCTGGAAGAAAGAAATCATATATAGTACCATATTACTAAATATTGAATTTATTAGGACCAATCTTCCGCCTAGAGAGAGTAGCTTACATTTCCAATTGTTAAGTCTTTTTTGCAGCCTCTCCTCGACGTGTTTCCATCCATCTCCGATAATGTATCGGTATCTCCAAATATGTGATCGAAAATTGGCCCAACCCACATCCGAACAGGTCGACGAAAATGTGAGCCTCGTCTTGGGCCTCCCAAAGCAAAACAATTCACTTTTATGAAAACTGATCTTAAGACCTGAGAGTTGCTCGAATGTTGATAAAATTAATTTCAGATTTCTCGCTTTCTAGAGGTCATGATCCATGAAGAGAATCGTATTGTCAGCAAACTGAAGTATGAAGAGGCCACCATCGACTAGTTGATTTACTACCCCATCAATTTGTCCATCAGCCTTGGCATGCTCAATCATGGCTGCTAGCATATCCGCCACTATATTGAATAGCATGGGCGATAGCGAGCCACCTTGTCGCAATCACTTATTCGTTTGAAAATAGTGGTCAATGTCATCATTGCCCTTAATGGCAACACTACCTCGTGAAATGAAGCTATGGATCATTGCGCGTCACTTTGCAAAAAATCCTTTCATTATGAGAATCTGTTGAAGAAAGGGCCATTTGACTTTGTCATAAAAAAATTCAAAGTTTATTTTAAGTACGACCCCATTCAAATTTTTCTGATGTAATTCATAGACAATTTCAGAAGGATAACAACTCCGTCTAGGATGTATCTACCTGGCATAAAAGCTGACTATGAAGGACGAACCACATGTTCAGCAATCGAATTCAGCCCAATAGTCGCAATCTTCGTGAATATTTTAAAACTAACATTAAGGAGGCAAATAGGTCTATATTGTTGTTTCCTTTCAGGATTAACCTTAGGCGGTAATAAAATAGTCTCACCGAAGTTTAAGCGAGACAAATCTAGTTGGCCGGCATGTAGATAGCTAAACAAGAGGCGGAGATCCGGTTTGATGACTTCCCAGAAGTTCTGATACAACTCTGCGGGGAAACCATCCGGACCCGGGGCTTTGTTGTGCTCCATTAAGAAAACCGTCTTTCTAATCTCCTCCTCGGAGTATAGTGCTATTAGAAGGTTGTTTCCTCATCAGAGACCTGAGGGATGTCATATGTTCGAGACTCATCCATCGAGAAGTTTTCTTCCTTCGGGGCTCCAAACAATTTTTTATAATAATTAGTGATATGATATTTAAGTTGCTCATGCCCCTCAATCGTGCCCTCATCCTGTTGAAGTGAATAAATAAGTTTCTTCCGGTGTCTGTCAATGACGACGCCATGAAAATATCTAGTATTCGAATAATCTTTCAGGATAGACTGAGAGTTAGAGTGTTGGTACCATTTGAGTTCCTCTTCACGCAGCATGCTAGCTATCAGAGGGCCATGGCCTAACCTCTGCCAAAGCTTCTAATTTATCAATGATAGATGAAAGACGATAAATGGGGATCAAGAACTTTCTTTCTTGACATTATTTTCAAAGGAGAACCCTTCAGGTGCAGAGTTAGGTGATTGTCCAACAGTAATGCTGCACAAATACATGGGTTCCAAAATGCGTGAAAGCAATCGTACCTACAAAAGAAGAGAGATGCATGATCCAGTCCCAGTGAGAGAATTGAACACTTGGTGACCAGTAAAGGGGCAGTAATTTTAATTTGGGCTGAGAAATAAGATACGAATGCCCAGTTTCAGCATATCTGCACCATGTCATGTCCACATCATGGTTAGTTTGCTTCATCTATGCTTGAACTGTTCTTTAGAGCATCTTCAACCGCGTCCCCAATAGCCCTCCATGGCCACTTTTTCAGCGCCGGCGTCAAAAAATCGGCCCAGCCGCGCCCAGGACTCATTTTTCCGTCGGATTGGGCCGAAACTGGTGCCGGCAGACCCAAGGCGAACCCGGCGCGTTGGGGGCGCCTAGGGGCGCCGAACAAAGCGAAAAGGCACGTGGGTCCTGCTTGTCGGCGAGTGTCTTCCTTTTCCCGCCGTTTCCTCCTCCACTTCCCTCCATTCCCCCCTTTCTCCCACCATTCCTCTCGCTGCTCGCCACCATGCCGCCGAAGAAATACACCGCCACCAGGCCCGCCGTTGCCGCGGATGCTGATGCCCCGCTGCCGAAGCAGTTGAAGCCGAGGGCGCCGCCGTCAAAGCCGCCTAGGATGTCGAACGCTGAGTGGAAGGCGGACATCGTACGGCGGGCGCCCGCCACCACCGACCGGTGGAACAGGTCCAAGAAGCAGCAAGAGCGTGCCGCCGCGGCGGAGGCTAGCGCCCGGATGATGCCTCCTCCCGGTCATCATCAGGTCGCCTGGAGCCAGCCAAGCGTCGGGTCGCCAGCCAGCTTTACGGCTCCGCCCCATCCGTGGGGGTGCGCGTCGTCCCCTGGCTATGGCGACGGTGACGTCCACGGTGGGTTCAACCCCAACACCGCCTTCTCGCACGGGCAGCGCACCCCGTCTCTCGCGTTCGCCGGTGTCCAGTACCCCCGTACAACTACTTGGCCTTCCTAATAGCAGCGGACGCGACGGCGGTGTCGGCGATGGACAAGCCGATCAGAGAGTGGTACATGCGGGAGCATGGCCTCATTCTGGACTGCCTGCCGACGGAGACGCCCACTACCACGACCAACACGTCGACCCAGCCGGCGAGTCCCCGTGAGGGCGCGTCGCCTACATCGACGCCCGGCACCCCGCGGACGCCACCTACGGACAACAACGCCGAAGCTGACGCCGCAGCCAATGCAGAAACACAGGACGGCTTCGCCGAGGACATCGACGCAGCCGTCATTTGATGCATTCTTGCCTCTCGCCTCCCGTTTTTATTCGCCACGCCGAACTATGTGCCGAACTGAGATGATCACGTAGTTGTAGCGAGTGGTCGCCGAACTATGACGTTTTTTTTGTAGCGGGAACTGCAGATTCAAAAAAAATAGGGCGTCTTTGGGACCGGGGCTGAGGGCGTGGCTGGGCCGAGAACGCCCCCAGCGCCAATTTCATGCCGGGGGAAGTGCCGAAAAAGTGCCGGGGTGCCTTGGGGGCCGAACGGCTGGAGATGCTCTTAGTCCAGCACCGTTGGTCTACTGTACATATTACTAGCTATTTAATTCTGCACCTGCAGCACACATAGTACATAAAATGTAGAGCAGTTTTAGCATGGTCCCTCTTACCCCCTCTTTTCACATGAGAGGTAAGAGTATGTAGTAGATCTGAGCCGTTGATCACATTAATCAGTGGTTGGATTAACTCTTACCTTCTTACCTCATATGTAAAAATAAGGGGTCAGAGGGAGCATGTTAAAATTTGCCTAAAATGTATGGAAGACGTCAAGCCAGTTATATAATCTGACTGACATCACATAAGTTCGCCCTTCATTTTTTTGGGGTCTGCACATGTGTAAGCACTGTCTGTCTGCTGTATAGATTGCACGCTATTTAATTTTGCACCTGCAGCACACCTACTTTATAAAATGCTAAGAAGGCATCAAATCAGTAATATAATCTTAAAGACATCACATAAGTTTGACCTTCATTTTCTTATTGCACCCGCAAAATTATACATAAAGAAATAATATAAGGAAGCAACCAAGAAACTACCAGAGAATGGACGGTTGGCTCTCGGCCTCCATGGAGGCCTTTTCTTTTGAAAAAAATAAATCAAAATTCAAACTTTTTTATTCAAAAAGAATCTGAAATTTTTTGTGCAGGTAAAAAAGGATGTTATGAGTGTAACTTTTTATGATGAAATACGACATGTACAAAAAAGATAAATTCATGTCCTGGGAGGATGAATAGTATCATGTGTTAAAAAGCTCCAAAGTTGTCATTTTTGCACAACCCTCATTTCAACGTATTTTGCCCTGAAAACTTACACACATGTGAATGTATGCCTCCATGTATTATCTTTTTTTTCTTCAGATTTTCTTGAAACGTAGAAAATATGAAAATTGACAAATTTTGAATTTTCAAAACCGAGCTCCATGGAGCTCGGCCTCCAAAGGCAATATTCGGAAACTACCACATATATAGAAGAAGAAGCAGCAACATTGGATCCTCCATAAATCTTCCTATCACAGCAGTCACAGATTCACAGTTCCCAATCATGGAGAATGATGCATCTACTATTTGCTAGCTCTTCTTCCTCTTATGTACCTGATTCCACTCTACAAAGCTTCCGTTGGCCCTCTCAACCACGGTCTGCGGATCCCTCCAGGCCCATGGCAGCATCCTGCCATTGGGATGTTAGGTTGATCTCTTCCCGATCGAGCCCAACGGCTCGATGGGCCCTTGACTTGCGCCCTGATCGGGGGCGCCCAACCAAACCATGGTTGGTGGGCCCCTGTCGCCGCGTTATATAAAGGAGTGGGGGAGCCGGCCGCACGCAACACGAGATTCACCGTGCGTCCAGAACCCCACCTACATCCCTACCGATCTAGGGTTAGCGCGATGCGATGGGAAGCTCAACCGCCGCCACCCACGCACACTCGCGCTCACTCCGTTGCCCCTCCACCATGGCCACTAGTGCGAGCTCATCTGGACAAACACAAGGTAGCACCACCGATGATCTGACCTACTCGATCCGCTAGGTCTATCAATGGTATCAGACAGGTTTGGTTTAGAATCTTCGGTGCAAATTACATAATTTTTTCCCTTCCCCAAAGAACCCTAAAGTGACAAGGCAAAGATCTCACCGGAGAGGGCCTAGTGCTCGCCGGCAAAGTGCGCCGCCGCAAGGCCGCGCCGGTTCCTCTTGATCCGAACGGGCATCGGTAAGCCGAGCCGTTGGGATGAAGAACAACCCCGCGAGGGGCAAAGTACACCGCAGCCAAACTGCTCGACGGCGGCGCGCTCACCACAAGGGGGACGCGCAGTCGGCGAGGGGGATGGCCACGGCGCCGCCGCATCCCGCCGTTTGCTCCGTCGTAGAACAGCGCAATGGACAGAGGAGGAGCGGGCTGTGGTTAGCAGAGAAAAAGGGAGGGGGAAAGGGGGCTGGAGCAGCTCCGCGCGGCGCGGGGGCGTTGGACGCCATCCCCAGCTCGGACCGCTAGAAGCAGCCGCGCCGGCGGGTCCGGAGAGAACGAGGAAAGCGGCTGCGGGCGGGGGGGAGGGGGG
>LR738714.1:860105930-860129902 GCA_902687465.1 Secale cereale | reverse complement strand
AGATCCAATCTACGGCAAGTACTAGACATAGAAATTGTAGCGAGATCTGATACAGATGAGAGAGAGAGATGCATACGTTGCAGCAGCTGTAGTAGCGGCTGTGTTGTCCCCGGTCTGGGCCATGTCGTCGTCGAGGAAGAGGTTGCCGATGTCGGGGAAGAAGTCGTCGTTGGGGAAGTGATCGCTGTCAGCAGTCGAGCGAGAGCTCTCCCCAAAAATCTGATCGCCCCTCTCCCGTACAGGATCGCAAGAGGCGGGGTTCCGGAGGCCTGCTGTCCCTTCTTCTGGTGCACGCCGGAAGGAGGGATGGAGAAGGCTTGAGTGGCGGCGCAATATTTTGGAACGGTGAGAAACCATACGAAAACAACCTACACCCAAGGCTGGCTTGGTACGGGTTTATATAGTGTATGTTGGGAGTCAAAGCAGCCGCCATAAACGCGTCCGTTTATGATTTAGAAACTGCCGTACTTAACACGTCCGTTTATGAAATAGAAACAGTAACAATAAACGCGTTTGTTAATGAGTCGGAAACGGTCGTAATAACCGCGTCTGTTAATGAAATAGAAACAGCCCCAATAAACGCGACCGTTACTAATTAATCAATGACTCATTAATTTTCCCAATTAACAAAATAATAATGTGTCAATGAGAATTTCTGAATTTATTTGGACTAGTAAATACTAGTAAATTCCAACAGACAAGCAGCGACGTCCATCAGATCCCGGCGGCGCGGGCTGGGGCGCCTGTTGGCTTGGCGGAGTTGGCCTTAGTCGTGGTGGGATGTGCGTGGCATGCACGGCCATGGACACCCCTGGGTGGACAGGGTGAGGTTGGAGTATGCCATGTTCGTCAGGATCTGGGTTGGGTCTTTGGCGGGGTTTCAGTGAACCCTGGCGTGATTCGGTTCGACCGTCTCGAGCTAGATGTGCACGCCTGTTAGGCGGCCGTTGTGGCACGGGCAATGGCGGTTGGCGTTCGACGGTGAGGTGTGGGGGCTGGTAGCTCCTCTCTTCTCTTGGGTCCGGGACTGGCCATATAGAACGAGCCAATTTTCATTGAAAGAATAAATGTTTTATTGTCTCATCATGGTGATAAAAAGACACAATACGGACTTCCATGCCAATTCCTCTTAATAAGGTTATATTTAGTAAGAATGACTCTGCGATGAAAATACCGTGCAAAGATTTTATTCTTAAGCGGTATCTTCATGTTTCAGATCTTCTTGTTATTGTCAACTGGCACATCAGACTGAATTAACACTCTATACATAGACTCCACTGAGAACTGTCCATCCCCATGTTGGTTCCATCGAAATACATCGGCCCCATGTGACAATTGTATCGTGGACAACCACCGAAGCAGGATGTTCCACGATTGTAGTTTGGGTCCAAATAAATCCCTTCTAAATGTCACATTTGGCGGAAATGATTCCATTACCGTGGCGATAGTATCACCCTTGTGACGCACAATATTGTATAGAGCCGGATAATGTTCCCAGGGAGTGGCATTTACTAGCCACTTATCCTCCCAAAATCTAATTTCCGAGCCATCCTTAATCGAGAAAGATCTATAGCAGAAGAAATATTTCTTCATATCCATTAGACCCGCCCAAAAGTGAGAATCTTGAGACTTCCAGTATACTTGGGATACCGCCTTGGAGCCCACATATTTCCGCCTGAGGAGGGTTTGCTAATGCACCATCTTCCGTCGGTAATTTAAACAACTATTTACCGAGTAGGGACCTATTCTTATCCTCAAGGTCATGAATGCCCAACCCACCTTGGTCTATGGGATGATAAATCACACTCCATTTATCCAGTCGATATTTCTTTTTCTCGCTATCTCCTTGCCAAAAAAATCTTGATCGGAAATAATCCAATCTATGTAAAAATACTTTCAGCACCTGGAAGAAGGAAATCATATATAGTACCATATTACTAAATATTGAATTTATTAGGACCAATCTTCCGCCTAGAGAGAGTAGCTTACATTTCCAATTGTTAAGTCTTTTTTGCAGCCTCTCCTCGACGTGTTTCCATCCATCTCCGATAATGTATCGGTATCTCCAAATATGTGATCGAAAATTGGCCCAACCCACATCCGAACAGGTCGACGAAAATGTGAGCCTCGTCTTGGGCCTCCCAAAGCAAAACAATTCACTTTTATGAAAACTGATCTTAAGACCTGAGAGTTGCTCGAATGTTGATAAAATTAATTTCAGATTTCTCGCTTTCTAGAGGTCATGATCCATGAAGAGAATCGTATTGTCAGCAAACTGAAGTATGAAGAGGCCACCATCGACTAGTTGATTTACTACCCCATCAATTTGTCCATCAGCCTTGGCATGCTCAATCATGGCTGCTAGCATATCCGCCACTATATTGAATAGCATGGGCGATAGCGAGCCACCTTGTCGCAATCACTTATTCGTTTGAAAATAGTGGTCAATGTCATCATTGCCCTTAATGGCAACACTACCTCGTGAAATGAAGCTATGGATCATTGCGCGTCACTTTGCAAAAAAATCCTTTCATTATGAGAATCTGTTGAAGAAAGGGCCATTTGACTTTGTCATAAAAAAATTCAAAGTTTATTTTAAGTACGACCCCATTCAAATTTTTCTGATGTAATTCATAGACAATTTCATGAAGGATAACAACTCCGTCTAGGATGTATCTACCTGGCATAAAAGCTGACTATGAAGGACGAACCACATGTTCAGCAATCGAATTCAGCCCAATAGTCGCAATCTTCGTGAATATTTTAAAACTAACATTAAGGAGGCAAATAGGTCTATATTGTTGTTTCCTTTCAGGATTAACCTTAGGCGGTAATAAAATAGTCTCACCGAAGTTTAAGCGAGACAAATCTAGTTGGCCGGCATGTAGATAGCTAAACAAGAGGCGGAGATCCGGTTTGATGACTTCCCAGAAGTTCTGATACAACTCTGCGGGGAAACCATCCGGACCCGGGGCTTTGTTGTGCTCCATTAAGAAAACCGTCTTTCTAATCTCCTCCTCGGAGTATAGTGCTATTAGAAGGTTGTTTCCTCATCAGAGACCTGAGGGATGTCATATGTTCGGGACTCATCCATCGAGAAGTTTTCTTCCTTCGGGGCTCCAAACAAATTTTTATAATAATTAGTGATATGATATTTAAGTTGCTCATGCCCCTCAATCGTGCCCTCATCCTGTTGAAGTGAATAAATAAGTTTCTTCCGGTGTCTGTCAATGACGACGCCATGAAAATATCTAGTATTCGAATAATCTTTCAGGATAGACTGAGAGTTAGAGTGTTGGTACCATTTGAGTTCCTCTTCACGCAGCATGCTAGCTATCAGAGGGCCATGGCCTAACCTCTGCCAAAGCTTCTAATTTATCAATGATAGATGAAAGACGATAAATGGGGATCAAGAACTTTCTTTCTTGACATTATTTTCAAAGGAGAACCCTTCAGGTGCAGAGTTAGGTGATTGTCCAACAGTAATGCTGCACAAATACATGGGTTCCAAAATGCGTGAAAGCAATCGTACCTACAAAAGAAGAGAGATGCATGATCCAGTCCCAGTGAGAGAATTGAACACTTGGTGACCAGTAAAGGGGCAGTAATTTTAATTTGGGCTGAGAAATAAGATACGAATGCCCAGTTTCAGCATATCTGCACCATGTCATGTCCACATCATGGTTAGTTTGCTTCATCTATGCTTGAACTGTTCTTTAGAGCATCTTCAACCGCGTCCCCAACAGCCCTCCATGGCCACTTTTTCAGCGCCGGCGTCAAAAAATCGGCCCAGCCGCGCCCAGGACTCATTTTTCCGTCGGATTGGGCCGAAACTGGTGCCGGCAGACCCAGGGCGAACCCGGCGCGTTGGGGGCGCCTAGGGGCGCCGAACAAAGCGAAAAGGCACGTGGGTCCTGCTTGTCGGCGAGTGTCTTCCTTTTCCCGTCGTTTCCTCCTCCACTTCCCTCCATTCCCCCCTTTCTCCCACCATTCCTCTCGCTGCTCGCCACCATGCCGCCGAAGAAATACACCGCCACCAGGCCCGCCGTTGCCGCGGATGCTGATGCCCCGCTGCCGAAGCAGTTGAAGCCGAGGGCGCCGCCGTCAAAGCCGCCTAGGATGTCGAACGCTGAGTGGAAGGCGGACATCGTACGGCGGGCGGCCGCCACCACCGACCGGTGGAACAGGTCCAAGAAGCAGCAAGAGCGTGCCGCCGCGGCGGAGGCTAGCGCCCGGATGATGCCTCCTCCCGGTCATCATCAGGTCGCCTGGAGCCAGCCGAGCGTCGGGTCGCCAGCCAGCTTTACGGCTCCGCCCCATCCGTGGGGGTGCGCGTCGTCCCCTGGCTATGGCGACGGTGACGTCCACGGTGGGTTCAACCCCAACACCGCCTTCTCGCACGGGCAGCGCACCCCGTCTCTCGCGTTCGCCGGTGTCCAGTACCCCCGTACAACTACTTGGCCTTCCTAATAGCAGCGGACGCGACGGCGGTGTCGGCGATGGACAAGCCGATCAGAGAGTGGTACATGCGGGAGCATGGCCTCATTCTGGACTGCCTGCCGACGGAGACGCCCACTACCACGACCAACACGTCGACCCAGCCGGCGAGTCCCCGTGAGGGCGCGTCGCTTACATCGACGCCCGGCACCCCGCGGACGCCACCTACGGACAACAATGCCGAAGCTGACGCCGCAGCCAATGCAGAAACACAGGACGGCTTCGCCGAGGACATCGACGCAGCCGTCATTTGATGCATTCTCGCCTCTCGCCTCCCGTTTTTATTCGCCACGCCGAACTATGTGCCGAACTGAGATGATCACGTAGTTGTAGCGAGTGGTCGCCGAACTATGACGTTTTTTTTGTAGCGGGAACTGCAGATTCAAAAAAAAATAGGGCGTCTTTGGGACCGGGGCTGAGGGCGTGGCTGGGCCGAGAACGCCCCCAGCGCCAAATTCATGCCGGGGGAAGTGCCGAAAAAGTGCCGGGGTGCCTTGGGGGCCGAACGGCTGGAGATGCTCTTAGTCCAGCACCGTTGGTCTACTGTACATATTACTAGCTATTTAATTCTGCACCTGCAGCACACATAGTACATAAAATGTATGGAAGACGTCAAGCCAGTTATATAATCTGACTGAGATCACATAAGTTCGCCCTTCATTTTTTTGGGGTCTGCACATGTGTAAGCACTGTCTGTCTGCTGTATAGATTGCACGCTATTTAATTTTGCACCTGCAGCACACCTACTTTATAAAATGCTAAGAAGGCATCAAGTCAGTAATATAATCTTAAAGACATCACATAAGTTTGACCTTCATTTTCTTATTGCACCCGCAAAATTATACATAAAGAAATAATATAAGGAAGCAACCAAGAAACTACCAGAGAATGGACGGTTGGCTCTCGGCCTCCATGGAGGCCTTTTCTTTTGAAAAAAATAAATCAAAATTCAAACTTTTTTGTTCAAAAAGAATCTGAAATTTTTTGTGCAGGTAAAAAAGGATGTTATGAGTGTAACTTTTTATGATGAAATACGACATGTACAAAAAAGATAAATTCATGTCCTGAGAGGATGAATAGTATCATGTGTTAAAAAGCTCCAAAGTTGTCTTTTTTGCACAACCCTCATTTCAACGTATTTTGCCCTGAAAACTTACACACATGTGAATGTATGCCTCCATGTATTATCTTTTTTTTTCAGATTTTCTTGAAACGTAGAAAATATGAAAATTGACAAATTTTGAATTTTCAAAACCGAGCTCCATGGAGCTCGGCCTCCAAAGGCAATATTCGGAAACTACCACATATATAGAAGAAGAAGCAGCAACATTGGATCCTCCATAAATCTTCCTATCACAGCAGTCACAGATTCACAGTTCCCAATCATGGAGAATGATGCATCTACTATTTGCTAGCTCTTCTTCCTCTTATGTACCTGATTCCACTCTACAAAGCTTCCGTTGGCCCTCTCAACCACGGTCTGCGGATCCCTCCAGGCCCATGGCAGCATCCTGCCATTGGGATGTTAGGTTGATCTCTTCCCGATCGAGCCCAACGGCTCGATGGGCCCTTGACTTGCGCCCTGATCGGGGGCGCCCAACCAAACCATGGTTGGTGGGCCCCTGTCGCCGCGTTATATAAAGGAGTGGGGGAGCCGGCCGCACGCAACACGAGATTCACCGTGCGTCCAGAACCCCACCTACATCCCTACCGATCTAGGGTTAGCGCGATGCGATGGGAAGCTCAACCGCCGCCACCCACGCACACTCGCGCTCACTCCGTTGCCCCTCCACCATGGCCACTAGTGCGAGCTCATCTGGACAAACACAAGGTAGCACCACCGATGATCTGACCTACTCGATCCGCTAGGTCTATCAATGGTATCAGACAGGTTTGGTTTAGAATCTTCGGTGCAAATCACATAATTTTTTCCCTTCCCCAAAGAACCCTAAAGTGACAAGGCAAAGATCTCACCGGAGAGGGCCTAGTGCTCGCCGGCAAAGTGCGCCGCCGCAAGGCCGCGTCGGTTCCTCTTGATCCGAACGGGCATCGGTAAGCCGAGCCGTTGGGACGAAGAACAACCCCGCGAGGGGCAAAGTACACCGCAGCCAAACTGCTCGACGGCGGCGCGCTCACCGCAAGGGGGACGCGCAGTCGGCGAGGGGGATGGCCACGGCGCCGCCGCATCCCGCCGTTTGCTCCGTCGTAGAACAGCGCAATGGACAGAGGAGGAGCGGGCTGTGGTTAGCAGAGAAAAAGGGAGGGGGAAAGGGGGCTGGAGCAGCTCCGCGCGGCGCGGGGGCGTTGGACGCCATCCCCAGCTCGGACCGCTAGAAGCAGCCGCGCCGGCGGGTCCGGAGAGAACGAGGAAAGCGGCTGCGGGCGGGGGGGAGGGGGGTGGGGAATGGGCCACCCCCGACGGGTACGCCGTTTTGATCGCCCGATCAGCGCGCTGGTCCGTCGGATTTGATCCAACGGCCACGCTGCGATCCCCAGCCAGGCCACGGGATTTTGGGCCGAAAGTGGTGGGCGGAAGCAGCCACGGTCGCGCCCCGACCGGGCCGTGGGCCGTTTTCGGCCACAGGAGGAGGCCGCGCGCCCTGGGCCAAAAAAAAAGGAGGGCGCATGACGGACCAGGCCAACAGGCCTTGGGCCGCGCCAGCTGCCGGGCGCAGTAAAGACCGCTGGCCGGGCTTTCGTCTGTTTTTTCTGGTATTCTTTTTTCCAGAAGCACAATTAATAGTTTTTTGTCGAGTTTTGGGAAAATTTCACATAGATTTTCTATGCAAATTTTTCCCAACGAAATTTTTTGTTTAGAAAATAGAAAATATACAATGTTTCTGAAAATGGAAATAGAAAATTTTCAGAATTTTTTTTTCATGAATTTTACAAAGAAAATACTAAAGTTCATGAATTTTTATTTGTCAAAAAAAAGTTTTCGTAAATAATAAAAAGTTCATGAATTTTTATTCATGTTTTTGCTGCAAAATAAAAATAAAAGTGCTCTTTTAAAAGTGAATAGAACTAAAGTAAAAGATTAAATTTTTGCTTCTCTAATGCAATTTTGAATTCAACCGGTTAAAATTGCGTAGGGAGTAAAAGAGTACGGAATTGTTTCTGAATAGAATATTGTAAAGTTTCCGCTGCAAAGTAAAAGTTTTATCCTCCAATTAAATTGGAACCAATTGGAAAATTTAATTGGAAGAACTATTCTTAGCATTGTTTTTCCCCTGCGGGTGAAATAAGATTCAGATAGTTTCCGCTATGACAAAAGAAAGATATTTGTTTTAAAGTTAGAATATGGCATTGTTATTTTCTGACCAACGTGGATGATAACAGTACTATAATTCTATGAGTCTTATGTTCAAAGCTTTAATCTTTTTGTATCAGAGGGATCAATTTCCAGAGAACAGATACAGATGAAGAAATGCTCTTGAGAAATGTATATTTCTTGTTCCCGCTGCAATAAAGTTGATGATGATGATTATTTCTTAGCAAAGTTAAGTTACAGTTGGACTCTGAGTCGTATGGTGTGTAGACAGGATATGGAGTCGTGTCGAAGTAGGACACTTGTATCCTAGGCCTCTCATATATACTGGAGGTAGACCCATGATGTAACACATGCCAACATAATAGCACAGGTACGAGGGGGAGCCGGCGGCGTGTGCCGGCGCCCGGGCGGCAAAGAGTGCGGTATTGTAGCGGTGTCATGGGAAGGAGCGCCCGTAGTCAGGTCCCGGGGATGTAGCCATGATGGTGAACCTCGTTAACAAATCTCGGTGTCATGCTTATGTGATTGCTTGATCTTCGGTGGATCGACGGGGTGCCTCAGATTTATTCTAACATGATTAACTAGTTAACTCTTAACTTCTTACCTCCAATGTGAAAAGAGGAAGTAAGCGGGAGCATGTTAAAATTACTCAAAAATTGAAACATACACACATAGATTTCAACCAAATGAACATACGAAAAAAGAAACACCCGTGATACATGATATATATTGAAATAATGTAACACACACCATATTACAGTGGTCCAGGTCGATGGGGCTTTATTTTTATCATTCGTAACACCGATTAACATTCATGACATATGGAGGCATGCGCACCTATCATGTGCACCAGGGGAAATGGGTTTAAAAGACTTAATAAAAGGAAAAAATGGGATTAAAAGATGTCAAACGAGGCAAAGATGCACACTATGTATCCATCGACCCATCGATCTGGACCACGAATGCATGCTCGAGTCGTCACCGAGGACGGCAATTTTCGTCGCAAGCCTTCCCGCACGCGGGCGAGCAAAGCGATGCTGCCGCTGGGCAGAGGCATGATATGCAAAGCAAGACGCAACGCCCCCCGATGGTGTCTGGGCAGTCATTGCAGTCTGCTGCCGACTGGCCCATGCTGAGGCTGATAGCCATCACGATGACGCATACCACTGCCAACGCCTTCAGAGGCTGATAGCCATCACGATGACGCATACCACTGCCAACGCCTTCAGAGGGGAAGCTGAAGCCATTGATCTTCTTGCAGAAGATCAACGAAGAAAGAGTAGAGCAAGTAAATATTGGAAGTGCGGGAGGAAGAGCTATAGGTACAGGGTCCAAGTCTGTTTCTGCTAGAGTATTTATAGGCGGATCACTGGAAACCTTGGCTCTACTTTGCTTGACACCTGGCATCAATCGCTGGAGTGTGATATGAAGTTGCAGAGTCTGGTCAACTGATCCACCCTCGATAGCATATCCCAGCCTTATCTCTAATGACATCTTGATTGTCGCCCTCGAACAACCATCTAAACTATGTACTACTGTATTTGTTAGGCGTACTATCATGATTAACTCACCCATAAGATCTGCATGCGCGTTTCTTTAGTGCAACCTATGCTAGCTTGCACATCAATGGAGCGTCGGATGCCAATCCCATATGCTTTCCCACGCTACATATCATTCACGTCAAAGCAACCAAGTGCCTCATTAATCAGGCCAGAGAAAAAGCTTTGGAAATTTGCCTATTTGTTTAATGATTGGATTGATAAACGGGGTTTGCTTTAAGTGCTTATTCACTAGTAGAAAAATGGCCTAATGTGAAGCACATTAGTTCATGTTTGGAACTGAACCGACACTAATGACATTAGTACCGGTTCCAACGGCTAGGTGGACGGAGCTCATTAGTACCGATTCGTGATGAACCTTTAGTACCGGTTCGTGCCACGAACCGGTACTAAAGAGGTTGTGGCAGACTATGGTCAGGCTGGGGCCCCACCAGCACCTTTAGTACCGGTTCATGCCATAAACCGGTACTAGAGGTTTCTAGTTGATTCATTCTGCAGCATTTTTTTAGTCCCACCTCGCTCCGCTAACAGAGTTTTTACCACTTTAAATATGTTACTTCTCAAACTATCACAACCACTTGGTCTTCAATGAACTCTACATGTAGAATTTGTGGTCACAATATGAGTCCTCATCGGTTTTCAGATTGTACACAAAAAGATCATTGATAATCAATGTATTTTTGATGTATTTCTCTGTAGCAGTAGCGCGTTTTGGCTGAAAGACGGTACTGATCAATGTATTTGTAACATCCCAAATTTTCAATTTGGAATGTTATACATTAGATCATTATGCAAATCATATTTTCTTGCTTTTGGTGATCCGAGAAAATCCTAAGCAACTCAAGGACCCTCGGAGAGAGTTGGGGATTTCTAAATTTTCATATTTGAGGTTTCTCAAATTTTGAAAATAGGATCGTTTGATTTTATTTATTTTTCTTCAAGTATTTCTAGCATAAAAATATGAGAGAGGGAGTAAAATGACTCTCCCAAAAATAAAGAAATACAGAAGATTTAATAAAAAGGTCAAATAAATTTTATTTGGAGTTTATTTGAACTAGGAAAAATTGCATATTTTCAAAAATGCATTTTAGTGCCAAGAAAATGTTCATCTTGTTCTAAATATTTTATTTAGACGGTGAAAATTTGTTTTGGCAATTTCTAGTTTTTATTTTATTTTCTAGAGTTGTTTTAGCGCCGGCGTAGTTGTTTTTAAAAAAAAATAGGGGACCGACCCGACTGGGCCGAAGCCCAGCCGAACCGGCCCGTCGCCAGCGCCACCGCCTTCCCCGCATCGCCCCGCCGTGGCCGACTCGAACTCCCGCCGCCGCCGCCGTGGTTGCCCCCTCCCCAAGCCAGCCACCCCCCTCCTATTTATAGCCAGCCACCCCCCTCCAACCACCGCCGCCGCACCCCTCCCCTCGCCGCAGCAGCCCGCCGCCGCGACGCCCGCACCCCGCCGCCGCGCCAGCACGCCGCCGCAGCCGCCAGCCCCGCCGCCGCGCCAGCACGCCGCCACCGTTGCCGCCCTCGCCTCCGCATCCCGCCGCCGCTCGCCGTCGCCGGAAAGTCGCCGCCGCCGGCAGTTCCCGAGGTAGCCGCCGCCGGTTTTCTCTAGAAAACCGTTGGTTTTTTTAGAACCCTAGCCGTTTTTTATTAGATCGGTTTTCTGTTTTTTTTTCTTCTGTTTTAGTTTAACTTTTCGCTCGTTTATCGGAATCAGGTGATTCAAGCGCCTGGAGTTTCGTATCGAAATTCTCTTTCCGTTTAACCTAGTCACTCAAGCGTTTGCCTCTGTTAAATTTGGACTTAGATCCAGATTGGTTCGGTAGTTGTTTCTCTTTCGTCGTTTGTTTTCGTTGTTTCTTCTTCTGACGTTTCTTTCGCAAACCGGAGTTCTTAAGTTGAACCTTCTGGTTAGATCTTTTATTCGAGTTTTACCCGTGCATTAGTAGAGTACTTATTGTGTGCTTGTTTGTTTGCGAATAGAGTACCCGGAGTGCTCCGCTTGCTACTTTGAATCTCTAGGTTTTGCGGATCATCAGCAAGGCAAGTAACACTTTGATCATACTTTCCAATTACCCAATTTTCATTGCATTAGTCCAAACCCTCACACATTGCATGAGTAGGACCAATTAACTTGTGGGACTGGGAAGTAGATTGAGGTAGTACCTATTACCTGCATTACATTCAAACCTTTGGGAGTTACTTCTACGTTTGCTGTTAGGACATGCTATGCTCGTAGACGTAGATTGGGTGAGTGAAATCCATGATAGATGTGAGTTTGTTAATTAATGGTTCAACTTAAGGTGGCAACATTAATACACATCTGGGTGGATTGAGGCATATGGTTATTCCAGGGATTGCCTGTTTTTCTTCGGACCGCCACCCAGGCTAAAAGGGATCATGAGATTATTCATACTAGAAACTTCCGTGTGCAGCCACAATGCTATTATGGGTTCTAGCATAGTATGAGTAAGTCGTGCGAACATCTATAGTGGTGAACTAGCTGATGTAGGGGATGTAGGTTGGTACGGTTCACCCGGTCATAGGTGCTAGTGCTTCTGAAAGACTGTGTCTCGGTCATCCGTTTCTCAAACATCATGCAGTGCGAGAAATCGAACGGAGGAGATCGGGTCTTGTGGGGAAAAGTGCACAAACCTCTGCAGAGTGTACAAACTGATCATGATTAGCCGTGTCCCCGGTTACGGACGTCTTGAGTATCTAGTACTTGGATATCATGTGCATCTCATCATGTTACTTTAATTTAATACTGTTGGGTTTAATGATGAACTTTATTGGGGTTGAGAGGATGTCTATCTTCTCAGCGATGTTTCAACTACCATGATAGTTAATTAAAATGTATTCCTTTTGAAGTAGGGAAAAACTGGCTTTACGCAAAAACTGTAACCATAGAGCTTTCCACCAGCCATATTGCATATAGTATAGCTTTACTTTCAATTGCTCTCTTGTGTTACTTTGCCAGCATATTCCGTGTGCTGACCCGTTTTTCGGGCTGCAACGTTTCATGTTGCAGACTTTTCAGACGACGAGTAAGGTGCCCCTTTTAGGTCGTGGTTCTATACTCAGTTATGCCGCTGAAGTTGATGGACTCACTTACCTTCCAAGCCTTCCGCTGTTATCGTGTTAGATGGCCTTCAGCCATTTTTATTGTAATAAGTTCATCGTTGGAACTATCGATGTAATAAGTGTGTGATTGCTACTCTGTTATAAATCCTTCAAGTACTGTGCGTGTCAGCATTACTGATCCAGGGATGACACTGATGCACAGAGATCAGACTGTTTGAGGTCTGGTCGCTACAGTATTCAAACGTGTATATTTTTACATGTTTACACAATCTCTTTCGAAGAATCAGGGTTTCGGACAAAAAATCATCTGTTACAAAGGTATTTCATTTAGTACCGGTTCTAAGGCTGAGGCTCCACGAGCACCTTTAATACCGGTTCGTGGCATGAACCGGTACTAGAGTTCTTTAGTTGATTCTTTCTGCAGCTATTTTTTTAGTCCCACCTCGCCAAGCGAGAGGCACTCGCAGTAGTTTATAATCCCTGAGTGCAGAGACGATGAAGGAGAGGCGCAATGCTCACCTGCACGTTGCTTAGCTTCAGGCCTTGAAATGGTGTAGACTGCACGGAGGTATGTGTAGTTTCTCAAGGCCTGAAGCTAGGCAACGTGCAGGCGAACATTGCGCCTCTCTTTTATTCTTAATAACTTATTACAACTCCAGACTTTTTTTGCGTTCAGTATTCACGATGCAAAGCCACGTCATCAACTTTCAGCCCTTTTTGACATCATTCGCTATTTTTTATTCATTTACTGATTTGTTTTGAGAGCTAAATGACCGTGAAATTGAAAAGCGCTACAAATGAACTCTGAAAAGGTTGAAACTTGGCATGGTATCATCATTTCACCCACGTAGCATGTGCAAAAAAGTAGAGAGGGTTACAACAAAAAATGGATGCACTTCATGTACAAACTGGACAATCTCTTTCAAAGTATATCAGTGTTTCGGACGAAAAAACTCATCTGTTACACCGGCATTTCCATTTTTTAAACTTATGACAACTCCGGACTTTTTTTGCGTTCAGTATGCACGATTCAAAGCCACGTCATCAGCTTTCACCCTTTCTGACAACATTTGCTATTTTTTGTACCTAAAGCAAAAATATTCACAAATAAACTCTAAATACAGCAAAAAACTACTCAAAAATAAATAAAAGAAAAAACTATATAAACTATTATTTGCGCTCTACCCAGTGGGCCCGCTAGGCCTTGGGCTTTGATATGTAGGCCCATAAGCCCAGCAGGTCCACAGGGCAGCGCGACAAAGTTAGGCTTAGAAGCCTGTTTTAGGGAGTAGCTCGAAGAATCAGCAGCGGCTGGGTTTATAAACCAGTGCGGCTACCCTTCGCTCGGCGAGGTGGGACTAAACTTTGTGCACCGTAGGATAGGAGCGCGCCACCTTTAGTACCGGTCCGTGGCTCCAACCGGTACTAAAGGTGGGGTCTTTAGTAACGGTTGGAGCCACAAACTAGTACTAAAGGCCTGCCTTTCCTGTCGCTTCGCCTGGCCAAAATTGACCTTTAGTACCGGTTGATGGCTCCAACCGGTACTAAAGGCCACTCCTATATAAACAGCACTTACGAAATTTCAGTTAGTTTCTTCTTCGTCTTCGTCATGCCCGTCCCCGCCGCCGCCTCCGTCGCGCGCGCCCGTCCCCATCGACGTCGCCGCCCACCCCGTCGCGCATGCCCGTCCCCGCCCTCGTCGCCTTTATAACATCCTCCTCGGAGTATAGTGTTGTTAGAAGGTTGTTTTCTTCATCACATACCTGAGGAATGTCATATGTTAGGGACTCTTCCATCAAGAAGTTTTCTTCCTTCGGGGCTCCGAACAATTTTTTATAATAATTAGTGATATGAGATTTAAGTTGCGCATGCCCCTCAATTGTGCCCTCATCCTGTTGAAGTGAATAAATAAGTTTCTTTCGTTGTCTGCCATTGGAGACGCCATGGAAATATCTAGTATTTGAATCACCTTTCAAGATGAATTGAGAGTTAGAGTGTTGGTACCATTTAAGTTCATCTTCACGCAGCATGCTAGCTATCAGAGGGCCGTGGCCTAACCTCTGTCAAAGCTTCTAATTCATCAATGATAGATGAAAAAGGATAAATGGGGATCAAGAACATTCTTGACACTATTTTCAATGGAGAACCCTTCAGGTGCAGAGAGTCGGGTGATTGTCCAACAGTAATGCTGCACAAATACAAGGGTTCCAAAATGCGTGAAAGCAATCGTACCTACAAAAGAACAGATATGCATGCATGATCCAGTCCCAGTGAGAGAATTGAACACTTGGTGACCAGTAAAGGGGCAGTAATTTTAATTTGGGCTGAGAAATAAGATACGAATGCCCAGTTTCAGCATATCTGCACCATGTCATGTCCACATCATGGTTAGTTTGCTTCATCTATGCTTGAACTGTTCTTTAGTCCTGCACATGTAAGCACTGTTGTTCTACTGTACATATTACGCTATTTAATTCTGCACCTGCAGCACACATAGTACATAAAATGTATGGAAGACATCAAGCCAGTAATATAATCTGACTGACATCACATAAGTTTGACCTTCATTTTTTTTTGGGTCTGCACATGTAAGCACTGTCGGTCTTATGTATAGATTGCATGCTATTTAATTTTGCACCTGCAGCACACCTACTTTATAAAATGCTAAAAAGGCATCAAGTCTGTAATGTAATCTTAAAGACATCACATAAGTTTGACCTTCATTTTCTTATTGCACCCGCAAAATTATACATAAAGAAATAATATAAGGAAGCAACCAAGAAACTACCAGAGAATGGATGGTTGGCTCTCGGCCTCCATGGAGGCCTTTTTTTTGAAAAAAATATATTCAAAAATCAAACTTTTTTGTTCAAGAAAAAACTGAAAAAAATTGTGCAAGTAAAAAGGATGTTATGTGTATGTGTGTAAAATTTTAGGATGAAATACGTTGAAATACGACCTGTACAAAAAAGATAAATTCATGTCCTGTGAGGATGAATAATATCATGTGTTAAAAAGATTTAGATTTGTCTTTTTTGCACAGCCCTCATTTCAACGTATTTTGCCCTAAAAACTTACACACATGTGAGTGTATGCCTCCATGTATATCTGTATTTTTTTCAGATTTTCTTGAAACGTAGAAAGTATGAAAATTGACAATTTTTAAATTTTTCAAAACCGAGCTCCATGGAGCTCGGCCTCCAAAGGCAATATTCGGAAACTACCACATAAATAGAAGAAGCAGCAGCAACATTGGATCCCCCATAAATCTTCCTATCACAGCAGTCACAGATTCACAGTTCCCAATCATGGAGAATGATGCATCTACTGTTTGCTAGTTCTTCTTCCTCTTATGCACCTGATTCGACTCAACAGAGCTTCCGTTGGCCCTCTCAACCACGGGTCCCTCCAGGCCCACGGCAGCTTCCTGCCATTGGGAGTCCCCACCACCTTTTTGGCACCCTCCCGCACCGGGCCATACAAGACCTTTCTAGGTGCCATGGCCCTCTGATGTTCCTCAAGTTTGGCCAGAATCTTTTTCTCGAATACGCATAAGCATGCGTATCATCGTATTAAAGAAGAAGCGGCAAAGAAGCCGGGAGTTTGGTGAGAATCCGGTGATCATTGCCTCCACCGCCGAGGCTGCGAAGAAGATCATGAAGGTGCACAACATCTTTTGCACAAGGCCATTGCGCTCATTTGTCAAGTTAATCAATGGGCATGGTCATGTGAAAACATGCTCAAGAGTGGTCTTGTTTCAAAGCCCTCGTCGCAAGGAACATGAATGTGCGAATGGAGCATAAATTGGACTTTCAGTTCAAATAATATATTAGATTCAAATTTGAAAGTTAAAACAAAAAGAATGAAACGTAGGGTGGGTGGAGCATGCAGTCTGTCAGGTACCCTGCGAATTTCTCCAATAGACCACCATCCTTTGATTATCGCTTCCATGGGCGATCTGAGCACCACTTATTCTGTACACAACTCCTACATCGCCTTGGCCATGAAGTAACATTAGAGTTTGCTGGAGCCACCGTTGCACATACTGAGAACGAATACATCACACAAAATAGTATTGCGATTTCAAAGATTCACGTCTGGTGTGGAAGAAAAGAACAATGATATTGTCCGTCGGAAGTACAATTAGTATCTTTACACTCCTTCAGTTTGAGAATGAGAAGTGCGCTCTAAAATTATGTTTTACAACTGACTGCCGAACAGCTTGTTGTGCATATATCTAAGATTCGGGCAACGAGGCCTGAGATATATTCCTTGCATTAACCCATGCAGTACATACAATAGATTGTAAGAAGGTAAACAAAATTAACACCCCGCAAAAACAAAGTAACCAAAATTAACACAAAGAAATATATTTCAACAATTTAAATGAAGAAAGAACACGCGTGGACGTGGTACATGACATATTGAAATAGCATAACAAACTCCTTATTACATTGATCCAGACCGAGGGAGTGACCAACTAAGTGACACGCGTGACATACGGATGCATTTCACACCAAATATAAAACTCAAAGGGAAAATGGAATTAAAATATGGAAAACACGACATAGAGGATGCATGCATGCATCGATCCGGACCATGCATGCTTCAGAAACCTACTTTGCAGTCTTTCAAGCAAGCCTTTTGGCATGGCTCCCCGCACGAAAGTGGCTGCAGTGCTAGTGAGTCGCATAGAAGACATGGATGTGCATTGCAAGTCAGGCGACATGCTGATGGAGCTTGAGGGCAGACATCATCGCAGGCTGTTGCCGATGCCGGCTGGCTCAAGCTGAGGCCGACGAGCAGGACGACGCAGACGACGGCGAGCACCTTCAGAGGTGTAGCTGCGGCTGAAGCCATTGGGATTGGTTGTCGCGGAAGATCAAGAGAGAAAGAGCAGGGCAAGATTGAGGTGCGAAATGAAGAGCTATAGGTACGGGATCCAAGTCTATTTTTGCTGGAGTATTTATAGGCGAAACATTGGAAACCATAGCTCTACTTCGCTAGACAACTGGCATCAATCGCTCGAGTATAATAAGTTGGGTCAACCGATCCACCCTCGGTACATACGTAGCATCTTCTCGTGACTCATGAGCATGGCATTCCGATCCGATCCCACATGCCACATGCCTTCTCTGATGCTGCGTGTCTTCTTAACCTATACTAGTACTATTGCATCTAATTCATTGTCAATTAGGGACCTATAGTATTCGACAAAAGATCAATTTCGTCAGGTATATCAACCGACGGACGCTCAAATCATCCATCACTTAGAAAACCTGCTTTGTAGGCAGATGACATTATACAACAAGCCCTACATAGCTCATGTATAATGTTTCATGGCAAGATTTACGCTAGTATATATTGTAAAAATATATCTTCTCTATATCCATCACACATATATACTAAAGTTGGGTCATAAGTTATTATTCTCTAGCTACAATACGTTTTGGTTTGTGAGTATATTTTAAGCAGTAAATGATAATTATCAAGTAATCTACAAGACTTCATGAATTTTGATACTACTACAAAATTTTATAGTAATCTACAACACTTACGGCATGGTCGTCTGTATTGGAAAGCCTTATACTTCCTCCGTTTCAAAATAAGTGTTGTGGCTTTGGATTTTGGGTTCACTTTAAACTAAAGACACGACACTTATTTTGAGATGAAGGGAGTATATGCCATGGATTCTACCCGCGTGTGCAACTAACAACAATTAACATGCATATGACATAAGGATGCATGCACACCGGCCTATCGCTTGCACGCAAGAAGTGTCCTAGATGAAATAAAAAAAATAAAAATAAAAATATAATAAAAAGATGGTTGCCTTGAATAAAAAACTAAAGGGCTGGAATATTTATCAACTTGCTCGACACCTGCATCAATAAGGGATGGGGTATTTATAAACTTGCTAGAGACATGCATTAATTATTGGAGTCGGGGCAATTGATCGACCTTCTATTGTTCCTAAGCCAGAATTGAACACTTGGTGACCAGCAAAGGGGCAGTAATTTTGACTGAGAAATAAGAGGGGCAGGACATTTTCTGTTTAAGAAGGATAAACGGGAATTAAGAACTTTGTTGGCATTATTTTCAGCAGAGAACCAATAATAAACGGGCATTAAGAGCCTCAGGTGCTTGTCCAATAATAATGCTGCAAATACAAGGGTTTCAAAATATCTGACAGCAATGCACCTACAAATGAACAGGAGATGCATGATCCGGTGAGAGAATTGAACACTTGAACACTTGTTTCCACCTACAGAGTCATAGTGGGTCTAGGTCACCCAAACGAGCTACCCAACCACTGTTTATGTACTTATCCTGTGCCTATTTCTTCAGCAAGCACTTACACACATGCGCACGGGGGCGCGCACGCGCGCGGGAGAGAGAGAGAGAGAGAGAACCGACTATATGGGCTTGTTTTGGACTGCTCCGCTTCATCAAAATCAACTTCATTCCACCAAATCCACTTTGGAGCAGTTTCACACAGAAGTTGTAGCACCACCGAAGAGAATGTTTGGCTTTCATGTAGCTCCAGCTTCAAGAATGAGAATTTGGTGGAAAGGATTTATTTGATTGGTTGAGGGGGGAGAAACGAAGGGGTATCCACTTACTGGTGGTAGTGGTGGGTAATTTCCCCCTAACTCCAGCTTCTAGAGTTTTTTGGAGCATCCCCTGAAGAGTTTCATAAAAATCTAAGAGTTGTACCTCTGATTCTACTTTTTTTTTTGCGGAGCGGCTTATCTTGGAGTTACTTCGTTTGGCTTGTGTTTTCTGGAGCAGAGCTGAATTTTAAGGAGTAGAGCAGTCCCAAACAGGCCCATATATGTACTAGATTGTAAGAACCCAAAGAAAGTCAAGGAACCACTTATTTATCTTGCACCTGGAAAATATTCGGAAATGCTAAAATCAGATTTTCAAGCATGGCAAATCAAACGAGGATTTGCCCTACTTTCTAAAGAAAAGTGTCATCCTCACGACAACATAATTTGCCATGCTTAAAAATCTGACGTTCAATTTGTAGCGAAATCCAAAATATTCTAGCGCTACTCAAGTTTTTTAACCTTTAGATCATCATGCAACGGCCATGATCCCATACACACTATTTTTCTTCTTCAACCCTTCCTTATTCCTTCGCACGATCTGTGGCACCCATGCTCAGAGAAACCGGAACGCCCCGTATTCCAGCCCAGAGATCGAGGAGATGTCTTCTGGAATACAGCACTGCTTAGCATAGAACAAACCAGCCTTCTACTATTACATGAATATGATTACAAGGTCTCCGATATTACAATGAATAACACCGGCACGGCGACACTACGCCAACCACGGTTGCTCTATGCAAGCAGCATAACAACTCGAGGCAGCGGAACTTCTACTGGCAGCGGAACAACGAACGACGATGATGGACTCCAATCCGTAGGGACTCTGGCTGGAACGTTTATCCTAGCTCGCAAACACGGGAACCACACCAAACAAGCAAGCAATCCAGGCACGACCTGCAAACTGGCATGACACGCCAGGTCAGTACATTGAATGTACTTGCAAGCTCACAATAAACCAAAAGCATTCAGTACATTGAATGTACAATGAGTGTGAAAATTGGCACATGTCAATGATATGGACATGAAAAGATGTCCAAGGAGTTTGAGGTCAATTGGGAAAAGGAAAATAGCACTTTCTTCACAAAGTGCCATTTAGGGCAGAATAGAAAAAGGAATATTGGTGAAATATTTTTGAACATGGCAATGAAAAGTTTTGCCATAATGGATGAATATATTACCCACATAAATTATTAGAATTTATTTGGGAATTTTTGGAGGGACGGAAATATAGGTTGCTTCACAACCTATGGCAGACAGGGTTATTCCTTTAATAGAAAAAGGAATATTCCCTAGAAAAAGAATATTGGGGTTGGTCCAAGATGGAAATGGCAAGGTCTAGGGATAGATATGAGGATGACAAGCCACTATGGAAAGAAAGAAGAGGTCATCTTCTTCAGTTTCCAGACCACATAGCCACGGAAAAAGAAAACTCAAGCAAAAATCTCAGAAAAACAAAAGAAAAAGAAAGGGCCAAAAATCAGGCTGTGACAACTCCTCCCCCCTTAAATAAATCTCGTCCTCGAGATTTGGTTGCTCAGGGAACAAGTATGAATATACTGACTTAAGGAAACTGTTTCCAACTCGGGTATCCTTTTGCCTTAATTGATTGTTCCCATTAAATTTCAAATGACTGTCTGTCTGGCTCGGGGTGGTTTCTTTTACTGTATCCATATGCTAACGGACCTTACCTCACAAGTTCATGCTGATGCTGGCTACAATTATTTTTATACTGGTTGGCCGGCGGAGCGTGATCATTTATTATGACAGAAATATTTGTCCGTCTCACAAGTCCAAGAGTGATATCTGATTGATGTGTCATCCAGCACCGGCAACCTTTCATGAAATTGTGAACAAATTTTTCTTGGTGGACACCCAATCTCTTTTTCCTTGCATTGGGTTTCTCAACCAATGGTGGGTCCTCCAGGCTTAAAATAGTCAGGTAGCTCATCACCGTTCACCTGACGTATTCTGACTTCTTGCAGGAGTTTCTGATTCATTTTAACTGGTTCCACTGTCTTGAGTGTCAGCTCTGTACCGGATATTTTACTGACTCCTGTCGTGGCCAACACAAGGAATATGACCTTACAAGATAATATTTGCAGATTGGACCGATGGTGGAGGGCTTGGCCATATCTCTTAATTCTTCGTGTGACCATGAGTTCTGTCAGAGGAATTATTTTGATAGGCGTATCTTTATCCTTATCCCCTGGCTGGTAACATTTCTTCAATGACAGGTTTGTCATCTTTTGAGTTTCAATCACAGGGAAATGATCATCTGAACCCTTGCAAGAAATTGGCAAATAAATAAGTAGCCATCAGAACGGTCTTTTACAAGCCAGATCTGGGACATTACTGAGATAACTCAACCACGGCTCAAGACGGCCGGAAAGCAGTGCAGAACATGAGACCTGGTTGGTAAGAAGAAGGTGACAGCTCCCTAAAATAGCCAAAAGCAGCTATAGGGCTACTGTCACAAAAATAAACTCAACAGCTGTACGAGATGGCCGAAAAGCAGCTCAGAACTCGTGACAGTCGTTGAAGAGAGAAATAAAATCGCATCCACCCCGGATAGCTAAAAATAGCTTAGATCACAGGCGTGGTGCCGTCATTGGAGAAAAAGGGGAACGAGGGCTCATCAGGATCATTTTCTAGGTTCACCGGTACTTGTACAAAGCTCAGTGTTGTCGTCAAACTTGATAGTCCTTTGTCACACTGAGGTATATATCTGGCTTCCTTCGCATATATTTGAGAATCTAATTCTCGAGGCAGACTTGTTTTCTGACAGATTCTTGCATATGACCAGACTGTTGTGGATTCGATTCTCGAGATGCACTGCCTTATGCTGTCATTTCACCATTTAATATTTTGTACAAATGTCATACTGAGGGAGATTGGATGGCTTATACTGGAAACCATCGAGAGCATCTTGCTGAGGAAGACTGCGTACCGTGCTTCAGAAGCTTCCCCCCCCCTTAAAGAATTGCTAGGGAAAACTCGGTACCTTATGCCGGAAGCTTTTTGTGGTTGCTTGCTGAAGAAAACAGAGTACCTGACACGTGAATTTATCCATATATCATACTGAGGAAGATGGAGGAATCTTGCAGTTAAAGCTTCTTTGGTAGCTTGCAAGGGAAGACTGAATGGATTACCGCAAAAGCTTCTCACTGAGATATGCGGACCGATAACCGCATATATATATATATATATATATATATATATATATATATATATATATATATATATATATATATATATATATATATATATATATATATATATATATATATATATATATCTCCTTAATATTTTTGCTCTTGATTTCTTGTATGAAACAGGGTTTTCCAGGACTATCTCCCTTTCTGAGTACATGCCATATTTTTGCTTGCTTCCAGTTACATCGGGTTCCAAAATTATCCTCGACGAAAAATTAACGTTTATCTTAGCCATACCTTTGATAATATTCTGTTAACCTTACACACAATTTAACTTCTTGCTGATTTGATCTTTTCTGCTATGAATGGTGCATACTGAGGTAGACATGATTATTCGCACTGTTGTGAGGAGTGCATGCTGCTGCAAATTTTATTAGTAGCATCCAGGTCAGGCATTCTCCATTTTACTGCAGTCAGCTGAGAATTCCATTTTGTTTATCTGGGCCTCCAATTATTTGGATTCCTTGCTGATTCTTCGCGTCCGGTGTCTGATGAGCAACTTTAATAGGGGAAAAATTATGCCACACCGAAGGCCCAAAGAAAGAAACAAAAGAAACGACTAAAAAGCACACAAGCATACTACTAACATACTTAATCAAGCAATCATCACATATTACTGCTACTCACACCAAAATATGCATGCACACCTAAGCACACAAATCGCATGGAAACTCCGGTATTACGGTCTAATATGTTGTGGCGGTGTGCACAAAATTATATCCCTGTGTGGAAGGAGTTGGTGTAACCGAAGCTACACCAAGCACTGGTTGAACAGTGGCTGGATCTGGATGGATACACAGGTGAGGATGGACTTGACGATCAAGTAGCGGGACACAAAAGTCACGACCACTTCATCATCGAGCATACGGAAGGGATTCGTACCCATCCAAGGAATGAAATGACATGGCAAGATAACAGTGGAAGACTGGGTTTATTGGCATTGTCCTTTTCTGATAACAAAGATCAGCAAGGGTTGCCAAGGGGACGAGATGAAAGACATGGTTCACGATAGAAACAAGTCTATCACTGAAATAATATAGGTGGATGGCGGAAAGATATCGAGGCGATACTTGAGCATAACTCCTCCGAATGGTGTCTGGAACACTCGGTACCAGGGCATCACTCTGTTGGGACAGAGGTAATGCCAAACACCGAAAAACAGGTATGCAAAGAGGGATGGTGCAGGTAGTGGATTGAAGCTTATACCACCTACACTCACCAGATAAACTGCTAACTACCAAATAATAATCTATATGCATGCTATGCGACAAACAAATGCAGCAATCAAATGCAACAAACCAACCAAACTCTATACTACCACATTCTAACGTTCGCGCGGTCTAGGGCGTCCTACAGCCAGAACTGCTCTGATACCAAGCCTATGGCACCCCGGCTCAGAGACGCGTTGAGCGGCCGAGTGGTGAGGACGTGTCCTACGGAGCGGCGACGCGTAGGGCGGCCGAGTGGTGAGGACGTGTCCGGTCGAATGACGACGCGCAGGGCGGTCGAAGTGAAGTCGTGCTCCACAGAGTGGCGACGCGTGGGGCGGCCGAGTAGCGAAGAGGTGACCAACCGAATGGCGACGCGCGGGGCAGCCGAGTGGTGATGACGTGTCCTACGGAGTGGCGACGCGCAGAGCGGCCGAGTGGTGAGGACGTGTCCGGTCGAATGACGACGCGCAGGGCGGTCGAAGTGAAGACGTGCTCCACGGAGTGGCGACGCGCGGGACAGC
>LR738714.1:860043112-860082942 GCA_902687465.1 Secale cereale | reverse complement strand
GGAGTCACGATGCCCGGGGCGTCCGAGTGAAGTAGCCGCGTCCCGTGAAGTGACTATGCGCGTGGCGTCCGGGTAAAGTAGATGCGTCCCGCGGAGTCACGATGCCGGAGGCGTCCGAGTGAAGTAGACACGTCCCGCGGAGTCACGATGCCCGGGGCGTCCGAGTGAAGTAGCCGCGTCCCGTGAAGTGACTATGCGCGTGACGTCCGGGTATCGAAGATGTGTGCCGCAGATGCGTTCTGCGGAGTGACGACGCACGGAGCGTCTGAGTGACGCCAACACAGGATACCTATGCGCTGGAGGCTGGCGCAGGTGGCTACCTTACTCCGAGCCGTACGGTCCAGAATCTGCATGCAGCATGCAAGTAGCATTAGTGCTAATTAAGCAAGCGTTCAAGCCGGTACTGAATGCAATGAAAGCTTCCTTCTTCCAGGGGTCATTTATCTCCATGAACGCGGTTTATTGCCAAGTCATGGGAGGTCCGCTGCTGATCTGGATCAGACAACCCGGGTGGAAATGACGTGCATGAATGAGGCATTAATCGCTGATTAGCAAGAGTTAGAATCGGTTATCTATGCTACTATTAAAAGAGCAAACATAAACTCTTCTAAGGTCACACAACAAATTGTACACGAGATAACCAGAACCCTTCGATTAAATCCACTTAAACACATCCTACTGTCCAGGTTGCATCAATGATCTGCCATCTAAATTAACGACTGAGATCAAATGTTCTGCCAAGCAGACGCCGCGGTCTGCCCATCCTTATAGCGCTCCGCGTCCCCCGCCCGCAACACGCGGATCAATTCCACCGGCATCCATGGTTCCCTCCCTCCCTCTCCCTCTCTCCCCTCCTCGCCGCCGCTAGGATCTCTCTCCTCCTTCGAACAACGTCGATGGCGCGGGATGCAGCGGGCGGCGGTGCCGATGTTCTCTCCTTCGTCGAGCAGCAGCGGCACCGCGGGACGCATCGGGGTCGGCCGTGGCGATAGATTTCTCCGGCGGGGGCTCGCCTCGGCGCCCACGTCGTCCTCCTACTCCTGCTCAGTGCCACTCGTTAGTGCAGTTGACCCAGCGGGCGCCGAGGGCGTGCGGACGGAGGTGGCGCAGATCCAGGGCAGCAACAACGACGGGCGCCCCCATCCTCTTCCAGCGCCGCTGCCCAATCTTCCTCTGCCTCCATGGTCTGCAGCAAGGGATCCCAATCATGTATGTGGGTCATCGCATGGTCCACCGTCCCCTCTCCCTTAGACGCCGCCTGCACTTCCTCTTGCTCGCCGCAGTAGTTGGGTCACCGGTTCATCTGTTCGTGCCTGCCTGGGAGTTGCTCTGTTTCCAGGTACGTTCATCCATGCCTGCACTTCCTCTTTGCATGAACTGCTTAGGCCATTTGCATATTAATTAATCTGTAGCTAGCGCTCTGCTCTTGATAGCAGCTGATCTATGCACTTGACCAAAATTGGGGATCAGAAGAAAATTCTTCAGTAAAACGAGTCTGTACTATGTAGCAAGTGCAAGGGTTCGTATTAGAAGCTTGTACGTGGTCGTAGACAAAGCCTGAATCCAACTTCAATTTAATTAGTGTGCCACAACTACTCATTTTTACGAGAGTCAACACTTCTATCTCATAATATTTTAGTACAAATAAAATATTGGTTTGGATACTCATGCTGGTGTACCATTTTTCATGGCCTGAAAATGATAATAATATGCATATTTATTGTTTCTTTGCAGGATTGTAAAAATATGTTTGATGTGCCATAAATCTTGGTCTTTTCACTTTCAACTTAAAGAGCTTGAGAAGATTGGTCCTAGAAAAGGGAGTGATCAAATAGTATGTAAGTAAACTGCCCAGGTTGATCTTATTTGTATATTATGATATAATGTGATCTGCCAAAAAATATAGCCAAATATGTGCCACAAATCCTGCTCTCTTCAACGATCCGGTGCCTCTATCCCGCTGTGTAGCACTTGTCTAGCCTGTACAGTGGGTGAAGAGCCGGCGACTAAAGACGATAAGGTGACAAATGTGACATTTTTCACAAGTATTCGCAAAGGTAAATATAGTGGGTAGTGCCAAGGTTTATTTCCACCTTTTCACATATTATTTACTGGCTGTTCTATGCTTTTCAGTAATTATCAGAGCATGTTATGCAAGTGGAAGATGATGGTATTTGCTTATCTTATGATGGTCTTGAATTTATGTGATCATCAGTACGTACATAGAGATTCCTAGACAACACTCCGTTTATTTCATCACTCCTGGGTCGTGACATGTTATTTGCATAGTACCTCAAAGCTGGCGGTTTTGCTATTTTGTTTATTGTGCATCTTCTCTTATTATTCGACACAATTTATATTATATCATGTCACCATGTTTAGGATCTATTGGATTCTTTTCGTTGTCGGTAAGTAGGAACCCCATCTTCCAATGATGGAACCAGGAACCCCTTCTTTTAGATTCAGTTAATTGTCTTGTTTGTCATTCGTTTAGTAGAGGCTCACCGCCCGGTATATGAGGAAGTTTCCAAAACATATATAGTCTACGCCATTTAGTGAGTTTCATTCAATGTGCTATTGATGTATAACCTCTTGCCATGACAGCAACATCCAAGTTTCACGACACGAGTCGTGACCGCTATGGACACAGGAATTGCTGCAGATGTCGCAGCCTCAGGTTCACCGAGTCGTTGCAGCTGGTAAGGACACAAGTGGACATGGGTGTAGCCACCGCTGTTGCATCGTTCTAGAACTGAAACATGGGTTTCTGTTGCTGTTGCCTAAACTGGATACCATAGCAATAGTAGTTGTCCTTCCTCAGCAAAACTGAAACACAGGTTTCCAGTTACATGTATAGTAGTTATCCATTGTATATATTCATTTTAATACGTTTACAAAGCCTTGCATTTTCTGCCTTCACATTATACTACATTGTATTTTCATGTGCGTCTGATTTAAGGTTACATAATTTTACTCTACTATAATGGTTGCCTACTTATATGAGGTTGCAGTCGTAGAGGCTAGAGCTCAATACTCATCTAGCTATATTGATCTCTAATCTAGCGCGAAGGTATGTACTCCATCCGTCCGGGTTTATTAGGCCCAAAAACAACTTCTCTTAGACCAGGGCAAATAGTAATTTGCTAATATTAATTCCTCCATTACACTCCCAATGCACTCTCTCACATGCATGCAGCCAATGAAAAAACATGCATGAAGTGTATTAATTTCCCAGCTATGGCACCAACAACAATGGCTTTCAATGCAACCAATGAAATGGTTGCATGCATGCACCTTTCCAAAGCGAGGCCTTATAAAAGGGACATGATTGTGATGCTAAGAGGCCTAATAAACCCGGACGGAGGGAGTATGTGTTAAAGGTACATGCCATGAGGCATTTCCTTCATTTCTTAGCCTTTAAAGTTACTTATGTATGCGTTAGGAATTTAGTATGATTTATTTTCCTGTGGGTATAATCATCTCAAGTAGGTAGGTCTTTGTGCGGCTTTGGTCATCCTAAATTTTGTGTGGATGCTTTTCTCTTTCTTGATTAGCTTTGGGAAGCAATAATTATTATACCTCCTTATTGTACAGCTTGCCACCATGGAATAGTAGCCTTTCTCCACTGCTAAGATGTTGATAGCACGGTGTTTGTGGAACATTTATAGTCCACGTTTAATCTTCCTGCAACTAAGCTTAGTTTAGAGAAAGTATGGCACACATGACATCCGTGTCATACAGACAGTGTTATATTCCCTCTCATAATTTCTTTAATAAAACTAATGCTTAGTGAGTTATTTTGGCACTATTGCACTTCAGGAGAAGCTGAGAGAAACTGAGAATGGGGACAAAATTGTCCAGCTGGCAAGTGGTGCCCCCGTCGACTCCCATTGGCGATGCGGCTGAGCCCATCAATTCAACTTCTCAAGATAACTATCAACTCAAGTCCAAGAGGGAACAAATTCAGATCTTCCAAAGACAGCTACTTTTTCTTAATCTTTGTTCCAAGATTGCATCTCTGTTGTGTTCACATAGACAATGCATGTATGTTTCTAAGCCCTATCAAGTACCAGAATAAAATAGACAATTCTGAAATCTTCAGGAGATTTTTTATTCCACTTTTAATATATTCTACATTAAGTAGCATGCGCCCCTATGTTATCTATGAACGAGTTGTCCATCCAGTTGATTATCCTTCAAATGTGAAATACTACTCCCTCCGTTCCCAAATATTTGTCTTTCTAGACATTTCAAATGGTTACAACATACGGATGCATGTAGACATGTTTTAGAGTGTAGATTCACTCATTTTGCTTCGTATGTAGTCACTTGTTGAAATGTCTAGAAAGACAAATATTTAGGAACGGAGGGAGTATATGATTGTGATTTTTTCCTGAGTTCACATGATATCCTCAAATAGGCAAGTCTTTAGGTATTGCTTAATGACCACTGCAAAATGTCCAAGTGTCTACAACATGTTATTATTTATGTATAAATTAATCTTGGCATTAGTGTACTAATAGCCAGAATCTTAGATTCAGGGATTACATATTCGATCTTATTAGGGTTATCGAAAATTGATTTTGTGTATTCTGTAATTTCTCCTCTCCCATTTCTTTAGAGAAGAGGGCTCAGCAAGGAATCACCAAGTATCTACAGCCTTTTTTCATCACAATATAAATTAAAAAAATTATAATCACATAAAATATCATTTGTTATCATTTGTTGATACGTGCGTTGCACGTGCATGATTACTAGTGCATGTAGGTGGAAGTTTCTCTTTCCCACGGCCTTTCACTCCATGCAGTTTATTGTAGCGCCGTGGAGTTTGCCGGACTCCGATCTTGAGGCCCGGAAGGCATCAAATTCGCCAGGGACAGGACCGTCCGGCACCGAAGAACAGCTCGGAGAGCGTGATGTGGATCCTGCCGATGTCGGGATCGCCGAGGGTTTGCTAAGCGCGGAGCAGCACGTCGACGGACACAACGACGCCGGCGGGTGCGATGGATCTGACCATGGTGTTCCAGGTCGTGTGTGTTTCGATGACGGCATCGAGGCCGGAGACAACGGTGCATGGCGTTGGCATCTTACGAAGGTGAGTAATCCTACGGGAGGAAAGAATCAACCCATTGTTAGACAATTTATAGTAAAAAGACTGGATTGAAAGGATACTTCCCTGGTCCTTTTGTTTGTACGAATGGCGCAATGGCCAGAACTTCAGCGGCAAATTTTTCTGGCTATGGCCACCAATCCTCTTCTGAAGATGGAGGAAAAAAACATTTGCATCATGGCTCGATAGACGCCATGCCCCACGGTGGGCGCCAACTGTCGTGGAACGATTCCGACAATAATAAGGTATAGGGTAAAGGAGCATGATCTATCGAGATGCACATGGGTGACACGGTGGTTTTAGCGAGTTCGGGCCTCTCGCGGTGGAGATAACAACCCTACGTCTCGTGCTCCGGAGAGGCTTTGTTTTATCTGAGTATGTATCCGGAGATTACAATGTGTCAGAGAGAGGAACGGATCCTCATGCCTGAGCTGAGTCCTGAGACTAATGGCGAGAAAAAGAGAGAAGGGGAGAATGAGAGCCTGTCTAGTCTAGTGGTGGGGGTGGCTTATATAGAGTGCGCCACCCCCTCACCTCCTATGTTACAAAGTGGGGCATTGAAGCCATAAATGTCAGATGATGCTTCGACTGCCTTGTCGACTGTTGGTCTTTGCATATCCGAGTGAGTCAGTCGACCGAGTGGTCGACTGTCATCCGAGTGGGCGGTATGTTGCTTGTCCGACTGGATAGTACGTTGCTTGTCCGAGTGGATAGTATGTCTGTATGAAACTTATCTGGACCCACATGTTGTGTGGACCCTATGCTTTATGATATTTCGACCCTTTGTGGGCCTACCTGTTATGTGTATCCCCAACACTCGGTATTGGGCTCGACAAACGCTTCGCCGAGTCCCCAACGAACGGCCCTCAACAAAGTTGTCTTTACCTGAAGGGTTGAGACCGAGTACCCTCAGGAGAGAACTACACTTGGCAAACTGTCTGTTGAGTGCAAAACGGCTATCACTGAGTTTTCCCAGTACTCGGGAAACTAAAAAATTCTAGTAGTGTTAGGTTCTTTTTAGATAGTAGAGATGCCTTCAGGTTTTGGACAGGGCTTTATGTCAATCAATTATCCAAGCTTTACGTAGATGGAAGATTGGTAATGGTAACAAAATTAGATTTTAGGAGGATACTTGATTTGGTACGTCTTACCTATGTGGGCCTATTTACACCATTTGTATTGAGCTATCTAAATGTATTTGCGACATTTGAGATGGCCACCAACTAAAGCTCTCTTTTAGGAGGAACTTTGACCGTAGCCATGTGATCTAGTTTAGAGGGGTCTAAAGACTCCTGGTGATAAATTCTCCTTGATGACGTTCATCCAGAAACTCATGTTAATAATCAGTGGCTGAAGGAGACGCTCTCGGAAGACCGTGAGATGATACCTTCCCTGGAGATGTCTGGCACAAGTTCAAACTCTCTGATCCTGATGGTGGTGGCTTGGAGTCAGCTGTCAAAAAGAGAGAGTCCAGGGACAGGATGACCTTCTCCGGTCTTGTGTCCACTCTGGATGGATGTTGCACACCTCAGTCGTCGTCTGCACCACCTGTGAAGGCTAGGAGCCCCGTCCGTTGAGTATGTGATTTTTAGAAAGTACATAGGATAGACTAAGATTTATTTATATCTTGTCTTTTACTCGAAATTGATCATGTATTTCTATATATATATGCCCTTAAGCAATACAATAACTATTCCACCAATTCCTCTCTATTTCTCTTATATGGTATCAGTCTTATCTCGATCATAAACCCTAGCCACCTCTTCCGCTCTGCGCTACCCCCGGGAATGTTGATCTCCATCGGGGCCCACACAACCCGTACCTAGGGTTCGTTCGCAGGTCTTGTTAATCAATTGCCCTAGAGTCTTTTTTTGTAAGTTTTTTTGTTTTGTTTTCTGCATTATTTATTTTCTTTTGTTTTTTGCTTTATTTTTTAATTCTTTTAGGTAAAACAAATTACAAACTTTCTGTTAGTGCAAGTAGTATTCAAATTTGAATAGTTTAAATTTGAAATTATTTGTTTTCTTTGTTGCTTTATTTATTTTATTTTGTTTCTACTTACAACAAAATACTTATTGTTGCTATTTTTATTTTTTTGCAAGTTTTTTTGTTTTGTTTTCTGCATTATTTATTTTCTTTTGTTTTTTGCTTTATTTTTTAATTCTTTCTGGTAAAACCAATTACAAACTCTCTGTTAGTGCAAGTAGTATTCAAATTTGAATAGTTTAAATTTGAAATTATTTTTTTTCTTTGTTGTTTTATTTATTTTATTTTGTTTCTACTTACAACGAAATACTTATTGTTGCTATTTTTATTTTTTTGCAAGTTTTTTGTTTTGTTTTCTGCATTATTTATTTTCTTTTGTTTTTCCTTTATTTTTTAATTCTTTCTGGTAAAACCAATTACAAACTTTCTGTTAGTGCAAGTAGTATTGAAATTTGAATAGTACAACGGACAATGCACTAGTAGATAAAGGGGATTTAGCCCCGGTTCATTTGGCCTTTTAGCCCCGGTTCTTGAACCGGGGCAACAGGGTCGGTACTAATGCTCTGACCCTTTAGTCCCGGTTCAATCCAGAACCGGGGCAAAAGGGTGTCCACGTGGCCTGTGCACCGAGTCCAGGCAGGAGGGGCTTTAGTCCCGGTTGGTGGTACCAACCGGGACCAAAAGGCATCCACGTGTCAGCATTTCTGTAGCTGTGGTTTTTGTTTTTTTTTTGAAAGGGGAGGGGGGGTTTTAGGTTTTGGGGGTTAATTTAGGTGTTTGATATATTGTGTTAGCTAGCTAATTAATAGAGAGAAGTGTTCTCTCTTATGTCCGTGCTTTTGGTCGACGCTACATACTACACATACGTATATATATGGACTAGAGTCACGCTAGCTAGCTAGCTAGCTGCTAGCTACTAAGCAAACGAAGGAACAGAAGATCTCGTATATATAATCAACATATATATATATATGCATACAGAGAGAAGTAATAATATCAACCACCTCTCCTTCTCCGAGAGATTGGTCGAACAACAAGTTCTCGTATATCTATCCGACACTACCGGGCACATATATACAATAATTATCTCTTACAAAAATAATCTCCTAACACATGGATGCAGGGTCCACATAGTATTCTCCGTCTTCAGCGATCACGTGTTCAAGGAAGAATGCCGCCAATTCCTCTTGAATTGCTCGCAGACGATCTGGTGTTAGGAGTTCATCCCGCATCCGAAACATCTAATTTGAAGTAGGGGGTCAATACATGAAATGATGCTATAAATTTGTGAATATTATTGATTGCTTACGCACTTTAAATTGTTCATCAGTGTAGCCCCGCTCACAGGTCGTGTGGCGGATGGACTCGCAAATGTAGTATCCACAATAATCATTCCCGGGTTCCTGCCACAACCACTTTACAAGAAATAGAGCTCAATCAAACTGATAAGCAAGAATGCCAAATTGGTATTGATGAAACTAGCTAGCGCTTGAATCAATATATAGGAGATGCGCGCGCGGAACATGCTACTATATAGTACTTACTTTCGGGTATCTAAATTGTAGCTTCTTCGGCAGTCCCGGAGCTTTTTTGATGAATGTTTTCCAAGCCCTGCCAGACAAAGGAAACAATTAGTTGATATCAGAAATGAAGTTGCTGATATATATGCATGGTGGATAATATTGATCGATTTAACTTACCTGGCTAGCATTTGAGTCATGTCCGCATACTCCTCGGGATCTTTACGTTTAGAGTCGAAGACAGTTACTATTCCCTTCTCAAGCTTAATCTCTAAGAGAATATAGTGGAAGCTGCGCACGAATGCATGAGATCATTACATCACTATAAACTTGACTGATATATATAAGGGAAACCAAATATGCACAAGACATTAACACTCACTTGAAGTTGTAAGGAAAGAGTATTATATCTTTGTTTTCATTTACCACCAACGATCGTAGCAAGTTGGTCTCGGTATCGCCGGGACGCAATTTAACCTTGGTTGCATCTATGAGGTATGTGTTAATAAACCCAATATCACCTACTTGTCTTTTCTTCAATTCGACGATCTTCAATCTGCATAATATAGTGAGGATAATTATAAATACATGCAATGAAGATCAGCTATATAGAGAGACTTAATGACAGAAGTAGTACTACTTACAGACAGTAGCAGGTGATCGTTGTTTTATCGAGGGCCAATTGATTGAAAAATTGATAGAACTCCTCAAATGGAACAGGCAACAGGTCAATTCCAACGAGGTCATGCTCCGGTTTAACTCTCAAATACAAGTTATTCCTCCCCCAGACTCTCTGCAGATTTTCATGTACCAATCATGCAATCTTCGCATATTCGTTGATAGAGATCTTTCATTTTTGACGAGAGGCTTTTTGTACTCGTATCTTTCTATCTGCACGTCCATGAAATCATAGTGTACATCGTCGGACGTGTAATCTGCAAGATTGGTATAACCGGGCACCATCCTCGGATCATTAGCGACCATGTCGCTAGACACCTTGAGCGGGGGGCACGATTGGTTCGCTTGTTCGCCGAGCTGGGCAATTTGTTTCCCAGCTCGCCCTTCTGCTAACCTCTGATCACTTTTTGTACTTCCGGACCGCTTGGCATCTTGAAATGTCTTTTGAATAATGCGGTCATAGTTGCCCTTCGGCTTACTTTTCGCTGGTTGCTTCAGGGCAGCAAGAGTGCGCTTTGCTTTCACCGCATCTATCTTCTCCTCTGGAGGTGGATGTCTCTGTGCTTTCAACCCTTCAAAAAAGTCCTTCACTTCTCCTTCAGCGATCTTCGTGTTTTCCTCGTCGGACCTCTCGTACGGTAACTTCTCTAGAGGCGTGAGAGAAGGACCGAATCTGCATCGCCTCCCGCCTCTGGCTGTACTGGTAGACGTCGCCGGACCAGACGAAGCGGCTGTCTTTTTTACTTGCTTAGGCGCCGGAGCAGGAGCAGCCGGAGCGGCGGCAGGTCTCTTCCGCCCTTGCTGATTAGGCGAAGGAGGAGCTGGCTGTCTGCTCGGGCGCGCCGGCGGCGAAGGAGGCGGAGTGCCGCCACGCGCCGGCGGCGAAGGAGGCGGTGTGCCGCCACGCGCCGGAGAAGGAGCCGGAGTGCCCTGATGGTCACTCGCCGGAGAAGGAGCCGGAGTGCCCTGATGGTCACTCGCCGGAGGAGGAGGCGGTGGAGGAGGCGGAGTGCCCTGACTCGTCGTCGTCGGAGGAGGAGGAGGAGGCGTCCAGTTCAGAATGTTGATTAGGTCCTTCCGCCATAGGCATGGAGTCTTCAGTGAAGAACCCAGCCGAGTCTCCCCTTCACCGGTAGGGTGGTCAAGCTGGAGCTCCTCAAATCCCTCCGTTATTTCGTCGACCATCACCCTAGCATATCCTTCTGGAATCGGCCGGCAGTGAAAAGTGTCGTCTGGTCCAGAAGGATAAACAGAGCCAGCAGCCGCCTTGACCTTCAGATTCATCCACTGTGCCATAAGGTGGCAATTTTGTGCCTCCGTGATAGCATCCACAGGATTCCTGGCAGTAGCCGTCAAGGCAAGCTCTGGCTGAGGCAGCTCGGTGGAAGCCACGCTGCTTCTCCGCTGAGATGGCGGGGTAGCTTCGGGGGAAGCTTCGGCAATTCTTTCCCGATCTGCTTCCCGTTCCTCTATCGCTTGTATTCTGGCCCGCAGCGCCTGGATTTCGGTCATCTCCATTTTCTTCCTCCTGTCGTGGCATTTGTAGCCTCCTGCGTTCGGAAACCCAGCACGCCACGGAAGGGAGCCTGGCGTGCCTCGTGTCCGTCCAGGGTGCTCAGGATTCCCGAGGGCCATTGTCAGCTCGTCGTTCTCTCTGTCGGGGATGAACGTCCCTGCATGCGCTGCTTTGATATACTGCCGCATCTTCCTGAGTGGTGTTTCCAATTGCTTGTCCGTCCAAATGCACCACCCTGTTACAGGGTCCAAGGATCCGCCAGCCCCGAAGAACCAAGTCCGGCAACGTTCTGGCCAGTGCATTGTCTCTGGTTCGATCCCTTTCTGAAGCAGATCATTCTCAGCCCTGGCCCACTTAGGCCGGGCTACGAGGTAGCCGCCCGACCCCGTGCGATGGTGATGCATCTTCTTTGCAGCATTTATCCGGTTTGTCTCCAACATCTTCTGACTCTTTTCCGACTTCTTATGGGCCACAAATGCGGGCCAGTCATCTTTGATCTTCTCATATATGCCCACAAATTCTGGAGTCGTTTTCTCTCTGACAAACGTATTCAGTTTTTTCTTCCATGCCCTGAATTGGTCTGCCATCTTCGAAAGTGCATAAGACTTGATTAAGTCCTCTTTAACTGGCTTCGCCGGATCAACCTCTCGCGGTAGGACGAAGTTTGACTTCAGCTCAGTCCAAAGATCTTCTTTCTGCATATCTGTGACATAAGTCACCTGAGCGTCGTTTGCAGCCGGCTTTAACCATTGATGGATGCTGATCGGGATCTTGTCCCTAACCAGAACCCCGCACTGATTAACAAATGCGTTCTTTGTGCGGATGGGTGCAATCGGCTCGCCGGAGCGCGAGATTTCTGAGATCTCAAACTTTTCATCCGGCCTCAACTTTTTCTTCGCTCCTCGTCTCTTTACCGAACATTTGCTCGATCCGGAGGGCTAGAAAAGGAACAAAGACGAGAGTTAATGAATGAATCAATTAACTAGTCAGCACATGCTTAACTAACATATATACCTCCTGGCCGGACTCGGTTCGGTCACCGGAGCCAGCATCACGGTCTCCTTCTTGCACCGGCATTGGGTCACCGGAGCCGTCCTCACGGTCTACTTCTTCCATGTGCATTGGGTCACCGAATTCATCAATATCATAGCCTAGATCTTCCAGCCGCAGCTCTTGTTCGACCTGCTCATCGGTGTCGTTGAGATACGACCTGACGGCATTTTGTCCGTCTGCGATTATGTCCATCAACATCGCTTCTTGTGCTAGGTCTCGGGTGTTGTCGTCCATTGTTTCTACAAATATTTACAACATGCCAATTATTATTCAAACATGACAGATGGATATATTAATGGCAAACGTAGAACTAGATTCAACCCTCGACTGCTCGGCGATCCACAAACCCTAGACCCCCTCATGTCACATTTTGTCTAGCTAGTGTCAAAGGATTCAACAAAACCAATACTTCATCATTAGGCGAAAGTAACAGTAGCATGATGGTACGAAGCTCTCCAAAGTTGTTTTGGAACGAAGTCCCAGATAAGATAATCCGTAACAAAAGACGGATTATCCTATCAGGAACTCCGTTCCAGAACATCTTTGCATAACTTCGTACCAACATGCCCCGGTTACTTCTGGCAAATGATGAAGTCATGGAATTTTTCAATACTTTGACACTAGCTAGGCAACCTCTCTCGACCCCTCGACCCCCGACTGCTCGGCGATCCACAACCCTAGACCCCCTCATGTCACATTTTGTCGAGTGTCAAAGGATTCAACAAAACCAATACTTCATCATTAGGCGAAAGTAACAGTAGCATGATGGTACGAAGCTCTCCAAAGTTATTTTGGAATGGAGTCCCCGATAGGATAATTCGTAACAAAAGACGGATTATTCTATCAGGAACTCCGTTCCAAAATATCTTTGCATAACTTTGTACCAAAATGCCCCGGTTACTTCTGGCAAATGATGAAGTCATGGAATTCTTCAATACTTTGACCCCCGACTGCTCGGCGATCCACAACCCTAGACCCCCGACTGCTAGGCAACTTCTCGACCCCTCGCCCTTCGGCCTCTCGGTCCCTCGACGACCCTCGACCCCTCGACCTTCGGCCTCTCGGTCCCTCGACGACCCTCGACACCGGCCCCCCCCCTAATGTCGAAGTTATCGGGGAGGGTCTATATCGACATAGACATATCCGATAAAAAAAGAGGAAGAAGAAGAAAAAAGGAACCGCTAGAGGAGAAGATCGAAGAAAAAAAAAGAAAAAAAAAGGAGAAGAAGAAAGGAATAGAGGAGAAGAATTTTCTCCTCTATTCCTTTCTTCTTCTCCTCTTTTTTTCTTTTTTTTCTTCTTCTTATTTATTTCTCCTCTTCTTCCTCTCCTCTTTCTTATTTTCTTCTTTCCTATCCTTCTTTTTCTAAATTTGTAACTTTTGCATATATAAAACTTTCTATATATATTTAGCATATATAAACAAAAAACTATATAGCCACATACACATATATATACATCACATATACACACATCACATATATACAGCAACTTCCTAAGAAAAAATATATTTATATACACATAAATATATATTTAACATATATATTTAGCAAATTCCTAAGAAAAAAAAAGATATACACATACATATAAATACAGCAACTATATACAGCAACTATATATACTGCAATTTCCTAAGAAAATTCCTAAGAAAAAAAAATATACACATATATACATATATATACACAGCAACTATATATATATACAGCAATATATATTAAACATATAAAAAAAAGGGAGCCGGCCCTCACATCGGCAGGGCGGCGCGACGGCGGCGGGGCGGGGCGGCGACGAGGCGGCGTCGGGGCGCGGCGGCGCGACGGCGGCGGGGCGGGGCGCGCGGCGGCGCGGGGCGACGGGCCGGCCGGGGCGCGGCGACGGCGCGGGGCGGGGCGACGGCGCGGGGCGCGGCGACGGCGCGGGGCGGAGCGACGAGGCGGCGTCGGGGGCGACGGCGACGGGGCGACGGGGGCGACGGGGGCGACGGCGACGGCGACGGGGACGGAGCAGATCGAGGGAGGCGTCGGGGCGGGGAAGAAGGAAACTGACGAAATTTTCGCAAGTCCTGGTTATATAGGAGGGGCATTAGTCCCGGTTGGTGGCTGAAACCGGGACTAATACCCCCCTTTAGTCCCGGTTGCTGCCACCAACCGGGACTAAAGGTCCCTTTTCAGCAGCCCAAAGGGCGGGAAGGAGGGGCCTTTATGTTGGGGAACGTTGCATGGGAAACAAAAATTTTCCTACGCTCACCAAGATCAATCTAGGAGATGCACATCTACGAGAGGAGAGTTGGATCCACATACCCTTGTAGATCGCTAAGCGGAAGCGTTCAAGAACGCGGTTGATGGAGTCGTACTCGCCGCGATTCAGATCGCCGAAGATCCTAGCACCGAAGCAACGGTGCCTCCGCGTTCAACACACGTGCAGCCCGGTGACGTCTCCCACGCCTTGATCCAGCAAGGAGAGAGGGAGAGGTTGGGGAAGACTCCATCCAACAGCAGCACAACGGCGTGGTGGTGATGGAGGAGCGCGGGACTCCAGCAGGGCTTCGCCAAGCGCTGCGGGAGACGAGGAGGGAGAGAGGTAGGGCTGCGCCAATCGACCGAGGTCAAAACTTGTTCTGGGCAGCCCTAAACTTCACATATATATAGGGGGGAGGTAGGGGCTGCGCCCCCATCTAGGGTTTCCTCCCTAGGGGTGGCGGCAGCCCCCCAGAACCCATCTAGGGTGCGGCCAAGGGGGGGAGAGAGAGGGGGCGCCCTAGGGTGGGCCTTAAGGCCCATCTGGACCTAGGGTTTGCCCCCTTCCCCTCTCCATGCGCCTAGGGACTTGGTGGGGGGGCGCACCAGCCCCCTTGGGGCTGGTCCCCTCCCACACTTAGCCCACGCAGCCACCTGGGGCTGGTGGCCCCACCTGGTGGACCCCCGGGACCCTCCCGGTGGTCCCGGTACATTACCAATATCGCCCGAAACTTTTCCGGTGACCAAAACAGGACTTCCCATATATGAATCTTTACCTCCGGACCATTCCGGAACTCCTCGTGACGTCCGGGATCTCATCCGGGACTCCGAACAACATTCGGTAACCGCGTACATACTTTCCCTATAACCCTAGCGTCATCGAACCTTAAGTGTGTAGACCCTACGGGCTCGGGAACCATGTAGACATGACCGAGACAACTCTCCGGCCAATAACCAACAGCGGGATCTGGATACCCATGTTGGCTCCCACATGTTCCACGATGATCTCATCGGATGAACCACGATGTCAAGGATTCAATCAATCCCGTATACGATTCCCTTTGTCTATCGGTATAGCACTTGCCCGAGATTCGATCGTCGGTATACCGATACCTTGCTCAATCTCGTTACCGGCAAGTCTCTTTACTCGTTCCGTAACACATCATCCCGTGATCAACTCCTTGATCACATATTGTGCACATTATGATGATGTCCTACCGAGTGGGCCCAGAGATACCTCTCCGTCATACGGAGTGACAAATCCCAGTCTTGATTCGTGCCAACCCAACAGACACTTTCGGAGATACCTGTTGTGCACCTTTATAGCCACCCAGTTACGTTGTGACGTTTGGTACACCCAAAGCATTCCTACGGTATCTGGGAGTTGTACAATCTCATGGTCTAAGGAAAAGATACTTGACATATAGAAAAGCTTTAGCATACGAACTACACGATCTGTGCTAGGCTTAGGATTGGGTCTTGTCCATCACATCATTCTCCTAATGATGTGATCCCGTTATCAACGACATCCAATGTCCATGGTTAGGAAACCGTAACCATCTATTGATCAACGAGCTAGTCGTCTAGAGGCTCACTAGGGACATGGTGTTTGTCTATGTATCCACACATGTATCTGAGTTTCCTATCAATACAATTCTAGCATGGATAATAAACGATTATCGTGAACAAGGAAATATAATAATAACCAATTTATTATTGCCTCTAGGGCATATTTCCAACAGTCTCCCACTTGCACTAGAGTCAATAATCTAGTTCACATCGCCATGTGATTAACACTCATAGGTCACATCGCCATGTGACTAACATCCAAAGAGTTTACTAGAGTCAGTAATCTAGTTCACATCAATATGTGATTAACAGTCAATGAGTTCTGGGTTTGATCATGTTATGCTTGTGAGAGAGGTTGTAGTCAACGGGTCTGCAACATTCAGATCCCTATGTACTTTGCAAAATTTTATGTCATATCGTAGATGCTGCTACCACGTTCCACTTGGAGCTATTCCAAACTGTTGCTCCATTATACGTATCCGGTATCTCTACCCCGAGTTATCCGGATAGGTGTAAAGCTTGTATCGACGTGACTCTTTACGTCGAACTCTTTATCACCTCCATAACCGAGAAACATTTCCTTATTCCTCTAAGGATAATTTTGACCACTATCTAGTGATCCACTCCTGGATCACCTTTGTACCCTCTTGCCAGACATGTGGCAAGGCACACATCAGGTGCGGTACTTAGCATGGCATACCGTATAGAGCCTATGACAAAAGCATAGGGGACGACCTTCGTCCTTCCTCTTTCTTCTGCCGTGGTCAAGCTTTGAGTCTTACTCAACTTCACACCTTACAAATCAGGCAAGAACTCCTTCTTTGACTGATCTATTTTGAACTCCTTCAAAATCATGCCAAGGTGTGTGTTCTTTTGAAAGTATCATCAGGCGTCTTGATCTATCTCTATAGATCTTGATGCCCAATATGTAAGCAGCTTTATCCAGGTATTCCTTTGAAAAACACCTTTCAAACAACCCTTTATGCTTTCCAGAAATTCTACATCATTTCGAATCAACAATATGTCATACACATATACTTATCAGAAATGTTGTAGTGCTCCCACTCACTTTATTGTAAATACAAGTTTCTAACAAACTTTGTATACCCAAAAACTTTGATCACTCCATCAAAGCATATATTCTGACTCCGAGATGCTTGCTCTAGTCCATAGAAGGATCGCTGGAGCTAGCATATCTTTTAGCATCCTTAGGATCGACAAAACCTTTCTGATTGTATCACATACAACCTTTCCTTACGAAAACTGGTAAGGAAACTTGTTTTGTCATCCATCTGCCAGATTTCATAAATGCAGCTAATGCTAACTTGATTTCGACGGATTTAAGCATCGCTACGAGTGAGAAAATCTCATCGTAGTCAACTCCTTGAACTTGTGGAAAAACTCTTCGCCACAAGTCGAGCTTCATAGACGGTGACATTACCGTCCACGTCCGTCTTAGTCTTAAAGATCCATTTGTCTCAATGGCTTGCCGATCATAGGGCAAGTCCACCAAAGTCCATACTTTGTTTTGATACATGGATCCTATCTCAGATTTATCGGCTTCTAACCATTTGTCGGAATATGGGCCCACCATCGCTTCTCCATAGTTCGTAGGTTCATTGTTGTCCAACAACATGACTTCTAAGACAGGATTACCGTACCACTAAGGAGTAGTACATATCCTTGCCGACCTACGAGGTTCGATAGCAACTTGATCCGAAGTTTCATGATCACTATCATTAGTTTCCTCTTCAACAGTCATAGGTTCCACAGAAACATCTTTCTGTGTTGCACTACTCTCCGGTTGAAGTGAGGGTTCGAAAACCTTATCAAGTTCTATCTTCCTCCCACTCATTTCTTTCGAGAGAAACTCCTTCTCGAGAAAGGACCCGTTCTTAGGGACAAACATTTTTTGCCCTTGGATCTGAGATAGGAGGTATACCCAACTGTTACCTTTGGGTATCCTATGAAGATGTATTTGTCCGCTTTGGGTTCGAGCTTTTCCCGGCTGAAGCCATAAGCCTCGCAGCCCCAAACATTGAGAAACGACAACTACGGTTTCTTGCCAAACCTTAGTTCATATGGCGTTGTCTCAACGGACTTAGATGGTGCCCTATATAAAGTGAATGCAGCTGTCTCTAATGCATAACCTCAAAATAATAGCGGTAGATCGGTAAGATACATCATAGATCGCACCATATCTCATAAGATTCGATTACGATGTCCGGACACACCATTACGCTGTGGTGTTCCAGGGAGCTTCAACTGCAAAACAATTCCACAATGTCTTAAGTGATTGCCAAACTCATAATTCAGATAATATCCCCTTGATCAGATCGTAGGAACATGATCTTCTTGTTATGATGATTCTTAATCTTCACTCTGAAATTTTTGAACCTTTCAAACGTTTCAGACTTTTGCTTCATTAAGTAAATATACCATATCTACTCAAATCGTCAGTGAAGATGAGAAAATAACGATATCCACCACACGCCTTAATTCTCATTGGATCACATACATCAGCATGTATGATTTCCAACAAGTCACTTGCCCGTTTCATTGTACCTGAAAACGGGATCTCAGTCATCCTGCCCATGAGGCATGGCTCGCATGTGTCAAGCGATTCAAAATCAAGTGACTCAAAACATCCATCAGCATGGAGTTTCTTCATGCATTCTATGCCAAAATGACCTAAGCGGCAGTGCCACAAGAAAGTGGTACTATCATCATTAACTCTACATCTTTTGGCATTAATATTATCATCATGTGTATTACTATGATCGAGATTCAACAAACCATTGGGTGCATGACCATAAAGGTATTATTCATGTAAACAGAATAACCATTATTCTCTGACTTAAATGAATAACCGTATTGCAATGAACATGATCTAATCATATTCATGCTCAATGTAGACACCCGATAACATTTATCTAGGTTCAACACTAATCTCGAAAATAGAGGGAGTGTGCGATGGTGATCTTATCAACCTTGGAAACACTTCCAACACACATCGTCACCTCACCCTTAGCTAGTATCCGTTCAGTCCGTAGCTTTTGCTTCAAGTCACTAATAGCAACTGAACCGGTATCCAATACCCATGTGCTACAAGGAGTACTACTAAGGTACACATCAATAACACGTATATCAAATATACTTTGTTGAAGTTGCCAGCTATCATATCTACCATGTATTTGGGGTGGTTCTGCTACCATGTGACCATTCCCCTTACAATAGAAGCACTTAGTCTCGAGGTTTGGGTTCAACCATGGGTTCCTTCATCTTAGCGACAACAGGTTTGCCATTCATGAAGTTTCCCTTCTAGCCCTTTCCCCTTTTGAAACCAGTGGTCTTGTTAAACCATCAACACTTGATGCTCCTTCTTGATTTCTACTTTTGCGGTACTAAGAACCGCTAACAGCACCGGGATCATCATCCTTTGCATGTCATAGTTCATCACGAAGTTCTAGTAGCTTGGTGATAGTGTCTAGAGAATTCTGTCAACCACTATCTCACCTGGAAGATTAACTCCCACTTGGTTCAAGTGGTTTTAGCACCCAGACATTCTGAGCACATGCTCACTACCTGAGCTATTCTCCTCCATCCTTTTGGCAAAAGAACTTGTCAGAGGTCTCATACCTCTCAATACGGGCATGAGCCTGAAAACCCAATCTCAGCTCTTAGAACATCTCATATGTTCTATGACGTTCAAAACGTCATTGGAATCCCGATTCTAAGCCGTAAAGTATGGTGCACTAAACTATCAAGTAGTCATCAGGACGTGTCTGTCAGGTGTTCACAACATCCACAGACAACGTTGTAGGGGTTTGCACATCGAGCGGTGCATCAAAGACGTAATCTTTCTGTGCAGCAGTGAGGACACTCCTCGGACTACGGACCCAGTCCGCATCATTGCTTACAATACCTTTCAACTTAGTCTTTCTCTAGGATCGTATTAAACAGGGAGCTACAACGCGGTTATTGGTCTACTACATAATTTGCGAAGACAACTTAGACTATTGTTCATGACAATGAAGTTCATCTAATGAACTCCCACTCAGATAGACATCTCTCTAGTCATCTAAGTGATACATGATCCGAATCGACTAGGGCGTGTCCGATCATCACGTGAGACGGACTAGTCATCAACGGTGAACATCTTCATGTTGATCGTATCTTCTATACAACTCATGTTCGACCTTTCGGTCTTCCGTGTTCCGAGGCCATGTCTGTACATGCTAGGCTCGTCAAGTCAACCCTAAGTGTATCGCGTGTGTAAATCTGTCTTACACCCGTTGTATGCGAACGTTAGAACCTATCACACCCGATCATCACGTGGTGCTTCGGGACAACGAACCTTAGCAACGGTGCACAGTTAGGGGGAACACAATTCTTGAAATTTTAGTGAGAGATCATCTTATTCACTACCGTCGTTCTAAGCAAATAAGATGTAAAACATGATAAACATCACATGCAATCTAATAGTGACATGGTATGGCCAATATCATTTTGCTCCTTTTGATCTTCATCTTCGGGGCTCCATGATCATCATTGTCACCGGCATGACACCATGATCTCCATCATCATGATCTCCATCATCGTGTCTTCATGAAGTCGTCTCGCCAAACATTACTTCTACTACTATGGCTAACGTTTAGCAATAAAGTAAAGTAATTACATGGCGTTATTCAGTGACACGCAGGTCATACAATAAATAAGACAACTCCTATGGCTCCTGCCGGTTGTCATTCTCATCGACATGCAAGTCGTGATTCCTATTACAAGAACATGATCAATCTCATACATCACATATATATCATTCATCACATCCTTTTGGCCATATCACATCACATGGCACATGCTGCAAGAACAAGTTAGACGTCCTCTAATTGTTGTTGCAAGTTTTTACGTGGCTGCTATAGGTTTCTAGCAAGAACGTTTCTTACCTACGTCAAAACCACAACGTGATATGCCAATTTCTATTTACCCTTCATAAGGACCCTTTTCATCGAATCCGATCCGACTAAAGTGGGAGAGACAGACACCCGCTAGCCACCTTATGCAACTAGTGCATGTCAGTCGGTGGAACCTGTCTCACGTAAGAGTACGTGTAAGGTCGGTCCGGGCCGCTTCATCCCACGATGCCGCCGAATCAAGATAAGACTAGTAGCGGCAAGAGAATTGACATGATCTACGCCCACAACTACTTTGTGTTCTACTCGTGCAAGAAACTACGCATAGACCTAGCTCTGATACCACTGTTGGGGATCGTAGCAGAAAATCAAAATTTTTCCTACGCGTCACCAAGATCTATCTATGGAGTAATCTAGCAACGAGCTTAAAGGAGAGTGCATCTACATACCCTTGTAGATCGCGAGCGGAAGCGTTCAAGAGAACGGGGATGATGGAGTCGTACTCGTCGTGATCCAAATCACCGATGATCCTAGCGCCGAACGGACGGCACCTCCGTGTTCAACACACGTACGGAGCGGGGACGTCTCCTCCTTCTTGATCCACCAAGGGGGGAGGAGAGGTTGATGGAGATCCAGCACGACGGCGTGGTGGTGGAAGTAGCGGGATTCCAGCAGGGCTTCGCCAAGCGCTGCGGGAGGAGGGAGATGTGTCACGGGAGGGAGAGGGAGGCGCCAGGGCTTGGGGTGCGGCTCCCATGCGCCTCCCCACTATATATAGGGGTGGAGGGGGCTGGTTTCTTGCCCTCCAAGTCCATTGGGGCGTTGGCAAAGGTGGGGGAAAGAAATCCCATCATTTCCTTTCCCCACCGATTGTTATCCCCCCTTTTTAGGGATCTTGATCTTATCCCTTCGGGATATGATCTTATTCCTTCTAAGGGGGGATCTTGGTGCGCCTTGACCAGGGGTGTGGGGCCTTGCCCCCACTACCCACGTTCATGTGGGTCCCCCCATGCAGGTGGGCCCCACTTCGGAACCTTCTAGAACCTTCCCGGTACAATACCGAAAAATCCCGAACATTTTCCGGTGGCCAAAATAGGACTTCCTATATATAAATCTTTACCTCCGGACCATTCCGGAACTCCTCGTGACGTCCGGGATCTCATCCGGGACTCCGAACAACTTTCGGGTTTCCGCATACTTATATCTCTACAACCCTAGCGTCACCGAACCTTAAGTGTGTAGACCCTACGGGTTTGGGAGACACGCAGACATGACCGAGACGACTCTCCGGTCAATAACCAACAGCGGGATCTGGATACCCATGTTGGCTCCCACATGCTCCACGATGATCTCATCGGATGAACCACGATGTCAAGGATTCAATCAACCTCGTATACAATTCCCTTTGTCTATCGGTATAGCACTTGCCCGAGATTCGATCGTCGGTATACCGATACCTTGCTCAATCTCGTTACCGGCAAGTCTCTTTACTCGTTCCGTAACACATCATCCCGTGATCAACTCCTTGATCACATATTGTGCACATTATGATGATGTCCTACCGAGTGGGCCCAGAGATACCTCTCCGTCAACGGAGTGACAAATCCCAGTCTTGATTCGTGCCAACCCAACAGACACTTTCGGAGATACCTGTAGTGCACCTTTATAGCCACCCAGTTACGTTGTGACGTTTGGTACACCCAAAGCATTCCTACGGTATCCGGGAGTTGCACAATCTCATGGTCTAAGGAAAAGATACTTGACATATAGAAAAGCTTTAGCATACGAACTACACGATCTGTGCTAGGCTTAGGATTGGGTCTTGTCCATCACATCATTCTCCTAATGATGTGATCCCGTTATCAACGACATCCAATGTCCATGGTCAGGAAACCGTAACCATCTATTGATCAACGAGCTAGTCATCTAGAGGCTTACTAGGGACATGGTGTTTGTCTATGTATCCACACATGTATCTGAGTTTCCTATCAATACAATTCTAGCATGGATAATAAACAATTATCATGAACAAGGAAATATAATAATAACCAATTTATTATTGCCTCTAGGGCATATTTCCAACAGTCGACACATATTCCAAGTATCCTACACAAAAGAGACACAAACCAAAGAAATTGTGTGCGTGGTAAATGTACACATCATCCATCATGATGTGTATGTGCACGTTAGAGTGAGCACAAGATAAGCATCTCTCAAAGAAATTTGATGCATGGTATAAGAACATGTCATCCATCATGAAGGAATAGTTATTGTGTATAGCATGATGTCGATGCAAATTGAGCATACAAGGATGGGGAGCATGCAATGGATAGGATGGACCAAAATCTCCTAAAATGTATGAGGAAACTATGGGGGTCACCTCATGAGCAATGTCGAAAACATCATTTGGAGAAAAAGGACAACATCCAAAACAATGCATATCCGAAGCTAGGTAATCATGGCATGGCATATGATGGACATGATGCAAAGGAAGCATATCAATATCATCACAAGAAAAACAAATGCCAATAACCATGGGCTTGTCACCTATGCCATAAGTGCAAATTGGATTTATCTTAATGGCATATGCATAGTTACTACGATGAGATTGCAAATATGACATATTGTTGATCTCATGCATAGCATATGACAAGTCAAGCGGATTGTCAAACATGATGTGACCTAAAGAATGATCACAAGAGATCCTATGCAACATGGCATCACAACTAATAGACTCCACATGACAATCATCAAACTCATCATAAATGGGTAAATAATCGCATGTTGAAATCATACTAGCACGAAGCATGGCAATAGGTGGATCAACATCATGCAAGCAATCAATGTCAACATAGTCCACTAGTGGGACGAGATCATCACCTTCACCTTTGTCACCTTTCGCATTCCACTCATGTGGTGTAGGTGAGGTGGGAAAGACCAATTGGTGGTCATCATCTTCATCTTGATGGAACCATGTGGGGGGTGCATCATATTCCACCATGGCCATCGTCCTGTCCAATGGAAGGACGAAGTCGTCGAGGATCGGCGCGTCATCATATATGGGACCTAGCACCAAATGAGAAGAAACAATAGAGGTAGATGTCAAGTCGTTAGTTTTGAAAGTGGCCTCACATGACCTATCAACTATCTCACTCTCTCTATGTGGTGGCTCACTCACTCCCTCAAGGTAGGTGCACTGAAACTCGCATATGGTGGAGTCACTCATCTCACTCAAGTGGTGGGGGTTGTGGCTCTCCTCACATGGGAATCGGGGCAGCTCATCATATATGGGGCTAGTGGTGAACTCGCTCTCACTCTCAATATGGTGGCACAAGTCACTCAAGTCATCATACGCCGCCGTGGTCGAAGGGAAAGTCCCATGCTCAACCATCTCGTCATCGTTGTCGTGGATGAAGGCCGAAGATGGCACATCATCACTCTTGCCTCCTAAGATGGAAGCATCATCCTTGCTCGTCACTATGTCGTTCGCCTCCAAAGCTTGGTCCTCGAATGGCTCCGTAGTCGTAGTCGTCGCTGCACCGTCTTGAAAAAGAGTCGAAGTAGACTCGGCATCATCAATGCCACAAAGAGGGATGGCGATGAAGTCGAACTTGGGAACGTCGTCTTGGAGCTCGTCGGGCTTGGACATCATGGTGGTACTAGCCTCATGCTCGCCATCTTGGAGCTTGGTCTTCGAGAAGTGTGCTTGCGGTGGAGAAGCCTTGGCCTTCATAAGTTCTTGTTCCGCCTTGAGAGCACCAATGTAGTTGTCGTCGAGGGACTTGTAGTTCTCGAAGAAGATAGTCTTGTAGACGTCATTGTGCAATCCCATCATGAAGTGGAGCTTCATTGAAATGGGGTCGTCCACGCTGGCTCGTTGCAAGGCCATCTTCATCTCCTTGAAGTACTTGTCCATGGACTTGGATCCTTGAATGGTGTTCTCCAGTTGGCGTAGAAGTTGTTCCGTGTAGGTGGGAGGCACGAACTCTCGCCGCAAAGCTCTCTTCGTCTTGGGCCAATTCACGTTGAAGCTCGTCGAAGGTGTGTGAAGCCACCATGTTGACGCGTTGTCGTGGAAGTTTCTTGATACGGTGTATCCTATGGACATCACCATGTCAAGAGTCTGCTTGGGAAGTGACACGTGCGACCTCTATTTCTCATACATAAAGGTGAATCATCTCCTTTACACATGTTCACTTGACCCCTTCGAGGATGGTATACTACTTGACACTCCTCTCGTGTGCATGCATAGGTATTGTCGGAGCTTCACGGATGGCGAGGAGGAGTGCAAGCGCCAAGGATCACCTACACCATCTGCGAGGGAAGCTTGGAAGAGAAGAAGGAAGAAGACGGAGCTGCTGATACTACAGCGGCCGGACATCCGGGCCAAAGGCCGGACATCCGGCGCTTCAGCAACGGCCGGACATCTGGCACTCCTCCCGGAAATCCGGGCCCTCCTTCACAGAAGCTGGACCGAGCTAGCCCGGACATCCGGCCGTAACCCCGGACATCCGGCTCGCCCCGAAGCCCCGGACATCCGGCTGCCAGCCCGGACGTCCGGCCTTGCCTGCGTGCATGTATCCGGGCCGATGCCCATGTACCCGTTTCGCCCCTCACTTACCCCTTCATGACCCTAGACTATATATACTCCTCCACCTCCACCATTTTAGGGTTAGCAATGGTTTAGCTCATATGAGAGATAGAGCTTTGCTCATCCATCCCGGATCTACTCCACGAGAGAGACCGCGGCCCCTCTACGGAGAAGATCCACCTTGGATTCAAGACCCCTAGCGGGAAGATCCTTCACGGATTCAAGACCTCCTCTTGGAGATGAACTCTACCCATGTATCTTTCCCTTTGTTGTTCATGTATCTTGTGATCTTGTGTGTTTGATTGTCTAGTGGATGTGTGATTGGACTTGTTCTTGTGTGTTTCCACTCGTGTTTTCCCCCGTTTCCCTTTGTGTTCTTCGTGTTCATCGTGGGATCCCCTCCATTTCGTGAAAGATCCGCTGATTAGGGTTCCACCCTGTATCAGGAGGCGTCCAGTTCAGAATGTTGATTAGGTCCTTCCGCCATAACAAAAGACGGATTATCCTATCAGGAACTCCGTTGCAAAATAACTTTGCATAACTTTGTACCAAAATGCCCCGGTTACTTCTGGCAAATGATGAAGTCATGGAATTCTTCAATACTTTGACCCCCGACTGCTCGGCGATCCACAACCCTAGACCCCCGACTGCTAGGCAACCTCTCGACCCCTCGCCCTTCGGCCTCTCGGTCCCTCGACGACCCTCGACCCCTCGACCTTCGGCCTCTCGGTCCCTCGACGACCCTCGACCCCGGCCCCCCCTAATGTCGAAGTTATCGGGGAGGGTGTATATCGACATAGACATATCCGATAAAAAAAAGAGGAAGAAGAAGAAAAAAGGAACCGCTAGAGGAGAAGATCGAAGAAAAAAAAAGAAAAAAAAAGGAGAAGAAGAAAGGAATAGAGGAGAAGAAGAGAAATTTTCTCTTCTTCTCCTCTATTCCTTTCTTCTTCTCCTCTTTTTTTCTTTTTTTTTCTTCTTCTTATTTATTTCTCCTCTTCTTCCTCTCCTCTTCTTCTTTCTTTCCTCTTTCTTATTTTCTTCTTTCCTATCCTTCTTTTTCTAAATTTGTAACTTTTGCATATATAAAACTTTCTATATATATTTAGCATATATAAACAAAAAACTATATAGCCACATACACATATATATACATCACATATACACACATCACATATATACAGCAACTTCCTAAGAAAAAATATATTTATATACACATAAATATATATTTAACATATATATTTAGCAAATTCCTAAGAAAAAAAAAGATATACACATACATATAAATACAGCAACTATATACAGCAACTATATATACTGCAATTTCCTAAGAAAATTCCTAAGAAAAAAAATATACACATATATACATATATATACACAGCAACTATATATATATATACAGCAATATATATTAAACATATAAAAAAAAGGAGCCGGCCCTCACATCGGCAGGGCTGGGCGGCGCGACGGCAGCGGGGCGGGGCGGCGACGAGGCAGCGTCGGGGCGCGGCGGCGCGACAGCTGCGGGGCGGGGCGCGCGGCGGCGCGGGGCGACGGGCCGGCCGGGGGGCGCGGCGACGGCGCGGGGCGGGGCGACGGCGCGGGGCGGAGCGACGAGGCGGCGTCGGGGGCGACGGCGACGGGGCGACGGGGGCGACGGCGACGGCGACGGGGACGGAGCAGATCGAGGGCGGCGTCGGGGCTGGGAAGAAGGAGAAACTGAACGAAATTTTCGCAAGTGTAGCTTATATAGGAGGAATATTAGTCCCGGTTCTTGGCACAAACCGGGACTAATAGCCCCCTTTAGTCCCGGTTGCTGCCACCAACCGGGACTAAAGGTCCCTTTTCAGCAGCCCAAAGGGCGGGAAGGAGGCGCCTTTAGTCCCGGTTGGTGGCAGCAACCGGGACTAATGCCACCCTTTAGTCCCGGTTGGTGGCAGCAACCGGGACTAAAGGCCTTGCCGCGGTGCGGTGGGAAGTTTAGTCCCACCTCGCTAGTTGAGGGAGAGCAGCACCAGTTTATAAGCCCCGCTGCCTCTCTCCTCTCGAACTCCTCTAAACTGCAGGCCTAAGGGCCTAAACTGACACTGCTTTGCCTGTGGACTTGCTGGGCTTTCTACGGGCCTGAATCCTGGCCCATGGTTGGGTTTCTAGTCGTATTCAGGCCGTGTGGGCCCAGCAGGTGGCATATTTTTTCTTTTTTTCTTTTTTGCTTTATTTATTTCTAAGTTGTTTTTTGCTGTATTTAGAGTTGCTTTATTTATTTTATTTTCTTTGTTTATTTCTAAGTTGTTTTTTGCTGTATTTAGAGTTGCTTTATTTATTTTACTTCCTTTATTTATTTTCTTTGTTGCTTTATTTATTTTATTTTGTTTATACTTAATTACAACAAAATACTTATTGTTGCTATTTATTTCTAAGTTGTTTTTTGCTGTATTTAGAGTTGCTTTATTTATTTTATTTTCTTTGTTTATTTCTAAGTTGTTTTTTGCTGTATTTAGAGTTGCTTTATTTATTTTACTTTCTTTATTTATTTTCTTTGTTGCTTTATTTATTTTATTTTGTTTATACTTACAACAAAATACTTATTGTTGTTATTTATTTTTCAAGTTTGTTTTGTTTTGTTTTGTTTTGTTAGTGCAAGTAGTATTGAAATTTGAATAGCACAAACGGACAATGGTATCATACTCGTTTGTTACAAAGTTGGCATGGTATCATCATAATAGTTGCGGAAATAACTCTTCACTTTTTCCTCGCTTGTGTCATTTGCTTATTGCGCCGTAACCATGGATAATCTTGATCGTTTATCAGGATGCTTGGGTCAGCCTTGACTTTGAAGGGAGGAATTTCATGAAACTTTTCATAATCTTCAGACATGTCTGTCTTGCCCTCCACTCCCAGGATGTCCCTTTTTCCTGAAAGAACTATGTGGCGCTTTGGCTCATCGTATGATGTATTCGCTTCCTTATCTTTTCTTTTTCTCGGTCTGGTAGACATGTCCTTCACATAGATAACCTGTGCCACATCATTGGCTAGGACGAACGGTTCGTCAGTGTATCCAAGATTTTTCAGATCCACTGTTGTCATTCCGTACTGTGGGTCTACCTGTACCCCGCCTCCTGGCAGATTGACCCATTTACACTTAAACAAAGGGACCTTAAAATCATGTCCGTAGTCAAGTTCCCATATGTCCACTATGTAACCATAATATGTGTCCTTTCCCCTCTCGGTTGTTGCATCAAAGCGGACACCGCTGTTTTGGTTGGTGCTCTTTTGATCTTGGACAATCGTGTAAAATGTATTCCCATTTATCTCGTATCCTTTGTAAATCAATACAGTCGAAGATGGTCCCCTGGACAACAAGTACAACTCATCACAAACAGTGTTGTCACCTCTGAGACGTGTTTCCAACCAACTGCTGAAAGTCCTGATGTGTTCACGTGTAATCCAGTCGTCGCACTGCTCCGGGTGTTTGGAGCACAGACTGTTCTTGTGTTCATCGACATACGGGGTCACCAATGTAGAGTTCTGTAGAACTGTGTAGTGTGCTTGAGACCAAGAATATCCGTCCCTGCATATTATTGAGTCCCTTCCAAGCGTGCCTTTTCCAGTCAGTCTCCCCTCGCACCGCGATTTAGGGAGACCTATCTTATTAAGGCCAGGAATGAAGTCAACACAAAACCCGATGACATCCTCTGTTTGATGGCCCATGGAGATGCTTCCTTCTGGCCTTGCGCGGTTACGGACATATTTCTTTAGGACTCCCATGAACCTCTCAAAGGGGAACATATTGTGTAGAAATACGGGCCCCATAATGACAATCTCGTCGACTAGATGAACTAGGACGTGTGTCATGATATTGAAGAAGGATGGTGGGAACACAAGCTCGAAACTGACAAGACATTGCGCCACATCACTCCTAAGCCTTGGTACGATTTCTGGATCGATCACCTTCTGAGAGATTGCATTGAGGAATGCACATAGCTTCACAATGGCTAATCGGACGTTTTCCGGTAGAAGCCCCCTCAATGCAACCGGAAGCAGTTGCGTCATAATCACATGGCAGTCATCAGACTTTAGGTTCTGGAACTTTTTCTCTGCCATATTTATTATTCCCTTTATATTCGACGAGAAGCCAGTCGGGACCTTCATACTGAGAAGGCATTCAAAGAAGATTTCTTTCTCTTCTTTCGTAAGAGCATAGCTGGCAGGACCTTCATACTGCTTCGGAGGGATGCCATCTTTTTCGTGCAAACGTTGCAGGTCCTCACGTGCCTCAGTTGTATCTTTTGTCTTTCCATACACGCCCAAGAAGCCTAGCAGGTTCACGCAAAGGTTCTTCGTCACGTGCATCACGTCGATTGAAGAGCGGACCTCTAGGTCTTTCCAGTAGGGTAGGTCCCAAAATATAGATTTCTTCTTCCACATGGGTGCGTGTCCCTCATCGTCATTCGGAACAGCTAGTGCGCCGGGGCCCTTTCCAAAGATTACGTGTAAATCATTGACCATAGCAAGTACGTGATCACCGGTACGCATGGCGGGCTTCTTCCGGTGATCTGCCTCGCCTTTGAAATGCTTGCCTTTCTTTCGACATTGATGGTTGGTCGGAAGAAATCGACGATGGCCCAGGTACACATTCTTCCTGCACTTGTCCAGGTATATACTTTCAGTGTCATCTAAACAGTGCGTGCATGCGTGGTATCCTTTGTTTGTCTGTCCTGAAAGGTTACTGAGAGCGGGCCAATCGTTGATGGTCATGAACAGCAATGCCTTTAGGTCAAATTCCTCCTGTTTGTGCTCATTCCACGCACGTACACCGTTTCCATTCCACAGCTGTAAAAGTTCTTCAACTAATGGCCTTAGGTACACATCAATGTCGTTGCCGGGTTGCTTAGGGCCTTGGATGAGAACTGGCATCATAATGAACTTCCGCTTCATGCACATCCAAGGAGGAAGGTTATACATACATAGAGTCACGGGCCAGGTGCTGTGATTGCTGCTCTGCTCCCCGAAAGGATTAATGCCATCCGCGCTTAAAGCAAACCATACGTTCCTTGCGTCCTTTGCAAACTCCTCCCAGTACTTTCTCTCGATTTTTCTCCATTGCGACCCGTCAGCGGGTGCTCTCAACTTCCCGTCTTTCTTACGGTCCTCACTGTGCCATCGCATCAACTTGGCATGCTCTCTGTTTCTAAACAAACGTTTCAACCGTGGTATTATAGGAGCATACCACATCACCTTCGCAGGAACCCTCTTCCTGCCGGGCTCGCCATCAACATCACCAGGGTCATCTCGTCTGATCTTATACCGCAACGCACCACATACCGGGCATGCGTTCAGATCGTTGTATGCACCGCGGTAGAGGATGCAGTCATTAGGGCATGCATGTATCTTCTGCACCTCCAATCCTAGAGGGCATACGACCTTCTTTGCTGCGTATGTACTGTCGGGCAATTCGTTATCCTTCGGAAGCTTCTTCTTCAATATTTTCAGTAGCTTCTCAAATCCTTTGTCAGCCACAGTATTCTCTGCCTTCCACTGCAGCAATTCCAGTACGGTACCGAGCTTTGTGTTGCCATCTTCGCAATTGGGGTACAACCCTTTTTTGTGATCCTCTAACATGCGATCGAACTTCAGCTTCTCCTTTTGACTTTCGCATTGTGTCCTTGCATCGACAATGACCCGGCGAAGATCATCATTTGGTTCCTCTTGATCTTCAGCAGCTTCACCCGTTGCAGCATCATTGGGCACATCGTCTGGTTCCTCTTGATCTTCACCAGCTCCCCCCATTGCAACATCACCGTATTCAGGGGGCACATAGTTGTCATCGTACTCTTCTTCTTCGCCGTCTTCCATCATAACCCCTATTTCACCGTGCCTCGTCCAAACATTATAGTGTGGCATGAAACCCTTGTAAAGCAGGTGGGAGTGAAGGATTTTTCGGTTAGAGTAAGACATCGTATTCACACATTGAGTGCATGGACAACACATAAAACCATTCTGCTTGTTTGCCTCTGCCACATTTAGAAACTCACGCACGCCCTTAATGTACTCGGAGGTGTGTCTGTCACCGTACATCCATTGGCGGTTCATCTGCGTGCATTTATATATAATTAAGTGTGTCAAAAACCATTACAGAACATCATAAATAGATAATTAAGTGACCAAATGGATAAAAGTTCATCATCACATTAAAACCAAAGTACATACATATATAGTTCTCATCTAACAACATATATACCTCTCCATACACATCGAAACTATATAAAACATTTCAACGCGAAAACAAATGCTATCATAATCGCAACCAAGGTAACAATTGATCCAACGGCATAATGATACCAAGCCTCGGTATTAATGGCATATTTTCTAATCTTTTTAATCTTCAACCGCATTGCATCCATCTTGATCTTGTGATCATCGACGACATCCGCAACATGCAACTCCAATATCATCTTCTCGTCCACAATTTTTTTTATTTTTTCCTTCAAGAATTTGTTTTCTTCTTCAACTAAATTTAACCTCTCGACAATAGGTTCCATCTTGATCTTGTGATCATCGATAACTTCCGCAACATGCAACTCCAATTCCATCTTCTCCTCCTCCATTTTTTCCAATTTTTTCTTTAACGAAATGTTTTCCTCTTCAACTAAATTTAACCTCTCCACAAGAGGGTCGGTTGGAATTTCCGGTTCAACTACCTCCTAGACATAATAAAACATCTATGCATGTCAGGTTGGTCGGCATAACTATCATAAGCACTAAAACAAATAGTTATAAATTAAAGATAATATACCACATCCGAATCGTAGACCGGACGAGGGCCCACGTGGGCGGATATCAAAACCATCGCACTATATAATAACAAGCAATAATAAACGTAAGAAAATTAGACAAATATCTATCTAAAGCAATAATAAAAGAAAGAAAAGCATGGACATAACAAGAGGCTCACCACGGTGGTGCCGGTGACGAGATCGGCGGGGGCGATCGACGGCGGCGAAGACGGGGACGGGACGTGACGGACCGCTAAACCTAGACAAATCTCGAAGAAAATAGAGCTTCGAGAGGAGAAAAGCTTAACTAGTGTGGCTCGGGCATTCCACCGAACATGTTGTGTGCATAGGAGGTGAGCTAGAGCACCACTAACCCCTCTCCCCCTCGGCCAGAAAAAAAACAGAGCAGTGAGCTCTGCTCTTGAGTGAGGGGGTTTATATAGGCAACTCACTGGTCCCGGTTGGTGCTACAAACCGGGGCTAAAGGGGTGCCTTTGGTCCCGGTTCATAAAACAAACCGGGACTAATAGTGGTGGGCCAGGAGCAAGAGCCATTGGTCCCGGTTTTTAGCTCCAACCGGGACCAATAGGTCCAGACGAACCGGGACCAATGGCCCACGTGGCCCGGCCGGCCCCCTGGGCTAACGAACCGGGTCCAGTACCCCCATTGGTCCCGGTTCTAGATTGAACCGGGGCTAATGGGCTGGACCAATGCCCTGTTTTCTACTAGTGATGGTATCATACTCGTCTATTACAAAGTTGGCATGGTATCATCATAATAGTTGCGGAAAAAAGTCTTCACTTTTTCTTCGTTTGTGTCATTTGCTTATTGCGCCGTAACCATGGATAATCTTCATCGTTTATCAGGATGCTTGGGTCAGCCTTGACTTTGAAGGGAGGAATTTCATGAAACTTTTCATAATCTTCGGATATGTCTGTCTTGCCCTCCACTCCCAGGATGTCCCTTTTTCCTGAAAGAACTATGTGGCGCTTTGGCTCATCGTATGATGTATTCGCTTCCTTATCTTTTCTTTTTCTCGGTCTGGTAGACATGTCCTTCACATAGATAACTTGTGCCACATCATTGGCTAGGACGAACGGTTCGTCAGTGTATCCAAGATTTTTCAGATCCACTGTTGTCATTCCGTACTGTGGGTCTACCTGTACCCCGCCTCCTGACAGATTGACCCATTTGCACTTAAACAAAGGGACCTTAAAATCATGTCCGTAGTCAAGTTCCCATATGTCCACTATGTAACCATAATATGTGTCCTTTCCCCTCTCAGTTGTTGCATCAAAGCGGACACCGCTGTTTTGGTTGGTGCTCTTTTGATCTTGGACAATCATGTAAAATGTATTCCCATTTATCTCGTATCCTTTGTAAATCAATACAGTCGAAGATGGTCCCCTGGACAATAAGTACAACTCATCACAAACAGTGTTGTCACCTCTGAGATGTGTTTCCAACCAACTGCAGAAAGTCCTGATGTGTTCACATGTAATCCAGTCGTCGCATACTGTTCTTGTGTTCATCGACATACGGGGTCACCAATGTAGAGTTCTGTAGAACTGTGTAGTGTGCTTGAGACCAAGAATATTCGTCCCTGCATATTATTGAGTCCCTTCCAAGCGTGCTTTTTCCAGTCAGTCTCCCCTCGTACCGCGATTTAGGGAGACGTATCTTATTAAGGCCAGGAATGAATTCAACACAAAACCCGATGACATCCTCTGTTTGATGGCCCATGGAGATGCTTCCTCTGTTAGGACTCACATGAACCTCTCAAAGGGGAACATATTGTGTAGAAATACGGGCCCCAGAATGACAATCTCGTCGACTAGATGAACTAGGACGTGTGTCATGATATTGAAGAAGGATGGTGGGAACACCAGCTCGAAACTGACAAGACATTGCGCCACATCACTCCTTAGCCTTGGTACGATTTCTGGATCGATCACCTTCTGAGAGATTGCATTGAGGAATGCACATAGCTTCACAATGGCTAATCGGACGTTTTCCGGTAGAAGCCCCCTCAATGCAACCGGAAGCAGTTTGCGTCATAATCACGTGGCAGTCATGAGACTTTAGGTTCTGGAACATTTTCTCTGGCATATTTATTATTCCCTTTATATTCGACGAGAAGCCAGTCGGGACCTTCATACTGAGCAGGCATTCAAAGAAGATTTCTTTCTCTTCTTTCGTAAGAGCATAGCTGGCAGGACCTTCATACTGCTTCGGAGGGATACCGTATTTTTCGTGCAAACGTTGCAGGTCCTCCCGTGCCTCAGCTGTATATTTTGTCTTTCCATACACGCCCAAGAAGCCTAGCAGGTTCACGCAAAGGTTCTTCGTCACGTGCATCACGTCGATTGAAGATCGGACCTCTAGGTCTTTCCAGTAGGGTAGGTCCCAAAATATAGATTTCTTCTTCCACATGGGTGCGTGTCCCTCAGCGTCATTCGGAACAGCTAGTGCGCCGGGGCCCTTTCCAAAGATTACGTGTAAATCATTGACCATAGCAAGTACGTGATCACCGGTACGCATGGCGGGCTTCTTCCGGTGATCTGCCTCGCCTTTGAAATGCTTGCCTTTCTTTCGACATTGATGGTTGGTCGGAAGAAATCGACGATGGCCCAGGTACACATTCTTCCTGGATTTGTCCAGGTATATACTTTTAGTGTCATCTAAACAGTGCGTGCATGCGTGGTATCCTTTGTTTGTCTGTCCTGAAAGGTTACTGAGAGCGGGCCAATCGTTGATGGTCACGAACAGCAACACCTTTAGGTCAAATTCCTCCTGTCTGTGCTCATCCCACGCACGTACACCGTTTCCATTCCACAGCTGTAAAAGTTCTTCAACTAATGGCCTTAGGTACACATCAATGTCGTTGCCGGGTTGCTTAGGGCCTTGGATGAGAACTGGCATCATAATGAACTTCCGCTTCATGCACATCCAAGGAGGAAGGTTATACATACATAGAGTCACGGGCCAGGTGCTGTGATTGCTGCTCTGCTCCCCGAAAGGATTAATGCCATCCGCGCTTAAAGCAAACCATACGTTCCTTGGGTCCTTTGCAAACTCCTTCCAGTACTTTCTCTCGATTTTTCTCCACTACGACCCGTCAGCGGGTGCTCTCAACTTCCCGTCTTTCTTACGGTCCTCACTATGCCATCGCATCAACTTGGCATGCTCTCGGTTTCTGAAAAAACTTTTCAACCGTGGTATTATAGGAGCATACCACATCACCTTTGCAGGAACCCTCTTCCTGGCGGGCTCGCCGTCAACATCACCAGGGTCATCTCGTCTCATCTTATACCGCAATGCACCGCATACCGGGCATGCGTTCAGATCCTTATATGCACCACGGTAGAGGATGCAGTCATTACGGCATGCATGTATCTTCTGCACCTCCAATCCTAGAGGGCATATGACCTTCTTTGCTGCGTATGTACTATCGGGCAATTCGTTATCCTTCGGAAGCTTCTTCTTCAATATTTTCAGTAGCTTCTCAAATCCTTTGTCAGCCACAACATTCTCTGGCTTCCACTGCAGCAATTCCAGTACGGTACCGAGCTTTGTGTTGCCATCTTCGCAATTGGGGTACAACCCTTTTTGCGATCCTCTAAATGCGATCGAACTTCAGCTTCTCCTTTTGACTTTCGCATTGTGTCCTTGCATCGACAATGACCCGACGGAGATCATCATTTGGTTCCTCTTGATCTTCAGCAGCTTCACCCGTTGCAGCATCATTGGGCACATCGTCTGGTTCCTCTTGATCTTCACCAGCTCCCCCCATTGCAGCATCACCGTATTCAGGGGGCACATAGTTGTCATCGTACTCTTCTTCTTTGCCGTCTTCCATCATAACCCCTATTTCTCCGTGCCTCGTCCAAACATTATAGTGTGGCATGAAACCCTTGTAAAGCAGGTGGGAGTGAAGGATTTTTCGGTTAGAGTAAGACATCGTATTCCCACATTTAGTGCATGGAAAACACATAAAACCATTCTTCTTGTTTGCCTCAGCCGCATTTAGAAACTCATGCACACCCTTAATGTACTCGGAGATGTGTCTGTCACCGTACATCCATTGCCGGTTCATCTGCGTGCATTATATATAATTAAGTGTGTCAAAAACCATTACAGAACATCATAAATAGATAATTAAGTGACCAAATTAATAGAAGTTCATCATCACATTAAAACCAAAGTACATACATATATAGTTCTCATCTAACAATATATAGCTCTCCATACACATCGAAACTATGTAAAACATTTCAATGCGAAAACAAATGCGATCATAATCGCAACCAAGGTAACAATTGATCCAACGGCATAATGATACCAAGCCTCGGTATGAATGGCATATTTTCTAATCTTTCTAATCTTCAACCGCATTGCATCCATCTTGATCTTGTGATCATCGACGACATCCGCAACATGCAACTCCAATATCATCTTCTCGTCCTCAATTTTTTTTATTTTTTCCTTCAAGAATTTGTTTTCTTCTTCAACTAAATTTAACCTCTCGACAATAGGGTCCATCTTGATCTTGTGATCATCGACGACTTCCGCAACATGCAACTCCAATTCCATCTTCTCCTCCTACATTTTTTCCAATTTTTTCTTGAAGGAAATGTTTTCCTCTTCAACTAAATTTAACCTCTCCACAAGAGGGTCGGTTGGAATTTCCGGTTCAACTACCTCCTAGACATAATAAAACATCTATGCATGTCAGGTTGGTCGGCATAACTATCATAAACACTAAAACAAATAGTTATAAATTAAAGATAATATGTGTCGGGGGAAACTGTCCTCCCACGAGCACCTATGGGACAGGAGCCCCTTCTACGTTGCGGTAAGGGAGCGGAGGGAGCACGAAGAGCAGATCGAGGGGCACACGCGGGCAGTTTACCCAGGTTCGGGCCGCGCGGACGCGTAAAACCTTACTCCTGCTTAGGTTGTATTGAGCTCGGGAGCTTGAAGATCTACAGTGCTAGCTACACCGATCGAGAGAGTTGTCTAGGTTTCGAACCCCCTCTACGTTGTGCATGGGCCTCCTTTTATAGCTCAAAGGGGTCACCGACAGGTGTCACGTAGAGGAGGGTAAAAGTGTAATTTTGGTGGTAGTTGTAACAGTGCATGAACAGTGTTCTTCACCTAACTTTGACAGTGGGGGACAAGGGCATTAAATGCCCGTCGCCGTCGACCCCAAAAGCGTCCGTCCATGCTTCTCCGTTCGCCACGGCGGTAGCCTCGTCACCGTGGCTGGCCACCGTGTGCCCCAGGCTGCACAGCCATCTGCCACGTGCCCCTGGAAGGGCCCCAGGGCGACGCGTGGGCCGATGAGCTGGAGCGCGGGCACACAGCGTAGGCTTCCCCGGCAAGCACCTTGCCGGGGTAGCGATCTTGCCGGGCCCGGAAGCTTGTCGCTCTCCGGGTCCTGCCAGGGCGCATGACGCGCCGAGGCATCTCTTGGGATATGTATTCCTAGGCCTTCCTGACAAGCTCCTCTTGCCAGGGTCTTGTGTTAAAGTGGCAACCTTGAGCCTGGAACGGCCTTCCCGGCAAGCTCCTCTTGCCGGGGCCGTGATCTTCTGACTTGTATACTTTGTTCTTGAATGGCTTCATAAGGACCAGAAAGGTTCCCGGCGAGCGCGTGGTTAGCCCTGCCACGGGAAGCTGCTACTGCCCGTGCACAAGTTGGGGTACTAAGGTACCCCTATCTTAGTACACCGACAATATGCCACATCCGAATCGTAGACAGGACGAGGGCCCACGTGGGCGGATATCAAAACCATCGCACTATATAATAACAAGCAATAATAAACGTAAGAAAATTAGACAAATATCTATCTAAAGCAATAATAACAAGCAATAATAAAAGTAAGAAAATCATGGACATAACAAGAGGCTCACCACGGTGGTGCCGGTGACGAGATCGGCGGGGGCGATCGACGGCGGCGAAGACGGGGACGGGACGTGACGGACCGCTAAACCTAGACAAATCTCGGAGAAAATAGAGCTTCAAGAGGAGAAAAGCTTAACTACTGTGGCTCGGGCATTCCATCGAACATGTTGTGTGCATAGGAGGTGAGCTAGAGCACCACTAACCCCTCTCCCCCTCGGCCAGAAAAAAAAACAGAGCAGTGTGCTCTGCTCTTGCGCGAGGGGGTATATATAGGCAACTCATTGCTCCCGGTTGGTGCTACGAACCGGGGCTAAAGGGGTGCCTTTGGTCCCGGTTCATATCACCAACCGGGACCAATGGTGGTGGGCCAGGAGCAAGATCCATTTGTCCCGGTTCGTCGCACCAACCGGGACCAAAAGGGCCAGACGAACTGGGACCAATGGCCCACGTGGCCCGGCCGGCCCCCTGGGCTCACGAACCGGGTCCAGTGCCCCCATTGGACCCGGTTCTTGATTGAACCGGGGCTAATGGGCTGGACAGGCCTGGACCAAAGCCATGTTTTCTACTAGTGCTACATGATTTTATGGTAGTTTTATAGATGAAAATTGCAAACTGAATAAAGCACCACTGCTTGAGATTTGTGTCACAGTGCCAATGAATGGTCTTGCCCGTGTGACATCCTACAAGGGCGCCATTGAATAGGTGCATTGAATGAATACAACAGAATTACTACCACGTCCTGGTTTATTGGTCTCCATTGTATTCCGTGCCAAATTTTGACCATAAATGTAACTAACAAAATTTTCATGCATGTCACCAAAAATTATATCATTGAAAACTACATTCAAACATGAATCCAATGATATATTTTTTTGTTGATATGCATTAACATTTTGTTAGTTATATCTTTAGTCAAAATTTGGCACAAATTACAAAGGGGACCAATAAACCAGGACGGAGGTAGTAGTATTGTATTCGATGCAATATAGTACTACTAAATTAGGGAAAGAAAGAATATATTGTCACTAGTAGAAAAAGGGTCAAACGTGAAGCACATTAGTCCCGGTTTGTAACAGAACCGACACTAATGTGACCATTAGTGCCGGTTCCAACGGCTAGGCGGGCGGAGATCATTAGTACCGGTTCGTGGGCAACCTCTAGTACCGGTTCATGCCACGAACCGGTACTAATGATGCTGTGTCAGGCTGTTGTCAGGCTAGGCACCTTTAGTACCGGTTCATGGCATGAACCGGTACTAGAGTATCTTAGTAAGCTGATTTTTAGTCCCACCTCGCGAAGAGAGAGGCACTAGGAGCGGTTTATAAGCCTTGAGTGCACAGACAATGTGGGAGAGGCGCAATGTTCACCTGCACGTTGCTTAGCTTCAAACCTTGAGGAATAGTGTAGACTGCACGGAGCTATGTGCAGTGCTTTGTACACTCTTCCGAAAGGCTTGAAGCTAATTAACGAGCATTGCGCCTTTTTTGAACTTATTTGAACTCCAGACTTTGTGTGTGTTAAAAATGCACCATTCAAATCCACATCATCAATTATCAGCCCTTTCTGAATTCATTTGGTATTTTTCATTCATTTACTGATTTGTTTTGAGAGAGCTAAATGACCGTGAAATTGAAAAGCACTACAATTGAACTCTGAAAAGGTTGAAACTTGGCATGGTATCATCATTTCACCCACATGGCAAGTGCAAAAAAGTAGAGAGGGTCACGGCAAAAACTGGATGCACTTTGTGTATAAAATGGACAATCTCTTTCGAAGTATCAGGGTTTAGGACGAAAACTCATATGATACAAAGGCATTGCATTTTTCTGAACTCCAGAGTTTTTGTGTGTTCAAAATGCACCATTCAAATCCACATCATCAATTATTAGCCTTTCTGAATTCATTTGGTATTTTTCATTCATTTAATGATTTGTTTTGAGAGTGCTAAATGACCGTGAAATTGAAAAGCACAA
>LR738714.1:860014384-860026165 GCA_902687465.1 Secale cereale | reverse complement strand
AAAAAAAACAAAAACCACAGCCACAGAAATGCTGACGCGTGGATGCCTTTTGGTCCCGGTTGGTGCCACCAACCGGGACCAAAGCCCCTCCTGCCTGGGCTCGGCGCACAGGCCACGTGGACACCCATCTGCCCCGGTTCTGGATCGAACCGGGACTAAAGGGTCAGAGCATTAGTACCGACACTTTTGTCCCGGTTCAGGAACCGGGGCTAAAGGCCCAAACGAACCGGGTATGATGACCCTTTATCTACCAGTGAATGAAAAAAATCCATGTCAGTCTGGCCCTCCCATTAGGACCTCGCCCAATTCTTAAATGCAGTAATGTGGAAACTATAGCCCATATTTCTTGTTAAAAGCGACATACATACATTTTAAATATCTAGAAAGAAAATCTCAACTGTGTGCACATGTACAGTTATCTGTAGCAAAAATAGAAAGTGGGATTCATGTATAATAATGCGTGCAGTGCATAGTGTGCACCGTTAGCTAGCATGGTCCACTATCGTACGTACGCAATTTCACTTTATAATTTACCAAAAAAAAAATACTCCAGCTAACATTGATGGCACACAACAGGGCCGGGGATGTTCTAGCTACCAAGGACACGGTTAATATCGAACTTAAAAAAAGAGAGACACGGTTAACAGAGAAGGGCCCTTATATGATTATATGTCAATTTAATAGAGGTGCCTGTTGCCGACCCCCCATGGTCCTCTCCGCCAAACGGATGGGTCAAGCTTAACTCCAACGGATCATACTCAGCGGTGCGGCTGGTGCAGGTATGGTGCTTCGAGATGACCGGGGAAATATAATCTTCTTCGCTTGCAGATCGCTTTACTCTTGTCGGGATGCCCTGAAGGCTAAGTTGTGTGCTTGCATGGAGGGCTTATCGTTTGCGATCCAGAGAAGTGAGGTCCCAGTTGTCATTGAGATGGACTCATTAGTTGCGGTCAAGATGATCCAGGGGCGTGATCAAGAGAGGTCTATTTATGCATCTCTAGTTAAAGAGATTAGATATACTAGTAAATTAAGAAAATAAAAAACAGAAAATATATTTGGTGTACTCATTGTCGCTTTCTTGTCATGTGCCATACACAATGGTTTTGCTATTTCTTCAGAAATGACTATATATGAACAAGGCGACGTGTGCAGATACAAAATTATGAGAAAGATCATAATCAAGCGGCTACCATATTTTAAACAAAGTTGCTAGCCTCCCCCAACGCGCCAAGAAGAGAGATTAGGGTCCTTATGTCTCCTGCTGGGGCTGCTGCCGATTTGCCTCGCCTCTAATGGCCTTAGGGGCATGGGGCGCATTGGATTTCGACCCTTGCCTGTAGGAGGTCTCCGTTTTTAGATGTTTTTTCGATTTTTTTAGGGTTTGCGTCCTGCTCAGGAAGATGAAACGACGGCGGCTCCCTGAAGATGGAATAAGGTTCTCTCCCTAGTCCTCGTCCTGATGGTGCGTCTAGCATCATCGATGGGCATGTGAAGAAGATGTGTCTCTGATGGATCTTTCTTTGATGGATTTGCTCAGATTTGGTCGTCGTTCGTCTATGTTCATGTGTTTTCAAGTTGCATCCATCCGATCTACACTACTCTTCATTGCCGGTGGTTGCCGTTCTGGTGCGCTGATCCAATGGTGACTTAGCATGATGACTTCCGATTGTCTACTACAAGTTTTGCACTACTGCAACAATGGAGGGGCGATGATGGCGGCACCTCTTTCGTTCACTTCAGTGATTATAGTCGTCGCTAGGTAGTCTACGAATCTGAATGTATTTTTATTATTTCTGATGCTTGTTTTACTGTCATGATTAAAAATAAATAAATCAAATGTTTTCTAGAAAAAAAGCGGCTATCACCAAAATCTGATCTGATAAAAAGATGTTATGTCGGTGGACATGAACAGTTACCTGGTAGGCTGGTACGTTTCCGTAAAATTGAAAAAATGTGTGTTAAGTAAAAAGTAAAACTGAAAAAGTGGAATTTATGGACGTACAATAATGCACATATGTATATCGCGACCGATCACTTTCTGGCGCATGCATCACGCACGTTCTCCAGCCAGTTTGTAGTCGATCGATGGGATGGTCACATCACATGCATGCACAGCACCAATAGCCGGCAAATTTGACTATTTTGACCTGTTGTGGCAACAAATTCACAAAATGAACCGCTCGCGAAACTATTTCACTCCCGTAACCCTTTTGTGCAGCGCCCGCCACGACGGCGCTGCACCCTTCTGTGCAGCGCCTGCAACAGAGGCGTTGCACGCCTGTCCACCGTGGCAGCCCCTGGCCCGCACCCGGCCGTGCAACGCCTCCCACTCAGGCGCTGCACATTGTAATGTGCAGCGCCCCCGAGCCAGGCGCTGCACAGGCAGTTATCCACCAGCCGCACGCACGCCCAATCCCCACCCCTCCCATTAACCCTTGCGGCTGCTGCATCTTCTCCTCCCCCCTCCTCAATTCCAATCTCAAAAACTCTCAGATCTGAAGCTTTTGTCCGTGGATTTCTTCCCCCTTCGATCCTACAAGGTACACTCCTCCGATCCCCTTCTTTCTATCCATACATTTTCTCTTTTTTGGAAGATTTGTGTAATTCTTTTTAGATTAGATTAGAATATTGCATATGTGGGATTTGTGATTTGTAGATGATGATGTTAGATGGTATTTGATGGTATTAGATTATGTTAGTGTAGTTAGTATTCAAGTAGTGTTAGTTTAGTTAGATGAGTTAGATGAATTTAGGAGAGGGGGAGGATGATGTTAGTGTAGTTAGTAACTTAGTAGGCTTAGTTAGTATGTTAGTGTAGTTAGATGAGTTAGATGAATTTAGGAGAGGGGGAGGATGATGTTAGTGTAGTTAGTATGTATTGAAAATAGACTATGTTAGATGGTATTAGATGTTATGTTAGATGAGTTAGGATATTATTTTAGATTAGTTAGTTGTTATTTTAGATGGAAACCTACATTATGTTAGATGGTATTAGATGTTATGTTAGATGAGTTAGGATGATATTTTAGATGAGTTAGATGTTATTTTAGATGGAAACCCACATTATGTTGGAAACTCTTCTATGTTGAACCTACATCGTGTTGAATACATTTTTTCAAATTTTTTCAAATTGTTAGGCTGATGGAGTGGCTTCTCGATGATCACTGGGACAAACAACACCGTTCTTACGCTATGTCCGTGGATCAACGGGTAATAATGAAATTTACCGTTGTTAATTATTCCGTTAATTTTCAAACACATACCCCATATTTAATGATTTATTTCTCTTGCTTGTAGGAACTTGCACCTCTGAAGCTTAGGGCTCACAGAGTGAACCTTGGGTGGATGCGCTATGATGAGCGCTACACACCTTATGTTAGGGAGGCAGGACTTCTCCCTTTCATTCAGCTGGTGAGCCGGTCGACGCCACCCAACAATGCTGCGGCACTCACCGCGCTCATTGATCACTGGAGGCCTGAGACGCACAGTTTCCATCTGCGGACCGGGGAGATGACGGTGACGCTTCAGGATATAGCAATGATCACCGGTCTTCCTGTCGATGGCGTTCCTTTATGTATGAGCACTGATTCAGATGGGTGGCGCCAGCAGATGGAAGCCCTTATCGGCATGGTTCCTCCAGAGCCTCAGGAACCAGCAGATGAAGGCAAGAAGAAGGAAAGAGTCGCAGCCGGTGCCCCTTACACCTGGATTACCACGCACTTTGGTACTTGCCCTTTGGAGGCTGATGAGGACACGGTGAGGACACATGCTCGTGTCTACATGTGGTATGTTATATCCAGGACTTTGTTTGCTGATGGCACAGGCAAGAATGCTCCATGGATGTGGCTGAAGGCGTTGACCGTCTTCAATAGCAATTGGAGTTGGGGTTCGGCGACACTGACTTACTTGTATAGACAGGTATGAAGTTGTTCATATTTCATCTCATTGGTACATGCTGAATGCGATCTTTCTTTTAATACGATCATGTTCTTTTTTATGTGCAGTTGGACGAAGCCAGTTGCAGACTATCTGGAGGTATCGGTGGATGTTTGCTCGCTCTTTCCGTATGGAGCTGGGAGCGTTTGCCGGTTGGACGACCGAAGACCGTGAAGTACGAGCCTTGGGATGATAAACAGGACCCACTACGGCGCCCCACTTGGGCTTACAAGTGGGATGTGTTAAATGAGATGACGGATGATCCATCGGTCATGTACAAGCTCTACAGGAGCGAGATGGACGCCATCACGGCTGAGCAGGTTAGTCGATATTGCATAAGTTTTTATCATGCTTATATCTTAACTAGATATCAATTTTGCATTGTATCCCCTTTTGCAGGTTGTATGGGAACCGTATGGCAGTGGAGACAGTTTTGGGAACCCTATGGAGTTCGAGCTCAATCAGATGTGCACTAGGGATAGGGAACTCTGGCATATGCGGTGTCCACTCATATGCAACTGGGCGGTCGAGGTTCACCTGCCACATCGGGTGTACCGCCAGTTTGGTTTGTTCCAGGCATTCCCGCCGGAATGGCAGGACACGGATCAAGTGCTACACGCGTAAGATATAACTAACATTTAGCACCTAGATGTTTGTCGGCCTCATCGTTGGTTCTAATAGTATGTTTATAACTTTCAGGTTGGATAGGAAAAAGCAGCGCAAGATCAAGGACTGGGCCAAGCATCACAGGAAGTATGTTGTGGAGTGGCAGTATGCTGTTGATCAAGCTAGGCGCAACAAAGGAGCCCCTCTTCGTCAGCACTGCCCGTTGGCGTTCAACAACTATCTCACATGGTTCCTTGCAAGAACCCGTGTGGAGGTATGCAAGCCTGCCTATACTGAGGATATTTTGGATGATCCCACCGTATTCGATGAGATAGCCCGGCACGAGTACAACTCATTAATTCTTAAAGGAAGCTCAGTGATCCCTTCAGGCCCAATGATGAACTTTGTGGTATTTGCCCTTTACTCTTTTCCATTCACACTATTTACATCTTCGCTGGCCTAACACGTTTATACCATTTGTGTTCATAGCGTTCCCAGATCAAGAAAGCAGCCGATGAGACCGATAGTATACTGGAAACAACCCCGGCTGGCAAAGACGATGGGGAAGGTCCCCTTCGAGCATTCCTTAAGGTTCACATCTCCTTCAAACTAGCACTTAACATGTGTTTGCACGTTTCTTCTCTCATTCACTTGTTCATGTTGCAGCGCCAGGGCCAAAAGTTAAGGCGGCTATCTAATCTTTTCGGTTGTCGTGACCCCGAGTACGTATCACCAGAACGTTCTGGGTCGGCGACACCATCAGATCCCATTTCTGGCGATGGTAATCCTTTGGATGATGAGGATGTTGGTGTGGTCACCCAAGAGGTATGGCATTGCTAACTACATGCTCACGGTACGGTTGTTGTTGCAATGCTAACTACATGCTCACACACGGTGTTTCCTTAACTTTTGTGTTTGAATAGGCTCCTGACGATATGGTCTTAGGGAAGTACAAGCCTCGTTCTGCAATCAAGTTAAAACCTAGGAGGGAATACAAGAAATACACACCCGATGACTTTACCCAGAAAGGCAAAAGGGCGGTCGAAACCTCGCGGATGGCGGCTTTGGATGACTACTTGGATGACGATGAGGATGAGGAGGCGGAGCCGCAGCCGGAGCGGGTTCCTCTTCCTAGGAAGGTCAAGAAGACATGTGTGAAGAACCGAGGTGGAGCAAGCAAGCGCCGAAGGAACTAGTCATATTTCTATATGTGTCTCTTTTTGTAATGTCGAACGCTATGTCGGACTAGTGTCTCTATTCCTATATGTGTTGAACTTGTCATATTTATATATGTGTTGAACTAGTCTCTATATCTATATGTGTTGAACTTGTCCTATTTCTATATGTCTTGAATTAGTCTCTATTTCTTGTTGTGTCCAACTTGTCCTATTTATATATGTCTTGAACTAGTCTCTATATCTATATGTGTTGAACTTGTCCTATTCCTATTTCTATATGTCTTGTCCTATTCCTATATGTCTTGAACTAGTCTCTTTCTATATTTGTCCGACCACAGAGGCGCTGCACATGCCCGTATCTATCCAGAGAACAACAGAAGTTTCTGTGGTGATACAGGCATGTGCAGCGCCTGCCACAGAGGCGTTGCACTGTACAGTGCAGCGCCCCTGTGGCAGGCGCTGCACATGCCTGTATCACAACAGAAACTTCTGTAGTTGTCTGGAGAGATACAGGCATGTGCAGCGCCTGCCACAGAGGCGTTGCACTGTATAGTGCAGCGCCTCTATGGCAGGCGTTGCACATGCCTGTATCTATCCAGAGAACAACAGAAGCTTCTGTTGTGATACAGGCATGTCCAGCGCCTGCCACTCAGGCGCTGCACTGTATAGTGCAACGCCTCTGTGGCAGGCGCTGCACTGTACTAATTTTTTTTTTTTGCAAACTTAGAGAAGAAGACATAGTTGTTCACCACACATACTACTTCACCACCTAATCTAGAAGGAGACATAGTTGTTAACAACCAAACTTAGTAGTTCACGATACAACCAAATACAGAAGGAGACATAGTTGTTAACAACCAAACTTAGTAGTTCACGATACAACCAAATACAGAAGGAGACATAGTTGCTCACAACCAAACTTAGCACTTCACGATACAACCAAATACAGAAGGAGACATAGTATGGCACATAAGGTGTTCACAAACGCATATAAAGTTCACGACATAGCTCTATTGCGTAGAGCAAGGCCCCTTTCCCTTCTTCTTCTTCCTCTCTTCTTCCTCTTCTTCCTCCCTTTTCCTTATGAGACGAGCCTCCTTAACCACCCTCTCCATGAACATCTGATTCTCCCTCTCTTTTTTTGCAGCTTCAAATGCCCAAAGCTTCTCACATTTCTCTTCAAAATCCTTCTGACGCTTCTTCGCTGCCTCCTCACATCTCCTAACCAAAGCTTGCTCCCTAGCTCGCATCGCCTCACTCGCTCTCTGTTTTTCCTCCCGCTTCTTCTCAAGCTCCTCTTCCTTCTTCTTCTTTAGCTTGGCTGCATCCTCCTCTCGAAGCTTCTTCGCAGCCTTCTCCCACCACCCCGCCATATCATCTTCGCCATCCTCCTTCATTGTTGGTTTGTTGGGTTGGGAAGCCGCCATACCTACAATGAGTGAAACATAATGGTAAGTAAGGACTAATTAAAGCCATTGTAAAACAAGAACATATGAAAAAGAAAACATATGAGAAAGATAACATATGAAAAAGTAAACATATAGAAAAGTAAACATACGGAAATGGTCCATCGAGGTATCCAACCATTCCTCTAAAACGAACTTGCCCTTGTCCTTCACCACGACCACGAGCTCTACCACCACCACGGCCTCTTGTAAGTCCAAGTTGCCGACCTCTTTGTTCTCTAGATCCTCTTTGGCTACCACTTGGTTGGCTTGGCACTTGTTGGCACCCACTTGGTTGGGTTGGCACTTGTTGGCTACCACTTGGTTGCATTGGCACTTGTTGGCTAGCACTTGGTTGCCTTCGCACTTGTTGCCTAGGTCTTGGTTGGCTTGGCACTTGTTGGCTACCACTTGTTTGGGTCCCTTGTGTACCTCCTTGTTGACTTGTGCTTGCATCATTTTTCTTGGACCTTTTCCTTGGTTTGGGACATTTTCTTTGGTTGTGGCCTTGACCGTTGCACCGCCCACAACGTGAGCTTTCACGAGGCTCTTGGAATTGGTCGTTGCCCGCTTCGCGCCGGCCACCATGGCCCCATCCGTCCATGTCGCCTCTAAGACGCTTTGTCTTACGTCTACCCCGTTTAACAACCTTCAACTCCGGATCCGGCCATAGTTGAACTCCATGGTACTCCGGCCATTGTGATTGGTCCAAGTAAGGGTGAAAGCGGGGAGCCCATGTTTTCTTGACCGTCATGATTGAGAACTCCGACTCCCGCACGGTGCGTGGGTGGTTGATGTTCACATTCCGAACGCGACCGGCGGTATACAAGTGTGAGCAAGGGAGATGAAGCAACAATGGCCTTCCGCAAGTGCAATCACATTGTGTCAACGACACCTTGAAAGCCCGACCTCCGTGTTGCCGGCCATCGTTTGTGGTTCCTCCTGGCTCTTTCACTTCGTACTTCCACTCCTCATTGTCATATAATATAGCTTCTTCTGAGTCCGCCTTCCGTGATTGAAATACCAACCATTCATCAACCTTGGGTGGGAACTTGTACTTGTACTTGCGCGGGTTCTCACCCGCTATCTGTGCATCAGTTTCCATCGAGTACTTTAAAAAGTACGCATTCATCTTGTCAAATGTGTATTGAACTATTGCCGTCACGGGTTATCCACGTGCACCTTTGAGCACCCTATTGAAGCATTCGGCCATATTGCTTGTCATTTGACCGTATCTACGGCCATCTTCATCAAAAGCACGTGCCCATTTGTTCCGGTATTGAATGTGCTTATTCAGAAAGTCTTGACCCCCGGGATCAAGTTTTTTGTGTGCGAGCAATTTGTTGTACAAATAGGCGAAGCGCTTGTCGGAGAAAGCGAGACAACAATCTTGAAGATCATCGGCCAACTCCTTAAGGCCACATGCCCTATAGAAGTTCGAACAAAAGTGCCTCATGCACCATCGATGGTGCAACGGTGCATGACCGGGAATGTCAATCTCCACCACGTTAAGAATTCCTTGATGCCGATCCGATATGACACATATTTCCCTTTGGGCGGGTAACACCTTTGTCCTTAGGAGACGCAAAAACCACTCCCAATTGTCGTTGTTCTCCACCTCAACCAAAGCAAATGCCAATGGCAAAACCCGATTGTTGGCATCACTTGCTATCGCAACCAACAAGGTGCCCTTGTATTGTCCGGTCAAGAACGTGCCATCAATGGCGATGACCGGCCTACAGTGTTCGAAAGCCCTCAAACATTGCTCGAACGCCCAAAATGCACGGCCAAATACTCGGACTTTCCTTCCTTCATGAACGGTTGTTTGGTGCCCATGAGGCTCGACAACATGAACCATGCCTGGGTTTGTTGTGGCCATGGCTAACAACAACCTAGGGATTCGGTTGTATGCTTCCTCCCAAGTACCATACAGCATCTTGAATGCGGCTTGCTTTGCCTTCCATGCCTTGCCGTACTTCACCTTGTAATGAAATATGGCTTTCACAAGATCAATGACATGTTGGACGCTCATTGTTGGAAGTGTGGATATTGAGTTGGACAACCTGTAAGCAATGAACTCGGACGTGAGTTGTTTGTGGCCTTCAGACACGATCTTGCCATCCACCCTTTTGCCTTGGCACATGTGAGTTGGCACACAACTCACTACATGCCAAGTTGGACCACCTTTCCATGGTCTTGCACGCACAATCCATGGACATTTTTCATCTTCACTTGCACATGCAACCGTGTAGCGCACATTGATGTCCGAGTGCACCACCTTGTGTGGACGATAATGCGTAACCGAGTAGTTGTCCAGCCACATCTTCATTTCCAACAAGGTTTCGAACTTAGACCCTTTAGCCATCCGGTTGTCGTCACCCATATCACGGTGAGAGCTTGGCCTAACACCGAGTGATACACATCGGCCACCATCTACCACGGCTTCATCCGCGAGACTAACATCCTTGAACAATTTAGTCCGATGATCCCGACGGAATACCTTCTCAAAAGCTTCGGCCTCCTTCACCGTGAACCCCTCCGCATCAACTTCTTCATCGGGACCATCGTCATCCGAGTCCGATGCATATGCACGGGAAAAAGGTATGGATTGGTCCATTGTCTCTTGCAAATGATATTTGTCGAGATCACCCACATTGTTGGCATTGAGATCAACTTCATTGTCATCGTCCGCATAATCATAATTGTCCTCTTCCTCTTGCAAAGCTTCATCTTGGTTGTTTGTAAACGGACTCAATGTTTGACGCACTTCTTGGGTCAAAAGAGGTTCATCAATTTCATCTCGCATCAAGGGTGGTGGCCTACTATGAACCAAAGGAGGTTCATCAATTGCATCTCGCTTAAAGGGTGGAGGGCTACTATGAACCAAAGGGGAAGGTTCCCGGTTCAAGTCCAAATGCAAACTTGAATCAACATTCTTCGTTGCAAATAACTCAAGAGCCTTGTCAAGTGATTCGGCCACCGTTTCTTTGTATGCAACCCAACGTTGCTCCGAGTTGACGCGCATTGTCTTCCAACGGACGTGCATTCCATAGCCTACATTATGCCTTCCCTCCAACTCAACGATATCACTAAGGTCCATCCAATTCAATTCTTTCCTAACTTGTTGCAAGAGCTCCGCATAGCTAGGACTACTATCAAACACAATGTCAAGCTCATCCGGGTCCGGTTCAATATTTCCTTTCAAAAATGCGTCTTTGTCCCCATGATGAACATACACACATGTTCTTCCCATCCCTATAAGCATTCCAAAAACACAAAGTAACATTGCTTTCATGAGTACTAAATGCAAAGATTACCAAATAATGGAAACCATAATATATATATCAAACAACCCCCTAACCATAACCCTAACCCTAACCATAACCCTAACCATAACCCTAACCATAACCCTAACCATAACCCTAACCATAACCTAACCCTAACAACAAAATAAGAACACCCATAAGAACACACATAGAGCACCCCAAATCACTAAATCTCACTTCTCCATTCAAATCACTATATCCAAGCAAAACTAGCAACATTTGAGCAATTTGATAACATTTCTTGGATCAAAACAAGGGGATCGGAGGTGATTACCTTTAGGGAGGGCTTGACTCCGAAATCCACGGACAAATTCTTCAAATAAGCAAGATTTGAGAGAGGATTTGAGAGGGGAAGAGAGTGGGAGTGGGGCCTAAGCTCGGGTGGGGGAGTGGGAGAGAGTGTGGGTGGGGGAGTGGGGGTTCAGCGCGGCTGGTGGATAACTGCCTGTGCAGCGCCTGGCTCGGGGGCGCTGCACATTACAATGTGCAGCGCCTGAGTGGGAGGCGTTGCACGGCCGGGTGCGGGCCAGGGGTTGCCACGGTGGACAGGCGTGCAACGCCTCTGTTGCAGGCGCTGCACAGAAGGGTGCAGCGCCGTCGTGGCGGGCGCTGCACAAAAGGGTTACGGGAGTGAAATAGTTTCGCTGGCAGTTCATTTTGTGAATTTGTTGCCACAACAGGTCAAAATAGTCAAATTTGCCCCAATAGCCATGCACAAGGCGCGCGAGGACAAGGTAGGTCGTTTTCTCCCCGCGGCCATGCACGTGTTCCTCGCATCGCATGGACCTATCAGTGGTTGAGTGAAGTTTGTTTTGAACCCTAAAATTATAGCGCGTGATGCAAACAAACCCCCTTCCAAATCTTTGAAGTCAGTACACGGACTTCATTGCTCCTGATCAATTGTAAACCTAAATCCACTGATCTAGACATGTTTGGAAGGACAATTTCGACCAGGATTCCTTGTTTCTCTCACTGAGCACATGGACCTAATTGTCATATCTCTCTCGCTGATTCCATCATTGGTTCCCAAAATATGTGTTGTGTTTCAACATTCGAGGAGCTCATGGAAAAAAAATGGGAGAACTTTGTTTTTGCCACTCTAGTTTTTGCCCACTTCACATATGCCACTCTAGAATTAGACATCTCGTTTTTGCCATTGTTAGATTTTAACAATGTATCACAAATGCCATTCTGTTACACATCCGTTAGTTGACCGTTTATTCTAGCCAGTTGACCAGGAAAAGATTTGTCAGTATTTGCAAAAATGACACCAGCGGCCTCCCTCCCCCT